>OZ014509.1:72488068-73688068 GCA_963966075.1 Aphodius sticticus
ATTGCCAAAAAAGCACTATATCTCCTAAACTAAGGCCCGCATCGAAAAACTAATTGAAAAATGACCCCCTAACTCTACAACACCCCTGTCAGCTTTGACAACTACGAATACGAAGGCGTTGCAGAAATTGCCAAAAAAGCACTGTATCTCCTAAACTAAGGCCCGCATCGAAAAACTAATTGAAAAATGACCCCCTAACTCTACAACACCCCTATCAGCTATGACAAAAAAGCACTGTATCTCCTAAACTAAGGCCCGCATCGAAAAACTAATTGAAAAATGACCCCCTAACTCTACAACACCCCTGTCAGCTTTGACAACTACGAATACGAAGGCGTTGCAGAAATTGCCAAAAAAGCACTGTATCTCCTAAACTAAGGCCCGCATCGAAAAACTAATTGAAAAATGACCCCCTAACTCTACAACACCCCTATCAGCTATGACAACTACGAATACGAAGGCGTTGCAGAAATTGCCAAAAAAGCACTGTATCTCCTAAACTAAGGCCCGCATCGAAAAACTAATTGAAAAATGACCCCCTAACTCTACAACACCCCTGTCAGCTTTGACAACTACGAATACGAAGGCGTTGCAGAAATTGCCAAAAAAGCACTATATCTCCTAAACTAAGGCCCGCATCGAAAAACTAATTGAAAAATGACCCCCTAACTCTACAACACCCCTGTCAGCTTTGACAACTACGAATACGAAGGCGTTGCAGAAATTGCCAAAAAAGCACTGTATCTCCTAAACTAAGGCCCGCATCGAAAAACTAATTGAAAAATGACCCCCTAACTCTACAACACCCCTATCAGCTATGACAAAAAAGCACTGTATCTCCTAAACTAAGGCCCGCATCGAAAAACTAATTGAAAAATGACCCCCTAACTCTACAACACCCCTATCAGCTATGACAACTACGAATACGAAGGCGTTGCAGAAATTGCCAAAAAAGCACTATATCTCCTAAACTAAGGCCCGCATCGAAAAACTAATTGAAAAATGACCCCCTAACTCTACAACACCCCTGTCAGCTTTGACAACTACGAATACGAAGGCGTTGCAGAAATTGCCAAAAAAGCACTGTATCTCCTAAACTAAGGCCCGCATCGAAAAACTAATTGAAAAATGACCCCCTAACTCTACAACACCCCTGTCAGCTTTGACAACTACGAATACGAAGGCGTTGCAGAAATTGCCAAAAAAGCACTATATCTCCTAAACTAAGGCCCGCATCGAGAAACTAATTGAAAAATTACCCCCTAACTCTACAACACCCCTATCAGCTATGACAACTACGAATACGAAGGCGTTGCAGAAATTGCCAAAAAAGCACTGTATCTCCTAAACTAAGGCCCGCATCGAAAAACTAATTGAAACATTACCCCCTAACTCTACAACACCCCTATCAGCTATGACAACTACGAATACGAAGGCGTTGCAGAAATAGCCAAAAAAGCACTATATGTGTCGTGTGTGTGTCGTGTGTGTGTGTCGTGTGTGTGTCGTGTGTGTCGTGTGTGTGTGTGTGTGTGTGTGTGTGTGTGTGTGTGTGTGTGTGTGTGTGTGTGTGTGTGTGTGTGTGTGTGTGTGTGTGTGTGTGTGTGTTCGCGTGTGTTCGCGTGTATTCGCGTGTGTTCGCGTTTGTTCGCGTGTGTTCGCGTGTGTTCGCGTGTGTTCGCGTGTGTTCGCGTGTGTTCGCGTGTGTTCGCGTGTGTTCGCGTGTGTTCGCGTGTGTTCGCGTGTGTTCGCGTGTGTTCGCGTGTATTCGCGTGTGTTCGCGTGTGTTCGCGTGTGTTCGCGTGTGTTCGCGTGTGTTCGCGTGTGTTCGCGTGTGTTCGCGTGTGTTCGCGTGTGTTCGCGTGTGTTCGCGTGTGTTCGCGTGTGTTCGCGTGTGTTCGCGTGTGTTCGCGTGTGTTCGCGTGTGTTCGCGTGTGTTCGCGTGTGTTCGCGTGTGTTCGCGTGTGTTCCCCTAACTCTACAACACCCCTATCAGCTATGACAACTACGAATACGAAGGCGTTGCAGAAATTGCCAAAAAAGCACTGTATCTCCTAAACTAAGGCCCGCATCGAAAAACTAATTGAAAAATTACCCCCTAACTCTACAACACCCCTGTCAGCTTTGACAACTACGAATACGAAGCGTTGCAGAAATTGCCAAAAAAGCACTGTATCTCCTAAACTAAGGCCCGCATCGAAAAACTAATTGAAACATTACCCCCTAACTCTACAACACCCCTATCAGCTATGACAACTACGAATACGAAGGCGTTGCAGAAATTGCCAAAAAAGCACTATATGTGTCGTGTGTGTGTCGTGTGTGTGTGTCGTGTGTGTGTCGTGTGTGTGTCGTGTGTGTGTCGTGTGTGTGTCGTGTGTGTGTCGTGTGTGTGTCGTGTGTGTCGTGTGTGTGTCGTGTGTGTGTCGTGTGTGTGTCGTGTGTGTGTGTGTGTGCGTGTGTGTGTGTGTGTGTGTGTGTGTGTGTGTGTGTGTGTGTGTGTGTGTGTGTGTGTGTGTGTGTGTGTTCGCGTGTGTTCGCGTGTATTCGCGTGTGTTCGCGTTTGTTCGCGTGTGTTCGCGTGTGTTCGCGTGTGTTCGCGTGTGTTCGCGTGTGTTCGCGTGTGTTCGCGTGTGTTCGCGTGTGTTCGCGTGTATTCGCGTGTGTTCGCGTGTGTTCGCGTGTGTTCGCGTGTGTTCGCGTGTGTTCCCGTGTGTTCCCGTGTGTTCGCGTGTGTTCGCGTGTGTTCGCGTGTGTTCGCGTGTGTTCGCGTGTGTTCGCGTGTGTTCGCGTGTGTTCGCGTGTGTTCGCGTGTGTTCGCGTGTGTTCGCGTGTGTTCGCGTGTGTTCGCGTGTGTTCGCGTGTGTTCGCGTGTGTTCGCGTGTGTTCGCGTGTGTTCGCGTGTGTTCGCGTGTGTTCGCGTGTGTTCGCGTGTGTTCGCGTGTGTTCGCGTGTGTTCGCGTGTGTTCGCGTGTGTTCGCGTGTGTTCGCGTGTGTTCGCGTGTGTTCGCGTGTGTTCGCGTGTGTTCGCGTGTGTTCGCGTGTGTTCGCGTGTGTTCGCGTGTGTTCCCCTAACTCTACAACACCCCTATCAGCTATGACAACTACGAATACGAAGGCGTTGCAGAAATTGCCAAAAAAGCACTGTATCTCCTAAACTAAGGCCCGCATCGAAAAACTAATTGAAAAATTACCCCCTAACTCTACAACACCCCTATCAGCTATGACAACTACGAATACGAAGGCGTTGCAGAAATTGCCAAAAAAGCACTGTATCTCCTAAACTAAGGCCCGCATCGAAAAACTAATTGAAAAATGACCCCCTAACTCTACAACACCCCTATCAGCTATGACAACTACGAATACGAAGGCGTTGCAGAAATTGCCAAAAAAGCACTGTATCTCCTAAACTAAGGCCCGCATCGAAAAACTAATTGAAAAATGACCCCCTAACTCTACAACACCCCTGTCAGCTTTGACAACTACGAATACGAAGGCGTTGCAGAAATTGCCAAAAAAGCACTATATCTCCTAAACTAAGGCCCGCATCGAGAAACTAATTGAAAAATTACCCCCTAACTCTACAACACCCCTATCAGCTATGACAACTACGAATACGAAGGCGTTGCAGAAATTGCCAAAAAAGCACTGTATCTCCTAAACTAAGGCCCGCATCGAAAAACTAATTGAAAAATGACCCCCTAACTCTACAACACCCCTGTCAGCTTTGACAACTACGAATACGAAGGCGTTGCAGAAATTGCCAAAAAAGCACTGTATCTCCTAAACTAAGGCCCGCATCGAAAAACTAATTGAAAAATGACCCCCTAACTCTACAACACCCCTGTCAGCTTTGACAACTACGAATACGAAGGCGTTGCAGAAATTGCCAAAAAAGCACTATATCTCCTAAACTAAGGCCCGCATCGAGAAACTAATTGAAAAATTACCCCCTAACTCTACAACACCCCTATCAGCTATGACAACTACGAATACGAAGGCGTTGCAGAAATTGCCAAAAAAGCACTGTATCTCCTAAACTAAGGCCCGCATCGAAAAACTAATTGAAAAATGACCCCCTAACTCTACAACACCCCTGTCAGCTTTGACAACTACGAATACGAAGGCGTTGCAGAAATTGCCAAAAAAGCACTGTATCTCCTAAACTAAGGCCCGCATCGAAAAACTAATTGAAAAATTACCCCCTAACTCTACAACACCCCTATCAGCTATGACAACTACGAATACGCAGGCGTTGCAGAAATTGCCAAAAAAGCACTGTATCTCCTAAACTAAGGCCCGCATCGAAAAACTAATTGAAAAATGACCCCCTAACTCTACAACACCCCTGTCAGCTTTGACAACTACGAATACGAAGGCGTTGCAGAAATTGCCAAAAAAGCACTATATCTCCTAAACTAAGGCCCGCATCGAGAAACTAATTGAAAAATGACCCCCTAACTCTACAACACCCCTATCAGCTATGACAACTACGAATACGAAGGCGTTGCAGAAATTGCCAAAAAAGCACTGTATCTCCTAAACTAAGGCCCGCATCGAAAAACTAATTGAAAAATGACCCCCTAACTCTACAACACCCCTATCAGCTATGACAACTACGAATACGAAGGCGTTGCAGAAATTGCCAAAAAAGCACTGTATCTCCTAAACTAAGGCCCGCATCGAAAAACTAATTGAAAAATGACCCCCTAACTCTACAACACCCGTCAGCTTTGACAACTACGAATACGAAGGCGTTGCAGAAATTGCCAAAAAAGCACTGTATCTCCTAAACTAAGGCCCGCATCGAAAAACTAATTGAAAAATTACCCCCTACCTCTACAACACCCCTATCAGCTATGACAACTACGAATACGCAGGCGTTGCAGAAATTGCCAAAAAAGCACTGTATCTCCTAAACTAAGGCCCGCATCGAAAAACTAATTGAAAAATGACCCCCTAACTCTACAACACCCCTGTCAGCTTTGACAACTACAAATACGAAGGCGTTGCAGAAATTGCCAAAAAAGCACTATATCTCCTAAACTAAGGCCCGCATCGAGAAACTAATTGAAAAATTACCCCCTAACTCTACAACACCCCTATCAGCTATGACAACTACGAATACGAAGGCGTTGCAGAAATTGCCAAAAAAGCACTGTATCTCCTAAACTAAGGCCCGCATCGAAAAACTAATTGAAAAATGACCCCCTAACTCTACAACACCCCTGTCAGCTTTGACAACTACGAATACGAAGGCGTTGCAGAAATTGCCAAAAAAGCACTGTATCTCCTAAACTAAGGCCCGCATCGAAAAACTAATTGAAAAATGACCCCCTAACTCTACAACACCCCTATCAGCTATGACAACTACGAATACGAAGGCATTGCAGAAATTGCCAAAAAAGCACTGTATCTCCTAAACTAAGGCCCGCATCGAAAAACTAATTGAAAAATGACCCCCTAACTCTACAACACCCCTGTCAGCTTTGACAACTACGAATACGAAGGCGTTGCAGAAATTGCCAAAAAAGCACTGTATCTCCTAAACTAAGGCCCGCATCGAAAAACTAATTGAAAAATGACCCCCTAACTCTACAACACCCCTGTCAGCTTTGACAACTACGAATACGAAGGCGTTGCAGAAATTGCCAAAAAAGCACTATATCTCCTAAACTAAGGCCCGCATCGAGAAACTAATTGAAAAATTACCCCCTAACTCTACAACACCCCTATCAGCTATGACAACTACGAATACGAAGGCGTTGCAGAAATTGCCAAAAAAGCACTGTATCTCCTAAACTAAGGCCCGCATCGAAAAACTAATTGAAAAATGACCCCCTAACTCTACAACACCCCTGTCAGCTTTGACAACTACGAATACGAAGGCGTTGCAGAAATTGCCAAAAAAGCACTGTATCTCCTAAACTAAGGCCCGCATCGAAAAACTAATTGAAAAATGACCCCCTAACTCTACAACACCCCTATCAGCTATGACAACTACGAATACGAAGGCGTTGCAGAAATTGCCAAAAAAGCACTGTATCTCCTAAACTAAGGCCCGCATCGAAAAACTAATTGAAAAATGACCCCCTAACTCTACAACACCCGTCAGCTTTGACAACTACGAATACGAAGGCGTTGCAGAAATTGCCAAAAAAGCACTGTATCTCCTAAACTAAGGCCCGCATCGAAAAACTAATTGAAAAATTACCCCCTACCTCTACAACACCCCTATCAGCTATGACAACTACGAATACGCAGGCGTTGCAGAAATTGCCAAAAAAGCACTGTATCTCCTAAACTAAGGCCCGCATCGAAAACACCAATACCACTAATGTGAACGTAACTTAACCGAATTTGTAGGTTAGAGTAATGTCAAACCGCTGCCACACTCAAGAACGCGCGCACTCTACCGGCAGCAAATGAAAAATAGCTCAGAATCCACAGAATACATTACCAACAGAGTGTTGTCGCAAATACCCCACTCCGTCTCACATGACCTTCATGTCATCTCGCGTTCGTACTGCCCCAGTATGAGAACCATTGTATTTAAGAAAAAGGTGAATATACATTATTTGTTCAGTATTTTATAGGGATTATTTTTGTATAGGTGCTAAAATTTCTATGTCATGACTTTGGAATCTGAGCTGATTCCACAATCACAAGGTATGTTTTTTGGATGAAAGACAAATTGATTTTTAGAGGTTAAGTTATTTATTTGTTTCTTCTGTGTAGTATTATTCATATTTAAGTAATATATACAGTCACCACATATAACAAATTAATAATAATACTAATAGAAATTAAAAGCCTACAAATATTTCCATAGAAATGCATATAAATTCCTATTTACTAGTCGTCATACATCACACACAAAAAATATATATAATCACCTCACCTTTCGTTTTTTTTTGTTGGCTTTCTAAGAAAAGCAGTAGATTCAACTAACATAAATACGTAAAGCACCTGTCATTACGAAACATAATTCACATCCAAACTAAATTAGCACCACGCTAAAAGTATTTAAAAATAATAGAGTATTTTATTATAATTTACAGAGTGCAGTGTTTGTTTAACCCTCAAATGTTCACAGATCTTTCCGAAGAGCCGTTGTAGTTGGCGACAGCTAATAAATGTCGCGTGCTTGAGCCACTGGTGTAGCTATCGCCACTACTACGGGCACTAATATGCGAAAGTGGTGTACCAGGCATGCGTTGTGGCGTGCTGTCCACCGAATTCGGTGTTGTTGTACTTGCGTCATATAAAGGGTTAGACTGGATGGGATTTGGCTCCTCTGGTGTGTAATAGTCTGATTCATCACCACGTTCCTCACGTGCTGTAAGAATAAGATGGTTTATTGCACACCTTTATGTACCAATATTAATGAAATATGTTAGTTGGTGTAAGAATTATATTCATATTTGAAGTCACAGCACTCTGTTTATATAAAAATGTGGTTTTGAGAAGTTGGTAACATGCTACCAGCTGGATAATGGACGGTGACCTTGAGACGATATTTACTATTTTTTACAGTTCGTTGTTATAGTTTAATTAAAAACCTTTCACATTTACGTGGTTAAATAAAAACAAACAAGTATCACAGCAGATAAAGCTTTCTAAACTGTAAATACAAAACAAGTTCGTGGAGACAACTTCCAGAAAGAGATGGCGCCACCTGTCCACAAGCATGATTACACTACATATGGGTATATCCCAAAAAGGTCAACCGCAAGCAAAAAATTCAGACTGGTCCGAATTGTTTTTTATTACTTACTAATTAAGCTTAAATGTGTATATGTTGTAAATATAAAAGCAGTTTCAATTTTCGCTAATTTTGTAATAAAGTATAGGCCTGTAATTTTTATATTTTTTTATTGAACGTTTTGGCTAATAATATTAACTTTTATCTGTGTGTATTTAGCTTGTTAAAAGTAATCTCATATTGTTGTTGTTATTTCGACTTACTCTACTAACAACAACATTTTTCCTCAGAATGTAAAAAGGGCGAAGCGAGATTGAACAACGGATTATTTTTAAATTTGATCTTACCTATATCCTAATGTCGCGTCCGTTACCAAAAACCATATTAATTGTTGTCATTAATCGATAAACATTTGAAATTCAAGCAACATTCAGTTACAAAGCAAGCTTATTCATTTGTTTCAGAAAGCAAAACAATTACTAACGACAAATCGAAATTAAAATTTTATTTATGTCTGCAATTTGTCGCGTCCGTAACCGTAACACTATGAGGCGGCCTTTTGACTTATTTTGTTGCAAAAATCATAACTTTTGAACTAATGAAGATATTTAAAGAAATTAAATTGCATCTGAAAGTATAATATCTTAGCTTTAAAATACACTAGAACATCAAAAATCCAACTGTCAAAAATCTGAAACGTCAAAAATCCGAACGCGTTTTAAAAGAGTTTAAATACATAATTTTGTAATAGCTCGTGTAATAGATGTATATTTAATCCACTAAAGTGAATGTTTTTAGGCATTTTTAGACATTTCTTAAGCCTAAGTGTAATTTTCTAGGTTATTTTCGAAAATTCGAACAATTTGATAATTCGAACCACCTTCGGTCCCAATTAGTTCGGATTATCAGCGCTCTACTGTAAATGGAAATACAGAGTGCTACAGCAAACAGGGTGCTTGTTGAGATATTTTTGAAAAAGGCAAACCTTAAAATTTTTAGTAAATACCATAGTAAAATTACTGAAAGTTTGTTTATAAAGTTACTGATTTGAAATCGGACCTGTTTCAAGCTGTACGTTGGAACGGTTGTACCTTGAAACAGGTCCGATTTCAAATCAAGTATGCTTAAGGTGCGTTCTGATTAGTGGTAATGCAGTGGTAGTAATGCCATTATAGTATTTCTGATAGAAAGTGCTAGTTACTCAAATTTATGTACATGCAAACTAATATGTGTCACTATCACGGCTGGTGAGAAATACTATAATTTCGTCTGCTACCACTGCCATTACCTACCATTACCACCAATCAGAACGCACCTTTACGTTCTGATTGATCTCGTAGTAGCTCGATCGGTCAGTACTCGGTATAGTAGCGTGTAGTAATCCAATTTTACTATATTATTATAACTGAATTAATTTCATGTTAAATTTCTGAAATAAAGTTAGAGTTGAAATGAACATTATTGTATTTTATGCTTTGGGAAAAAAATGTCGCGTCCGGACTCGCACTATACATCATAAAAAAAGCTGAAAGATATTTCCCACATTTCATAAGTCGACCGACAAAAGACATTCTTTGGTCTTCATTTGCACATAAAACAAAAAGATTTTTTCTCCAAACATCGCTAAATTTGGAATATTTCTACTAGCGTTAAAAAAACACTTCCATTTTTTGTCGCGTCCGAACACTTTTGTTTTTGCTTGTATATTTGCACTTAACTATTTATCCTTCCAATTTTTTTTGTTTAATATAGCACTCTACTAGTACTTTGCACTAATTAAAATATGCATACGATTTTTCCGTTTCTTTCCTATTTTAAGCTTTGTTAATCGCGTACGAATGTCGCGTCCGTTACCCAGGATATACCCATATATCATTTATTTATACATTAATTAATTTACGAAATGTTAAGATTTAAAAGATATTGCACAGAAAGATATTGTAAGAAAATAATAGAGAACAAAATTTTCTTATTTCTAATTAATTTATTAATATACACGTAATTTTACTTAATAATCCATGCATGAAATCAAACCAAAATCACTCACAGTAATTTTTCTGTCCCTGTTGCGCAGTGAAATTTTCTTCCTGGTCGATATCAGAATTATCGATTGGTTCTACAACATCGGCCATATTTAATGCCAAACCAGCCCCTCTACTGACAAGATCAACGTGTTGCAAGAGTGGGGACAATTTTTCTGCCTCACTATCTTCGTCGTTAACATGTACCTTTAATAAAAAAGTTTTTTATTTAATATAATACAGATTTCTAAAAAAAAACAAATTATTCTTACATCATCCTTATTTTCCTTATTCAGCGAATGTCTAGACGACTCGCGTGTTCTTGAATTTTTACCCCTCGGACTTTGAGAGTCAATTTGTGTTGCCAGAAGTGGACACTTTGTTGTTTCCTTATCGTCGTCTCTTGAAGATATTAGTACAGACATACCAAACTGAAATTGTATTTATATTTATTAGATTTAAATAAAAGATTGTTTTGAGGTTAGGAATACGTCGTTAGAATTATGTTGGCATACTAGATTGTCAATTACAGCAAGATTAGAGTATTATTATAAAGTTGGCAACGCAAAATAATGACAGGAGCGACTGATTCAAAGTACAATTTGATTATTAAAATGTTACTTTTAAAATAAATAATTTGACAGGTGTCAAATCCAATAAATAATATAGTTTATTATAAAATTGGCAACTCAAAACAATAACAGGAGTGACAGTTCCAAATTATAATTTGATTAGACAACTTTTACTTTTAGATTACTTAATTTGACAGCTGTCAAATAGTAACAATCAATAAAACAACCTACTACATACATGTGCTATTATTATAAAGTGTGACAGTTCCAAACATGGTTAGTCAAATTTTACATTTAAATTAAATAATTTGACAGCTGTCAAATAGTAACCATTTAATACATAAAACAACCTACTACATACATGTGCTTTTATTATAAAGTGTGACAGTTTCAAATTTGGTTAGTCAAATTTGACATTTAAATTAAATAATTTGACAGCTGTCAAATAGTAACCATTTACATCGCAGCCTACTACTCTAATAGAAAATTTATTTGAAGGCATTTACCTCAGGAGTGCCTGCGGGATCCTTGTCCTTTCCGGACTTGGAATCTCCGGAATGCCTGTTAAGTATATGCGCCGCCTGCATTGCTGGTTCGTTTTCGGGGGTTTCCACTAAATCAGGCATTGCGGAAGGGGGCTGCCGCGGTATACACGGTCCGTTAAGTGCCTCAATTAGTGAAACAGCCTCGTATCCCGGTGGAATGTTATCAAGCGTACCCTTCACAGAATAAACAAAAATTTACACCCATTCGACAGTGTATACGTTAAAAAATGAGCATTACCTCATCAATTTCCAAACCAATTTTCCCAGATTTTTGTTTTTATCAGGAAGTTTGAGATGAATGTACAAATTTGTGTATATATAACTATGACAACCTCAATTTGGAAACTTGGCTAAAAATGATAGCCCAGGCTTGACAAAAGTACAAATTCATGATATAAATACGATATAACCTCAATTTGGAAGCTTAAACATGACAGTTCAGATTCTGAAAGACCTAATTTTTGACATAACGTAGACATTACATTTGACACGGAAGTACAAATTCATGATATAACCCGTGATATAACCAAACTATGACAACCTCAATTTGGAAGCGTAAACATGACAATTGCGGTTCTAATAGACATAACCTCAATATATGATAGACCGTTTTAAGAAGAAGTTTGGCACGAAAGTATAATGATATTACTATGACATAACATCAATTTTGAAACTTAAACATGATCGTTTAGGTTCTAATAGACATAACCTCAATATATGATAGACAATTTTAAGAAGGAACTTGTCACGAAAATACAAATTCATAATATAACTATGACATAACCTCAATTTGCAAAACTTAAACATGACCGTTCAGGTTCTAATAGACATAACCTCAATATATGATAGCCAAATTTAAGAAGGACCTTGACACGAAAGTACAAATTCATCATATAACTATGACATCACCTCAATTTGGAAACTTAAATATGACAGTTTAGGTTCTAATAGACATAACCTCAATATATGACAGACAATTTTAAGAAGGAACTTAACACGAAAGTACATATTCATGATATATCTATGACATAACCTCAATGTAGAAACTTAAACATGACAGTTCAGGTTCTGATAGACATAACCTCAATATATGATAAACAAAATACAAATTCATAATATAACTATGACATAACCTCAAAACTTAAACATGACCATTCAGGTTCTAATAGACATAACCTCAATATATGATAGCCAAATTTAAGAAGGACCTTGACACGAAAGTACAAAATCATGATATAACTATGACCTAACCTCAGTTTAGAAACTTAAACATGACAGTTCAGATTCTAATAGACATAACCTCAATGTCCTTCCGACAATAACAGAAATTTTTAATTCACTTGGCTGGAGATTGATGACGTATAAATTTTTTTGACTAATTTATTTAATAATTGCTTAGCTTACGTCTGGTAAATTTACCGGTGGTAAAGGGGGATTTGTGGTCTTCTGGAGGGCTCGGATCTGTAATAAGGCTCGGAAAGGTGCTCGACATATTGGACAGTTGTTTGCTTGATAACGGAGAGTGTTTGCGCAGGAATTGCAGAGGCAGAGGTGACGGCATGGTAAAATCAGTGTATCACGGACTTCACTCATGCAGACAACACACTCGGAGCCGTTGTCGTCAGTATCGTCGTCCCCAGTAGCCTATAGGAGATAATAACAAAAGTAATATGTAATAATAGTAATAATAATAATAACAATAATGCGGGCAATATTGATTTAGTATAACAAGCATTTTATTATTATTATTATATGCCTTTTTTTATATAAATCAAAGAAATCAGCTTATTTCTAAATAGGTTGGGCCATTTTTGGACCATACTTATTGTTATTTATTAAATACTTTTATTCCACAAAAAACTAAAATGTTTGACAGTGTAATAATATAATTATCTTAGATACAAACCTTATCATTCTGTTTATTTTCTATTCCGTATATCTCCTGCAATAAGTAACACAACCCATCAACAAATAATTTTTGTTTTAGTGCTTTTAGAATGTGTGTTCCATCCATTCCTTTTTCAACAACAGCGATTGTTGTATGGGACTGCCTCATATCTAAAATTGTATAAGGAAATAAATAAAAGAATACATATGTATTTCTTGGATTAATTCCTGTGTTTAATATACATTGACCAGCACAATAAACGGAAAGTTGAAACCAATTTAGCTAAACTTTGATGTGCTATAACGTGCTATAACTTTTGTAATCATTGACTGATGATCATTATTTTTTAGGGACACTATAAAGAAATTTATCAAGATTTATTACAGACGTTGCTAGTATTAAAAACAATACCCTGACACTCTCAATCAAGTAACATTTGTTACAATGTTTTCAAGCATTTCAAATTGCAAAGGTTTACTTTATTTATCTTGTACAAAAATTCAGATATCGAATATATTTATCAGGCGTTCCTTTAATTTTGTGTCGGTTAGCATATTTCTCAACAAAAATATTCATGTATAAGATCAAAAATGAATACCTTCAGGTCCTTTTTCCGCAACACAATGTATGGCTATAGGAATTACTTTCCTATCTGAATCGTAAAGCAGATCATCGTCCATAAAAATTGTTGGATCGAAAACATGAGTCGGTTGGCAAAACTGTTGATTGGCACCTCGTTTGTAATGGAATGTTTCCGATACCATCGAGGTATCTTTAGGAATATATCTGCAATATAAAAAAAGGCAAAAAAGATATTAAACTGGCTCTACTTAAATTTTTCATTATTTTATACTTACGTTACACCACCTGCTGTATACTCCTCAGTACAAAAATAATAAATCGTAATAGAGCATGGGACATCACAATCAAAAATAAATTCCAAATTAAACGTCGTAGCTTTTCCTAATTCCACGTCTCTGTGATCCCCGTCGATTATTCTTGGTTTACAATTATCAATATGGGCTCTTACAAATCTTAACGATTCCTTTCTTATATTCACCAAACTCTTCAATGTTTTAGTTGGCTCATTAGGCTGAGGTGGTGGATACGGAAACTAAAAATTACAGAACAAAATACCACCAATAAATAAACTAATCGTTTACATATTAATTAATAAACTAAACAAATAACGTACCGCCGTTGGGCTGCCTAAGAAGTTTAAGTCCGAATTATCACCGAATAAGTAAGCCTCGGGTTGCGGAGTATCAAAACGTTCACCGCCCATTATGAAATGGCTGCCAAAGTAGTTTCCTGTAATTTTTACACAATAATAAACAAAAGATTGGCTAACCGGAGGTATTTTTGAGTTTACCTGATGGTGGTGGATATTTGTAGGCATGATTTGGTACTACATCGTCCTCCTCTACACCAGCACGCTGTCGGCTAACCAACACACCCATATTTTGTGTAAAAGAGACGCAAAGGGCCAAAATTCCGTTGTAATTTTAGGTTTCGATGCCCACGTCTAGTCGGTGTGGAAAGTTCAAAACAAAAACAAGTGACAGGCCATTGCAGATCAAACGTCAGGTTTGTAATGAAATTAGCAACTATTTCGAAAGGATAATAAGAAATTAGTACTCTTTATATAATTTGTTTGTTACTACAATAAAACTAATGTTATTACACTTCGTTTAGATCTACTAAATATTCCTATACATAAACAAATTTCGTACTCCCAAACGTTTCCAGACGATTCCCATAGATGGCGACACTACGATAATTAAAAGAATATCCCAAAATTTTCAAAATAAGTTTATTATTATTACACATAACGCACATTTATTATAAACAACGGAATACAATTATGGATAATATGGAGTTTGATCATTTGCAGCTCGCCTGTCTCCTTTCTTTGCAATAGTCACAGCAACAGTCGGATGTTGTTTTAAATTTATCGAGGTCTCTTGGCCGAAAATCTCTATCGTTGGTCACTTCTCTGTTATCAATTCCATATTTGACACTACCACCACAAACGCTACTATCAGTTGGTGCATACTGTACAGCTCTATAGGCAGAATTTTGCTGTTCCATGTGGTTTTTATGGCCAAATCCGTGACTCCTGTTCGGCGAATTATTATGCTTACGACCAGAAGTTGGTTTCTG
Source organism: Aphodius sticticus (assembly GCA_963966075.1). Classification (NCBI taxonomy): domain Eukaryota; kingdom Metazoa; phylum Arthropoda; class Insecta; order Coleoptera; family Scarabaeidae; genus Aphodius; species Aphodius sticticus. The sequence goes on from OZ014509.1 coordinate 72,502,963, forward strand.
CTCCATCATATCGCCGGCTAAATACGTCTGCTGCGATTTGTTCTTCGTGTGAATAGTTCTGGCCGGTTTCTGATTGCCCGCTTGGTTGCATGGTAGATAGTTCGTCAACGTTAGAAAATTAAATACAATAATAAATAGGTCCAAGGCAAACACGCAAAACTTTATGATTAGCCCAGTGCTTGATTCCATTTTACATAATACGAAGACGGATAATTTTAAATAGTGTTTGTATAGTTATAACTTGACATTTGATTTTCAATTTGACGTGTAATTTGTTGACGGGAATTGTGCAGCGATTTTGTAACTCCCGCGTCGGGTTTAGGGACTTTTGTTTTGTTCAGTGCGGTTGTCCGGCGCTAGGCGGAGTTGGCAACGCGGGCTAGCTCTTTCTCTATATTTCTTTCGCGGCCGAGTGGATAGCACAAGGTACGTTCTTGATAAAATATTAGTCATCTTACGATATAATTTCACAATATTGCAATAATCGCCTAGATTATTCCATTATAAAGGCGGTGGTGTATAGATTTTTATATATTTTTTGTGTTTTCAGGCCAAAATGGGACGACGTCCAGCGAGATGGTGAGTTGTATTTTGTTTACATCTGTTTTTATACCAATCTTAAATTATCAATTTATTACGTATAAAATTATTACAAATCTCATGCAAGAATAGTTTTATACGTAAAAGAATAGTTTAAGAATTTATATTTTTAGGTTATCTGTCTAATAACACGTTTTTCTTATAGCTATCGCTACTGTAAAAACAAACCGTACCCGAAGTCGCGGTTCTGTCGTGGTGTCCCAGATGCCAAGATCCGTATCTTCGATTTGGGTAAAAAGAAAGCTGCCGTAGAGGACTTCCCCCTTTGCGTTCACTTGGTCTCCGACGAGTATGAACAGCTTAGTTCGGAAGCCCTAGAGGCGGGACGTATTTGCTGCAACAAATACCTCGTAAAGAATTGTGGTAAAGATCAGTTCCACATTCGTATGCGTCTCCATCCTTTCCATGTTATTCGCATCAATAAGATGTTGTCCTGCGCTGGAGCCGATAGGTAAGAGTTCTGATATTTTCGTGTATAATCGGATGAATATTGTTCGGTTTCTTTGGAAATTTGGGTTATTTTGGTAGGTCAATCGTAGATAATCGACAAGGTCAATTAGGGAAATTGCTTATTTGTGCTCGGTAATGAGCTGCAAGGTTTTATTGTAGATGGTAGATATTTTGATTGTGAAATGTAGATTTGTCAGTTTTGTGTAGTGTACGTAATATTTTACAAGATTATTGACATTGGTTTGATTTATAAAGCTGTTAAAATGTTCAGTGTCGACAAATTTATTGTACATCATCTAAAAAGATGCATATCTGGTCAGGTCTTTGCATTTTTTGCAATTTTTGTCGGCGATGTGAACACAATATAAACTTTTATAGAAAATTTTTAAGAGAGCTACTGAGATAACATTTTAAAACTTTTAGGTTACATATAGAGTTTGTACGTTAACACGAAAATGGTAAATTGTATGTATGAAATTCCATAGAAAATATACCAAATTTTATGTTGATGTATCGTGATCCTGTATTATAATTATGGGCATGCAAAATTTCTAAATTTGCTGAAGCATTATATTTTTAAACTGTTATTTATTGTGGCTCACCTACTAAAAAAATGATCTAATGTGGCCACAAGACACAAGACTTTATCATACCATACATAAAATTAATAGTTTAGCTGCATGAGATTCTATTTGATCGAGATCGGCCATGTCTGCATTAAAATGAAACTACTAGAACTAGGCAGATATTTTGATTATATTGACAGTAGGTATTGTCAAAACATCAGCTTTTTGACACTACCTACTGTCATTAGAATCACAATATCTGACAAATCCTGGCTAACTAGTTTAATGCAGTACGAGCAATCTCGATGAAATAGAATTTGCTCAAGCAGCTAAACTATTAATTTTACCAAAAAATGTCATACTCGTAAATTATTCAAAATTTCCTCTACTTTAATTTATTATTTAACTATTCTAAATATGAAGTTTCGTCCCGATACCTTTAGCAGTTTGTCCGGAATCGTCGCCACAAAAAATGGGTATACACACACACAGACATTTTTTTGTACCTTGGTCAAAAATGTTCAGGGAGCCCAAAGACATATTTCCGCTAAAATCTCTAAAATTTTGTTTGGCACGATTACAATACTTTACATACTACGTATGATAAAGTAAAAATAGTCAGAAAAAATAGCTACAATTCAAATTTTAACTCTATAAGTTTTCTATAAGAGAGAATCCGTTTTTTTCAAGGGCCATCCACCTTGTCAAAGTATATTTCACCTGAAAAACAATTGCAGCATTTTTTCATAATATTAATGATATATTTGAGGGTCTGAAAAATTGATTTGTGTATACATAAAAATAAACAATAATCCATAGCCGTCCGAGTGTAGATATCAGAACATTTCACAGATTTCCAATGACTAAAATTATTGTTAAAAATATAATCATTGAAACTAAGTGATTAGTATTTTTGACAAATTTGGTTTTTATTTATTTTTATTTATTAAGAAAATGATTGTGGCGTAATAAAATTAATTTAATTAATTTTTCTAACTTAGACAGGCGAACTAAGCTTTTGAATCTGTGAAAAATAGTGAACTTCTAAAAACAAAATTAGAAATAAGCTGAATTTTTGTGTACAGCTTTATTTTGATGTTTTAAACAATATGAGTGAAAGGGGGCAATATGCTGTTTTCTTGAATATGTAAGATTTTCAGTTAAAATGGTTATTAATAAATCATAAAATAAAATTCTTTATTAAAAAAAATGTGGTGTGGACAAAAAAATCGAATGTGTTACAAACAGGATGTTCTAGTCTACTCATTTTAGACGCAAAATCTTTGGACATCGTACATTATTTGCTCACGAGTAGATTAAAAACATGTCCAGAACACCATATCAAAGAATCTTCGTTGATAGTATTATTGAAATCAATTAAAAACTAACAGTGATTAAAAAATGGCCCATGAAATGCTTAGCAGAACAAATTATACACCATATTAACAAAGAAAAATGTGGTTACATGATAAAGAATTACTTAAAAATATTGAAAGATGTAGATTGGGAGAACGTCAAATATTAATTAATGAGTTTTCAGAACCAAGATCTATTCTGTTTTGTTTTGACAATACCTAGTATCAATATCTATTCTGTCACTTCATCAACAAACTTATTTTTTGACAGAATATCTCAGTTCTGAAAACCCGTTTTTTTACCTTCCCCAAACCTACATATTTCTATATTTTTAAGTAATTCTTTGTTTATCATGTACCCACATCCTTAGTCTTTAATATGGTGAAAAATTTTGTTTTGCTAATCTTAATACTTTCGTAGACATTGATACAAACATAGGTGGACATCATTTTATGACAAATTTTTTAATCACGGATAGTTTTTATATCTTTCAATAACAATATTATCAAACATTCCCTAAACATTTCGATATGATGTTCAGGATATTTTTCTAAATCTCTTGAGAAGTTATATTCAAAACTTTTGCCCAATAAGTTACGCAGGCTGTTGTATAAAAAAATAGTGTTTCTAACAAAACTGTTGAAAATGTGTCAAAAGCTCAGATAAATACTGGTACGTACCAGTACCTGCCACTGGACTATAACATGCGGATGAGAGACGATATATGTGTTACGAACAAATCAACACGCTAGCTATACCGTTTGGTTTTATCTTAGGTCAAAAGCCACACTAAATTCTCTGTTTTTCAAGAAGAAATGTGAACATAACCTAATTGTTTATGTTTTAAAATATTAGTGAAACATGTTAGGTTATGTTCACATTTCTTCTTCTTTAAAAACAAGGAATTGGGAGATACTTTTGACACATTATCAACAGTTTTGTTAGGAATATGTATTTTATTATACACCACCCAGATTGGCATGTTACGTTAGTCTCTTTATACACTCTGTATATTCTCATTAAAAACTCCAACTTTATAACCTCAAATTTCCAAATAATTTTGAATTATTTTTTAACAACTTTCCAAATAAAATTAACCGAAAAAATCGTTAAATTTCAGGCTTCAGACTGGAATGCGCGGTGCTTTTGGCAAGCCACAAGGTACCGTAGCGCGTGTCCGTATCGGCCAGCCGATCATGAGCGTGCGTTCTAGCGACCGTTTCAAGGCGCAGGTTATCGAGGCTCTGCGTCGTGCGAAGTTCAAGTTCCCCGGCCGTCAGAAGATCTACATCTCCAAGAAGTGGGGATTCACGAAATACGAGCGCCCCGTCTATGAGGAGTTGAGGGACGACGGCAGGTTGGCCCAAGACGGTTGCAACGTTCAATATCGGCCAGAGCACGGGCCCCTTGCTGCATGGAAGAAGGTCCAGGACGAAATTTACGCATAGTTTGTAAATTTATAAAATAAAACCATTGACATACGTTAGTTTTTTGATTTATTTTTTGTTGTTGTTCCCTTTGTGTGTTTGGTGAAAAGGATTTGTTGGAAGTAATTGAAGGGAAAGTCAAGGTAAGTTGTGAGTTGTGATATACATATGTATGTGTGAGATAAGTTTGGTGTTTTACCTTGGATGACCAAGGTAAAATGAGGATTCAGAAAACCAGTAAATATCTGATCTTTTGTCAAGTAGAGTAATTATTTCTTTTCTAATAAATAACAGTTTTTAATTGTAAGGGAATTCATTGATGTTCTCACAAGATTCACGTGATGCATGCGTGATGCTGCTAGGATGAGACGTCATACGTTAATGTGGTTGCCTATAGTAACGTTTTCGTACCGTCAATTTTTTCAACACATCGTTATTGGATAGTTTATCCACTCTTTGATAGATGGCGCTAGTATCGTCGCAAATAAAAAATTCTACTGCAATTCTTTATAAAAAGAGATTTGAAACCATAAACCGACTCTAGATATACAAAAATCCTTGAAAGCTAAACTCGGTTTATGGTTTAAACTGCCATTCAAAGCCCACACCAATGTATTATTAAATGGACATTTTTCTTACAAATTTAGCTCTTCTAAATTTAACTAATAAGTTCATTTTTTGTTACTAAATATTCTAAGCTTACTTTGGAAAATGTTTTCAGCTCAGCACAAACCAAATTAGAGCTATGACTACTTCCGAAGTCAAAAACATGTAATTATTTATATTTTCACATCAATTTGGATAGTTTTTTCAGACTGTTATTAAAAAGTCGTGAATGAAAATATGTACATGTTATCGATAACGTAAATATGTAATAAATAAATTAAAGAAAAATGTATCTTTAAGCCAAGAAACAAGAAAATGCTCCCAAAAAGCAGTCACACTACTATGCCACAATATATACTGAAAAAATATTTTAGCTTTATAAAAGGCGTTTTTTTTTTACATATTCTGACAATAATCATTGTTATATTTAAAGGATTAAACCTTTTATGGAATTCTATTCTGGAAAGATTGAATGCAACAAGCAAAATCAAGCTGAATTTTTGTATACAGATTAATTTGAATGGATGTTAATTCTTGCAGAAACCTGCATACATTATAATAGAATAGAATAGAATATTATTGGTTGAAATCAACAAGTCAGTGAAAAGTATATTACAATAAATATATACACATATTTAACATATTAATTGTTTTAATTATTTACATCTTGTATTAACTATTTCCAATTTTTATATTAACTTTAATCAATTTCTCGAAAATTTCTGATTTTATGTTAAAATGGTTATTAATAAATAATAAAATAAAATTCTTTAGTTAAAAACATATGCAGTGAGTACAAAAAATATATAAAAGGCGCTAGTACAGTCTCAAATAACAAAATCTATCTGCTGCAGTAAAATTCTTTGATATCTTTTCATTAAGAAATAACTTATTCAACACCAATTTGTACCATAAACCGACTTTAGATATACACAAATCCTTGAAACCTAAACTTGGTTTATGGTTTAAACTCCCATTGCAAAACCCACCTAATCAGTCATATTTTATTAAATCAATTGGACGTTTTTCTTGCAAATTTAGCTCTTCTAAATTTAACTTATAAGTTTTATCACTTTCTGTTACTAAAAATTCTAATTTTACTTGGAAAAATGATCTTTCTGCACTCTTTCAGCTCGACACACAAAGAAAATTATAGCTTGATTACTTCCGAAGTAAATACATGTAATTATTTATATTTTCCGCATCATTTTTAATAGTTTTTCGATATGAAGTAAAAGTAAGTAAAAAGTCACGAATCACCTAAAAATACGTTTGTTTTTTGCTCACTATAGTATGTTCATCTTCAAGGCTATGCCAAAATATTATTTGAAAAGTTTTTCAAAATATTTGAAGGCATTAAATATTAAATTATAGTCACCTTCGACGTTCCATATACCGGCGTGTTCATACAACGACGAAGGAAATTATAATTGCGTATTTAATGCCGTCTAATATTTCTAAACACTGTTTTCCAATAACATTTTTGCGTCGCTTTAAAATAAAGGTACTTTCATAGTTTTGGTAACACCAGGTACATGCAAGCCGATTTTTTATAAAGTATAAAATTTTCCGAAAAGTTTATAATAAATAAAAATGTTTCCATTGGTGTCCAACTTTCTTCCGGACACGGTAGATATAGATAGAGAGTTACCATTAAAAACTGTTGTTTAATTTGACAAGTTATCGTCAACAATTGTGTTGGTTCAAAGGAGAAAATTGTAATGAAAATGGTAAATCGTGATTTGAACATAGAATTTCCTATTTTGTGTTGATTTTTGTGTAGTACTTCTTTAAAAACATTACTTATTTGCAGCGGCGCGTTATGCCATCATGGGGCCCTGGACAATTTTGAATTTGGGAGCCCCAATATACCGTGTTGAATTAAGAATTACTTTTTATACAAAAATAATATGTAATAATACTAAAAAAGTCGTAGATAATAAGTAGGGTACTTGACTTTTTTGCAACAACATTTAAATAAGTATCTACCTACATCGTTATTTAAAGCAACAAATGTATATTCTTAAGAAATACAAAATAACAAATAAATACCTTAATGATTTAAAAATCAAAATTCGTAACAAATGAAATATATTATCTTAATTCATGAATGGATATTCTTAACAAATAAAAATAAATAATTTTTTACATTAGGGAATCTAGATATATTCCTGTTAGAACAGCTTTTTTAATTTTTTGCATATTGCAAGCACAGCGGTAGTTCATCCTTAAATACGCCATCGTCACTGCACTCTGGATATGTATTTATTAAATTTGTAATGCAGTTTTCATAGTCTTTTGGAGATGTTTCTTTTAATAAACCGTAATTACCTCTTTCTGTGGCTAACATTGTCGAATTCATAATCTTTATTGTTAGTTAACGTATAAGATTCCATATCATCAAAAAGTTAACAAGAAGAAACGTAACGTGTCAATATCTGGTCCTGTAAGTTTAGAAGAAAGAAACCAAGTAAAAGTTTTAGGAAATGACTTAAGCTACAAACTTGAATGACTTTTGAAGATACAGGGTTATGCATTTGTAAGAAGCAGACCAAATTCATTTTTTTAAAATATAGCACCCAGTATATTCCTCCTGTCCAAAAGTCCCTGAGATCAGTCGTTTAAATGATACAAAATGATTAAATGTTAAAAGAAAGCAACTACAAAATGTTAAAACGATTTCTACCATGTCAATACCTCGACCTCTGAGAAGTTTACAAGAAAAAAAAATAAATGTTTTTGAAATTGATTTAAGCTATAAATACAAAATACTTTTGAATATATCGTATGATTCATTTCTAAGCATTTCAAATTTCTAGCGTAAGCAATTTCCTAAAACTTTTATTGGAATCTTTTCCTTGTCAACTTTTTGGAAAGAAAAATATTAACTAGTTACATTAGTTTTTATACAAACTGCGTAATGATAGAGATTTTTAAAGGTAAGCATTTTGAAGATCGAGTTTTTATTTTACAGACCTCTTTTGGACAATTGATTTTTGCAGAATAGATTTCAATAATAAAGAAAAAGTGTCGATTGAAAATCATCAATGTATTCATACAGTATTTTATCTTCTTCAACTTTGTCAAGAGTTTCTCAAAATTTGAAGTTTCTTTTATGGAAAAAAAATGAGTTTAACTGCTAAAACTGCTTCTAGGACTATGCTAAAGTTCAAATTCGATATTCTTACTACGTTAATTTATTAATTAATTGATTAATTTATAGTTTATAAAAGACTTATTTTGGTCCCAAACCGCCATGGCAGGGTCACAAAAAATATAATTAAATATTCTTGCTACGGTAGTGAATTAGTTAAAAATTAGTTGGGGCCTCGCTGAGATGTGCTTGCAACGGTAATGAGGATTCGTAATAAAACTCATAGAGTGTATATCTGATGTTATTTATTGTGATCTATTTGGCCAAATAGATCACAATAAATAACATCAGATATACACTCTATGAGTTTTATTACGAATCATAATCTGATGGCATGGAGTCTTTTATATCAACACTAGTAAGGAGGATTGGCATGGTGTGGTTGTCTATTACAGAAACGAGTTTTCAAAATATTTGTTTGGGGGCCCCCTGTTGTTGGGGGCCCTGGGGAAATGCCCATTTTGCCCATGGGATAACGCGCCACTGCTTATATGTGTATTTGCCTAGTTTGCCTAAAAAATAACGACTTACATGCAAAGAAGTTATTAATTTGAATAAAAACAAAAGATGAATTAACTACATTTATTGTGGATATAAATAACAGAAAAGTAGACAGTAATACGTCTATAAAAATATGGATGCCCTAGTTTTCCAAGACGATCTATATGCAAAGATATTCTACAAAAGAATACTAATAGGGGCGCAGGAAAATGATCATCAATCAAAAGGTAGAAAACACAGTTTATCCCCCACTGTTCACCGGACTCCGGACTCCGGAGTACCCTTCTTCAGCTGAACTGGTTGTTGCGGTGTTCCCACTAAACCAACTCTATTCATTTCACGTACGACCTTTACGTATAGTGCAGCTCTCCAACTGTTTGTAAACATAAACGCGCATGTTCGGTACCTCCAAACAATCGGCTTTACTTTATTATTGTTTGTATTGAATATCATACGTCAAAATTTACGATAATAATCGTTTGATTAGTGGACAACAGTGACATAAATGTGATTGGATGTGATTGATTGAGACTCACTGTGAAATTTGTGATTGCTACTTTAGTGGATTTTGGATTTATATGTAAGTTTCCTTTTTAATTTTTGATTATTGGTTAGTTTTACTGTATATAAGAGTATATTGATATCTTTTTATGGTATAAGTGCTATCTTGGTATATAAGTTTTGCTGATGGAGTCAAAATTAAAACAATCACAATTAACAATACAAAAACAAAACTAATTGCAAAATTTGTCGTGTCAACCCACTCGATGTATTGCGTTGATGGTTTGCATAATTACTCCATACTAAAGTAAGTTCATTAGGATTTACATCAACGTCTAATTGTTCATTTAAAACATTTATGCTGATTTTATGCTTGAAATCTGCTTGTGCATCAGACCAAACAAAGGCTTTTAAAAGGATGAATAAGCCAATCCTGGATCTTGGATTTACGAGTAGGGTTGCCAATTTATAAGAAAATTCAGTAAGATTACCACACATTTTTCTTTTTACTTTATCATACGCAGTATGTAAAGTATTGTAATCGTGCCAAAAATTTTTTTTGAGATTTTAGCGGAAATATGTCTTTTTGGGTCCCCTGAACATTTTTGACCAAGGTACAAAAAATGTCTGTGTGTGTGTGTGTGTGTGTGTGTGTGTGTGTGTGTGTGTGTGTGTGTGTGTGTGTGTGTGTGTGTGTGTGTGTATGTGTGTGTGTACCCGTTTTTGTGGCGACGATTCCGGAGAAACTACTAAAGGTATCGGGACGAAACTTCATATTTAGAAGTTTCATAACCAAACTTAGAGCTGAAAAGCTTTCTGTTGAAAAGGGTTCAAAGGAACTGGTGGTTTACTCATAGCATTTTTTGAAGATTTTGCAAATGAGCCGCGATTTGTGTAATGTCGTCAAAATAGTTAAATAATAAATTAAAGGAGAGGAAATTTTCTATAATTTATGTATATGACATTTTTTGGTAGAATTTATAGTTTAGCTGCATGAGCAAATTCTATTTCATCGAGATCGGTCGTACTGCTTTAAAACTAGTAGCCAGGATGTCAGATTTTTTGATTCTAATGATAGTAGCTAGTGTCAAACGCTAATGTTTTGAAAATACTACTGTCAATATAGGCTGCGTTCGGATATTGAACACCGTTACACTTTTTACACCCAATAACACGTAAGTGTCATTTGGACGGTGTACCTGGTGTCAACGGAGTACAATATCCGAACGCAGCTCTAATCGAGATATCTGTCTTGTTCTACTAGTTTTATTTTAATGCAGACATAGCCGATCTCGATCAAATAGAATCTCATGCAGTTAACTATTAATTTTATATATAGTATGATAAAGTCATGTGCCTGGCCACATCAGATTTTTTACTGGTTATTCTGTAAAGATGAGTGCTCCAAAAAGTCGGTAAAATAACAATTCCGATCTGAAAAATGCTGTAAATCTTTATTATTACACAGTGTATATAAAAACAAACGTTATCTATGTCAATACATATTTTTTTATTCTAAAAAGTTGACTAGAAAAAGATTCCAATTAAAGTTTTAGGAAATCTGAATATGTACTGATTAAATTTGTGGTGCAGTTTTCATAGTTTTTTTGAGATGTTACTTTTAATAAAATGTAACTTCCTATTTCTTTTCTAACATTACCTAAGATTCCGATTTCATATCATCAAAAAACTACAAATTATTCCGAATGCTGTCTGGTCCTCAAAGTTTAGAAGAAAGTAACAAAATTAAAGATTTAGGAAATGACTTAAGCTAGAAACTTGAATGACTTTTGAATATACAGACTTATGTATTTGTAAGAAGCAGACAAAATTCCATTTTTTTAAATATAGTGTCCAGTATTTTTTTCTGTTTTTTAATACTCGTTTGAATTACAAATTGAACTGTGAAAACCGCATGTCCCTGAGGTCAGTGGTGTAAATGTAACAAGACGATTAAATGTTAAAAGAAAACAATTAAACAATGTTAAAAGGATTTCTACTGTGTCTATAGATAGTCGTTTTTGAAAATGACTTTAATGACTTTGAAAATGAAGTTATAAATACAAAATACTTTTACATATAAAGTGTGTTTTATTTCTAAGCATTTCAAATTTGTAGCTTAAGCAATTTCCTAAAACTTTTTGATTTAGCCTACGTGCGGCACATTTGTAAATCCGCCTCTTCATATAACCTAAAAAGACATCGGCGAAGAAAAATCTATGTAGACGACGCTAGAAGAATACGATCGACGAAAAAAATTTGACAATTTTGTGATCTCGACAATTAACGCGCTCGCTAATCGCTCGCGCGTTAAACCGTCTCGATCATTAATCGCCCTTTTTAATATACTTGGTTAAATAACTATTAATTGCTTTCTTTTAACATTTAATCGTTTTGTAACATTTTAAACGACTGACCTCAGGGACATACGGTTTTCACAGTTCAGTTTGTAATTTGAAAGAGTATCAAGAAAACAAGTATACAGGGTGCTATATTATAAAAATGGAATTTAGTTTGCTTCTTACAAATGCATCACCCTGTATATTCAGAAGCAGATCGAAGTCGAAACTGTTGCACTTATTAACTATTAACTTATTAACTATTGTAAAAGTAACTTTGTAAAGTGTCACCAAATAACATAACCTATTATTATTAAAAAGCTAGCCTAGTGATTCACTACATAGTAATAATTACTGTAACACTATTCTGGTTTGAATAAGCGCCTTTACAACGTATCGAAAACATAAAAGGATAAAAAAAAATGTATTTTTGGCAATCTTTCTCACGAAGCGCTCACCTCACGTAAATGACAAAGTCATCCTCTATGGTAAAATTACCATCATCTAACGAAAGGTGGAGTCCAATTTCAGTACCGTTACGTTATTATACCCCATGTTATAGATTTTTTTTGTACACCAACACACACACACACACATATTGATTTAAATCAGTGTAGCTAGATACCGGGTATAGTGACTAACAACTGTCACATATGGGTTTGGCCTGTGATAGAGTAACGCTAATGGCAAATTAATGATGGTTGATTCTTTGTTTGCCTGAAACGTAGCGAGAAAAAATAAGGAAGGATTCCAGGTAACATCAGATCCGAAGAACTCACGCACAGATTACATCTTGCGGCATCTTCTGTTGCTATATATAGAGATATCTTGCAAAGGTATAATTTTTTTTACGAAAGTGGATGAACAGTTAACTTCAGCGTTAGAGGAAACTTCACAAACTGAAAGACACTAATGAAAACAAAAATTCTAGTTGCTAAACATAATAAAGTAAAAATCAAGCTCATGAAAGCTTGTATTGCTACACAGGAAAACCGAGTAGCACAGCATTGGACTTATGTTGCTTTGGCATGTCTTCTAATGGTTTGACAAAGTATCGTTGCAACATTAAACTAAAGGCGTTTATATTGCAAATTGGTGCTTTATTCCGCCTGCGATTGTTAACACGCCGTGTTTCGAATGGTTGGCTCGCTTGGTTCATTTGTACTCGCAGCGAGAGTTATGTGTGGCAATAACTATAATTATAAATATTCTTAATTGGCCGTTTGAATTGCAATTTGAATAAAATATATGAAGTTCAGCGAACCATTATATGGTAATAATGAAATTAATCATTTCGGCGTAATAGTAAGTAATTTAGGACAATTAATTTTGCACATACGCGGGATTATGTTATATGTATTATAGAATTTTTCTTATTTTGTACTGGGGATTGGTATTGTTTAATCGTGTTTATGTCCATTATTAATTATTATCAAGCTAGTAAGGTTATGTTAGCTAGCACTAGAATTTTTACAGAATTACTAAAAAAAAATAAAAAACTTTTTTTCAAATCGTTCATTAATATTTTTCCAATTTGAAAACAATGTTGTGGGGTCGCCACCGGTTTTCTAAATTAGTATTTTTTACAAAAAATTATGAATTACCCATTCTGTCTAATGGTGGAATTTGATATATTTGTACGTTTATGAATAATATTAATTGTTATGTGCATAAGTAATTTATGGATGTTTGTATTTTTTTCACAAAATTGAATTGATATAGATAACCAACCTTGCTGGAATCAATGACTTCTGTATTCTTTGACCAATTTCCACTATTTTTTCAGACAATGTAAAGTAAAGCTACTTTTGAAAGATAAAGAAAATAATGTTCCAGCTTATTAAAAAGAATGGTGTTTTTCGACTAAGTTTGAGACATCCTGTGGGGTAACTAACCAAGTAGTTCGTTCTCTCGCATGTTCTCTCAAGTGCTCAGTTACAAAAACCATATCAATTCTCAACATCTTATTTTGTAATTCATCCTAATATCCGAATTTTTGTAGGAGATACACATTTGTAAGTAAAATATTGCATTGTTTTTGGACCAGAAACATTGGCAAATCTGGCAGGCTGAATATGCTGCAAGGATCAAAACCGAACTTTGAAACGTATCATTTAGATTCCATGTCGACTTGCTGTTATTTCAACAAGTGCTGTTATTTCATCACACATTTATTAAAGTATCACATACACGTTGAGTTTCGCTTAGTATAAATTAGTATTTTATCCATCTGTTTATCTGTAAGTTTCTGGTCATTATCTTTAAATTAATTCGTTGTTGGTACTAAAAACAATAGTAAAAACACTTTTAATCAAGTAACATTCGCTGCAAGGTTGAACAGCATTTTAAATTGCAACGGTTTACTTTAAATTATGTATCTTTAAATTATATATTAAAAAAATGCAGATATGGGAATGAACCAAAAACAAAATGTTGAGAATATCGATCAGATCAAAACTGTCCTTATAGTTTACTCGGTGTAATCGGATGTAAAATATGAATAAAAAATTATGAAAGTCGTCAAAGATTACAAAAGCTACTTAACATCAAAGTTTAACAAAATAGGCGTTCCTTGAATATAGGCTGGTAAGTTTCTCGCAAAAACGTACTCCTAAATTTGGAATATTTTGTTGTATTGTACAGGGTCGTTAGATTAGAACATTTGTTTGGTATCTTCTTTGACCGTAAGATTTGTTTTATTAACCATAAGAATGTAATTAATCTTTCTTAGTCTTCTTAATATTATTTATTGATTGATGAAAATCTATTTATTTCGTGCAAAAAGCATATATAAATATTTATTTATTTTAAATGCGTATAGCAAAACAATTAATCACTAATAATGCAAATAATATCGAGTAGGTACCTATGCAATAAAGTACATATATTTTGTTTAAACAAGTATGTATTGATCAAAAGTACACAAATTTAAAGGAATATGTGATAGATGTCTTTTAGCGCCCCCCCCCCCTTGAGATTTTTCTGTATCCGCCACTGCTTTATACAGGTACCAGAGATATTTGCAAAATAGAGCTTATAGGTTATGTTTACGTTGTCGAAGTGTCTGAAGTAAATATCCCAGCATTTCATACGATTTATCATTTTAAGCGTAAAACAACAACGCATTGTTTCGTGTACAACATAAAAAGAATCAAGCTATTAAAACGGGTAGGCGGACCACGCAAAGATATTGCATGTCTTCATATAGGGAACGAGAAAAACAACGTCTCCACGCATGCATTTACTTCAATTACAATAATTTAAACGCGGCAATTCATGAATATGCCCGCCGTTGGTAAATTGCGCATAAACGTAAACGTACATCGTCTGAGAGGTTTGCGTGTCTTTATTCGCATTGGAATTACGAAGGATTTAATGGATATTGGTCCTTATACTGCAGCGTTCTGAACTTCGCGAATCAACGAGATAGAAAACAGTAGATAGAAATTATATGCGCAATATATAAAATAAAACGGGCATTTATTGTAAGCATTTGATAAACTACGTGACCAATACCAAAAATATTAGTCCAATAAAAACATATTTGCGCAATGCAAAAAATGGCCACTCTATTCGACATGGTAGCAGGGACCTTCGAGTTTCCCCTTCTGTTATTCAGCGTTTATGGAATCGGTTTCGGGAGACCGGTGAATATGTTAGAAGAGCTGGACAAGTTCGAAATCAAAAACTACTTAAAATCAAGACCGATTTCTTGTCCTTTCCTCTCTACGTCAGCGTACTGCCACAGCACGAGACCTCCTAAACGACCTAAGACGAGCATATGGAATAGAAATTTCTGATCAAACCGTTAGTAACAGATTAAAAGAAGCGAATTTGAAACCAGGAAGACCTGTCCGCGCACCAATTCCACGTTCTTCTAAAAAAAAAAACAACTACAAATAGTTTATCCGGAGTTTTTCTTGACGTATCTCTGCATTGTGGATTTATACACCATTTATAACCCACTTTATGTAGAAATTGTGAAAACAACACATCATACAACACAATTACCAAACGGCGACGATGCCGATGCTGACAGACCATATGGGCCGATTTGACATCTACTATCGGGTGACGTCACACAACAGAAAATGTCGTTTTGGCGGGACTTTTTGTGATTCAATTTTTAACGCTGATTTTTATGAAATATTGAGGAAATAATTACGAAAAATAATGCATTTACAATGTAGAGTGAAGGAATAAACACACTAAGATGGTTTTCCAATAATAGTCCAATACCTTATTCCCTCTCAAATTTAACACCTATTTGAACTTTGCGTAACCGCAAATTTCTATACGTATCTAATTGATCGAATAATCGTAAACAAGGGTTTTCAGACCCTTCAGACGTATGTCCCGTAAAGCATTTGTTTGTCGAACACCTCGACCGTCGCTTTTATGTATAACGGTCTCAATCGTCGATGTGTGACCATCCGGACAGATGGCACCCATTTCCAGAACGGTGAATTCGTCCCTACAGTCATATTTTTTAAAATGCAGCCGATACGTCAAAGGATAACAAAATAATTGGATGGCCTCGGCTATTTGAGAATTAAATAAGTGATGACTTGGAGGGTTAGGCTATAATTTACACGTTTTCTCATTAGTTTTATGATATTTTTAATTTATCTTGTCTGATATCTTTGAAATTAAGCAATTTTGTATATAGATAAATAGGGCTCAAACGTCTTATATTTATAAATAATCAGAAACTACCAAACTTTTGATAAAAATGTGATTTTATTTAGGAGAGTTCGACGATACGTTAGGCAACGAACTGTACTCAAACGAGTACAGGGCGTTTTTTTCACAGAAACTTAATATTAGAGATGTTTCATACATTTGCCACAGTCTTGTACTATAAAATCCTTAAACATAGCACGTATGAAGTAACTTTTATAAAAGAAAAACTGCATAAATAATTATATACTACAAATTATAAATTCAAATGTATGGATTCTATGCATTTTCATGACTCAAGATTTTGCGATGTCGGTGTTTTTCACAGATGTTGCCGTATCGAGTGGTTTAAAACTGCAAGCAGCGTCCACTTTTTGTTTCAAAAAGGAGTAGGTATAAGTTTAATACAACCATTAAAGTTTTTACGAGAGACAAATTGATTTCATGCCATACGCACATAAATACATAAAAGAAGTAGCAATGTCTGCGTTGTCAGTTGTAAAAGCAGTTAACTCAGCAAGTTTAATTGTAGAGGAAATTATATGAAATATAAAACAATTAGGAATAAGAAAAATGCCATTTGTTTACATAACATTTAAATTTTATGAAATTGGTATTTCGCCATTTACGAGCTTGTTGTTTATGGGGCAAAACTCCGAGCGTGGAAGGGCTCCTAGGTCTTTTAATTACCTACAATTTTGGGTATAATAGAAGTTTATGCAACAACTTTTGCAAAAGTTATAAACATTTTTCTGTAGCAACTGATTGAAATACGTTTTCTATTCGAACGGACATTATCCCCATTTACGGATTCTTGTCCATAGGGCAAAACTTCGAGCGTCCAAGGGCTACTAGGTATTTTAATTACCTACAATTTGAGGTATCATAGAAATTTATGCAACAATTTTTGCAAAAGTTATAAACATTTTTCTGTAGCAACTGACTGAAATACGTTTGTTATTCGAACGGACATTATCGCCATTTAGGGTTTGTTGTCCATGGGACAAAACTCCGAGCGTCGAAGGGCTACTTGGTATTTTAATTACCTACAATTTGAGGTATGATAGAAATTTATGCAACAATTTTTACAGAAGCTATAAACATTTGTCTGTAGCAACTGATTGAAATACGTTTACTATTCGAACGGACATTATCGCGATTTAGGGCTGTATGTCGAGGGGGCAAAACTCTGACGGTCTGACGGCTACTAGAACTTTTAATTACCCACAATTTGAGGTATGATAGAAATTTATGCAAAAACTTTTGCAAAAGTTATAGACATTTTGCTGCAGGAACTGAATGAAGTACGTTTCCTATTCGAACGGACATTATCGAGACTTAGGGCTTTATGTCGAGGGGGCAAAACTCTGAGGGTCTGACGGCTACTAGAACTTTTAATTACCTACAATTTGAGGTATGATAGAAATTTATGCAAGAATTTTTGCAAAAGTTATAGACATTTTGCTGCAGGAATTGAATGAAATACGTTTCCTATTCGAACGGACATTATCGAGATTTAGGGGTTTATGTCGAGGGGGCAAAACTCTGAGGGTCTGACGGCTACTAGAACTTTTAATTACCTGCAATTTGAGGTATGATAGAAATTTATGCAAGACTTTTTACAGCAGTTATAGACATTTTGCTGCAGGAACTGAATGAAATACGTTTCCTATTCGAACGGACTTTATCGCGATTTAGGGCTTTATGTCGAGGGGGCAAAACTCTGAGGGTCTGACGGCTACTAGAACTTTTAATTACCCACAATTTGAGGTATGATAGAAATTTATGCAAAAACTTTTGCAAAAGTTATAGACATTTTGCTGCAGGAACTGAATGAAGTACGTTTCCTATTCGAACGGACATTATCGAGACTTAGGGCTTTATGTCGAGGGGGCAAAACTCTGAGGGTCTGACGGCTACTAGAACTTTTGATTACCTACAATTTGAGGTATGATAGAAATTTATGCAAGAATTTTTGCAAAAGTTATAGACATTTTGCTGCAGGAATTGAATGAAATACGTTTCCTATTCGAACGGACATTATCGAGATTTAGGGGTTTATGTCGAGGGGGCAAAACTCTGAGGGTTTGACGGCTACTAGAACTTTTAATTACCTACAATTTGAGGTATGATAGAAATTTATACAAGAATTTTTACAACAGTTATAGACATTTTGCTGCAGGAATTGAATGAAATACGTTTCCTATTCGAACGGACTTTATCGCGATTTAGGGCTTTATGTCGAGGGGGCAAAACTCTGAGGGTCTGACGGCTACTAGAACTTTTATTACCTACAATTTGAGGTATGATAGAAATTTATGCAAGAATTTTTGCAAAACTTATAGACATTTTGCTGCAGGAACTGAATGAAATACGTTTCCTATTCGAACGGACTTTATCGTGATTTAGGGATTTCTGTCCAGGGGGCAAAACTCTGAGGGTCTGACGGCTACTAGAACTGTTAATTACCTACAATTTTAGGTATGATAGAAATTTATGCAAGAATTTTTGCAAAACTTATAGACATTTTGCGGCAGGAACTGAATGAAATACGTTTCCTATTCGAACGGACTTTATCGCGATTTAGGGCTTTATGTCGAGGGGGCAAAACTCTGAGGGTCTGACGGCTACTAGAATTTTTAATTACCTACAATTTGAGGTATGATAGAAATTTATGCAAGAATTTGTACAACAGTTATAGATATTTTGCTGCAGGAACTGAATGAAATACGTTTCCTATTCGAACGGACTTTATCGCGATTTAGGGGTTTATGTCGAGGGGGCAAAACTCTGAGGGTCTGACGGCTACTAGAACTTTTAATTACCTACAATTTGAAGTATGATAGAAATTTATGCAACAATTTTTGCAGAAGCTATAAACATTTGTCTGTAGCAACTGATTGAAATACGTTTGCTATTCGAACGGACATTATCGCGATTTAGGGCTTCATGTCGAGGGGGCAAAACTCTGACAGTCTGACGGCTACTAGATATTTTAATTACCTACAATTTGAGGTATGATAGCAATTTATGCAAGAACTTTTGCAAAAGTTATAGACATTTTGCTGCAGGAACTGAATGAAATACGTTTCCTATGCGAACGGACATTATCGAGATTTAGGGCTTTATGTCGAGGGGGCAAAACTCTGAGTGTCTGACGGCTACTAGAACTTTTAATTACCTACAATTTGAGGTATGATAGAAATTTATGCAAGAATTTTTGCAAAAGTTATAGACATTTTGTTGCAGGAACTGAATGAAATACGTTTCCTATTCGAACGGACATTATCGCGATTTAGGGCTTCATGTCGAGGGGGCAAAACTCTGAGGGTCTGACGGCTACTAGAACTTTTGATTGCCTACAATTTGAGGTATGATAGAAAGTTATGCAAGAACTTTTGCAAAAGTTATAGACATTTTGCTGCAGGAACTGAATGAAATACGTTTCCTATTCGAACGGGTTTCCTATTCGAACGGACATTATGGCGATTTAGGGCTTTATGTCGAGGGGGCAAAATTCTGAAGGGTCTGAAGGCTACTAGAACTTTTAATTACCTACAATTTTAGGTACCTACCATAGAAACTTATGCAATAATTTTTGCAAAAAGTTATAAAATAAACATTTTTCTGTAGCAACCGATTGAAACACGTGTTTTTGGCGGTATAGTTTCAAATTGAATTCCTTGGTTATTATTGAAGCTAACAAAGTTTGGTGAAACAAATACGTTAAATATGATCAAACAAAATAATCATTATAACTTATACAGGATGTTCAATATTCCTATGTAAGTCTTAAATTTTTAAACTTAAAAATTTCTTTTTTCAAATGTAAAATAAAATTAAAATATCCCTATATCCCTATACCCCTATCACATACTTTTTATGCTTGAATTACTACATTTAAGAAATGCAAATTGTTCAAAATGATGTTGTAAAACGTCACAGATCATAGAATGCAATACCTGTCAAAATATCAAAGCCTACTAATACAATATCACGTGCATTTGAATGATTTAACGAAAAGTAATCATATAACCCAAAACCGACCCATTATTTTGTTTTATTGTATTTTGTTTGAACCTCCTGTATCTAATGAAGCGTAAAATGTATTTACAGTCATTTACCGTCTGTTTCTTAATTATTTTCTTTAATATCATGCGAAAATAGTAAGACACACATATAAATGCTATACAAGTATGTTATTGGGTTATTCTCATAGCGTCTGACTTCTATTATTTCTACAATGTAATACTTTCTACATAGATATCTAAGGCTACGGGATTTATGGCAAATGAACATATTTATAGCGAAAAGCCGTATACATTTACAGCCATAGGCCTACTGTTCCTTAATTCCGAATTATCGTACTGAATCACCGAAAAAAAAGACGAATTATCAGCGACACTTACGAAGATGCATTGCCATGTTAATTAAATTTAATCCGCGCACCACGGCGGTCTTTGTCTTTAGCTATACCTATATAGTATGTTCCACGATTAAAGCTACAGAATACTGCTATAAATTACGGCGGAGTCATTAGCTTGCGGTGTCTTGTTTGTTTTCTTTTAAACAATGTATTTCGCACACACTCTCATCGAACACACACACAGAGGTAACCAAGAAGATTAAAAGAGGGAATTTTCTATCGGGTGCGATTTCAGCGTGCATTATTTAAATAGATTTGTGCATTAAAATAGATACTTTGAATATTAGATTTCATAATTTGAGCATTAAGTGTACAAATATATTATGAAAGTAACCATGAAAATACACTGCTCACAAAAACAGGGGCACACTTTTTTCGAAACCTGTAACTTTTTAAATAATAGTTCTAGGCAAATCAAATTTGGTATACTTCAACGGCATATACTTAGCTAAAGAAAATTACAAAAACAATGTTACAACTCTTAGTTACTTCTACTGACACAACCCTGATTGAGGAGTGGGAAAGCATACCCCAAGAATCTCTTCGCAGACTACTATCGATTGCAAAAGTATTGATCCCTGTGTTTGGAGGTTCGTTACTCTGCAACGACTGAACAAAAAAAATTGAAATAAAGTGTGTTATACTCCTGAACCATTTTTACATAACATGATAGACTATCAAAATTTTCTGCCCCTAGGTTTGGGTAGAAGCGCGAGAGAAGTGTAAAAATGTACCCGATTTTAGCACTTTTTAAGAAACGCTCGTCTTTCCAAATTTTTTTCTACTAAACAGCTTGCCCAAAGAAATTCAAATTTACACAGAGTATAACTTAAGATCTTGTCTACAGATTGGCGTTTGTATTTTACTAATTTCCTTTGCAATAATGGCTATAAACAAGATTTTCATGGAAGCGGATATCTCGGCAACGAGTATTATCACGATAACGAGACAGGTACGAAAATCATCGCAGAATTTTGTTTAATGAGACTATTGAAATAGAAATACATTTCAGATGTTCATTAGTTTTATAAAGCGACATAAATATTCGATATAATTTTGGTACAGCGCGCAAGTACGTCACGTTGTTCAACGCAGTCGTCATCAGCTCGGGTTTGAGGTCGACTACAGCATGTATCACAGGCCCGTACTTAGAAATAAAAGAAACATCGTACATATTTATTATTGTAACCAGCATTGAAGGTGAAGGTTAGAAATGGTGGACTCTTTGTTTAATGAAAGAATAGGTTGCAAGTGTACAACGAAGAGCTGTAAGCATACTTTTTGTTTTTAACGCCTTTTGAATCAATAGCAGCAATCAAATATTATCAGGTAGCATAAACAAATAAAATAACAAAACCAAATATTTTTTCTCAGTCCCCAATAATATGATTTTGGGTAAAATCAAGATAACATAAATACATAAATATATTCATTGAATAAAGTTTCTTGAGTAACTGCGTTGCGTGCGTACGTGTTTTGCAAGTATTGAGCAAGAATGCTGAAGTATTATTCCAAGGAACTAAAACAATTAATTATCAATGTCAGAAATTCCTCTCTCAAATAACTAAAGCACAGCTGTTGTATCTGTCAAGAAAATCATCATCAAGAGAAGGTACTTCTATTAGATTTTATCGGAATTATATAAATCGGAAGAAATGAACTAAAATTATTGTGGTTACCTGTAGCCCATTGCAATTGAATTAATCTTGGCAAATGTACAAAATAAAGTTGCAAAAAGCTACAATACATTTGAAATTAAAGATATGTTAAATTTATGTAACAAAGCTCTCTCCCAAAAGAGATATGGCAAAATTGTGTTGCAATTTTGCAACACAATTTTTTGTTTTGAAAATCAGAACCAATACATTGATATTGATCATATTTTGACTCAATTGCAAAAACAATTATAATATCAAGTAGCATGAAGATGATGATGACTTATTAGACTGCAACGACAACAGTACAGATAATGATAAAAAAGATTCCGTAATATAAATGTAATAAAATGTTGGTGGTTCTTCTGAAACTGCACAATTCGTTTAAAGTTTAGGACAAATACTTGTCGGATTGAAACATCAACTACTGATTTTTGGCAGAAATAATGTTGTGAAATAATAATAAATCACAAAATAGAATATGTACCTATACAATTCCAGAAATAAAAAAATTCACTGATGCTATTTTCAAAAATAAAACCGAACGAGAAAATGACAAAAATATTGAATGCGGTCCTTAGTGTTGTTCGTTTGAAATCGTCGCGCGAATTGTCTCACCGTCTCGCGCGCTTTATCCCCTTTCCCCGAGGGGAACCATCCTGCGCGCCGGATCGCTCACATTATTTTCCCTATTTAAAATTCCCAAATAACTTTTATGTAATTATACATCAATGGATGACTATCACAATAAACAATGATTGGTTACGTGCTAACTGCGTTGTCCTGCTATCGTTCGTTTCTGAGATATTCGCGTCCATAAAAAGCTCGCTTACAGACTTTATTACATAAGAAATCAAGAAAATAAAAACACCAATCTATAGAAGAGATTCTAACTGTAACTGAACAAAAATTTAAATTTTTTTAGTAATTGGTTTAGGAGAAAAAAATCGGAAAGTCGAGAATTATTTTAAAACCACAAAAATTGGGTACCTTTTCTTACTTCTCTATTTTGTTTTGCGTTATTAATATACATTTTTAAGTGTTACTTAAAATAAAAATAATAAAACCCCAGTTGTAACTTCTACTATCTTCCAACAAACTTTCACCGAAGAATTTTATAACTTCACCAATAAACTAAATGGGTAAAATCGCAAAGCGGATGATTTCGCTAGCTGGTATGTGCACGTGGAAAATTGCTTTAACATTGAAGGAGAGGAACACAACAATCACGCGACACACATACGCACTATTGAAAAGAAAGTAAACTTGCGGTATCGGTAATTATATTCGCATAACCGTAACGGAATTGATACGAAGAGATCGGCGTATGACAGGTTATTCCGGCGTTTGTTTTATGCTATTTTCAGCCATCATTTGGGTGCGTAATTACTGACATGAACACGCATGTGTGATTCACTGTAATTCGCTCTGATTTACAGAGAAAAAGCGTTGCTGATGCCAAGATTCCACACGCGATACCGTGATTCAGTTCAATTCAGTTAGTTGATGTAAGTAAGCACGCTATAGATTACAGCTGAGTGACAGCTGAGCGGTACGTGTCTTTTAAATTACTGTCACACGTCATCTTCACGTACAGTAATACATTATTGTAATAGTTAGGATAAGTTAGGATACAGAATTAAGTAATTTGTTCAAAACTTCACAATATTCTTAGAATTATCTTTTGTTAATGCTTTCAAAGAGGTCAACTTCTTCTGGTTTTATGTTATCTCGGAACAAATGCATCTCTAATATAGGACTTTACAGCTTTTTGTACCTCAGGTTGATTTTATATGGCAGGAAATGTGTAAAATAACACGTAAAGCAAGAGCGCTCATTTGCATGTTATCTTCCATCTTAAGTACACTCTCTTCTTGAGATGGATGCTTTCAAACTCCGTGTACGACCTTGCCTCAAGCGAATGTATGTATGAGAAGCGCACAGTAGAAAATGGCCATGAAATATCCTGCAGTATTGCTATCAAATGCTTTACATAAGTTATAGAGTTATAAGGACTTATTATATCTATATATTTTTCGATGCAAACAAAAATTGCTTTTCTTTAGAATAATATTTTTGTTTTGATTTCAAAATACGTTTCCTTACGTCAAAGATATCAAATATTGATTCAAATTAATGTATTGGTAGTATCAAAACTTCATCCAGTATAGTTAAATAATTACCTATATACGAGGCCAAATAAGTAGATCATAAATATTAATGTAGCGCCTTAATTATAAAGTAACAATTAAGAAGGCACTTTAATTGGTTTGTTTTCCATTTCCAAGTTCAATTTTAATTGGTTTTCGACATCAATTTATAATACAGCGCACATCCAAAGAATGTTTACGGTACGTTAAATGTGTCATCTACATAAACATTTATGGAAGAAATCTATTTCATTTATACGAGACTATTTCGTTCTATTCGGGTGGCAATAAATCATACCGTTCTTATGTAACCTGTCAACCTATCTCACGATTCAATTAACAGAGTTTTATGTATAGCCTTTAAGCGCTAGACAATGAATGAAAACTTTAATAATTAAAACATAGTAGGTTCTAATGGTTAATAATAAGTATTCTAAAAGTAAATTTATGTAATAACACACTTTGTAAGTAATAATAAATTATTTATTTGTAAGGAAACACTGTAAAAGAAAAAATAAAAAAAGATCGATTTTTTTTCGCGCCGAACGTAGGAGCATAGTCACGCGTCTACCTAGATCGGCGCCCGCAGGCCTATAAGGCTGATAATACTGATATAATTTCGGAAAAAATAACAGAAATCATAATAATGCCTTTTTTTGCAACTATATTTCTTCTAAACAACATAATTATTTAAAACAACAAATGATAATTCTTAAGAAATACAAAATTCTTAGTTAACGCATACCAAAGATTCCGATTCCATATTATCAAAAAAATGCAATTATTCCGAATGTCTTCTGTTATATATAAAAAAAAACAAGTAGAAACGTAACGTGTCAATATCTGTTCCTCTCAGTTCAGAAGAAAGAAACCTACTATAAGCTTTAGGAGAAGACTTAAGCTAGAAACTTGAATGACTTTTGAATATACACGGTGGTCCATTTGTAAGAAGCACACACAGAAAAGTAAATAAATTCACTCAAAGCAATATGCTTTCATCCAAGTAAACGATTAGTTTGCTATAGCCGCAAGTAGATATTTTCTCAAGTTAAGAATAAAGAGATATTGTTGAATTGAAATGATCATATGCTTGTATATCTGAGAAAATATTTTCTTGCAATGAGTATAGATATTATTCATTCAAGAAAACTATTCTCACGTTGAGAATAATGGAATTTTCTTAAAGTGAATATATATGCTTGACAATGAGAAAATATTTTCTTGAAATGAGTATAGATATTATTAGTTCAAGAACATGATCATAGAATAGAAATTACTGTTTTAGTTTTTTTTAAAAGGTAGGGAATTGTGTGAAATAAATAGACAATAACTTAGCGAATGATATCTGTTTTATTGTATGAAATTTCTTTGCTTAATTACATATATACTTACCTATTTATAAATTATCACTACCTACAATATCTAAGGCATGGAAAAAAACACCATATTCTATTAGACATCAAATTGTTTCCATTATATTACACAAGTAAGTTTTCTGTGGCATGTATGTTGATTTGGTGACCACTATATGGCTAGGCAAAATTTACGTACCGTGTGCGTCACATGTCACAACTACGAACTGCGTCGCAAATACGTTGAACATAAGTACTGTAGGCTATTCACGCAAAATTAAAACTATATACTTTCATAATATTAGAGATCTTTAATTTAGAATTTAATAGATCGCGTAGTTATTGCGTACAGTACCTACAAAATTAGTACTAACATATTGAACTCTTCCCGGACAATACTCGGTAGTCAGCGAACACGACGCCATAGCAGACCCCAACTAACTGAAGGCAAAGGCCGATGCGAAAAATCTTAAATCTCGGCAACGTTCGTGCACGTTTGAGTGTAAATGCGCACGCGCGTTGCAAGCAATGGCTTACTTGATTCAAGATATTGATCAACTTCTTGAATTGAGAATTTAAACTACTTGGTTTGAAAATTATATACTTAACCGAAACTAATAACTCTGAGATTGGGATATTCTTGAATTGTGAGAACAAGGAATTCTTAAATGAAAGAAATTGTTTCAAACCAAGTAAATATTAACTTTCATCTAAAGCAATAACCGCAAGTAAATAATTTTCTCACGTTTTGAGAATATACTTCGCTGTGTGTATATTTGTAGTTTAGGTTTTTTAACACTAAAATTTGCAAGTATAATTTCCATAAATATTGAAATTCTTTGTGGACGCAGTTGCGGAAGGACCTATTCAACCGAATAGTTGCTATAGTTTCACAATTTAAACAATAATTATTGTGTGGTATCTCGGCCCGTTTTGGACGTAAGACATATTTTCTATCAGTGTGTAGGTATATCAGAGTTTGTATTCTGACGCAGAATTGATATCTCCAAACCAACATTACAGATTTCCTTTACCTCAAGTTCCTTATATGCAGTCCTTAGCAGAGCACAGCTGGTATAAACAATAGCTTTAGCTATGGGCTACACGTCCGTGACTATCGTCTCTATAATTCGTTCACGGAGGATGATAATTTTCCTCGAGTGCAGCCCTCCCGGCAGTACTGTTCTTCCCGTTCTTTGTGGAACCTTGAGTCGGTCGGTGCACTAAGCCGTGTGAACTTCGAGTTCAGAGTTCATCTAAGTCTAGGCCGGGTTTAAACGCCGCGGCCGTACCTATAGGTACTTATTCAACGCAAGATCGCCTCCAGATGTTATCAACGATGATTGCGCATTGTGTCCGCCAGATAGCAGCCGGGTCGGTTCCCTTCTTTCAAGGCTATACAGCGTGTTCTATAAGCAGAAGGTACATACAACAAAAACGAGTTTGACGTGATTAGTAATTAATTACCAACTATATCGAGCTTTAAACTGCAAGGTAACTTAAACTAATAACTAATAAGGGTTAAATATTGTTGTTACACTTGTTAAAAGTGCAGTTTTATTTTGAAGCAAGCAGGAGATATAAAATATTTATAGAAACAGCCCTGTATGTCAAAAAAATTGATTTAATTTGAAACTAAGTTATATACAGTGTACGGCACTAACTTGGACACAAAAAGGAAAAAAAATTATTATTAGTTTTTCAGAAAATGTTATTTTAGTAAAAAGTTTCTGTATTATCTTAAACCTAAAATGCAAATATTAGAATGTGATTATTTACTTGCATATACAGGGTGTTTCCAAATGTATAAAAAACACTGAAGTGTAAAATTCCTTTATGGCCAAAGCTATGCAAAAATGTTATTTGAAAAAAAGTATCTGGAAATATTAGAGGCCCTTAATCGCCGTTTAATATTTGTTTATGTATGTATGCATCTATGTAATTTGACTCTGACAGTTCTGAACTGTCTACCTGGATAACGGAATGTTTTGATTGGATGGTTTTATTTTACGTATGTTCGATTGGCTATAACAAATCATGCATTAATAGAAATCGTGCATTTATAGAACTGTTTAATAAACGATTTCGTATTCACTAAGCTGACCCATAAATAAACGATCCACGGAAAACTTAATATAATGATCAGACTTCAAATTATGATATTTTATATCAATTTTAATATTCTATCTTTTTTCATTGTTTGTTATTATTAGTCTAGTCATGTATGAAAATAAAACTAGAAAGAAAATAGATATAGAAAAATTTCCTCACCATCATATCAAATCGTTTCTGTGTCTTTGATGATGAATTTTAATTACAAAAATGAGCAAATTCTTTTGTCATAGTAATTCTAAAAAAACGAAAAAAATTTATAACAAATGAAAAATTATATGTACAATATTTTTCTTTAATTTGATGTATTGTTTTAAGATTCTGTGAATAAATAACTGAGAAAAATCTTCAGAACTTTTACGTGTTTTATAATACTGCTGATTACTACCTAAAATATATTTAATTTTAAACTATGATGTCTGAGAATATTTATATCTCGAGAAACAGATTTAAACCGACCAATTAGTTTCCTACTTAATAAATAATTGTTCACCATCCTAATATTATACTGAACTGGTGCTGCAGTATTTTCTGTACTATAAATTGAGAGAAAGCAGTTCTATTAAGCAAATTATCTTGAGAGTCTTTCAACTAAAGCTTGTTTGGTTCAAGAAACAATTAATTCAAAGCATGTAGCATTTAGTACAAGAAATTACTTAACCATAAACCAGAATAATTTAATGGTTCATCTGCAGCACATAATGCCAACCTAATAGCAGCCCAACCCAACATAATTAACATGCATTACATCTAAACCATTAACCAGTGTCAATTTAAAATATCGCAAGGCACGCGGATATATCAGCAGTAACTAACTATTCTCGCTTCTGCATAAATCTCAGTGCAGTGCAGTGCTGCGGTATCTTAGCATCGTCCGTGCACCACGCACACAAAAGACGGACATACCACGCGACACACACCACTCGGACGTGTAATGCGATATCATAATTGATTACCTCGTTACTCTCACTCTTTAATCGGGTAGCCGTATCTTTATTGGTCGCTGTTGCGTGATTTAGATTTGTACGCACATATTCATTTCGTTGGGTTATGTGTGGCCGGACAATAAGGAATGCGACCGCACTACTCTACTATCCTTACCTTACCAATGAAAGCACACCGAAGTAATTTCAAGACACCTATGCAAAGATATTGAGAATACTGGAGCGGATTCCTATCTATGAAAATTGTGACAGGGTAACGCGATACTTTGTGCAGATATACAAATAGGGCGACACTGTGACTATTAGGTTGGAATATATGAGCACCTTGATATGTTATATCCAGAGAAAATTACGATAAATCACGCATTTTTAAACGACTGTAAAATGCAAGCCGTTCAGCAAAAGCAACAGCGATTACAAAGTATAAAAAATCCTACCTTATTCCGAAAATTTTTCACATCTTTTTTAAGGAAACAGATTGAAAAGTCAACGGGAACATCAAATGTCATACATTTATTAAGTTTATAAACCAAGACACCGATAATTTTGAAAGAAAACATCGAGAAACGTGTCAAAATTGGAGGAGGCTAAAATTTTTCAAACGCAATGCGGTTTAGAAACCGGTTTGCACTTACGTGAAAACAAAAGAATGCGCGGACTCGTCGACACGCATAGACGCGAGATGACAGGGAGATGGACATCAGCGAGTGCGTTTTTGATTAATGTTAAACTGTAGCCTATACACTATACTGCTACAAATTTGTGAGAAATTGCTATATTTTAATTGTTAACAATTAAAATTGTTAACAAAAAAATTGTTAACAACACGTAATTATTTGCCAATCTCAATACGTTGACGTACAATATTAACACAATGTACCTTAAAAAGTTATATCGTAGATGTAATTTTTGAAATGCACAGAAAATACCTCACTAACTGTTTTATAGATATACGTATTTTGTAGATATTTAAGACTGCAAAGTGCGAAGTTAACAGACAATACAGAATTCGGCACTGTCCCGCTCAAGTCGGGACGGTTGGTCACCCTGATGTAAAGGCTAATTTACATTATACTACTTTAATAAGATATACTTAATAAAATAAATATACATTGACTCAAAGAAATCTGGTGTTTCAATAGAGGCAAAGAAATATTTCTTAGCGGATAAAAATGCATTTTTTTGAAACATTTGTTGATAGAAAGAACGTTTATTTGTATCAAACAACATAAGTTTTCAGTTAAAATTTACAATTTGTATATTAAGACGAACGAGATTTATTTAATTCAAATAGTTTTGATTTTGTTGAGTGAAATAATTATAATTTTTGAAATTAACGAAATTTTTGGTTGCGTTAAAATGCGATATTTTAAGGAAGAGATAAATGGTTCTTTGATTAAAGAAATTATTAGTTTGTTGAAGGACTTAATGTGGACCTATTATTGACTAGAACTTTTCGGAGGGTACAATACATCAAAATCTCCATGTGTCACCGCCTTTTGGGATGTCGCACATCCTCGACCAGTGGTAGGTTTTCCCAGTCCTACATACAGTCAATGTTAGGGTAACAAACTGTACGCTGATTAGAAATCAGAACTTGAACCTGCATGCACTGCCGATCACATGGCCGTTTTTAGCAATTTAGCCAGACGCATGACATCAACTGAGCGGTAGGCTTTCACCAGACACAGCGCCATCTAACAATACAGTTGGATGAGGTATTCACATTCAAAATATATTTATTTGAATTAAAACATGATTTCGTTGGCGGATGTAAACCTATTTTTAGGAGAAAGCAATAATATTTGTTTGAAGGAAATAAATCTCTTCTTATATACAAATATATTTCTTTGAACCAAACACAGATTTCTTTGGTGTAAAGAGACGTAGATATTTTTAAATCAAAACAAAATTATTAATTAAAAGAAAGTAATTTTTGTTTGTATCCAAATATACACTGTTATTTGACTTAAATAAATATTCCAAATAAATTAACTTCTACAAGAAAATAAACTAGTTCTTCTAATTCAAAGAATATATTACTAAAAAAATAAATCTTTTCTCTTTTCGCAATTCTAAAAGAAAAACGAATCGAGGGGTTAAGTCTGTTTGGTTGACTATACCGAGTTAGTTTTAAATAAAAACAAATCTCAGCTATCTAGTGACTATTGAAATAACTAAAACTTAAGAAGATTTACAGAGCTATTGAAAAATAAATAATCCAGATAACTTGAGATTTGGTTATGATATTGGATAACCAAAAATCTTTATGTTGAATGACTTTGTTTTCGAGAAATAATTTTTTTTATTATATGTAAGTATGTAGTAGAATGTAGGTAAAGTTTTTTTTTCTACAAACGAGAAATGCAAAAAAAAACAGAAAACTTGAATTATAACAAAGGTCACGCACTTCTTTTTATATTTTATACTATTATACTATTATTATTACGAGAAAAGTTCAATTATTTCCATTAATATCATTTTTTGTAGATTGTTAACATTAGTTTTAAAAGTTACTTTTTGCTTACTTTTGGCACGCATAGCAGAAAGTGAACATTAGTTTGTCATCGGTTCAAAAATTAGTGACGTAGGGTATCACCAATATCTATTATAGAAAATAAAACTTGGATAAAACGTGTTTCAGTTAGTAGTAACACGTTGATTTTTTGTTCTTATTGCAATTTCTCAATCCATTACTAATTTTTCGTTTAAATTTATTAGAACAAAACGATCACTTTCAGGACATCCTGAAAACCGTGGAAAAGTACAGTCGAGAAAAAAAAGAAAGTATGACTCCAACAGTTGCTGTGACGATATAACTTTGCATAAGAATATTAAATTATAACGAAAAAATTAAGCTCTCCAATGAGACCTGGCCCTGGATTTTGTAAATGTAAATTTACAGCAAAAGAAATCCCATTTTTCAGATCATGTAACATTATGAAGGGCCTGGCTATTAAAAAAAGAATTTTTGACAAAATAGGAAGCATCATTACATTTATCAGTACATATTTCTTCAACGCTATTTGCATAGGTAAAAATTAAATATCAGACAAAATTAAAAGAACCTAATACAGAAACTTTACATTGAGCTATAACATTGAACACGAATAAAAACAAAATACTATTTGCCCAACAACGGCTTCGGCATTTAAGCGAAATACATTTACCGAAATACCTTTTAAAATATAAACGAAAACTGAAAAGCTATTTATTTGCTCAATCAAAATCAATTTGCATAATCAAAAGTCACATGCCTGAAATAATCACATTTGACATTTTCAACCAGTTTTAATTATATTACACGCTTACTATTTGACTGGCGATTTTAGATAATTGAAATTTACCTTTCAGTAACTAAATTCTTTTTTTTAACATCTTTTATGCGTTTATGTTTTGTTGTATTTTATCTACAAACACTCAAAACACTTGTAAATGACTTTTAGACTTAGTCCTAAAAACCATTCCATAGCAATTGTTGTATTACATTCCACTCTCATATTGCAGGATATGAACTGACAGAAAAGTTCAGAACTTCTCTTTTTCCCTTATTCCTTTATCCAGTACATCTACCTTCGGCTTCGGCTTTGCCCTGAGTGTAAGCGTAGCTCCTCATGCGTACCATCATCTACCACGGTCATCATCTTCCATGCAAAATCGCTGATCCGCAGAGGTGACTCTATAGAGACCACTCCTAGCCTAGGCTCAGTGTGTGCAATATAATACATCGGCCCAGGCCGACCATTAAGGATTAAACGTCACATGCAAGGATTAGGCCCTCGCATGCACATTACCGGCGGCGAGTTACGAGTTATACGATTTATACGGTCATAGGTTAGAATTAATCTTAGTCGATTGATGTTGCATCTTAATGATCCTTGCACCATATATAACAGCACGTTGCGTGTTGCTGGTGTACCATGGCGTTATTTATTGGGCAAAGTCGAAAATGACTATCGCTGTCAGTGTTATGTAATGATTAAAAATTGCTGGGTATGATTTATTAGGCTTGGGTTTCTTGTAGTTAAATTGGCGTGTAAATGGTGAGTTTTGATATGGTTTCAGTTTATTCATTTGAATTTGTTGACTTCTTGTTGGGGACTATACTTGAATGAAGGAAAAACTGTACCAAAAAGGCTATTTTTTCTATTATTTATGAATAAGTATTTATTATTATTATGAAGTTGTGTTCTTATTAACAAGAACTTGCAAGTATGTCATCTTCTTATTTTTAGATTCTTTCAAAACAAACTGATCTAGACATTTTTGAAGAATTAGTTCATGTACGTCTATATTGCTCTAAAATTCCTGTGCTCTAAAAAGTCCATCATCACAGTTCAAATTTTGATTTAACACACAGGCTGATAGAAATACAAGAAATTGTTAACTTTGCTCAAGAGTAAACAAACAATTTTCTACATTTAAATTAAAAAATTCTGAGGGAATAGTTGTTTTATATGCAATTTTATGCTCATACCGTGTCCGGAAAAAAGTTGGACACGAATAGCAAAAACTTTTATTATTGACTTTTCAGAAAGTTTAATTCTCCATAAAACATATCCACATACTAGAATGTAAGTATTTGCTTGCATGTACTGGGTGTTACCAAAACTATGAACTATATCTATATATGAACTGTATCTTTATGATCAAAGCTATGTAAAATTGTATTTAAATTATTTTGTTGCAAAAATGTTATTTAGAAATATTTTAAATACGAAATTATAATCACCTCTGTCACATCATCTTTAAAGCTTTAGAAAAATATTATTTGAAAAAGTATTTCAAAATATTAGAAGGCATTAAATATGAACTTATAGTCACTTTCGACGTTCCATATACCGGGTGTGGTGTTGCAACGATGCAACGACGAATTATATTATAATTTCGTATTTAATGTCCTCTATTTTTAATAACATTTTTCAAATAATGTTTCCATAGTTTTTAAAATAAAGGTAGTTTACTCTTGACAGTTTTTCATACTTTTGGGAATACCAGGTACATGCAAGTAGATAATTACATTCAAATATTTTCATTTTAGGTTTAAGACAATCCACAAGAGTATATTATATTATTATATATTATATTATATACAGGGTTAGCCAAAATTACCGGAACACCTAAATAATTCTCGAACCGTAAGAAATTTCCAAAAATTGTTCAAATAAAAGTTTTTTGGCTTTAAACAAGCTATCTTTTAAATATATTTTCAATTTACAGGGTGCTCATGTTATTATAGAAATTTGGTAACATTTCCTTTTTTTTTACCAATCATTTGCTTTTATAAAATGCATTATTTACCAAAACAGCGTTTTTAGACAATTTCACCCCACCTTTTCTGAAAACCTTGTGCAATAGATAAATTTTGAGCCAGATTACTTCACAGGGCAATTAATTCTGCCCAAAACGCAATTTCATATTCAATTAACGAAAGCTATTGTCCCTAAACGTATTAATATTTTTTAATTTTCAATTGTCTTTTTACGAAAATTGTAAATTGTATATTTTAATAATTAAAACTCGACGTGTATGAGGCTTTCTTAAAATAACAAACTGTCTCAAAAATGTTCTCATGTTTCCCTATTTTATATATATCATGTCATTTCTAAAGTGTTTTATGTTTTCCGAGCTTATTTTATTGTAATATTGAGTACTTTAATTAATTTGTATTGTCTTCTATTTTCAATAAAGGTTATCATTATTAAATATCATTTCTTCTTTTCAGAAAGTGTTTCCAGTGGAAAATCTAGTGCGCGATAATGATGAAAATGGTTGAGAGGGTGTGATGAAGAAATGAATCATCACCACGACCTGACGGCGCCGCGCAGCCCTCGCTCAAGAAGCCAAGCCGGCGGTCGGCGTACTTCGAGGCTCCCCTCGCACCTGCACTCCGACTGCCCGCCCGACCACGACGACCAAGACTCGCCCAGTCTGGGCCAGAGGTCTGCATCTCTGGTAAGTTCCTCTATTTTTTCCCTTACGGGCCTTTAGAAGTCGCCTATCTTGTCTTCTGGTCTCCCTCCTCTTCGTGTGTCTCTTGCTACGTTTTATTCCTGTTGCTTTGCCCTGTGTCTGACCCCCATGTATATGTACCACACGAATACACCAGCACAAGGACGAGACCAGTGAAATAAAACTGTCGAACATGTTAAATATTAGGTACTATCAAAATGGGGAAAGTT
Source organism: Aphodius sticticus (assembly GCA_963966075.1). Lineage (NCBI taxonomy): Eukaryota > Metazoa > Arthropoda > Insecta > Coleoptera > Scarabaeidae > Aphodius > Aphodius sticticus. The sequence goes on from OZ014509.1 coordinate 72,537,964, forward strand.
TGGTTGCTACACTAAAGGTTTTGGTGCTTTTAGTATCATCATCAGGTTAAATCTATAATAAGTTAGTAGATTTAAAGCTATTTTTGTTACATTTTTGATCAATCAATATTGAATAAGCAAATCGAATGATAAGATGGAGATTTGTGACTTCCTAGGTATGCCTAATTACTGCATTAACAGTAAATTGATTTGATGTTGAGGAAGTATGCATAGTCGATTTGGCTGGCACCAGTATCAATTATCACCGGAGATGCATGTTATTTATGCGCATGTACTCATTAATTACTTCGTGACATAGTACGCGGATGCATAGTACCACATAAGAAATATTACAAATTAATAGACTATTTATTGGTTATTACTGCTAATAGAGGCCTACTTAATCTAGGATATCTAGGAATACGTGATGGATCTGTGCAGACAGGCCACAGGGACGGCACAGATTTGTCAAGAATGAATAATTGAAAAACAAATTAAAAAATACTATCTAACACTAAAACATTTAAAGGAATGAGTTTCAATGTTTTTGAGTTAAAGTTAAGGGTAATTCTATTGTGTGAAAATATTATATGCTTGATAAAGTATTTTGTTGAAATAGATTTAAATTATGAATTAATTCAAGACAAATATTATGTATGTTTTTCAATAACATTTATAACTATTTCTTCGAGAATTTATAGGGGATAATCTAATGCATTACAAACTGCAAAGCATGTCTCAAAGAAAAACTTTCATAAATTTTTTACTTTATCATACGTAGTATGTAAAGCATTGTAATCGTGCCAAAAAAAATTTTTGAGATTTTAGCGGAAATATGTCTTTTTGGGTCTCCTGAACATTTTTGACCAAGGTACAAAAAAATGTCTGTGTGTGTGGATGTGGGTGTGTGTGTGTGTGTGTGTGTACCCGTTTTTTGTGGCGACGATTCCGGAGAAACTACTAAAGGTATCGGGACGAAATTTCATATTTAGAAGTTTCATGGCCACACTTAGAGCTGAAAAGCTTTCTGTTAAAAAGGGTCCAAAGGAACTGGAGGTTTAGTCTTAGCATTTTTGAAAGAATTTGTAAATAAGCCGGCATTTCTAGAATTTCGTCGAAATAGTTAAATAATAAATTAAACTAGAGGAAATTCTTAATAATTTATGACTATGACATTTTTTGGTACAATCAATAGTTTAGCTGCATGAGCAAATTCTATTTCATCGAGATCGGTCGTACTGCATTAAAACTAGTAGCCAGGATGTGTCAGATATTTGATTCTAATGACAGTAGGTAGTCATACGCTATTTTTTTTTTAGAATACCTACTGTCAATATAAGCTGCGTTCGGATATTGTACACCGTTACGAGCGCGTTCGGATAATCGGATAGGGTATGGTGAGAGTGACTAACGTCATACGGCGTTTATCTGCATATAAGAGAGAGACAGCCGACCCAGGTTATCTGAGCATTGCTCTCCCCATACCCTACCCTGACAAACCGTACGCGCTCTTACACTTTTTACACCCAATAACATGGAAGTGTCATACTTCTACTAGTTTTATTTTAATGCAGACATAGCCAATCTCGATCAAATAGAATCCCATGCAGCTAAACTATTAATTTTATATATAGTATGATAAAGTTATGTGCCTGGCCTTGGAAACTGTATACATTGTTTGACATTGTTTGTATTTCACGTAAAATGCAATATCAAATTAAGAATATCAAGACCATCAAGGTTGAAAAACTGAGTTGTGCGGTGTAAAGTTGGCTTGAAGGGTGTGTCTTTCTCATTGTAATTATAACTTAATCAAACATGAAGAGTAAGACAACCTCGTCTTCAGGCCGTGCTACGATAAAAAGACAAAATTGTAGAGAGATTTACAATAAACACGATACCAACAACATGCGTATTAATATTTACCGTCAGGTTCTATAATTTGTAACAGTGCATTTTTATTTACAATTTTAAAATAATATTCAGCCGTTTGCAACCAGCTGTCAACTTAAATGTGTATTTAACAAAAGAATATTTTCAATTTTGATGTTTATTTATTTTAGTAAATCTGCAAACCACAATTTAACAAAATCTGATGTGGCCAGGCACATGGCTTTATCATACTATACAAAGTGTGTGTAACTCAATATGACGAACAAAAAATATTAATACCTACAATTTTTCAAAATTTTGCAGTTGAAAATTCAATTGCCGCTACCCACATGTTTTCACAATGTGTAGTACTCGGGCGAAAACTAGCCCGCACCTATCTGTAGCACGCGGAGCTCACGAAATGCGTATAAATAACGATGTATTCAATGATTTAACAGTAAACTTATCAAAAATTTTAAAGCAACTGCTCAAAGTGCGCATTGTTTGCATCCAAACACGCTTCTGCCCGGCGCCTCCAATTCGCACATAAAGAGCGGCGTTCAATATCATCGCGCACAATTTCAGCACAATTAAAAATTCGCTCACGGAGTTCATTTTCATTGTTTACTTCCGTCTTATACACCAATCCTTTTAAATAACCCCAGAAATAAAAATCCAAAATCTGGAGAACGACTTGGCCACCGTCTTGGTCACCACTTGGCCACTTTCCAACAAATGTTTCACTTAAATGTTGCACTACAATGCGGCTCTTATGTGCAGGAGCACCGTCGTGCATAAACCAAATTTCACGGCGAATATCAAGCGGCACATTTTCTAACAAACCTGGTAGTGTGTTTTGTAAAAAATTCAAATACATATTCGTCACCATTAAGACGAGGCGGCAGTTCCACTGGCCCTACTAAACAATTGCCAATAATTCCGGCCCAGATATTAATGGCAAATCGGTGCTGAAAATTGGTACGTCGTATAATTCGCGGATTTTCATAGGTCCAGTGGTACATGTTCCGGATGTTAAAAATTCCGTTTCGGGTAAATGTCGCTTCATCAGTGGAAAGTACCAAATTAGGAAAGTTTTCATTGGTTTAACATCGGCCACGAAACCACTCACAAAAGATGACCCTCTGTAAATAATCCTGTGGGAGCAAATCTTGTACACGCGTTTCCCGATATACCCGAAGTAAGTTTTCGCGTAGTGTTCTGTGCACTATCCCGTGGGAAACTTCGACTTTTTGAGCAATTGTTCTAGTGCTTCGTGGACCATGTGCAAGATTTGTTATTCGGTATTTACCATATTACGATCGCGTGGACGGCTTCTTCCTCCATGGTTAGGCAAAAATACCCGATCAGGACTATCCGTTAACCGTTGAACCACGGAAACAAAAGTTCTATTATTAGGGACGCGCCGGTTTCTAAATCGTTGCGAATAAAGTCTTTCTTTGAGCGGCCGCTACATTTTTTCTGCATTCACCATAAACAAGTAACATGTCCACGTACTCACCACTACTAAAATTGTCCATTTTGAAACACAAAACCACAAAATAACTACATACCAAGAAACCCGAGAAACAGAAACAACTGCAGAGCGTAAACTAAAGCGCGCACGGGACTTCCCCTCGCTCAGCTGTCAGCTGTTTCACCACAGGCTCTCGGTGAAGTAGCTACTACCCTTTCTAAAAACGTGCGGCGTCAAATTCTGCATTTTCAATAATTAATTACTCAATACTGGTGTCACTTAGAGAAAAAACGCAGGTATTTGAATTTTTTACTCCAATTATGAAGATCTATAACCCCTAGAAATTATTGCACTCATTTAATATACACCCTGTATATAAAATTAATAGTTGAGCTGCACAAGATTCTATTTGATCGAGATCGGTTGTGTCAGCATTAAAATAAAACTAGTTAGCCAGGATTTGACAGATATTTTGATTCTATTGACAGTAGGTATTGTCAAAACACCAGCGTTTGACACTACTGTCATTAGAAAGAAAATATCTGTCAAATCCTGGCTAACTAGTTTTATATTAATGCAGACACGACCAATCTCAATTAAATAGATGATGTTTCGTCAATCACAAACTACACATTTCCATATCAAATTAAATTTCCAATATTTAATTGTTTTCGACTTATGACGTCATCGACATTCATTTAATGACAACCCCCTATTTTTCTTGCTGAAATAGCAAAATGATGCAAACTAGATAGTGTTATAAACGCGTGAGAGAGTCAACTCTCTTCGATTCAATTGACGATATCCGTTGCGTGCAAACACCCGTGAAATAGCGCAATTTTCGTGGGTTTGCAGACATGCAGGCGTTACGCAAACCTATAACGCCATAAACCTAAGAGAAATCCCATAAAACGCAGTTTACGTAGGTTTAGATTTAGTGTATTGTACGATAGAAATATAATATCGGACGTTTGATCTTACACTATCCATACACAGAGTATATTTTATAGGATCTACCTATATACTTACGTAGATATTTATCTTAAATAATAAAAACGACAAAAATACACAATTAACTACAAAATATATATAAATATTTGGTGATAAATATAAAGAGACTTGTCTAAAATATTTAATACAATCAACTATGTAAATAATACTAAAAAATTTCAGTGGAGATTTCAATTATAGATGAGAACACAAACCTTAAAACTAGTTTTCTTTCAAATTAAATCAAATATTATCTATAATTCTTATGCAGAGATATATATTCTTAAATGTATCTACGTCTCTCGCTGGTTCTTGCAACACACTCATAAACGAAAGAAAAAGTTCTTGTCTGGCTGGGTAGACAATAAAGTTTACGCGTGCAGACCAGACAGTTGAGAATGAAATTCCGAAGTCGATATTATAATTATTAGTCAACGCTCAGAACTCGCTGCGTGCATGAAACTTATAATTATTTAACCAAGCCCGAAGGCTACAGAATTATCTCTCAACAGACCTACACTCGTCTGTATTATAAAGTTTCGTTGCCATACAGATCTATGCATGCAAGTTTCTCTATATAATTGCATCAGCAATACTTCAATAAAATGCTAAAACTATTCTAGCAGTTTATTTCCGTATTCTTTGGCATTAAATAGATATTATAGGATAAGTGTGTTGAGTAATTTAGAATTATATATGGGAAAATACACTTATATCTGTAGAAAGTTCTAACATTTATCATAACAAAGGTTTTGTGACAGCTTTTTATATGAACTATAAAATTTTTACAAAGGGATTTGTCTAAAACATAAAAGTTTACGGATTTGAAGTGGAGATTTCATTTGTAGATGAGAACACAAACCTCAGGAGTAATTTTTATGTCATTAGAATTAAGTATACTGATGTTATAGTTTCTGTGTAATGTCATGGTGAATTACACCATGTATTTACGAGACGCGTCATCCTGCTTCCGCAATACTGTTATTATTTACGCTGTGTGATTACGTGATACATTCAAAAATGCCAGTTTTATGGTTTTGGATTAGATGTCATGGCTAAATTGCCTAACATTAATGTAGGTACATTATAAAAGTTTCATAAGCTTATTACAGTATTTCTCTTGCTCTTTCTGTCTTCAGTTGGATATATTTACACAAATTGCTTGAATATTTGCTATATGTACATTTATATAAAAAAAAAATTTCTGTAATGTTTTGTAATAATTGCACGTTACGTATATAAGTAAATACGGTTGTAATGTGCAACTTGTTATTGGAAATTTCGAAAGCCATATGGAAAATATACTTACAATTAAATGAAATCTGGCGGTTATTATTGTGGGATTTTTTGTGATTACGTATAATTAAGGAAGTAAATGTAACAGAAAGTTTGGTAGGAATTTCGACAATTGCATCAGATTTATTCGACAGAACTGCACAAGTCAACTTACCTATACATCAATACCACAAATCATGCGCGAATGACATATTTTCATATTATATATATTATCCTGCAGTTGTGATTTCTCCAACACGTTTACTAAATAATTTAGTACATATTAATCACATTTGAACTACACACAGCGAAGTATATTCTCAAAACGTGAGAAAATTATTTACTTGCGGTTATTGCTTTAGATGAAAGTTAATATTTACTTGGTTTGAAACAATTTCTTTCATTTAAGAATTCTTTGTTCTCACAATTCAAGAATATCCCAATCTCAGAGTTATTAGTTTCGGTTAAGTATATAATTTTCAAACCAAGTAGTTTAAATACTCAATTCAAGAAGTTGATCAATATCTTGAATCAAGTAAGCCATTGCTTGCAACGCGCTTGCGCATTTACACTCAAACGTGCACGAACGTTGCCGAGATTTAAGATTTTTCGCATCGGCCTTTGCCTTCAGTTAGTTGGGGTCTGCTATGGCGTCGTGTTCGCTGACTACAGAGTATTGTCCGGAAAGAGTTCAATATGTTAGTAGGTACTAATTTGGTAGGTACTGTACGCAATAACTACGCGATCTATAATATTATGAAAGTATATAGTTTTAATTTTGCGTGAATAGTCTACAGTACCTACTTATGTTCAACGTATTTGCGAAGCAGTTCGTAGTTGTGACTTGTGACGCACACGGTACGTAAATTTTGCCTAGCCATATAGTGGTCACCAAATCAACATACATGTCACAGAAAACTTACTTGTGTAATATAATAGAAACAATTTGATGTTTAATAGAATATGGTGTTTTTTTTTCCATGCCTTAGATATTGTAGGTAGTGATAATTTATAAATAGGTAAGTATATAAGTAATTAAGCAAAGAAATTTCATACAATAAAACAAATATCATTCGCTAAGTTATTGTCTACTTATTTCACACAATTCCCTACATTTAAAAAAAAAACTAAAACGGTAATTTCTATTCAATACATTATGATCATGTTCTTGAACTAATAATATCTATACTCATTTCAAGAAAATATTTTCTCATTGTCAAGCATATATATTCACTTTAAGAAAATTCCATTATACTCAACGTGAGAATAGTTTTCTTGAATGAATAATATCAATACTCATTGCAAGAAAATATTTTCTCAGATATACAAGCATATGATCATTTCAATTCAACAATATCTCTTTATTCTTAACTTGAGAAAATATCTACTTGCGGCTATAGCAAACTAATCATTTACTTGGATGAAAGCATATTGCTTTGAGTGAAGTATTTACTTTTCTGTGTGTAGAATTTTTGTTACATATGCATAAATTTTATGTAAATATTGAATTTAAAATTGCATTTTTTTTTGCAGGCAGACATCGTTGCTTGTAAAGTGAATGCGTTTGTTTTTTGTTTGAAGGAAAAATTCTCAACTACGAACTGCGTCGCAAATACGTTGAACATAAGTACCTACTGTAGGCTATTCACGCAAAATTAAAAGTATATACTTTCATAATATTATAGATCACGTAGTGATTGCGTACAGTACCTACAAAATTAGTACTAACATATTGAACTCTTCCCGGACAATACTCGGTAGTCAGCGAACACGACGCCATAGCAGACCCCAACTAACTGTAGGCAAAGGCCGATGCAAAAAATCTTAAATCTCGGCAACGTTCGTGCACGTTTGAGTGTAAATGCGCAAGCGCGTTGCAAGCAATGGCTTACTTGATTCAAAATATTGATCAACTTCTTGAATTGAGAATTTAAACTACTTGGTTTGAAAATTATATAGGTACTTAACCGAAACTAATAACTCTGAGATTGGGATATTCTTGAATTGTGAGAACAAGGAATTCTTAAATGAAAGAAATTGATTCAAACCAAGTAAATATTAACTTTCATCTAAAGCAATAACCGCAAGTAAATAATTTTCTCACGTTTTGAGAATATACTTCGCTGTGTGCGGTACCCAATATTCAGGTGTAACATTTGGTTATGCAAAATTACAATGCCTGGTGAAAATTTTAATGGATTTCTTTACAATAGCACGAAAAATAATGAAAATCGTTTAAAGATTACAAAAGTTATTGAACATCAAAGACTGGAGACTTCAATCATACGATAGCACACAAACCTTCTTCAAACTAAAAAGTTGGTATCTACGCATAAGCGTTTCTTTTATTATTTTGGTTCGCACACTTAGTTATTTTAACAAGCTTCATCACGTCTCCCAAAATTATACAAATTAAATTAACTCATACCTCAAAAATAACTCAGTTACCTAGCAACGAACAAAACACAGCCGTGATTTATAAGTGCGCTGACAGTAACGTACAGCTACCGTTGACGTTATTCACACACACCTGAAAGCTGCCTCTTTCGTTATATTGTAACGGAAACCTCCATCCACTGCATCATGTGACATCTTAATACTCGCAAGCACGCAAACGACTCCTGCTTCTTCTTCTTCTTAATTTGATTAACGAACTCATTAATTTTAACGACTGTATCCAAGTTTCGATCTTCCCTCGATATAAACGCGGTACGTGTGGAATAAAAGCGAGCTTAATATGTGTTAATAGGCAAAGTATTAACCTGTCATTAATTCTGCACTAAAAGACTTTTTTAAGGGGAGCCCTGTGTCCTGATGTGAAGCGATTACACCGGCGTCGAAAGGGGTCATTGAATCCTGTAGGGGAATCAAATGACCAGGTGCACCGAAGAACTGAAGAAGTTGTTTTATTAAACGACTTTGTAACGGATAATTTGTTTTAATCTGCTGCGGTGATATAGATGTTTGTTACAATTACGGGTATTATTTCTTCTTGTCATAAAAAAAGATGTGCAATCCTGTTTCTATCAGAAGATCATTTACAACTAGTTGTTGGGTTTTTGGTACATATACACAGATAGAAGAGATTTCTTGTTTTAAAGAAATATATTCTTTTGAATTTATTCTTTTGGATCAAAACATATTTCTTTGATGCTAACAATATTTACTTCATTGAATACTCTGTTTTATTTGCTTGTTGAGATTACCTAATTTATTTGGAATATTTATTTGAATTATATAAATATTTGGACAAACAACAATTACATTCCTTTAAAGTAGGTAATATTTCTGTTTTGATTTAAAAAAAAAACTTTATTATTGGAAGTAAATATATCTCCTTCCTTATAAATATACAAATTGTAAATTTTAAGTGGAAACATGTTGTTTGACATAAATATTTCAAACAAATGCGTTTTTATCCACAAAGAAATTTTTCTCTATTGAAACACCAGATTTGATTGAGTCAATGCATATTTATTTGAATTAAACAAAACTTTCTATCTGTAAATAATTAAATGTAATAAATATTATTTCTAATATAATGTGGTATATTTCTCCATGCTTTCCATAGTGTAGCATAAATAGTGATAATATATAAATAGGTAAGTATATATGTAATTAACAGTGGCCGGACAAAAATGTATGTCTCGCAGTGGTTGAAGTCGCCCAGCTATGAGTGTGCGTAGCGGGCACGCATGAGTCAATGACGACTTATGCGGTCGATTGGATAGGCGCGAAGCGCCTGGCGGTCAGTAGTAAACCGAGTGAATTTAATATTAAATGTTTGTCGTAACTATATGCAACACGTGCCCACTGAAATATTTTACTCATTTCTTGGATATGCATTGAACGATTGTATTACTGCATATTTTACTAAATTATCTTCAGTAAAATTATTTCGCTTAGATATTAAAATGTCTTTAAACCTTGAAAATGATCTTTCTACATCGCAGCTAGTCACAGGCGCAAAAGAATAAACCAACACCAAATTGGAATATTTTTGAGAAATTCGTTCATCCGTAAATGAATTCGTAGAGATTTGTTTTCAAATATGAAAATCCGGATTTCTATGTACTACCGCATCATTTTTTTTGTAATTTTTTACTGATTGGTGCTTCAATGCTTCGTAACCTTTCGTACAGAGATTCAATCCTTTGAAAACTGCTTGCAAGTTCAACATTTTGTTGTTCTAGAAACTTTATGGTTGGCAATACTTGCGCAAAATTTGTATCAATAAATTTTAATTGTTCATGCAAATCTTGTAATGATAGTACTTTTCTGCAGTCTTTGATACTAACTGCTTCATCAGGCAAATTTAAGACGAAGGGTTTGATGATATCAAAGTTTCTTGTACCCCATCTCGTAATAACTGGTTGTGGTGGCAAAGGTAGATTAGGGCACTTTTCCTTGTAAAGAGACAATCTGGACGGAGCTTTCAATAAAATTTTTTTGCATGTGCTTATTAGCGTATTCACGTCTGGAAATTCTTCCCGAATAAATTCACACATTCTATGAATAGCGTGTGCAAAACATGTCAAATGAAAAATGTTGTTTAGTAATTTTCCAACTTTTAACATAATCGCAGCAGCGTCAGAAACAAACAGTAATACTTTGGTAGCGTCTGTGATTCCTACTTTTTTTATGGCGTCATTTACTATTGTACATATCTCTTCAGCTTTGACGGTACAGCGAAACTGAGTAGATATTAAATAGGGTTTATCTAAGTCTTGCGGTCCAACAATCCGACAACGACGTTGACCACACATCTACCCTTCATATCCGTAGTTTTATCTGCAGAAACCCAAATATATTTATCGGATAGTTTTGACCTTATTTTAGAAATTGTTTTGTCATATTGCCCTTGTACGTAATATTTTCTAATTGTGGATTCATCGGGTAAGTCTCGTCCAGTATACTTCTTGATAATTTTTTTAGAAACGGGATTATTAATTTTTGTGAAAGGTATATTAGCAGAAATAAATGTTTCACATAAATCATCAAAAAGTTTCTAGTTGACGTTCCTGATACATTTTCCATGTGTTTTTTTGTTTTTACATGAGCCCGAAGACATTGTTTACTACGAATTATTAAATTTCGTGAGCAGAAATTGCAAACGACTTCCCCTTTCTTAACGAACGTGAAAGTATTGCCAAACTCAGCTAGCAAACGATTCATTGCAGGATTTTCAAACTAAGTACAACTATAAAGTAAAGAAATAATTCAACTCTTAAGTATAAAACAGATGAACAAATTCGAAATGGAAAATAAAAACAGATATTCACACAAAATTTCAAGGAACAACACAATTGAAAGAAACTGCTCAAATTATCTATCGACGAAGCGGAAATTTAAACAAGGCAAGCGACTGTACTCGATCAACGCCAAAGCAGGTGTAGTACGCCATGAGCCGAAGCCAGACCGGCTAGCCGCGTCCCCACCAGCACGTATCCCATGCACGACACTGGAAAATATACTCTTTTGTCCGGCCACTGGTAATTAAACAACGACATTATAATTCCATACAATAAAACAAATATAGCTAACAAATATAGTTAAATTTAACTACTGTTTAGTTCCTAATTTTTTCATAAATTAAAACACAAATGCTTCATTTTAATATTTTTGATATTTCAGGCAAGCTTATTTATAGCTTACTATTCGGAGTCGAGTTCAAACTTTAGGTCGGTTATTAAGATGCAAGATTTCCTGCTAACTATCGAGGTATAATAGTTTTTGAAAGGTAAATTCAAAATAATTATGGTTGTCCTGTAGAGAATCCTTATTCTAAACTTCAGAAACCTTTGTTTTTAATTTCACAACATGGGTTCTCTACAGGAGTAGAATAATTACTTCGTAAATTCACGTAAACCTTTCAGATGCCATAATTGCTCAGTAGTTGATGAAAAATCTCTGCATCTTGCTGCGAGAATGGGCACATTGATTCAAGTAAATAATTTTTAATACAGAGAGTAATTTTTATTCAATCCAATAAAAATAATTATCGTCGAACTAATGATATCTATAGTCATTTCAAGAAAATTTTATACTCATTTCAAGAATAGCTTATATACATGAATAATTTGTTATAGCAAACAAATTAGTATTTTGCTACAAATAAAAATATACTTAATGTTTAATTCGAAGAAATATTTTTAAGCAGATATTTAATACCAAACCAAGGATTAATTGCTTTGACTCAAATAAAGTTTATTTCTGGCAAAGAAATGTTTTTCTCTGTGCAGCTTTTTAAAGCTTTTCTGGGTATAGAAATCGCAGAGATGTCAATAACAGATTTGTGCCTTCTATCTTCTGTTGATATACTTCGCTATACTTTAGATTAGTTCTGCTTTATAGGTAGCAACTAGCAACTATATAACTACCAGTCGGACGCGCGTGATCCCTCAACTGAGATAGTGCGTTCACTCCTTTAATACTTATTGAACTCTTATTTCTAATTACCGAGAATCACATCGGATACGGAAAAGTGTACGGTACTCCTGTCTTTATATGGCGACAGTCCAGTTTTCTAACATCGATAGCGCACAGTCCAGATGAAAGAAAAAGATAGGTACTCGATTGCAAGAAAAAAAAATAAAGTGCCTCTTGCGTATAAACGTCCGCATATATCAACATAATATTATTCGATTGTTTGTGTTTTTATTACATGATTTTGTACACATTCTTTACTGTAAAGTGTTTGCAGTTTTTCTTTTGCTTGGATACGACGGTTTGTGTCCTCATCTATAATTGAAGTCTCCAGTTCAAATGTGATTATACTTATAGTATATAATTATTAAATATTTTAGGCAAATCTTAATGAATGAAAAAAATGATCAATATTATATTATATTATATTTATCAATGTTTCATGGTTTGATTTTTCATATTTCATTGATTTGAAGGTATACACATCACATCCTTACCTGTAGTGTTTGAATTTACGCATGTGGACGCACCTACAGATATAATATGTAATATGTGTGCTTTTAAGAAAAATATTCTTTTGAATTTATTCTTTTATACTAAAACTATTTCTTTGGCACAAAAATATTTACTTTTCTAAATACTCTAATTTATTTGCTTGTAGAGATTAATTTATTTGGAATAACTAAAATAATTATATTTGGATACAAACCAAAATTACTTTCCTTATCAGTAAGATTGTTGCTTTGAATTAAAAAAAAAAACGATTCCTTACGCCAAAGCAAAAATTTTGATTCAAACAAATGTATTTGGTACTTAAGTATATAAAAATTTGATGTTGCCATGCACAGGACATTATTATACTACCTATATAGCAGTGTCAAACGCTGATGTGATGACAATACTGTCAAAAGAATCAAAATATCTGTCAAATCATGGCTAACTAGTTTTAATGCAGTACGAGCGATCTCGATGAAATAGAATTTGCTCATGAAGCTAAACAATTAATTTTACCAAGAAATGACGTAGACATAAATTATACAAAATTTACTCTACTTTAATTCATTATTAACTATTTTGACAAAATTACAGAAATGGCGTCTCATTTGCAAAATCGTTGAAAAATGCTAAGAGTAAACCTGCAGTTCCTTTGGACACTTTTGAATAAAGAGCTCTTCAGCTCTAAGTTTGGTCATGAAACTTCTATATAAGAGGTTTCGTCCCGATACCTTTAGTAGTTTTTCCGGAATCGTCGCCACAAAAAAACGGGTCCACATAGACACACATGCACACAAACATTTTTTGTACCTTGGTCAAAAATGTTCAGGGGACCCAAAAGGACATCTTTCCGCTAAAATCTCAAAACTTTTTTTACTTTATCATACATACGCAGTATGTAAAGTATTGTAATCGTGCCAAAAAAAATTTGGAGATTTTAGCGGAAATATGTCTTTTTGGGTCCCCTGAACATTTTTGACCAAGGTACAAAAAAATGTCTGTGTGTGTGTGTGTGTGTGTGTGTGTGTGTGTGTGTGTGTGTGTGTGTGTGTGTGTGTGTGTGTGTGTGTGTGTTTGTATGTGTGTGTGTGTGTGTGTGTGTGTGTGTGTGTGTGTGTGTGTGTGTGTGTGTGTGTGTGTGTGTGTGTGTACCCGTTTCTTGTGGCGACGATTCCGGAGAAACTACTAAAGGTATCGGGACGAAATTTCATATTTAGAAGTTTCATAACCAAACTTAGAGCTGAAAAGCTTTCTGTGGAAAAGGGTCCAAAGGAACTGGAGGTTTAGTCTTAGCATTTTTGAAAGATTTTGCAAATAAGCCGCCATTTCAGGAATTTCGTCAAAATAGTTAAATAATAAATTAAAGATGAGGAAATTCTGAATATTTTATGACTATGACATTTTTTGGTACAATCAATAGTTTAGCTGCAAACTCTATTTCATCGAGATCGGTCGTACTGCATTGAAACTAGTAGCCAGGATTTGTCAGATTTTTTGATTCTAATGACAGTAGGTGTCAAACGCTAATGTTTTGACAATAGCTTCAGTCAATATAAGCTGCGTTCGGATATTGTATTACACTTTTTACACCCAATAATACGTAAGTGTCATTTGGATGGTGTACCGGGTGTCAACGGAGTATAATATCCGAACGCAGCTTTAATCGACATATCTGTCTAGTTCTACTAGTTTTATTTTAATGCAGACATGGCCGATCTCGATCAAATAGGATCTCATGCAGCTAAACTATTAATTTTATATGTAGTATGATAAAGTCATGTGCCTGGCGACATCAGATTTTTTCCTTTAAAGTAATATTTTTGCTTTGGCTTAGAAATAGGTTTACTTCCGCCAAAGATGGCGCTGTAAACTCTCTCCTCGCAGTTCGGCAATATCTGAAGTATAAATAATAGGGTGACGATTTTTGGGTTGATTTAAAAATACGTCCTTTCGCCAAAGAAATACAATTTTGATTCTAACAAATATATTTTTACAGCAGGAGTGATTTTTCTCTTGTTTAAGATGTGGTTTAAAAACACGTTCACTTCCGTTTAAGAAAATCAAATCTTGGTTCAAATAAATGTTATGTTAGTATGAAAACCTCATTCAACTCCAAAAAATTATTGTCAATAAAAAGTTCATATTAATTCCTTCAATCATTTAATAATTTCTTTAATCAAAGAACCATTTCTTACAATCTTAAAATCTCGCATTTTAACTCAACCAATAATTTCGATAACTAAGAAATCATAATTATTTCACTCAACAGAATAATAATTATTTGAACGAAATAAATAAATTGTAGGTAACTGAAGAACGTAAATTTTTGACACAAATAAACGTTCTTTCTAGCAGAGAAATATTGCAAGCAAATGCATTTTTATCCGCAAATCAAGCGTGTTAAAGAGTCATGTTTATGTTGTCTTATCGAAAAGGGTAGAGATAGAAGTAGAAGTATACCTACTTCAAATAGGTATATTACTAGCAACTGTTGCTAAAACTCAATTTTCAATTGTCGAGTTCAGACTTTGACTATTTTTTCTTGTATTAGAAACAAAAGACAGAAATTTTCACTCGTTCACCTTTTAGGTGAAAATAAATAGATTCTTGTGTGCAATGATAAAAACACAACGGAAATACTTTTATTTCAACCTTAGTTACCAATTAACTTACACTTCATAAACTTATAAAGATTATTCCTTCCTTCATGTACAACACGTGTATATAAATAGATCCATTACCTGTAAAACTTATAGCAAATTAAACCTTATTAACCACCATCAGATAGCAAATAAAAGTCAGAGTCTACTTATATACGTTATACTCAACTTATACGTTATATATGTAGACTTACATAAATTGAAGCAATTTAATAAATTGAGGTGCAAGAACGTTATAAATTGACTTCGCATATTTAATGGCATTATTAATTAGCATCCTACGGTTAATGGAAAATAATATTCGCACTTCCAACTGCGCAGCAAGGGTTGTTATCGCATGTACTTAAGCTAACGTCCAGCTCATTACGTATCAATCGGTATTAGCATTTTTATGCTATAGCAAGCATTCCTAAATGAGTTTTTCATGTCTATTTGGTAAACGATTATTGGTTTATCCTATAATGCATTTAATGTAAGATACGGTGAGTAAAATATCCAATAAATAAAGCCATTTCCATGTGATTTTTCTATAGAGTCAGGAAGCTCTTAGTTCGGAGTGAAGTGCATGATAGTAAAACTTTAATTGTGTGTGTGTGAAAGCATCCGAAATTTTATGGTCGAAATAAACGTGGACTAGTTTTAATGGGTGTTAATTTAATTTTATGTGGATGACGAAACTACTTAAATTGTGTTTGAATTTAATGATTGAAGATACACATTCTTGATAAGGAAGTTACAAATCGTTCAGAATGGTATCACATTTTAATTTGAACAATAAATAGTAGCAATTAGTTTTTTTAACGTCACTGAAATATGTTGCAACAACAAGATATTATTAGTAAAGCAAATTGTATTTACCAACAAATGTATTGGTTTAGGTTTCAGCAAATGGTAAGAAGGAAAAAAAAATCTTTTCATATAATATATAAGTTATAAGATACGACACAATACGACACATTCAGCAGTACTGAAGACAGGATATACAGCCATATACAGCAGGCACCACATGGCCCTCCAAGATGTTTGCGATGTAATTCATGGCATTTAGTCTACCAGGAACCACAACAAGATCAGTTCTGTTGTCTATACTGATTACAGTCCAAACTATCACAGATCCACGACCAAATCTATTTGAACCCAACTACCGCTACGCGAAAAACGAAAAAGATGATTGATCTTTTTAATCAGATCGATCTCGCAAATGTCAAACCGAATTGAAAGCTAGGTAGATATGTGTAAAATATTTTCGCGGCTAGGCTTGAAAGTTATTAACTAAACGCCTAGCGGGCAATTAGCTTCTTTCGTGTTCCCACAAAGATGTAAAATAACATTTTCGTATAGTGAAGGATGACAAAAAAATTACTAGATGAATGTTGACTATTCCGATCATTATCGGCTATTGTCACCAATGTCAGTTTTATTAGATATTGTAATATTGCACTCTCTTAACAGTCGCGAAAGAGCCACAATATGACAAGATACGGTATCTAAATTTTGCGCTGTAGTCCAAAATAAATATTGTTGTATGCACTTTTATTTGATCGTACTTATTAGATTCCATTACTTCGCAATTTTTGGCACTGCTGAGCAGTTTATCTTAAGTGCACTGGGTGTTAAACTAATAAGCGTAGAATATATAGATAAGGTATAATAGTCAACTTTTGATAGTAGACCAACTTTTGATAACGAACTCATGTCCAGATAGACGCCGTTTAGGAACTGCAGAGAGCCGGAATATTGTACCAACTTTAGAAAATGCTTTAGTAAAGTAGGTTGTATGAAGTATCATAGAATAACTGTTTTAAAATCAAACAAAAAAGATTTAAATAAAAAAGATAACCCATTATTGGCCAAAATTGGTACTAAAATTACAAAACTTCGGTTAATGAAAAGGGAGTTTCAAAAACGTTAAATAATAAAAAAAACTCAGACAAAAGTTATTTGGTATTAAAAGGTTCACCTATGATACATGAGAATAGATTCTCTATGCTGTTTGTAATATTGGTACCATTTCTGACTCTCTCCAGCGTTTACACAATACATTTCCGTACATGAGTTCGTTCAAAAGTTAGTAGTTGACCTAACATTGTCGCCTTACAAGCGTTCAAGTATAATAGTAAAATAAAAAAAATATTATTTCATCGTCGATTATCCTTAACACAGAATTGTCAAATTAATCCACTTTTCTCTACATTTAGTCATTATTTCTCGTTAACGGGATAAATTTGTAAATAATATTGTTGCCATTTTATTGTTTATCAATTTGTTATTAAGATATTGTATCGATGACCACGAGCTAGAAATTAGTATAGGAAATTAACAACAATTTCTCCTAGCGTATTAAAAAGTAATAAAAATGCTACAATATTTATTGAAAATCATACAAAATCTTAAATTCTATAATAAGAGTTCAATGATTCATAAACAAAATATATTTACAAACAATTATTAATTAGAAATATTAATCTCACATTAATAAACGATAGCAAGACGGCAAAATAACTTGAAATTCAATGATAATCAATATAGGTATCATCTTAAGTAAGTGTTGTCGATCATGACCATGGATGGCTATTAACACAAAAAAATGCGAACAAAAACATTTCACTACGTTTAAGCGATAGAGATTTTTCGGAGTGTATGCAAAATAAATGCTGCAAAACAGTTAATGGGATAGTCCTTAATATTACGTCACCATTTGATACTAACAAAAATTTTGCCCCCCCCCCCCCCCGGAACATTTTCAAACGGCGCCCATGATCATCCGGTGAATGGTTCGAAGCCTCTTGAGAATTGCATCAAACCATATTGTTTCAAGTCGGCGGAGTGTGCTGCGCCAAAAGAAAAAACACAGAACCAGTAATGCTTGGTGTTCGTAAATCTTGTATAGTGTGTTATCTGTGGCCTCTCCTCAACTGTTTCAACTGTTTTATTGTTTCTTCTGCGGCGTACGAACATTTCTCTCTTTGATTTGCATATTCCATGGTACGGTGAACTGTTTAAACGGACCAACTTGTCTAACTGGTGTACACCGGCGTTCACTGTAATCTCCCATGGACCTATGGTACGGCTTACATCGCATTTTGCCTGCTGAGCAACAGACAATTAAAACACCCATCTCCTGTTTTTTTTCTTGTCGATTTTTTTTTCTTCTGGTTCTCTTAATAAACTGTTATGGAGGCTTATTTTCCAGCAAACGCCCATTGGGCTGGCTGTTTGAGCAGCTATGCGAAGAATGTTAACGATTATAGTTCGAGTGTTGGAGATTGATTTTTAAGTTTATCTCAGATATTTATGTGGGTGTTATAGTCATGGGAAAACACTTGATAACATTTTGTTGTGGTAATAAATAATGATTAATCAACTGAATTAACTAACTGAGGTAACATGGATTTACATAGTTTAATAATGTTTTAATTATATCTTTTAGTACTATACACAGATAGACAATTTTGTTTAATTGAAATAAATATGCATTCAATGCTCAACCAACAATAATAATTACACTGCGTGACAAGATTTTTCTAACATAATTCGTTATCATTTATTTCGAAGTAGTATATTTGTTATGGGCAAGAGGGATCCATCACGTCGCATTTTTGAGTTAAACGGGGTCAAAACATGGCCACACACAGAAACGTGATCTCTCGAACGAAGAGAGAATTACTTGGCTGAAGTAGTTGGTAGGTTCGTATATACGCGAGAGATTATTGACTTCAACCAAGAAATTTTATTTCTTGGAATAATTACTAGATTTAAGAAAGTGGTTACTCTGGTGAAGTAAGTAAACAGTCTTCAATGAAATGTATATATTTATTCCCGGCAAATATTTTTAGCTACTTAATGTAAGAATTTTAAAGATTTTGCACAAATACGTTTTCTATTGCTAATTAACAAGATAGGTATGGTATATTTACTTACTCGTTCTAACCTATTGCGTGCGTTACATCAAACTATTCCGTGTTGAAACGTTTATTGTACACTATAAATCACAATACACATCCCCAATAAATCACAAGGCACATCCCCTACGGGTACTTTGCTGTTGTTTTCGTACTAGGCTCCTTTACGGCGACAGCACCATTTGATATATAATTGCCCGTCGTACTGGTTCCGTACGGACATTATCGCCATTTAAGAGTTGTTCGCCATTGAGCAAAACTCGCAGCGGCGAAGGGTGAGAACCCCTTTTAATTACCTACAATTTGATATATGATAGAAAGTTATGCAACAATATTTACAAAAGTTATAAACATTTTCCTGCCACAACCACCCGACATATGATAGCCGGCGGGGACGGTTGCGTACGGACATGATCGTTATTCAAGGATTGTTCGCCGTCGAGCAAAACACCGAGCTTTCAAAGGTAAATAGTACATTTAATTGCCTATAATTTGACGTACTTAGGAAAGTTATGCAATAATTTTACCGTGAGTTATGTTCATTAATACCTCTTCTTAGTCGATCGGCGCGCAATTTCTTGTATTATAGGTGTATTGGGGGAGGTGATATTAGGGGTAGCGCCTTCCCAATACCATTATTGGATGCAAAATTTTATGCGCTTTCCGAATTTGTATCACTTGTTTCTCTATGGGGTTGTTGCAAAAAGTTATGGGCAGTTCTTTATTGAGATGACAAGAGCTCTTATAAGGTGACGCGTAACGAAATAAATCAAATTTCCGACAACACCGTTTAATGAATTTTCGGAGCAAAACTCTGGCGTATAGTACTTGAACACCCCTATCATTTGATATATGTTTCATAACAAAATTCGAAAAAAAAAGTTATGGCAATCTTTTATGGCTAACTTCTCCGTGGTATACTTTTTTCAAATAACATTTTTGGATAGCTTTTAACACAAAGGTACTTTACTCTTAAGAGTTTTTCATAGCTTTTGTAACACAGGGTATATGCACATACATTCTAAAATTTGCGTTTAAAGTTGAAGACAATTTAAAAGCTTTAAAAAATATATTTTTTAAAGGTTAATAATAAAAAGAAATTCCATTAGTTTCCTTGATCAAAAAGAATAAATTCAAATAAATATATTTCTTTAAAACAAAAGAGCTTCTAACTGTGTATCTTTAGTTTCATATAGTTTTAGTAACAACAAAAAAAAACTGCACAAAAATAAATTCAAATAATAGCGATCATACCAAACATTTCACACGATTTTTAATAATTTTCTAATTATTGTTTATTATCTGACAAGAATACATTGACCTACAATTCATAATATAATTAGCTGTTACATTGGCTCTTATAAACTAAGCTAATTGTTAAAACCGTTACAACAAATGACTAACCATGAGAAAGGAAACAGATATTACCAACAACCAAACTACAACACCATCACCACGTTTTCTTTTCTTTTTCATAAATACAATAATATATTGTTAATAGTAGGATGATAATACAGTAATACGTTATTCGCAAATGACGAGATGAGAGGATTAAAACCATAAATCTTGCGATTAAATCGAGAGGTTTCGTGGCCTTCTTGTTCGTAGTTACAAAACGTGCGGACCGCGGAGCATCGGCGCAATAAAACCGTCAAAATTGATGGATAACGTTAATAACGACTCAATTCATAATAATTAACTCGTTGGGCAAGCCAGCTTTTAAAAAATCCGACCACCACGCGATATTAGGTATTCGTTTTTTTTTGTGAAAAGTGATTAACGTTATGTGCAGCAATTTTCAATGCAATCGCATTGTCTATACTCTATGCGAAGCTTACAAAGTGTGAACTCACACAACGCTGCTAATGTAATGTTGGAATAATTGCTTGAATGAATGCAATTGTTTTGTTTGTTCGTGCACCTCGTTTCAGACACAAGGTGACTTGCGTATATGCACAGTGCACACAGATAGAAAAGATTTCTTGTTTTAAAGAAATATCTTCTTTGGAATTTATGCTTTTGGATCAAAACATATTTCTTTAACGCCTACAATATTTACCTCATTGCATGGGCGTATCCAGCTCAAATCGGAAGAGGGGGGGGGGGGGGCAGTTGGCTAAATTTAACTTTCTGTATGGGAGAAGGCTGCCCATTAGGGTGGTCCAAAAATGCATTGCAATGTGCATCGCATTGTGATGATAGAAAGCAAATCATTTCCAAATCCAAAAAAGAAAAACACGTATTTTTTTGTTGAAATTTTGGTTTTTAACCGTGCTTGTGGAGGCATTAAATTGTCATGGGAAAATGCATGGGAAGAAGACATTTTTTGGTATTTTTCAAATAATTGTTCGGCGTTTGGGAAAACTTAAGATTACTTAAGGACTTGTAGAGGACTTCCCAAGGAAGAATTTGACATATTATACATATGAATTTGATGTCCCCCAACCCATCCCCATAGTGCCCTGAAAACTACCCTTAAATGAAAAATGTACATTCTTCAGATAATTTATCCTTCTAATCATTTTAGTCTCTTTGTTCTCTTAGAAATTATTACTATAGGTCTAGTGGAATGTTTATAAACATTTGTCAGTAAATTTACATTTGTTTAAAGAAATTGCATTTGTTTAAATAATTCGTTTTTTTCGAAAATCAGTCTGAATTATGTTTTCTGAGTTCGAAATGGAAAATTATAGTCTTACAGTGACATTATTCATTAAAAAAATTCTTCCTATTGTTTAAATCAGGGCTGTGGAGTCGTGGAGTCGGAGTCGGAAAAAATGTACCGACCCCGACTCCGGGTGCATGTTTAAATAATGTAGAAAAATACATACGAGGTGGCCGTTGCCTCAATAGATAGTAAACGATTAACTAAACATTATTAGGTCTTTTACGAAGTAGATATAGTTTAACTACAAAACACACAGGTCGGTGGTGAGTGATGATTAGCAAAATGATTATTGTGAGTCGCTTGCCGCGTCGCATATATTGTTTATGTATTTCCCATTTCCAATAACCAACTTCAATATGCTAATTATGATAGCGAGATCATCTACAAATAAAAAAATCGGACTTCGTTGAATACTTGTAGACGAATTAGAAGTTTCCAAAGTGAAGCGTCAACGTGTGGTTTTCCTTATTCATCAAAATTACGAGAATTTGCTCGTATTCGTTCAGCCACAAAGAACAGCTGAACAATTCATTAAATATTGCAAAAAGTATTTTAATGATATTCCCTTGCAATTTTAAAAAGAAAAAACAGTTCCCTACAGCTTTTGTACCAGAAGAAACAACGTGATAGTATCACAGTCGTATTATCAACTCTCAACATTTTTTTTATTTTTATTTGTCTCAATATCTGAATGTTTGTAAAAGATAATGCTTTACTAGGAAAACTTTGCAATTTTAGCTTCAATGTTTGATAACTTTAAACGTTTAACCGAAATTGATTCTTTTTTTTGGCACATGAATAAATTTATCAAAAGTATCACCCTTGATTATACAATATTATGGTATAATCACATCCCTTTGTATTTAACAAAATATGTAGAGATTTTAAATTGTTACTGATTCTGTCAAGTGTAGGTTACGGCTTTTAAGATTATTGGTGGCTATGTCGTAGTCTTCTTGCGATCAACTAAAAAGCACCGATATTCGCAGATTTCGTCACCTACACTTGACAGAATTGAGCCAGATTAATTTTTATTATTAGCAAGGGTACAAACTTCACTCTAACGTAATTTTTAATGCATAAACCTAAACGTGCATAATATATATATAATAGCCGATTAAAAATTATAACTGCATTTCCGATTTAAACTCTACCTTAAGTTGAATGTCGGAATATCCATGTCGTGTGTCAAGATGTGTTAATACTGACGTTTCGCAAACCATGTTGCTCGCTTCTTCAGAGCTAACTGAATACAGTTAGCTCTGAAGAAGCGAGCAACATGGTTCGCGAAACGTCAGCATTAACAAATCTCAACACACGGCATAACCCGGATTCAGTATTCAGTTAGCTCTGAAGAAGCGAGCAACATGGTTCGCGAAACGCCAGCATTAACAAATCTTGACACACGGCATAACCCGGAAGCAGTTTATTTTCTAAATATGGGTTTATTAGAATATTAGATAATACAGACTAGATACACAAATAAACTGACTTTTCTACCATAATTCGAAAAAAAAGTTGAAAATGAATTATAATTGACTATTAGGAAGAAATTTTTTAATGAATAATGTCCCCCTAAAGTCTAAGGTAATAAACTGCCATTTCGAACTCAGAAAACAGTATTCAGACGGATTTTCGAGAAAAACGAATTATTTAAAGAAATAGAATTTGTTTAAACAAACGAAAATTAACTGACATGTTTATAAACATTCCACAAGACTTATAGTAATGATTTCTATGACAAAAAAGATAATGAAATGATTAGAACGGTCAATTTTCTACAAGTTGTATAACTTTAACTTAAGTTTTCCCAAACCCCGAACAATTATTCGAAAAATACCAAAAAATGTCTTCTTCCCATGTAAATTTGAGGTATCAAAACGCACCATTAAAAATCAATAATTTCTAAAAACGTATACGTGTCCATTTTTTTTGGATTTGGAAACGATTTGGAGGGGATCGTTGCTTTCTAAATAAAAATAACCACCCTATTGTCCATAAGAGAAAAAGTGCTATGTAATAAACATAATACCAAAATACGAAAGGGAGGCAGCTGCTCCCCTCTAGATACGCCCATGCTTCATTGAACACTAGTTTATTTGCTTGCAGAGTTTACTTTATTTGTTTTGATTTAAAAAGACGTTTCTTTACACCAAAGAAATCTAAGTTTGATTCAAACAAATATATTTGTATACAAGAAGGGATTTATTTCCTTCAAAGAAATGTTTTTGCTTTGGCTTAAAAATAGGTTTACTTCCGCCAAAGAAATCATATTTTGATTTAAATGAATATATTTTTAGTGTGAATACCTCATCCAACTGTATTGTTAGATGCCGCTGTAGATACTCTCCTCGCAGTTCGGTCTTATCTTGAGTATAAATAGTAGGCTGGTGAAAGCCTACCACTCAGTCGATGTCATGCGTCTGGCTAAATTGCTAAAAAGGCCGTGTGATGGGCAGTATAGCGCACAGTGCATGCAGGTTCAAAGTCCGATTCAGAATCAGCGTACGCTTTGCTACCCTAACCTTGACTATGTGTAGGTCTGGGAAAACCAATCACTGATTGAGGATGTGCGACATCCCAAAAGGCGGTGACACGTGGAGATTTTCCTCTACTGTACCCTCCGAAAAGTTCTAGTCAATAATAGGTCCACATTAATTCCTTCAACAAACTAATAATTTCTTTAATCAAAGAACCATTTATCGCAACCTTAAAATATCGCATTTTAACTCAACCAACAATATAAACATAACTTGTTTGACGCAAATAAACGTTCTTTCTACCAAACAAACATTTCAAAAAGAAAAATGCACTTCACTCCAGATTTTTAAATATCTTTGAAGGTTAATAACAAGAAAGGTAGACCTGAATATAGTGTAATCTGATCTTATTAAGTTACATGACACGTTCGATTAATAATATATATGGCTATGAAAGAATACCTATAAGGGCTATCCTATAAACGATCAGATTTCAATCAAGCTACGTGATATTGACACTCTCGCTCTGTATATTATGTTAATATAGAGCAAGATGACTTCCGAAATAACCGAGATAATAAAGTTGCCGCATTAATTTGAATATGATTCAAGCTTGGCGCCAATGCACATTCTCCAGACATCGCAGCCGAAGAAATTAGCATATCGTGAACATTATAAACGTACAAGCCATTGTTATTAATTCTGTCGATTGTTCGCTATGTACAGCAATACCAAAACGAGAAAAAACTATGTTTTAAATACACTGCTCAAAAAAAAATATGGGAACAGTTTTTCGAAACCTGAAACTTTTTAAATAATAGTACAAGGCAAATTCTAAGTTACACTTAAAAATGTAAATTAATAACGCAAAATAAAATGCAAAAAGTGTCAAGTATGCTTCGAATTCATGTATGAAAGCTTACTAAAGATGACAAAATTCAGTTGTCAATTTTCGTTGATTAGAAACGTCATTAGAAGTAAAATGAGGCATCTTAGTGAAGTGCAAGTTGCTTGTGTTGTCGCCCTTATTCAGCATGGCCACTCTATTCGACATGTTAGCAGGGACCTTCGAGTTTCTATTCAATTCGTATCGAGTCCACCTCAAAAATAGATTTATATATTCGACGGTCGGCTGTGCGGACGGCCTTTTTTTCCGACGAATACTTGGTATTTGCAATATCCAGTTGAAGTGGGTATAGCAACTGCCTAGGCGACAAATATGGTTTCATTTATTTGCACTCGATGAACATTTTAGTACGCTGTTTAATTTATCCAATTTTTAATTTCGTATTGTGTGAAGTAGGTCGTATACGAAGATTGACAATAGATTTGTAAATATTAGTAAGATTTTTGATTTATCTAAAGGGCGAAAACCGCATAAAATTGTAATTTTGTGAAATCGTCAGACAGACAGTTTTCCGGAAACCGTCAGACAGAAATTAGAAAAAAATATTTTTGTTTTTCTGTCCACATAAACGCAATGTTATTTCTTTCCAAGAAAAACGTACACCATATACACAGTTTATCCTAAGTTGATGCTTTGCTGTGAACAATATAGATGATACTCATTTATGAGCTTTCAAAATACAACCTTTTTGTTAAATAAAAAAGCTACACAAAATTGTCTCTACTATTAAAATATTACGAATCGTTTTCGTTTCTCTTCAAGTAATAAACATCATAAAAGTTTTATAGACAGCATGTCTATAAAATAATTTATTTGGAAAATTATACTTTATTTGCTTGTATTTATATATTTGTCGATTTTTGATGTTTATTATTTGAAGAGAAACGAAAGCGGTTAAAAATATTTTAATAGTATAGACAATTTTGTGTAGCTTTTTTATTCAAGAAAAAGGTTATATTTTGAAAGCTCATTTGTTTCAATTTTTGTTTCAGAAGCTAATTGATCTGTATTTCAGAAAATATTAGGACAACAACGAACCTAGTAGTACAATTGGATTTAGTAGAACTTTAAAGATGACGAAGAAACCATATCTAACATTTCTTTTATGGGCAATATCTTTCTAATTTAAATAAAAAAATATATATTTTTTCTCATTAAAATAATAATTTATTTATTTATTTAAACTGGTTCACATCAAATGACCAATTGTATTGTTTTACAGTCTGTTAAAATTAGATGCTGCGAATTAATAACAAACACTTTCGTCAAGATTAGTTTTGTAAATTTCCACAAGAATGCCCTTGTTAGTACGCGGTGAATTCTGCACTTATGTAATTAAAAATATGTTGGCATTATAAAATAAAACCTTGCTTGTTCGTAATCAAATTATCAGTTTGATTTGAAAAAGCTAATGTGCAAATAAGGCGAACTAATCAAAAAAATAGCTAGTGCCCATTCGTTACGCACATGTAGCAAGTCCTCAAAGAAGATTTTCACGTATTAGAAAATGCTATGTGGCGATGCATCAATGTCCGATGCATTTACTGTTGCAGTGCAACTCTGACGGTCCGAAATCACAAACGAATATGATAGAAACTTGTAGGTATGTCATAGATTTTTTTGAGTTTTATAAAAATCAACCGGTAATCAAGGATGGATGAAAAATATTTGGTGAACGAACTTAAAAGGAAAAATAAATCACTCGTGGCATCGTTTAGAGTTTAGGCCAATCAATAACAAAAATTTTCGATTTGCGTGGAATACATATTTGCCAAATATTTCCTCTCTACGTCAGCGTACTGCCACAGCACGATACCTCCTAAACGACCTAACACGAGCACATGGAATAGAAATTTCTCATCAAACAGTTAGAAACAGATTAAAAGAAGCGAATTTGTAACCAAGAAGACCTGTCCGTGCACCACGCCTTACGCAGCATCACAAAGCAGCGCGAATGAGGTTTGCTCTGGATCACAGAGATTGGCAACTTCGTCACTGGACGTCTGTACTGTTTACAGACGAGTCCAGATTTCGTTTAACTCGTTGCGATGGTCGAGTACGTGTATATAGACGTCCTGGTGAACGCTACGCAGCCGCTACTATACCGGTAGTGGATAGATTTGGTCGTGGATCTGTGATGGTTTGGGCTGGAATCAGTATAAGCAACAGAACTGATCTTGTTGTGGTTCCTGGTAGACTAAATGCCTTGAATTACATCGAAAACAGACCAACAACCTTATATTGCTGAACACAGAACAGATAAATAAACACACCAGCTGTGTTATTTGTCATAATAATGGTATAGCTTATACCATTATAGTGGTATTTCTTCAAATATATTACAACCTAATGCATGTTTCTCAAGCATATAGTACTTCTTCAGACGACGGTAATCACCATTATTTGAGACCTGGGAAGGTTAACAGCCTTGTCCATACATATAAGAATGGCAGAAACCACTAATGTCGTGTACGTGTTTCCATGTATGTACACTGTACAGTCCGACTATATAAACATGGTTTATGGTTGCCCAGTTTTATTTCGTTAACAAAACGTTTTTAAACAGTATACGTACTCTTGAAAAAACAATTCTACCGTTTACAAAACGAAATAAATAAATAAAATGATCGGTCTATACGGGTTTGCTGACTAATCCGTCATTTGAAACTATTAATTTTGCACTTGAAGTAGGTACATTGAAGTGTAAATCAGTAGGTATGAATGAAGCATTTTAAACATCACCAACTTACATTTGCACTCACGAATGCGATCGTAAGACATTATCGAGACACATTTCATTAATTTATTACGCAATTAGCAGTGATGGATAGTTGTCTTCATGTCGATCGATTTATGTTGGACGGACGATCTAAGTAAAGACAGAACACATGCCAACGTTATTAATGGATTTAATCTTGCGTTTAACCACAGTATTCAGTTGGACATGTTTGGACAGCTTACATGAATAGATATAGATGATACAAATCTGTGGGTTTGGAATAGTTACATATAAAGTTTACGTAACTTAACACTGTGTTACAAAAAAAAAACGAAATATACTTTTCACGAGACATAGATGGCATAGCTGAAATTTTCCAAACACCTCCAAAATCTCGATTTTTTTCAAAAAAAAGCATTTTTAGGTACTTGCACGTGTATAAAAATTCATAACTCCGCCATTTTCTATTCGATTTCAAAAATAAAAAATGTAAATGAAAAAGGAAGCATAGACCATTATAAAGGTGTACTGTTCGGTCAGATCCAATAACAAATCGAAAAGTTATGGACGTTCAAGTTCAGAAGTTTCCAATTATTATCAGATTTTTTCAACTTTAACAACGATTTTATGATCTGTTTGAATCCGTAATATTTTTTTGCTATTTTTTTATTGAAAGCCCATATAAATTTGCGTCTAATACGCGTTTGTTTATTAGAAGAAATATACAGGCAGACTAATAAATCCGTAGTCTTTAATACACTAGGGTGGTTCAAATTGGCTATCTGTATTTAGAAAGCAACGATCCCCCCAAATCGTTTCAAATCCAAAAAAAGCGGACACGTATTTTTTTTCTTTCGAAATTTTGATTCTTAATGGTGCCTGTCGAGGCCTCAAATTTACACAAGAAAATGCATGGGAAAAAGAAATTTTTTGGTATTTTTCGAATAATTATTCGGAGTTTGGGAAACCTTAAGACTAAAGTTATAGGACTTGTAGAGAACATTCCAAGCAAGAATTTAACCTATCATACATATGGATTTGATGCCCCCAACCCGCCCCCACAGTGCCCTGAAAACTACCTTTAAATCAAAAAATGTAGATTCTTCAGAAAATTAACCCTTCTAATTATTTCATTCTCTTTTTTCTCATAGAAATCATTATTATGCATCCCGCCTGGATATCACCATCTTCTATACTTTGATCATATTTGTTTGGTAAACAACATTTTCTATCTGTGGATATCTACACCATTGCATGTCACTCAGTATATAAGACGAGACACACTATACACCCAGTATGTTTCTCGAGCCATAACTATATATTGATGTACATTATACCTTGGCATTTATGAGTATTTCTTTTATTGCAGACAACACTCCAGCCGACCATTATTCAACCAAGGATGGCACAGCTAGAAACTCTCGAAGCCAAGGTATGTCTTAAGCATTAAGCCGTTGAAAAAAAGATGAAATGGTAAAAAGTATTTACCATTCTGCCCGAAGAAGAAGAAGCTTTAATCGTATGGATATTAGTTCCTGTACTGGGCACTTGTTGAAGAAGTCCTTATTAGCAATTTAACGGACCATTAAGCAAAATATTAAGTTTAATTATATCGTTTAAATTAGCAATTTTGAGTGAACGTACCGTTAAATATGCTTGTGATTTTTGTTGTTCACAATGCCGTTTTATGTTAATGTTTCGTAAAATTTGCTATTATTTATATTAGGGATGACAAGGTTTTGTGAACTTCACACTATATTTCATTTGTTTCAAAATGGCTAATCTGAGTATATCTGACTTCGGTAGATCTATTAATAGGGTATTTGACTATTTTTGGAAAACCATCTTAATGTGTTTATTCCTTCACTCTACATTGTAAATGCATTATTTTTTGTAATTATTTGCTCAATATTTCATAAAAATCAGCGTTAAAAATTGAACCACAAAAAGTCCCGCCAAAACGATACTTTCTGTTGTGTGACGTCACCGGTTAGTGATGTCAAGATGTCAAGATGATGTGATGTCAAGATGTCAAATCGGCCCATATGGTCTGTCAGCATCGGCATCGTCGCCGTTTGGTAATTGTGTTTTATGATGTGTTGTTTTCACAATTTCTACATAAAAATGGGTTATAAATGGTGTATAAATCCACAATGCAGAGATACGTCAAGAAAAACTCCGGATAAACTATTTGTAGCTGTTCCGCAAGATTTGAAACTGCGAAGAAAGTGGTTGGCTCGTAAAAATCCAAATGAAATAAATAGCCGCCAATACAAGTGTTTTCTGTGGTGAAGATTACTTCGACATAAGTAAAACTGACTAGAATAAGTTATCTATCGTATTCTCGAAAGGTATTATCTGATCTGACAGCTGACGGTTAGGGCTATCCTAACCTACAAAGTTATGCTTACATGACGCTTTCGTGCTATTAAATTCAAACGGGAGAAGCATAAAAGCGCGTTCGGATAACCCGGTATTTTACGGTGAGAGTGACGCGCTGCATAATAGGCGGACTAACGTCATACGGCGTTTATCTGCATATAAGAGAGAGATAGCCGATCCAAGTTATCTGAGCATTGCTCTCCCCATACCATACCCTGACAAACCGAACGCGCTCTAAGGCGGACTAACGAATGACATCACTGGAGACTGACCCAATTACAGAGCGTTTTCAATCACGTGATAGGACGTGAATAAAATTCAATTTTAATTTTGGTTTTTCATAGAAATAAAGCATTTTTTTTTGAAAAGTAATAACAAATAGTTTTCTTAAACTATAATCTATTAGGATGACTATAATACATCCCATATTTTTAATACAGTCAAATACCCTATTGTATTAATGGTAATGGAAACATTTTATGGCATCACACCAGCAAGTAATTTTGTTCTTTGATCCACAATTTGAATTTTTTTAGAGATACAGTACACAATAATGAGAATAGATGAATGATTGTAACAGAGTACTTGAGAGGCTTGACCATGTCCTTATTTACTTGTTAGGATGTCAAATTTATCCACCAGTGTAATAAACCTAAATTTTAATCAACAAAACATGCAATCTGCTCAGAAGAAAGCCAGATACCGCGGCTGTTTATGCACTACAAACTTATAAGATTTCTGCAAACTGAAACCGTCAAAACTTCAAAATTGATAATTTAGTAGTAAGATCACTTATATTATATTATACAGTGTGTCCCCCGATGGACCTAACTATAGATACCTATAATGGCCGTAATTTTTAATTTCTCGAGAAAAAGTCATTCTTTATAAAGAGTTTTGGATGTCCTAAAATTCGAAAGCCATTGTTAATATTTTGATTTTACATACAGGATGGTTAGAAAACACGAAATTGTTAAATTTGCCGAAGAGTAAACTATCGGTTTTTCGGAATTAGATCAAAAATGTATAAGTAAAAGTAATTTTGAACTAAATTTATGGTCAAATATCAAACTTGAATGTTCTATTTCAAATTTTACATCTCGGATCAGTGAAAAGACATTACATAAAGGTGAACAAAAATTTAATGGTGAACCCTGAGGTATACCTTTCTGTCAATTGTGTTCGTGAATTTGTTAAAAAATTTCATACAACAGGAGACGTGAAAAATATCAAGAAAAGAAACCGAAATGACTAAGATGATGCAGGAGCTATGTTAGCTATTGATTCCGTGAACACTTGCCCAAAAAAATCTTTGAGGCAAAGATCTCGAGACTTGAACATCAGTAAAAGCCACCTGCAAAGGATCTTTTCAAATAAAAAATGTCATCCTTATAAACCAGTATGATACACACTTTAGTAGAAGGAGATGATGCTCGTCGATTAGAATTTTGCTTATTAATGGGAGAACGAATTATGGTCGATGATTTTTTCTACAGAAAAATTATTTTCTCTGACGAAGCGACGTTCACCACCAATGGAGTTGTTTGTTCACAGAATTGCAGATATTGGTCTCAAGAAAATCCAAATTTCCGTATTACAACCAATTCTCAAAAATATAAAAAAGTGAATGTTTGATGTGGAATTTATTACAAGAAAATAATTGGACCTTACTTTTTTGACGGTACTGTAAACCAAAACACTTATTTTGATATGTTGGAAAATTTTTTGCTACCTACTTTGGACGAAATCAACTTACAGCTCAGGTGTTTACTACACTATCAACACTACGGTTGTCCTGCTCATAGCGCATATCAAGTCAGGGATAGGTTGAACAGACATTTTCCAAATAAGTGGATTGGACGATTCGGCCCTATAGGATGGCCACCACGTTCACCTGATTTACCGCCGCTTGATTTTTTTTCTGGGGGGTTATTTAAAATAGAAGGTGTATGCGAATAATTTTCATGATAATGTAGACATACTAAAATTAAAAATTAGGGAAGCAGTAGATGAAATAAATGAAGAAAAAATTGAATTGGTATATCGGGAGTTTAGAAGAAGATTGGAAAAATGTGTAGCTGTAGGAGGGGAACATGTGGAGTAATGTTTTGTTAAATTATTTTGCTAAAAATAAATAAAATATAAAACAGAATACAACATTGAAATTTGATATCTGGGCATAAATTTAAATATAAAACAACTTTTCGGCCAATTTTAACATTTCGTGTTTGAAAAAAGAAGAAACAAGAAAAATGTGTTTATTCATTATAGATTTCGCCATTTCGAAAATAAACATTGTAAAAATGAGTTGTATGAGAGTGTATGATTCTTGAGCTTCGTGTTTAGAAATGTTTATAAAAATATGTTGTATTATGAATAGTTCTTACAAGTGGAAACTTTTTCTGAAAATATTTACAAATAGGTACAAATAGTATATTTATTTTTTGCTTTACCACAAGATCATATTAATTAGTACCTGTACATTTTGTATTAAAAACATAAATTAATGTTGCTTATTCCAGTCATATGTAGCCTAAAACATATTTTGTGGGCATAGAATGTATTTTGCTGTGCAGCATTTACAATGTTATTCGACGTTCTACCAATCTACCAAAAAAAAAAAATAAAATTAAAATTATTTGCCGAAGAAATTCTCCAGCTATGCTGCGTTTCGCAAATTTGAAACGCTTTTCTTCGAATATAATATTTTCAACTCTATAATATCTGAAAACGCACATGTTTGATGTTAGGAAATATTTTATTATGTGCATTTTTACTTTATCATACGCAGTATGTAAAGTACTCAAAAGGATTAGATATCTCTTGATTTTTTTATTATACAGGGTGTTAGTAAATAAGTGCGACAAACTTCAGGGGGTGATTCTCCATGAAAAAATAATGACTGTTTGCTATATAAACGTATGTCCGCAAATGCTTCGTTTTCTAAGATACCGGGGTGTTAAAGTTTTTCTTAAAAACTGACGATTGAATCTCGTCTGAGGGAGGTCATTTTCAACATTTTTTGTAGCTTTGCGCCTATTTAAAATTTTATTAGTGGTATTTTCTGTTATTGTTATTGTATTAAATGGTTCTTTAAAAAAATTGAGATCATTAAGATTTTTTACTTTATCATACGCAGTATGTAAAGTATTGTAATCATGCCAAAAAAAAATTTGAGATTTTAGCGGAAATATGTCTTTTTGGGTCCCCTGAACATTTTTGACCAAGGTACAAAAAAATGTCTGTGTGTGTGTGTGTGTGTGTGTATGTGTGTGTGTGTGTGTGTGTGTGTGTGTGTGTGTGTGTGTGTGTGTGTGTGTGTGTGTGTGTGTGTGTGTGTGTGTGTGTGTGTGTGTGTACCCGTTTTTGTGGCGACGATTCCGGAGAAACTGCTAAAGGTATCGGGACGAAACTTCATATTTAGAAGTTTCATAACCAAACTTAGAGCTGAAAAGCTTTCTGTTGAAGAGGGTCCAAAGGAACTGGAGGTTTAGTCTTAGCATTTTTGCAAGATTTTGCAAATAAGCCGCCATTTCTGGAATTTCGTCGAAATAGTTAAATAATATATTAAAGATGAGGAAATTCTGAATAATTTATCACTATGACATTTTTTGGTACAATCAATAGTTTAGCTGCAGGAGCAAATTCTATTTCTACGAGATCGGTCGTACTGCATGAAAACTAGTAGCCAGAATTTTGTCAGATTTTTTGATTTTGATGACAGTAGGTCGTCTTGGTGTCAAACGCTGATGTTTTGGCAATAACTTCTGTCAACAGAAGCTGCGTTCGCATATTACATTACACCTTTTACACCCAATAACACGTAAGTGTCATTTGGACGGTGTACCCGGTGTCAACGGAGTACAATATCCGAACGCAGCTTTAATCGACATATCTGTCTATTCTAGTAGTTTTATTTTAATGCAGACATGGCCGATCTCGATCAAATAGAGTCTCATGCAGCTAAACCATTAATTTTATATATATAGTATGATAAAGTCATGTGCCTGGCCACATCAGATTTTTTATTGATATTGTGCAATTGATAATTGCTTATGTTTATTTTAGGTTAATTAAATTTTTTATTGATTCCTCCTACGAAAATGTAGTTTGGTTGAATGCTCTATACTTCACCAAATATTGCATGTTATAGAATAAGATTCCAGCATTCCGAAACTGTCAAAACACCAAATCGAAAATTTAGCCAAATTAATAAATCAAAGCCATCAAAACACAGAAAAATACTTCAAGCACCAATAAGACGTTAATTAACCATATTGTTTAGTCAACACTCGCACTTACATAGCAAATAACACCTCTAAAAAAGGAACCGGTACACGAAATCTCTGTCTATTGTTTGACGCGGCATGACAAACAGTTCCTGGCCGAAAAAAGTCACGGACACATTTTTTATTAACGGCAAAATAATGAGCGACCTCGGAGGGCATGTGTTCCACTTCCACGGCACTCTCGATGAAATTCGATCCATCGCGTTTTTCGGACACGACCAACAATAGAATCTACTCTTCGGCGTTCTTTTGTTTATGCGAAATATGGGTGCGTGCGTGCCTTCATGCTTCGACTTCGAAGTCTTCAATTACCATATGAATGACTGATCTTTGACGTACTGTTTGTTATCACAATGGGACGTTATTGTCACGGGTGCGACTATTGGGCTTTACGGTTGGTAGCCAACTACAAAAAAAAAACCGGTTGGTGCCCCTGCTTTCTGTTTTGTGCATGCTTGATTTAGTGTTAGGGCTCCTCGGTGCAAATGCTCGCATTAAAGGGTTTGTTCGAGGGTTAATCCGTTTAAAGTACGTAGTTTTACCCCTCTTGTTTGGATTGGGGATGTATTTGTTCAAATTTATGTGAGTGGTTTTATAGCTCGTTACGTTGTAGATAAATTTTGAGGTTGATGACACTTTTTTTATGACATATTTAGACTTGGTTAGCAATTTCCAACTTTGAGACATCCTAACACGTAAATAAGAACCTTGGTCAATGAGGCATGTGCTCTTAATAATAATAATAATAATAATAATCCTCGCCATAACATCCCCCAACAGCTTTCGCCACTACGGCGGCATCAGCAAGCCCGAATTATCATTATTATTATGGCCCGCGTCTGTGGCATGTCTTAAGTTGTTTGGCTTTCAGCATTCGCGGAGGAGTAAAGGAAAACCACAGAAAAAACCTTCACTCTGAAAGCAGGGTGTGAGACTCGAACTCGCGCCCCCCAGAATGATAGCCAAGCGCTCTACCGCTGCGCCACAGTCAAGCTTCTACAAACATTCATCTATTATCATGCTTTTGTTTTTTTTATTCATCCTAATATCTAAATTTTTGTAGAAGAAGCACAGTATCAAGTAAACCTAAATATTTCTCCAACCGTAAAAAATTTAAAAAATGTTTTAAACAAAAGTTTTTTGTCTTTAAACAAGTTATCGTTTAAACATATTTTTAATATACCAATACTTTGTATTATGAAAATTTTGTAACCGTTCCTTTCTTTTTCAAATAGAACAGCCTGTATATTTTTACATTTCTTAATTCTACGATTAATTGCAAATTTTTTTTATAGGAATTCTCTTTTTATAGATTGCATTCTTTTTTAGTTATAAGCTATTAATTAAAATTTGTCAAAATTACCGAAATAGGTACCTAAATAATTCTCTAACCATAAAAAAATTTAAAAAAATCTCTCAAATAAAAGTTTTTTCGGTTTAAACAAGTTCTCGTTTAAATATAGATTTAACATAGGTGCAGGTATTCATTTTATTATGGAAATTTGCAAACCTTATGATTTTCTAATAGAACAACCAGTATATTTTTAATTTCTTAATTGTAACATTAATTCTAAGAACTTGTTTTCTAACTTTTTACAAAATGCATTACTTTTGAGTTATTAGCAATTAATAATTGCGCATAACTCAAAAATAATGCATTTAACAATAAAATTCCTACATAAAATTCGAATTAATCATAGAATTAAAAAATCTGATGTGGCCAGGCACATGACTTTATCATACTATATATAAAATTAATAATTTAGCTGCATGAGATTCTATTTGATCGAGATCGCCTATGTCTGCGTTAAAATAAAACTAGTAGAACTAGACAGATATTATGTCGATTAAGCTGCGTTCGGATATTGTACACCGTTGACACCGGGTACACCGTTCAAATGACACTTACGTGTTATTGGGTGTAAAAAGTGACGGTGTACAATATCCGAACGCAGCTTATATTGACAGTAGGTGTTGGTAAAATCATGTCAAAACATTAGCCTGACATTACCTACTGTCATTAGAATCATAATTTCTGACATATCCTGGCTACTAGTTTAAATGCAGTACGACCGATCTCGATGAAATAGCATTTGCTCATGCAACTATACTATTGATTGTACCAAAAAATGTCATAGTCATAAATTATTCAGAATTTCCTCATCTTTAATTTATTACTTAACTATTTCGACGAAATTCCAGAAATGGCGGCTTATTTGCAAAATCTTTCAAAAATGCTAAGACTAAACCTTTGGACCCTTTTCAACAGAAAGCTTTTCAGCTCTAAGTTTGGTTATGAAACTTCTAAATATGAAGTTTCGTCCCGATACCTTTAGTAGTTTCTCCGGAATCGTCGCCACAAAAAAAAACAGGTACACATACACAGACATTTTTTGTACCTTGGTCAAAAATGTTCAGGGGACCCAAAAAAAATATTTCCGCTAAAATCTCAAAAGTTTTTTTGGCACGATTACAATACTTTACATACTACGTATGATAAAGTAAAAATGAAAATATACAGGGGGTTTTGTTTGAAAACAGGGAAGATTGGCACATTTATATTAAAAATATATTTTAACGAAAGCTGTTTAAAGCCAAAAAACTTTTGTTTGAAAAAAAAGTCGGAAATTCTTACGGTTAGAGAATTATTTAGGTGTTCCGGTCATTTTGGATAATCCTGTATATACTGTATCCATTAACATGACATGAAGAGGCGGAAAAATATACTCCTGCAATTTTTGTGGCCATAAACGGAAAAAAATATTCAACGAATTTTGATCGTTTTGTTTCTGTGTATTATTCTTTTTATTTGAATGTGCAAGCCCGATCAAAATTCATTAAATAGTTTTTTAGGTGTTCAATAACTCTATTTGTTTGTTAATACGAAGTTAATACGAACAAAAAAAAACTAGAAGTTTTTTCCTTGGCTTTTATAGTAAAGTCTTCTATATACGTGAGAAATATTGTTTGGCGAATTTACACACTGATTTTCATTCATGTTTGTACTTAGATTAACCATTTAAAACAAATGAACTGGTCAAAATATTTCCTCATCAATACACTGGTGAACTCAAACCTGTTTAAAAATGTCTCCCATCATCATAACTGATAGAAAACATCAGAAAAACAAGTGTAGATCATATTTCTAGGTTCCAGTGGCTACAAAATAGATTATATACCTAAAAATGGACATTTTTTGATTTTCCAGAGTTTCTGAGAAATGAGACCACTGGGAAAATTTCTGCAGAGAATCATCAGAACAAACTTCTTCAGCACACGAACTTAAAGTATACAGTTTGGGCTTGATTTCTAAACTTTCAATTGCTATAAGTTTTTAAAAAATAACCAAAATTGCCAAGGTTTTACATGTTGGCTTCATTTAATTCTAAAAACTTATCGATAAACATCTTTTGCGTACCAGTTTTGGCTTCGTATTTATTTTGTTGTCTATCTTTTTTTCAGATGGCCAGTATAGAAGTATCTCTATCAAGCACGCCAAGACGAAAAAAGAACGGAAGCATAACAGGAGGCAGTATCACATCATCAATTAGGTCAATTCCCAAAGAAATAACAGTGAAAGAGCTGGAAACCTTAAGAAACGCCCTGAAAGACAAGGAGAACATCATCCAAAGTCTTAAGGGCCAACTCACGATCCCAGGGCTAAGGTTATCCCATATCAGACACAACGGCGTTAGCAATAATACCAACGGTATCAACAACAACAACAATAGAGATTTATCTGATGTTGAACGAAAACAAGCCGAGGACAGACTTAACAGGTTACGAAATGACACAGACAACAAAAGACTGGCGATAAAGAAGTTGAAGATGGCTTTGGAAAGATTGGATATCACCGAGTAAGTTATTTGTAAAGGGTTTTTGTATATTGAGTTTAACTGATTTTTTGTTACGCAGCAATATTGATGTAAGAATACAACAAGCTGAGTTGGAATATCAATTAGGAAGGGAAGAACTTAATTTGCTGACGTTACTGGAAGAAACTAGGGCGTTACAGTTATGTCTCGAAGAATCGAATAAGAATTCATCTGACAGTCATACTTTATACAGGTAAGTTGACATGGATAATCTCCCTGTCATCATACAGCATTGTTTCTGCTAATAGAATGGGTCGGAAAAGCAGGGAAATAGAGCTTGTATATTGTAAAAGTGACTTGATTTTAATTGCTGGATTTCTTTTGAATGCATATTGTACAGATGCTTGTTGGTATGTGAACTTAAAATGATATCTTTATACTCCAGTTCACTGGAAAATCAAATGAAAATGGCGTTGACAACATGGGTAACTGTATCTATTGTCATGCGAACTAATTAATTGCGTTACTGTTTTGTTATTCTGTAGGAGCTTACTCGTGGTACAGGATAAAGTATGTTATTTATAATTAGTGACTCTCCTAGCGGTAGTCATTAGAAACTGAAGACTTGATATTCACAAAAAAAAATCAATGCCAAAAAACAACTATTTTACCTTGTTTATTTAGTGAAGGAATTCTATATCCTGAAAACACAAAATGGTCTCAAAGTAAACTTAAAACTTTTCTTAACCTTTCTTTTCAATTTTTTGACGTCAGACATATTTTATGTTGTGCATTTGTTTAATAAAGTGTCCTTGATGTAATGACAGCGTTTCTTTGCAATGCTGTAGCCAGGTATAGCCCATAAATGAACAAAAAATGCCCAGAATATTTTTCGTAATTGTGAAGTTTTGTAAAGTTTGAAAGTGGGACGGAAATGGGTTCATGTCTTTAAAAAAAATAAATGTCTACAAACATAATACTTACTGAAAATTGTATACCAACCAAGTGAACGCAATACACTATTATTTATTTACATACTGTTATTAATTCTAAATGATATAAGTGGTACTATTAGACTATAAATAATTGTTCATTTTCAATACAATTTGATGTTATAGTTGACCTCTCCTTCTAAATATTATGTTTGTGGACATTTATGTTTTGATACGACATGAACCCATTTCCGTCCTACTATCAAAGTTTGAGAATTAACTGAAAACAGTTTAAGCTATTAACTGATTCTTTTTCAAAATTTTATAAAATGTGCATTTTGAAATAATCAAAATTAACCCTTTAATTTTTAATTTAGAAAACAAAATTCCACCAAAATATTGTGTTGTATATCAGGAGAGAGCTCATGGAAAAAACTATAAATATAGAATGTTGTAGTTTGGTATTTTTCGATAAGTATTTTTTTTATTAATAAGCATAAGATGCTTTACATATTGAAACTAATCTCAAAGATTAACCATCAATTTAAATCTGAATTCTTAAAACTAGGTACTTGTCTCTAAAAAGCTATCCACTGATGTCCTATAGTTACTTTGTCCTAAACAAAAAGCACTAACAGTTCACTCACTGTGCTCTGCTTTTTACACATTTCACTGATACACTAGTTCGAAGGGTGTAATTCTTTTCTTTTTTTCTTGTCATATTTAAAATTGCCAGCTCATTTGCTATGAGTCTCTAACATTTTAATAAAATCACATACATGAAGACAACAATTGTACAAAATTTCCTCAAAATCTGAGGTGGTGAGGAATAAAATTTTGTTGATTTGGAATTACCCATATTCAATGTTCTGTATTCTTTAAGAGAGAGTCATTGATGTAATGACAGCGTTTCTTTGCAACGATGTAGCCAGGTATAGCCCATAAATTAACAAAAAATGCCCAAAATATTTTTTGAAATTTTATTCTGAATTAAACTATGTTAAAAATTAATCTTGCATACGAAATTTTTAAGAATAAACTGTTTATAATTAGGAAAACATTCACAAATTAAAGAAACTCTGCCAGTGCTTCAAACACATTTATGAACAATTGTTCAAGATTTCAGGTAAAACTACAAAGTTTAAGGTTTATTTTGAGATCGTTTTGATGTTTCTAATACATCGAGTCCGTTCTCTGTAAATTTAAAATAAATGTTTTAACAATAATGTCTATTGAAAACATCTATGTATTTTCAATTCACAATAATTTTATTTTCCCCACAGTTATCTAGGTTTACGTATGATGCTAAGTTTAATTGTCTTTTTTTCGTAAAAAAAAACACAATACAATACCAAATAATAAATAATACCAAATGTTAAAATAGCCCAGTATTTGTTCTCTTGACTAATTTTATGTAGTTTGTTTGTTGTAATAAATTTTCTTTTAATAACACAGTTAAAAAAGGGTATAAATTACTAAGTTACCTAACCTTGTTAAATTTTGGATTAAAGTACATGGTTGCATTTGAGCAACAAATATTTATTTTATTTGCATTATTTATTTACTACAATACAGGCATTTCAGTGAGTACTGGTATCATTTTGACTACGCATTCTGATATTGAAATGTGATTTTGTGTATTTTTTTCCTATTTCTCTCTGTTGACATTAAGGTTGCCAAATCTCATTTGATGTGATTCTCTAATATTTTAATAAAATCACATATCTCATATTGAGTTACCAAAATATCATATATTTTAAGTACGTACACCTTTTTAAGCTCCTTAAAAAACGTTCAGAAAATGTCTCAACCAATGTTGTATGTTGGTCTTCAAATTTGAGACCACTTTGTTATTTTTCTTTCGCTGGGATTGATTTATTTGCTTAATTTATATTTATTCTCAGTAATTTGTTTCTTTTTCCCTGTATTTTTATACTTAGTTACTAATATTATATTGTACAAACATCTTTGAGTTTCAACAATATTGATTCCTGTGTTTCAAGGCGCATAACTCTAAAACTACTGTACAAAAAAAATTAAAATAAAGTGTATCATACTCCTGAATCATTTCTACATAAGTTGTATGAGTGTCAACATTTTTTGCCTTTTTTTCCATGACATGGAATTACCCGTATGCTTAAACACGTGTGACACACAAAAGAAGTTCCAGTAATGTTTTTTTTCTCTCCAGTATTGTCACGTTAATGATGTCCATCTTTAAACTATACCTAATCTCAGGCAAACTTCTTCCTCCATATACCTCACCAGAAGAACTCCTTTTTCAAATACCTCCTCCAGTATTTCCAAGTATCCAACCATTTCCACGAAACCCAGCCCAATTTATCACATCACCAGTTGTGACAATACATAAATAGCTTCTTTACTTGGCAAAACCGCCACAACTAACATCTTTTTTCCTTCTCATATCCACAGTTGCATCAACGGCAGCGAATTGGTCACTCTACACGCCATAGAAATTCTGTACGATCCGAAGAGTCCACGCTTCGGTGCTGGCCAGAAAGACAACATACCAGGATTATGGGTGGACTGGGCCTTGGAAGAAACGGGAATACGCAAAGGCGACCGGTAAGTTAACATTTTTGAACGCCTCGCCATGAAATTGTTCGAAATCCTTTACCCTGAGGTGTTGATTTCATGCGCAAATTGATCCGGACATGCAAGCATACCTTTAGCGTAAGCCTTCCCATGTTATTTGCAAGATGAGTGAGCTTAAAAGGCTGTTTTGTTGCCTCTGGTGGTGGTGTGGTGAGGTATCACGTTCAGTGAACTTAGTATGTCTGAGGTACGTCATTGTCGTCATGATTGAGGAGAATTGGCGGGGTCATGTCACGCGCGCATGTCGAGCGTGTCGCCTGCGTGATGGGTGTGTGATGACTTCCTGTTTTGGAGTGGCGAAAGGTGTAATCCACCGGATTAGGTGTCATTACGTAAATTGGTGTTATGTTTTGTTTGTTCGAGGTCTATTATTTCGGCGTGGACTTAATATACGAAACGATATTGATGTTGTTTTGTAGTTTAATAAGTTTTATAGGTCAGTCAAGAATCTAGATTATCCTTGTATTATTAGTTTGCTTCTAAAGCGTCTTCTAAT
Organism: Aphodius sticticus; assembly: GCA_963966075.1. NCBI lineage: Eukaryota > Metazoa > Arthropoda > Insecta > Coleoptera > Scarabaeidae > Aphodius > Aphodius sticticus. The sequence goes on from OZ014509.1 coordinate 72,580,341, forward strand.
CTGGGATTTAATCAAATAATTGGCTCCTTACTAAATTTTGGATGATCATATGAGAAATTTGTATTACAATAACAATTAACAGCAACAAAGAAAACCAGAAAGTACAAGTGATAGTAGCAACACAGGAAAGAGAATAAACTATCAATATTTTACAGCTAAATAAAAAATGGCTTGGAATATAGTATCTTAAATCTTAGATATCAATCATTTAACATCATTTAAAAAAATCAATTAAAATAGCTTATTTCGAAATTTTAAAAATTAAAATACAAATTAAAGAAAATTTTAACTTAATTATCGAAATAACCTAATTAAACGATGAATACTTTTTCGAATTTTTCTTAGAAAAAATTATTCAAATCACCATGTCAATAAAAAAAAATAATACCTAATAAATAAGTATATGGCAATCAAATATATTTTTGTCTATTTGTCATATTATTACAAGTAGTGCTTGACGTGCATTACTTGATTTATATTTGCCTCCCGTTTTATTATCTTTGAGAAGAGTCTGAAGATGTTAAATAACGAAATCGCTTTGTCGTAAAAAATAAAATACTTGATAACACATTATTGAACATTATTGAACATTATTGACAACAAGTACGACCTTGAATATAAAGAAAATATTTTTATTAAAAATATTTGTATTATATTTAAACCCCCCACACTTACTGTGGTAGGGTATATTGACTATATATATATATATATATATATATATATATATATATATATATATATATATATATATATATATATTTTTATCAGCATTGAAAAATGAATCGATATAGCTATGTCCATCTGTCTGTGTACACGATAACTGCCGTAATTTTAGAGCAATTGATCTGAAATTTGGTATACAAGCTTATATATCTTAACAAGAAAGGACAAGTTCGTGAATGAACAAAATCGGTTACCTCCATCTTTTTTCTCATTCCACACCAAAAATATTTTACGGTGGGGCGTATTTTAACTTCGGCCTTGCTAAAGATAATTTTCTTACTAGTTTTATTATATGTTTTTCTACTTTGCGTTCGTTATAAAGTCATCACGAAACCGCTTTCGGTGTCGTTATGAACACACTAGATTACAAACTTTTAGTAACTTTTAGTTTTCCAAGATTGATGATATTGACGTCAAAGTGTCAAATAAGGCCGACATCTCAATCGCTATTGGCTCACTTCAATCGTATTTGTGACTTTTACCACAACTACCAACTGTTGAAAATAAAATTACTCTAGATTGTAAGACGACAACCGCAATTTTGGAAATTCATGTAAAATAAATGTCGCGAAGTAAAAAAATAGTATAATCGTATAACACTCGTTTTATAAGACGTATTGGTGCACTTGTTCCATTTGGTCACTCCTCGGTACGCTCGTCGTGCCCAAAATAACTCGTGCGTCAATTTTTCTCTTGTACAAAACTTGTATTATAATGTACTATATCATAACAAAACTGATAACCTTCTGAGTTTATTTCATTTGATATAATAAATATTATAATAATAAATATTGTATTAAAGAAAATTTCAATTGTTCTAAGAATATTGCAAAAAAGAACAATACAATTTTTGTAATGTGTGGTATTAAAAAAAGATTTCAAACGCGACTGCTATTAAGAATAAATTATTTTATGCATTTTTGCTGTTATAATAAAGAAAATATTCTCTTGGTTAGGTAATGGAACCACAAACTATGGCAACCCTTTGTATAATAATGACAGTTCTTTCAAATAATGACTTCTTTAGTCATTATTTTACAAAACTACTGTCAACACTAACAGATTGACAGTTTTACACCATTGAAAAATACATTCAAAATATTTGATATAGAATGGAATATGGTCAATGGTCATAGATAAAACGTTCTATTTGACTCACACATAACGGATATAAATCGCTCGCATGTTTATACACTCGCCTACTGCTCGTGTAAGAACTTCTTATTCGCCATTTATATCCTTAATTATATGTTCGTCAAATAATATACTATTTATTAATTAAAAACACAGGTTTTTGTTATTATGTGTGACTCATTTTATACTAGCATGGGTGCATTATCAAATGCAGTTAGTCGTAATCTGTAAGGACAAACGCAACAAAATAAACATTAATATAGATATATAAAATTGATATAAAATATTCAAATTTGATATTAATATTGAGTATTAAATTTAATTTCAAATAACTTTCCTATGACATTTTACATTTGCAACTACAACTGTGAAAAACTGATTCTTTACAAATATATTGTCTTTATAAATATATTAAAGGTCCTACGAAAATCACACCCATACTAAATAAAAAACAACAAATTTGATCTATAATTGAATTTTGACATAAAACTGCCTTTTCTAAATTTAATTATTTTATTGAACATCTTAACCAGGCAACCACAAACTAACTTGAACATATCTCCAAACATTTTGTTTGTTTTTGTTTTACATTCCCAAAACTGGGAAACGAAAATTCAAAACTCCTAAATAAATTGAATGCAATACATCGGGCGATGAACGCCATAGATACGCCCGTTTATTTATTTTTTTAATTTATGACGCTAGACGAATAAAATTTTGAGAATCGCTACTAGACAAAAAAATCTGATGTGGCCAGGCACATGACTTTATCATACTATATATATAAAATTAATAGTTTAGCTGCATGAGATTCTATTTGATCGAGATCGGCTATGTCTGCATTAAAATAAAACTAGTAGAACTAGACAGATATCTCGATTAAAGTTGCGTTCGGATATTGTACTCCGTTGACACCGGGTACACCGTCCAAATGACGTGTTATTGGGTGTAAAAAGTGTAACGGTGTTCAATATCCGAACGCAGCCTATATTGACAGTACTATTTTCAAAACATTAGCGTTTGACACTAGCTACTGTCATTAGAATCAAAAAATCTGACATATCCTGGCTACTAGTTTTAAATCAGTACGACCGATTTCGATGAAATAGAATTTGCTCATGCAGCTAAACTATAAATTCTACCAAAAAATGTCATATACATAAATAATAGAAAATTTCCTCTCCTTTAATTTATTATTTAACTATTTTGACGACATTACACAAATAGCGGCTCATTTGCAAAATCTTCGAAAAATGCTATAGTAAACCACCAGTTCCTTTGGACCCTTTTCAACAGAAAGCTTTTCAGCTCTAAGTTTGGTTATGAAACTTCTAAATATGAAGTTTCGTCCCGACACCTTTAGTAGTTTCTCCGGAATCGTCGCCACAAAAAAACGGGTACACACGCACATACACACACACACACACACAAACACACACACACACTCAGACATTTTTTTGTACCTTGGTCAAAAATGTTCAGGGGACCCAAAAAGACATTTTTTGGGACACAAAAAATTTTTGGCATGGTTACAATATTTTACATACTGCGTATGATAAAGTAAAAAAAACTCTTTTAATTAGGGTTTATTTGTCTGAATTTTCGTTGTCCTGGTAGAAAAAATCACAAAAATAATTTAGGATACCATTTAAAACTTCAATGATGACGTCATGTCCGGAAAAACCGGAAGCAATACTAAAATCAAGAATAACCCAAAATTTTTTTTGTCTATAGCCCTCCTCCAAATTTTATTCGCCTAGCATCACCAATAAAAAAATTATACGGTCGTACCTATGGCGTCAGTCACCCGTTATAGAACAAGAAATCTAATTTAAAAAAACGGGTGGACAACTGTTCGCTATTCTCTAATAGTCCCCTAGGTGTTAAATCGTATATAGTAGCCGTTAAAACGTCATTCACACCAACGCCACCTGCGATATTCTGTCGATAGGAAGCATTAATTGACCATGATTAAATGAAGTATTGTCATTCATGTGGCACTAAGTTTCACCTGTTGTACACTAGTTTTTCATTTACAAGAAATACCTAAGAAATACTTATTTAGAAAGCAGGTTCCTTGTTTACTTATTCAACAGAAAAAAACAAAATAATAAACGTTTTTATTTAAAACTATATCTGAAAACAAAACCTACAAATATCAAAAATTGTTACTGTTGTCTTGACTGTTTGTTTGATATGTTTCAATGCTTTCAATACTGATGCTCATTAATCTATTTGTTTACTTAATTTACAATCAAATATAGCTAGAATAAAATAATCCTAGTAACTAATACAAAAAAGTAATTAAATTTTTACATTTATTCTACAGTAAAAATCATGTAATATTTAAACGTGCAAAGAAGACCAACGATTCAATATGAAAACGTTAATCCTATATAAAAAAAGGGGCGACTATTGTTAATAACTAGAATGTGAGAAAGCATTTAAAAAGGTCCTTGAGCCTTGAGGCCAACGGTGAAAAGTCTATAAGGCGGATATCTGAAAGGGCACTACACCATCAAGGACCGGAAATTTCTGACAATGTGAACAAGTCGACCATTGTAACCCACCACGCGTATATCCGGTACAATTATGCACCTGTATTATTAGTAATTTGAACTAAAATACTGGTGTTTTAGTTTTATTAACCTACCACATGGGCTTAATTTAATTTATGTTGTACGATATTTTATATGGGGAATATATTTATTTCAGCCCGACAATTTAGGTATTTGCAATGGCTACTTTCACACGACAGAATATGTACTCAACACGACAAATTAGAGATTCTTAACAACAATATTATGGTCGACAGCAAGACAGATTTTGTATTTGTACGGCTTGTGCTGTAAAACATTTTATTTTTTGTTACTTACATTAAGGCGGGGCTTCACCAAACTGGGCTAGCCCGGCGGCACATGCCGCCGGCGCAAGCCGCCGGCTTTTGCCGAAAAGCAAAATATGCAAAAGTTTCCTTCGAAGCCGCCGGCAGGCCGCCGGCATGAGCCGCCGGCCTATTTTTGCTAGCGGCCTTTTGTCGGTAAAGATCAAAGGAATTTCTGCGGGCTACGCTGGCAGGCGCTTATGAGCATGCGCTACCAAGTTAGTTTGACACATGTGATTCAGGAGAACGGTGAATTTGAGGTTATACTTCTGACATTATTAATGGACAACCAAGCTATGGATGCGAAAAAGAAGATCAGTGGCCACAAAAGCAAGTTTTGTTATTAATAGAACTATTTTGAACAGAAGAAAACTTGTAGAACCCCAGAAACAAGTATAAAAATAAAAATCTGATGTGGCCAGGCACATAACTTTATCATACTATAAATCAGTGTCAACTGGTGCAAACACTGTCAATCGCTGATGTTTTAACAATACTGTCAATAGAACCAAAATATCTGTCAAATCCGGGCTAACTAGTTTTAATGCAGACACGACCGATCTCGATTTAAATCTGCTCATGCTGCTTTGATTCCTCTACTTTAATTTATTATTTTACTATTTTGACGACATTACAGAAATGGCGGTTCATTTGCAAAATAATTGAAAAATGCTAAGAGTAAATAAACATCTAGTTTCTTTGGACCCTTTTGAACAAAAATTTCTTTCAGCTCTTAGCTTGGTCGTGAAACTTCTAAATATGAAATTTCGGCCCGATACCTTTAGTAGTTTCTCCTGAATCGTCGCCACAAAAAGCGAGTTCATACATACAAACAGATACACATACACAAGCACACACACAGCACAGAGGTTTTTTTGTACCTTGGTCAAAAATGTTCAGGGGACCCAAAGGGACATATTTCCGCTAAAATCTTTTTAAAATTTTTTTTCTTTAGGATTACAATACTTAAAGTAAAAATAAAAGACTCAAATGCACTAATATGCAAAACATTGGGGGTAAAATATTTTTGGTGTGAAATTTGGATAAAAAATTAAATAGAGTTAACCGATTTTGCCCAGTCACAAACTTCCTTACTCGAACTCCTTACTTTTTAAAAGAAAATCTTGTATACTAAATTTCAGATCAACTGCTCTAAAATTACGGCAGCTATCGTGTGAATTTGAAAAGAAAAGCAGTTAGCCGATTTTGACCATTCCCGAATTTGTTCTTACCTTTTAGGAGATAAGCTTGTATACCAACTTTCAGATCAATTACTTAAAAATTACGGCAAGTAGCATGTATACAGGCAGGTAGACCGACAGACAGACATAGTTAAACCGCTTCACTTTTCAATGCTGATAAAAATATTTATATAATATATTTATATATTATTTTATCTATATCTGCCACGCCCCCTTAAGGGTGTTTGCCACAAATATTGTGGCAAACTGAATATATCCTACTTCAGTAAATATGGGGTCATTTTACGAGTCATTTTTACCGAGAAAAGATGAAAATGGATGTAAAAAGTCAGAAGAAAAAAGTCAAGACACAAAATAAATCAGTTTTCTTTTAGCTTTTTAGTGTCGGTAATGACATTTAGGGCCATATACCATAACGGAGCGAAGAACCATCTGACAACCCGGGCAAGCCAGCTCCCCAGTAACCCAGTTTGGTGTAGTCGAATTTAGATCCGCGGCAAAGCCGCAGAAGGCTGGAACAAGCCGCCGAATTTTATGCCGACGGCAATGCCGCAATTGCCGCCGGGCTAGCCCAGTTTGGTGAAGCCCCGCCTTTAAATACTTATCTACAAATAAGTAATTGAATCGGCGAGTTCGAAAACAGTACAAGTCCAAAATTGGCCATTTTGAACTGAAATAGCCAAAATGTTCACTATGATTTATTCTATCGAGTAGACCTAAAGAGAATGCGTGGGCGAAATAAACAAGTCCAGAACAGTGTTTTTTTGCTCGCTCATGCAACGCGTAATTTGCATTCAAATCGTTGTTAAGGTACGCCGAAGTAATCAATATGAATATCAATATCAAAAAAGTAAATAATATTATAAAAGTCCACAAGAATGTAACTGGTGAAAATTTAGAATTTTACTACCACGTGACTTCCGGACCGACTACCACCGTAGAAGAGGAAATTTAATACTATTATGTATATAATCATCAAACTCTATATCATACTCTATCATATGGCCATATATGTATAGTAATAAAATTATAAACCCCTAACCACAACAAGTATTTTAGAACCTAAATACGTATTTCAGCAACTAAGTTGCCATCTTCAGTAGAAACTAAAAAGAAAAGAGATTAGCACTTCATACCACTTCCACTAGTGATTTGCTTGGACAATATCCAGTAAAGATACTATGAAGTGCTAATCTCTTTTCTTTTTAGTTTCTACTGAAGATGGCAACTTAGTTGCTGAAATACGTATTTAGGTTCTAAAATACTTGTTGTGGTTAGGGGTTTATAATTTTATTATTAAGTTCGCCACAGTCTCCAAAATATTGTTATATATGTATAGGGTTAGTCAAAATTACCGGAACACCTAAATAATTTTCCAACTGTAAACAATTTCAAAAAAATTTCACATTTCTTTAAATATATTTTTATTATACAGGGTGTTCATTTTATTCTAGAATCTCGTAACCTTCGCTTTTTCAAATAGAACATCCTGTATAACTTTACATTTTTTAATTCGAAGATTAATTCTAAGAATCTTTTGTATGATTTTTTTATAAAATGCCTTATTTTTGAGTTATGATCAATTAATCAAAAATAGACGAAATTACCGAAACCCTAAATAATTCTCCAACTGAGAAAAAAATTTGTGTTTAAACAAACTATTGTTTATTCTGTAAATTTGGTAACATACATTTTATAATTCTAGGATTAATTCTTTTATAGAAATCATTTTTTTTAATACAATACTGTCATTTTTTAGTTATAAGCGATTAATCAAAATTCCTGGACTTCAAATTAAGAATATTTTCCCACATACATACACATTTATTTAATTTGCCAGCTTGAATAATTAATTTATTATGCTATTTCATAGTTTAGGTATTTTTTCTTGATTTTTTTATGTTCTTATCCGTTAATGATCGGTTAATTGCTCATAACTCAAAGATGATGCATTTTATAAAAGAATGATTCTTACAAACTCTTAGAATTAATTTTTTTAAATATACAGGATGTTCTATTAGAAAAAGAAAAGTTTACCATATTTTCAGAATAAAATGAACATCCGTATATTGAAAATATAAAGCTTGTTTAAAACAAAAAAACTTTTGTTTGAATTTTTCTTTGAAATTCTTTAGGGTTAAAGAATTACTAAGGTGTTTGCTAATTTTGACTAATCATGTATAATCCGCCATTTTGAATTTATTTTAAAAATCTGACATGACATTTTTAATTATCAATCTTCAAATATTACGGGAAATAAGTTTCATGCAAATCCTACATCATATATACCTACATCACAATAAAAATATTGTTTCAATGCTTTAAATAAACAAGTATTGTTAAAAATATAAGCTGTTTTTCCGTCGAGTTCAAAGACAGTACATGTCCATGATGATTGTTTTAATCATAGCTCTGCTTTTAATCAAATATAAATAAAATATGTAGTACATTCTCTGTGAACTACTTTATATTTTGTCTATTGGCACAAAATAGCTAACTGCTATACTTTTCAAGATATTGCACCAACAAAATTATTTTGGTAATTTTCTCAGAACTCACTTTTTGGACTTGTAGTGTTTTCGAAGCGACCGATTCATTTGATAAATCAACAAATAAGTTTTTGTTTGCAAATCTTCATTTAAAAATTCATTGGGTATCCGGTTTTGTTAAGTTAATATCATCGTTAGATCTGGTGTCTATTTAGATAATATAATCATTAATAAAAAAAAAACAAAGTCCAACAACAGTACTAGAAGTATTAGAATTTTCAATTTAATTCGTTGCAGAAATAAAAAAAAATGTTGTTGCTTTAATACTCAGTATATTATTCGTCTAAGCAAATTAAACTGAGATTGATATTTTATAAATAAGTCAACGCTTAAAAATTCCTAGATTAAAAATGTTATTTCGATTCGAAACATCGTAGGTACATTTGCACCTACAAAACACGTTTCAAATTCTCGAAGCGGACCGGCCAGCTGGACAAAAACGTGTTCTATTATGGCTGTAAAATAACTACGCCGAATGTTGCTCGAATATTTGACGAAAACATACTCATACCGTCAATGCTCCACAGAAAAATACATTTTTCTTGTCGAAAGAAATTGTTTTCAAAACATAGTACAAGATGTCTTTTTATATTTCAATTTCGACAAGGAAATAATATCCTTGTACGAAGTATGCACATGTTTGTTTTTTTCTGCATTACTAACGCGTTTCGGAAAATATAATAATATGAAATGAATAAGGAATTTATTGTTGACGCCAAAAACACTATACATACCTACATCATAATAAAAATATTATTTTAATGCTTTAAATAAACAAATATTGTTAAAAGTGTACGCTGTTCTTCCGTCGAGTTCAAAAACAGTACATGTCCATGATGATTGTTTTAATCATAGCTCTGCTTTTAATGCAAATATAAATAAAATATGTAATACATTTAATTCTCAGTGAACTACTTTATATTTTGTCTGTTGGCACAAAATAGCTAACTGCTATACTTTTCAAGATATTGCACTGACAAAATAATTTTGTTAATTTTCCCAGAACTCACTTTTTGGACTAGTAGTGTTTTCGAACCGATCGATTCAATTATTAATATGCTGGGTTTGTGAAATTATAATATTGACAAAATGTAATTGAAAAAATTGTATTTAATTGTAACTGTGCCAATAATTCAGTCAATTAAATATAGATACTAGGTAAAATTTTTACATACATCAATTTTTAACAATTCAAATATAGACCAACTACTATAATAGTAATAAATAAATATTTATCGATTTGAAGATGACATGTTTACTTTAGCAATGTTTTTAAATATGTATGCTGGGCAAGAAATACTAGACTGTTAAATAAATTTTAAAAAAATTAAGTAAACACAAGAATAACATTCTTCTTTAAAATAATCTAAATTCGAACTAAATTGATTTTCACAGCAATGTTTTTAATGTAAATAAAATGCTTAAAACAAGCCACATTCAGTCAGTTCGATCAGAATATTGATTGATTACAATGATTATAAGGCATATTTTATCTACTGTCGTCTCGGTGGAATTACGGCTTTAGTATTACAAATTCTCAACATACCAATGATTTCCTATTATTTATCATTGAAATATTCAATCAATAATAAATTATAAATCACATATTTTGCTGTTCATTTCCTCTGCCTTTTGTCGTTAAAACACATATTTTGCCGTTCATTAATATTTTTTGTCGCTAAAACACATGTGACCCCGCACGAGAGAATCGCCCTAACTGCCATCTCTCGTTTCGACAATTTTGACTCCTGTGTTTGAAGGCGCATAACTGTAAAACTACTGAACAGAAAAAATTTAAATAAAGTGTTTTGTACTCCTGAATCATTTCTACATAAGTTGTATGAATGTCAACATTTTTTGCCTCGCGGTGTAAACATGAGCGCGAGAGAAATTAGAAAAGGTACCCGATTTTTGCACTTTTATATTAACGCTCGTCTTTCCAATTTTTTTTTCTCGAAAACTGTTTGCCACAAAAATTTCAGGTTGTTCAGGTTGCATTTAGAGCCTCTTCTATAGATGGCGTTTTGGTTTTCTTCAGTTTTTGTGTAATAAAGGTTGCGAACAAGATTTTTATGGAAGCGGATATCTCAGTAACGAATATTAGCACGATAACGGGATATATGCACGTAAAAAATCGTCATATTTTAATTAATGTGTCTGTAGAAAAAGAACTGCATAATAATGTTTAAGTAATTTTTAAAGCGATTTAATATGAATGATATAAATTTCGTGCAGCGCGCACTACGTCAATCGTAACGGTAAATGGAAACGTAGCTGGGACAGTGGAAGATTATTTGCTATTAGTACGATACGATCAGAACAATTTAATTTCGGAATTTTGAATAGTAGTGGGAGTTGAATATAAATAATGAATTTAGATGTAATTATACCCAACAATATTTTACAAACACGGATACAAACGGGTTCACTGATCGCGTCAAAACTTCACACCAAAACCCACAAGCGAGGGAAGCCGAACTGCGCAAAATTTAGTTCATGTTTATTTCGGTCTTAAAAATTAACAAGTAGTCGGAATGCTATTAAATTCAAGGGATGTGTATCGCAGTAAATAAGGATTATTTGCATGCTAACTGCGTTGTCCTGCACACAGCGAAATATATTCTCAAAACGTGAGAAAATTATTTACTCGCGGTTATTGCTTTAGATGAAAGTTAATATTTACTTGGTTTGAAACAATTTCTGTCATTTAAGAATTCCTTGTTCTCACAATGCAAGAATATCCCAATCTCAGAGTTATTAGTTTCGGTTAAGTATATAATTTTCAAACCAAGTAGTTTAAATTCTCAATTCAAGAAGTTGATCAAGTAAGCCATTGCTTGCAACGCGCTTGCGCATTTACACTCAAACGTGCACGAACGTTGCCGAGATTTAAGATTTTTCGCATCGGCCTCTGCCTTCAGTTAGTTGGGGTCTGCTATGGCGTCGTGTTCGCTGACTACCGAGTATTGTCCGGTAAGAGTTCAATATGTAAGTATATGTTTACTAATTTTGTAGGTACTGTACGCAATAACTACGCGATCTATAATATTATGAAAGTATATAGTTTTAATTTTGCGTGAATAGCCTACAGTACTTATGTTCAACGTATTTGCGACGCAGTTCGTAGTTGTGACTTGTGACGCACACGGTACGTAAATTTTGCCTAGCCATATAGTGGTCACCAAATCAACATACATGTCACAGAAAACTTACTTGTGTAATATAATGGAAGCAATTTGTTGTCTAATAGAATATGGTGTTTTTTTTTTCATGCCCTAGATATTGTAGGTAGTGATAATTTATAAATAGGTAAGTATATATGTAATTAAGCAAAGAAATTTCATACAATAAAACAAATATCATTCGTTAAGTTATTGTCTACTTATTTCACACAATTCCCTACCTTTTTTTAAAAAAAAACTAAAACAGTAATTTCTATTCAATACATTATGATCATGTTCTTGAACTAATAATATCTATACTCATTTCAAGAAAATATTTTCTCATTGTCAAGCATATATATTCACTTTAAGAAAATTCCTTTATTCTCAACGTGAAAATAGTTTTCTTGAATGAATAATATCTATACTCATTGCAAGAAAATATTTTCTCAGATATACAAGCATATGATCATTTCAATTCAACAATATCTCTTTATTCTTAACTTGAGAAAATATCTACTTGCGGCTATAGCAAACTAATCATTTACTTGGATGAAAGCATATTGCTTTGAGTGAAGTATTTACTTTTCTGTGTGTGCTAACATTCGTTACTGAGATATCTGCGTCCATCAAAATCTTGTTCGCAACCATTATTACATAAAATTGAAGGAAACAAAAATGCCAATCTATAGAAGAGACTCTAAATGCAACCTGAACAAAAACTGAAATTTTTGTGGTAAGTGGTTTAAGAGGAAATAAATTTGAAAGACGAGCGTTAATTTAAAGTGCAAAAATCGGGTATTTTTTTTTCACTTCTCTCGCGCTCATGTTTACACCGAGAGGAACACAATTTTGACAGACACACAACATATAGAAATGATTCAGGAGTATGACAAACTTTATTTCAAATTTTTCTGTTCAGTAGTTTTACAGTTATGGGCCTTCAAACACAAAAGTCAATACTATCGAACGAGAGATGACAGTTAGGGCGATTTTCTCGTGCGGGGTTACATATTGTTTATGTTGAGCTGATTTGGCATTATACGCTTTTTTTATTACTATAGTTTGTCGTAAATTTCTATACAAGTACAGTAATCATACAAACTGATTACGCTTTTGTAAAGAAACAATAGAACGGGAAGTATTTGTAATGTGGTGAACTTTACCTCGGAACTTAACGGTATCGGCATCATTGCGCATCAGAAAGATCATCGGATACCAACAGAATTATGGTCGAGTTCAAAAACACGCAGTCATACATATACAACCGATTTTATCGTAAAAAAATAGTGAAATTGATGCCATAACTCAAGAACCAAGCAATTTGTCATATACATAAATTAGCATTAATCGTCTTAAAATCTTTAGATTACTCCGATCTAACCATAAAATCTTCAAAAAAATTGTATTTTTCGCGGAGACTTCGACGATGGTCCAAACGACAAACCCGCAAATAAACAAACCAAAATAACTCGCACAATCTAAATAAATCATTCTCATTCGTCTTAGTCTAACCCCGACTGACAACACCCAAATATGCATTAATTACTCTATTAATAGCGATAATAAATCACGTTTTAGCACGGCTTGAATGAGTTATTTCTTAGGACACGAAACCAGATCAAATAACAAACATTCTTGGCCCAACCCCACATCTTGGCATAGACCCATTGATTATTATTATTAAACTAAATTGGTTTTCGCTTCAACGAAAGGTCAATTAATTAATCCTTTCGCTCCAAATTGAATTACGTGAGTCTGTCTTGGGTCATCACACTCATCACTACGGCAGATGCGTGGCCAATTATAATTTTCGACTACATCGGCTTCTCATCTCGATTAACAAAGCGGGCCATTACATAAATCGTTGGATAACCTAAGCAAAACAAACGAAAATCGCGCGCGCGCCTAAGGGGGCCGTTCCCGTCGTTCAATTGTTCCGGCCGTTCCCTTTCTCAGGTCGTCGAAAACTTTAACTACAACAATGCCATTATGTTGGTACCATTGCGATTCGTGTACGCTAATTAACGACTACGCTAACATGCGAACGCGTTTTGTTTTTTGTGTTTTGTTTCAATTCTCGGTTCGTAATTTTTGTTTGCTAGTATAAATTCACACCTGTTGCGCAGCTTTGGATAATCTGTTCCATTGTGCCAGTAATTTTATGGTTTCAATTTGGCTTTTAAATGCTCAGTTGGGTGCCTATTTAGTCTTTATAGCCTACCGCTGCCACCAAATTGTCACCTAATCAGAAATATCTTGAATAATAATGAAAAATTGGTGATGAAATTAGCTATAATTATTTAATATGCATCAATAAACAATATAAAGACCATGGCAACTCAAGACAATCACTCATGTAGCCAGTACAAATTTTTGAAATATGTAAAAGAAGCAATAATTGCACTAAATACAGATAGGAAAACATAACTTGAATAGTAATGAAAAAAGTGGTGATGAAATTAGCTGTAATTATTTAATATGCATCAATAAATTATATAAAGACCATGGCAACTCAAGACAATCACTCATGTGGCCAGTAAGAATTTTTGAAATATGTAAAAGAAGCAATAATTGCACTAAAGACAGACAGAAAAACATAACTTGAATAATAAAGAAAAAGTGGTGATGAAATTAGCTGTAATTATTTAATATGCATCAATAAATAATATAAAGACCATGGCAACTGAAGACAATCCCTCATGTGGCCAATAAACATTTTTGAAATATGTAAAAGAAGCAATAATTGCACTAAATACAGATAGGAAAACATAACTTGAATAGTAATGAAAAAAGTGGTGATGAAATTAACTGTAATTATTTAATATGCATCAATAAATTATATAAAGACCATGGCAACTCAAGACAATCCACTCATGTGGCCAGTAAGAATTTTTGAAATATGTAAAAGAAGCAATAATTGCACTAAAGACAGACAGAAAAACATAACTTGAATAGTAATGAAAAAAGTGGTGATGAAATTAGCTGTAATTATTTAATATGCATCAATCAACAATATAAAAACCATGACAGCTCAAGACAATCACTCCTGTGGCCAGTGAGAATTTTTGAATTATGTGAAAGAAGTAATAAATTGCACTAAAGACAGATAGAAAAACATAACTTGAATAATAATGAAAAAGTGGTGACGAAATTAGCTGTAATTATTTAATATGCATCAATAAATAATATAAAGACCATAGCAACTCAAGACAATCACTCATGTGGCCAGTAAGAATTTTTGAAATATGTAAAAGAAGCAATAATTGCACTAAAGACAGATAGAAAAGCATAACTTGAATAATAATGAAAAAAGTGGTGATGAAATTAGCTGTAATTATTTAATATGCATCAATAAATTATATAAAGACCATGGCAACTCAAGACAATCACTCATGTGGCCAGTAAGAATTTTTGAAATATGTAAAAGAAGCAATAATTGCACTAAAGACAGACAGAAAAACATAACTTGAATAATAAAGAAAAAGTGGTGATGAAATTAGCTGTAATTATTTAATATGCATCAATAAATAATATAAAGACCATGGCAACTGAAGACAATCCCTCATGTGGCCAATAAACATTTTTGAAATATGTAAAAGAAGCAATAATTGCACTAAATACAGATAGGAAAACATAACTTGAATAGTAATGAAAAAAGTGGTGATGAAATTAACTGTAATTATTTAATATGCATCAATAAATTATATAAAGACCATGGCAACTCAAGACAATCCACTCATGTGGCCAGTAAGAATTTTTGAAATATGTAAAAGAAGCAATAATTGCACTAAAGACAGACAGAAAAACATAACTTGAATAGTAATGAAAAAAGTGGTGATGAAATTAGCTGTAATTATTTAATATGCATCAATCAACAATATAAAAACCATGACAGCTCAAGACAATCACTCCTGTGGCCAGTGAGAATTTTTGAATTATGTGAAAGAAGTAATAAATTGCACTAAAGACAGATAGAAAAACATAACTTGAATAATAATGAAAAAGTGGTGACGAAATTAGCTGTAATTATTTAATATGCATCAATAAATAATATAAAGACCATAGCAACTCAAGACAATCACTCATGTGGCCAGTAAGAATTTTTGAAATATGTAAAAGAAGCAATAATTGCACTAAAGACAGATAGAAAAGCATAACTTGAATAATAATGAAAAAGTGGTGATGAAATTAGCTGTAATTATTTAATATACATCAATAAATAATATAAAGACCATGGCAACTCAAGACAATCACTCATGTGGCCAGTAAGAATTTTTGCAATATGTAAAAGAAGCAATAATTGCACTAGAGGCAGATAGAAAAACATAACTTGAATAATAATGAAAAAGTGGTGATGAAATTAGCTATAATTATTTAATATGCATCAATAAACAATATAAAGACCATGGCAACTCAAGACAATCACTCATGTAGCCAGTACAAATTTTTGAAATATGTAAAAGAAGCAATAATTGCACTAAATACAGATAGGAAAACATAACTTGAATAGTAATGAAAAAAGTGGTGATGAAATTAGCTGTAATTATTTAATATGCATCAATAAATTATATAAAGACCATGGCAACTCAAGACAATCACTCATGTGGCCAGTAAGAATTTTTGAAATATGTAAAAGAAGCAATAATTGCACTAAAGACAGACAGAAAAACATAACTTGAATAATAATGAAAAAGTGGTGATGAAATTAGCTGTAATTATTTAATATGCATCAATAAATAATATAAAGACCATGGCAACTCAAGACAATCACTCATGTGGCCAGTAAGAATTTTTGAAATATGTAATAGAAGCAATAAGTGCACTAGAGACAGATAGAAAAACATAACTTGAACAATAATGAAAATGTGGTGATGAAATGAGGTGTAATTATTTAATATTCATCAATAAATAATATAAAGACCATGGCAACTCAAGACAATCACTCATGTGGCCAGTAAACATTTTTGAAATATGAAAAGAAGCAATAATTGCACTAAAGACAGATAGAAAGACATAACTTGAATAATAATGAAAAAGTGGTGATGAAAATTGCTATCATGATTTAATATACTGTAAACAGACCATGGCAACTCATGACAATCACTCATAAACTCAGTAGTAGCCAAAATAGCGCAAAAGACAAAAAATTATCTAGTTTTACAATATCAAATAATTTAAACTCAACTTGCAGTTTAGTAGAAGTAAACGGCAAAATCGTCCTTACGAAGAGCAGAGATGACCTGAACCGACTCCTAGCTGCAGCTCCTGACCCAGCCCAAATCGTCGTCCTGAGAAAGGACTCGAAGGACCAACACTCAAACGGCGTAAAAACCATCCCCCCAACAACGAATAACGCCGCCAAAGAGATCACAGCCTTAAGGTCCGAACTTGACGTCGTCCGAGAGAGAGCAGAGGAAACACAACGAGCCAAAGATGGCCTAAGATCGGATAACATCAGACTAACGCATAGGATATCTTATCTAGAAGAACAGGTAAGCTTTTCTAACGACAAAAAAATCTTTTGATTTTATTCTGCTGTAATTTCCAACCAGGTATCTGAACTCCTGACCAGGAAAACATCAGAATCCGATATAAGAATAGTAACTCCAACACCAGTCATAACATCGACGGTCAAATCCAGCCAAAATATCACTAACATCAACATAACCTCACAAGCAACGTCTGTGCTACCCAATGGCACCAACAGCGACCTCCAAGTGTTCCAGAAAGGACCACAAGTAACAGCTTTAGTAGCCAATCTCCCTGGTTTGGAAGTATCCAAAGATGTACACACCCAACTACCTGTAAGATCAAAAAGCAGCTTATCCAACGTCTCCAACACTCATATCCCAGCACCAAGTCCACAATTAACAGAGAATAACCACTCGTGCCATCAAAAAACCCACAGGCACAAGCACAGGAGTGCTAGGAATGGCCTATCAGGTAGTGCCCAGGTTTTGGACCATAATTACAGGAGGTACCACCACGAGAAACCTCATGATTCTGATGTGGATGCTGGAAGGGGTAAGAAACAAGAGAATGGGTATGTGAAGGACTACGCTGATGCTTCTCTGATGGAGCAGAGCTATAAAAAGGCTACGAAGATAGTCCATGACCTCACGAAGCATAAGGATGCTAGTGTTTACGAGAAGCACCGCCATAAATGCTTGACAGCTTCTGAAAAGTACAACGGTGACCTCCTGAAGCATTACAACGCACGGAAGTCAACTTCTGTCTTAGATTTTCGTTCAGAAGTCCATATAGGTCCAAAATATGATTCCCGAAGCATTGAAACTATAGACGCCATTGAAACAAATGGTAATTCGAAGAGGCTATACAAGAAGCATGACGCCAGGAGTGTTAAGTCTTTAGATTTTGATAGTGACTGCAATAGTTATCGTGCAATACCCGCAAAAAATACTGATTATACGTCTGAGCCTTTGGAAGGGAATAAGAAGTATCATCATAATTTGCATGAGAAGCCAAGGCCAACGCCGCCTAAGAAGCCTATTAGGTTGTCTTTGCATAGGGCGCAGAGTGTACAGTCTGTGGAGTCAAATGTGGATAAGGTTGAGCATAGGAAACCGATGAAGAGGAATTATAAGGGTGAGTTGCCACCTGTGTTGGGGAATATGCTTTTGGAGAAGTCGCCAGATAGGAGGAAGAATGGGTTGAAGTGTGAAGAGAAGGATCTGTTGAAATGGAATGGTTATGGTTATTCGCATAGGGCGGATTCGCATATCCATATGGTCGAAAATGGAAGCTGGTGTTAAATGGATTAGGGTACTATCCTGGAGATGTTTTTAATGTAAATAGAAGAGGATGTTTTGATATTTTTATTGTAATGATGTGATTATGATTTGTACAAATTGTAGATTTAGGTAATATTACATAGTTTAAATACATAAATCGATATATTTACGAATTTTAATGTTAGAATTTAAGTGATATAGCTCTGCAATGACAATAATGTGTACAAAATAAAGTAAATGAATTTATAATTTTTATGTTCGTTTCTGCTTTCAATACCCTCTACAATCAAATGCTAACATTTCTAACTAGTCCAGTCATTCTAGATTTTGTTTCGGAAATTCAAATGCAGTCGATGAAACTGATACCAATCGATAGCTTATGGTTCCCGTAGTAACATGTTTAAATCATAGTTAATAGGAACATTTTTAATTAACGAAAAACAATTGAAAAATTGTGCCTGTCAGACATTAATCCTTCATTCCACTGTAGCAGACAAAATTTACCATCAAAAGGAAATGGGAACCTATACGAGAAAATTAACGGTTAGTTTTGTATAATTGATTGAAGTATTTTTTTTGCGATTTCATGTCAACCGGTCAGATGACATTAGAAAGGCCTGTTCCTAATGTCAAACGATTGTTTGGCGTTTGTCGGTTGGCATTAGAAATGGCCGTTCTAATATAATAATAATAAATAAAATAAATTAAATAAATAAAATTAATTGAATCAATTATTATTGATTACACTAAATTAACCATTCATTTTCTTGTATATGTTATTGTATTACTGTTGCTATAGGCAACCAAAATTGAAGGAATGTATTGACGATGTCTACACTCTACAGGACAACCGGATTACTCCGGAACTCCGGTGTTATAAATACAACTATGTAAATATAGATGGCAGTCCACACGACAGCGACAGGATAGAAAATGCCTTTTTTTGGGATATTTTCTCCAAAGATTTAAGACAAAAATAATCCATTCAAATAATCATTTGTTACGTTTTGCTAACGCGTATGGTTCCAAAACTGCTTCACGGTCATAGCCTACATCGGAAAACTTTGAAAAACAAGTTTTTTGGAGACGTTGATATAAGCGGTTGTAGTTGCATGCTGCTATATAACGGTAATTTAAAATGGGAATGTTGGAAATTACATATATAGTAACTTCTTTAAGGATGTTTTAATATATTTTGGTATAGGAAAATAGATTTGCCAAAGCAAATCGTTTGGGTTTCTTACGTCTGGTTTAGAATAGAGAAAATAAATAAACGCATGTCTATTTTATTGTATAGAATTACACATAGTTATATTAAATTGAATTTCTGTCGTTCAATTTTATACGATGTGTGACGTCGTCAACATATTTCTTATGGCAATACCTTATTTTTCTTGTTGATTTTGATAGATCCTGTAACTGGATTAATGGTGTAGCATATAACAAATATAATATGGCCTTACATAAGAAAAACGTCTAAAGGCTTCTTTACACTGCACTACTTTCGTCTTTTTCTAAACTTCTTTTTAGTAACTAGAAAGAAGTTTTAAAGTGACAAGAAATGGGTATATTAGACACACTTCTTTATCTATTCCAGAATAGCCAACCTGGTGCATTAAAGGTTATGTTGTTTGTTTACTTTATACAGGTTTAATTGTGCAATATTTTACTGTAAACATGTTAGTACAAATTAAATTACATAAATTAAACCAACTGTACAAAGCGTAGCGCGTCACTGTGACGTTAAACGTATGCTTTTCTGCGGTATGTCAAAACAAAACAAAATGATTCACGGTCGCACTGTTGGCTAACCTTACAAATGCCTACACTCCGCATGCGTCTATACTAAGAAAAAGTTTAGAAATATAATAGCATGGCATTTCCAACTATACTATTATTTAGAACTTTTTTCTAGTGACTAAAAAAAAGTTTAGAAAAAGACGAAAGTAGTATAGTGTAAAATACCATTAACGGGACAAAGTAAATCCTAAACTTTCTCTTTTAAATAACATCTTCAAAATGTGGAAAAGGTGTTTGTCATTTCTGGTTGACAAATCCCTTCTCAGAGTTTGTTAATTCTGGAAACTAGCAAAGTGCCCTAATGAAATCCTTATAATCAAATGTCTAACTCTACACGGCATATATTTTATTGGAAAAGATACGTAGTATGTAGGTACTGGGTATTGTTTACTTAGTTAATTTGTTGGGATAATTTTGGTAACCCCACGTTTATAGGAACTGTTTTGCTTTGTACTGAAATCTAATATTCCAGCATATTTTTTTAAAATAGTGAATTAGGATAGGTACTTAAAAATTAAAAAAAAAAATATTTTTTCACCTTTTCAATTTGTTATATTAGAATATTGGTAAATGACACATTTATTTAAATAAAAAAATATTTAGTGTCTATTATCGGCTGATGTAAACAAAATATTAATTTCACTACAATAAATTTGCAGTTCACTATTATCAACTTATAAATAAAATAATTTTAAAAAAACTAACAAAACAAACAAATAAATAATATACAAGTTTCATCTTATGCCACTTACGTTTATTGGTTTGTTATTGGTTTAGTTATTGGTTTGAGAAATCTTTCCAGTCGATGTTAACCGTGAAGGAGAAATTTTATTTAGTACAGAATTATGGTACTGGTGAATCATGTTTTCGTGTCGTTATAGAAAAATTGCAGCAAAAATATCCGGATATAAGAATATCTCACGTTGGGGCTTGCAAATCTATAAACAAGTTTTTGGAAATGGGCTCTGTATTAGGAAGCCGCTTCAACCTAACTTCAGGACTGTTGTGGTGGTCCCCTAATCCCTATTGGTTCAATTATTCAAACTGTACAGTGCTCGTGTGGGTTTATTATTGAATAATCTTAGCATCTTATAAGATTACAACAATCTAAATTAACTATTCTTGGTCGGACTGAATTATGTTTTTTTTATATTTCAGAAAATTCCAATAAATGAAAAGAAATAAAGCCACGTGTGGCCATCTACGATGTTCTCGAGAACTAGACGTCATTAGACGAAGATAGTATTGGGTCTATCTCTATCTACTATATTCCACAAATAAAGTCTGTAAATCAGATATAATCTGAAAATATGAAAAACTTGGGACCACCGCATGAAGAAGTATTCCAATCGAAATTAGGTGATTACATAAAAATTATACTATTATATCAGACATCAATCAGGTTTCTGTCTAAATAAGTATGCTACTATTTTATTAAAATACAATGTCAATTGTTGTTAGCCAGCAGAATATACACATACACACACACACACTGCTGTTTTATCCATTCTACTACCAGGGAATTCAAGCTCCAAGTATGGTCTGATGCAGAAGCTCCTTACGAGTTTTGTAATTGGATTCAAATTACATTACGAAAAATCAAAATATCCTTACTTACTATTTTGTGGATAATAATAATAAATTGCATTTATTAACAAAAAAAATACAAACAAACAATAACCAAATAAAGTAAATCTGGTGGTCAAATGGTGCGAGTCAGGCGCACTGCCTGGTTTTCACTCCGGACAAAAAATAATAAATGCCGGCAATAAAATCAGCGAGGTATGCTGAAGATTACCGATTTTTGATCAAATTTCCTGGTAATATTACTGGAAGACGTCTCTATAATATTATTATATGAGAAATGTTGTATAATGGGACATACTCGAATTGTCAACCACTGACTCCAGATATTTTTCTAGTCAAGTGCAAAGTGCATGGAGGATTCACGGTGAAGACAACACAAACCGCAGATACTATTGGAATTAGCCCCGAAGAACTGTACAAGCATTACGACCCATATGCGTGTGGACTGATGATAGTGAAGATCAACATTTTTATTTTACGATGATATAATATAATATTAAACAGTAAATACGTAGGCTTTCACGGCCAGAATCATTTAGAAAATAAACTGCTTCCGGGTTATGCCTTGTGTCAAGATTTGTTAATGCTGACGTTTCGCGAACCATGTTGCTCGCTTCTTCAAAGCACCATGTTGCTCGCTTCTTCAAAGCTAATTGAATACTGACTATTCAATTAGCTTTGAAGAAGCGAGCAACATGGTTCGCGAAACGTCAGCATTAACAAATCTTGACACACGGCATAACCCGGAAGCAGTTTATTTTCTAAATAATATTAAACAGCTTATATTCTCTAATTGTCTTTTATATATAATATACGAATTACAAATTGGTAAATAAAGAATAACTTATTGTGTTATGTTTTTCTTATACGTTATCAGGTCCCTGTGCAAATGTTGAAGTCGTTGACGTTATATTAAATTTATCACAGTAATTTTTAGAGCGGCATGCCATTGTCCCGCATATAAAGCTTTGTGATTGGCAGTATTGGCACATGGCACAGCCTGATTACGTGTGCCAATATAAATTGAAACAGCGTTAAAAGACGTTAGAGAGGATAATGTTGACTGCACGTCAGTGAAGTTTATCTTGTTCCAAAGTAGCTTTAGCGAAAACGTCGACATCCCCACGCAAAGACCAATTCTCGACAGATTTTCTAAACTTATCAAAAAACAGACAAGCTGCTGTCGATTTGCTGTTGGACCCCCCCCCCCTTTTAATCATAAAGAAGCAGAAAAGAAATTAAATGAGGAAGAAATTCAAGAAATTCCTAAAATTATCGCTTTGAAGAAGAGCGTTACAAATTGAATTGGTGAATCGCATAGTCCAGAATTTACAAAAACAATAAAATTACACCATTGAGACCACGATTTAGACAGATTTAGACATGATTTAGACAGGCAGCGATGATCCCAAACGTTTGGATTTCTGCCTTGAGATTGGTAACGAAATCTTAAAAACTAAGAATTATTAATGCGATGGAATATCTCTACCACTGGCGGAAATTCGAAATTCTTATAAAGAATTTAATTTAAATAATTATTTAGCACTTAGATACATAGTGTGTTTATTTTTAGTTTATTACATAAATTTACATTTAAAATGTTTAACTCAATTATTTAGTCCTGACATACTGTATCTTGTAGAAGTAGAATTAACACAACAAGATGGTGACGAATTCAAACTATAAAAGGACCAGCTTTTGACCTAAATAGGTTTTGACAAAGTAGGAAATTATGAAGGCATTTGATGCTTTTATGACCAACTAATTTCGTGTCACAATCGACCCCACAAAAGAATCATAACATACAATGACCATCTATACAAACGCTCAACAGCTGTCCTTATAGTATCATTCAGTAAAATCGTCAGGTAGATTTCAACAAAATACACTTCCAAGTCAACTGCTCTCGCGCGTTATTTTGCAAAATTAAGTCTATAATAGTCCCATATACGTCTGACAACAAAGCAATACTTCACTCCATTAAACACAATAATGTGACTTTTAGGGTTGATCACAGGGTTGATTCATTGCATTCAATTGTCCATCGAGATACATGTGGTCGCCTGTCAACTTTCAGAAAAGGCGAACTGTCAATCATAAAGCACCATTTACCACATTTCACACACATCAAACCATCGTGGGGGGAAACAAAATTGAATTAACGAATGTCAGTTTGTGATTTTTTTGGCGGCAGCTTTTTTTGTAACCAATCTTTACAAAAGTATTTTGTGTTTGTTTGTGGTAGTGATTCCGGAGACCGTTTCTACATCAAGTGATCGGAACTCATCCAAAAAAAATAACAAAAATAGTACAGCTAAGATGCTGTCACGTGCAAAATTTAATGGAATAAGATATATTAACGCTCTATCCGGCTAAAGGCATGGCAATGTTCATTAGCATGATGGCGAAATTCAAAATGTACGTTAGATGGAAAGTGCTTTTTGGGTTAGGTACGATCTTCTGGTTGTTACTTTGCCTCATGGACACGATTCCAGTTCATCAGTCAGAACATATGCAGTTACATGTGGGAGGTAAAAAAACCATAATAACCCTTTTTCTCATCTTTCTATACCAGCAAAATCAGTTGCAGACGTTCAAATTGCTCATGTCGAACCAAAACGCATACCAAAAATAAAAGAACCACCACCAATCGTAAGCAGCGAGGAAGAAGGATACAACCTACTTAGTGTCATATTTTGGAACCTCATAGCCTTCGTGTCAACGCTTTGTTGTTGCTTTGTACTGAAGATCGTGTCCAACAGAATGTGTGTAGTATAACCATGGGATTGTCAAGCATTCTAAGGTGTTTTTGTAGGAACTTAATGATAAAACCGTCAAGAACTATGGAACTTGGCGTTCGCAGAATCAGCTCAAGCAAAATCCCCATACCAGTTGTTAGCAAATCGTCATCCATTGACATCCACATCGATTCATCCGAAGTTACTGAAAATACCCCAGAATCTGAGGGAAATAAAAGTTGTCCGAATCTGTTTGCAAAGGATGCTGATGGTGACTCAATGAAACCAGACAAGGTAAGCTAAAAACATTAAAAACATTGATTTTTTTTTTAAAACACTGCCACAAATGTTGGTCAACTTTCTTCCTTCCGGGTAATTTTAGCTAATAATGATTCTATATGACCCCCTCAACACATCCCCAAGGCGTTTTTCTAGGTTAACTCGAATAAGCGGATAAGAAAATTATACCATGGCATGGATATGGTATACTATGGCAAAATAGTCCAGTCAAATCGTTTCCAAGGGTTGCTGTTCCAGGAAAAAATATAGAATTTTTTTCTCTCATTTCAAGTTTGCTACTTCCCACGAATGTGGCTTACCAACGAAAGTCGCAAAAATTTTCGACCGTTTTCCAGTTTTTTGCGCACAAGTGATAAAACTATGCACTTTTCGAGGTAGACCATTCCATACAAAAATAAAGTAGATTAAATTTCCTATAGGAGCACTCCTGAAATTCATTTTTGGTTGAACGGTTTGGCCGCTAGAGCGCGCTGAAAGAAGAGAAAATGTTCCTACTTTATGTAAAACCCAGTTTTTAAGTAAGTTTGTAGAGAATTTAATGTAGTTTTATCAGAATCTAAGCTTTTTTGTAATTACACGCACATCACAAAAAGTAGGAAAATTTTGCCTTCTTTCAGCCCGCTCGACCGGCCAAACCATTCAACCAAAAAATACACTTGAGGGTGCCTATTATAGCAAATTTAGTATACTTTGCTTTTGTATACAGGGTTGGGCAACTAAATGGAATATTGTCTGCACAGAGTAAATGATTAGTTTTATCAAACATTATTAAACATAAAAGTTGTTTGACTATTTTTTCCCCATATTTTCATAAAATCTAATTGTCTAAATAATAAAATAAACGCATGGCGACCATGACGTCATTTTTTTAAATGGCAACTTATGACGTGTGATACATCGTTGGATAGCTCTATTTCTTACCTTTACAGCCGTATAATACATTCCTCCACATTCATAATAAATCAAATGTAAATTAATAAAAAACGCAAAAAGATCAATAATTTAATTTATTATTAGAAAAGAGAAAGGAAATACAGGTTGCTTACTTAAATTAAGTAAAGCGAACTTAAATTTAAATAATGAAACTAACGCAAAGGTTCGAACTGAGCACCATTTACTTCTTGACAATAATAAAGTCTGTCAATAAAACCCTGTAGTGAGTTAGACAAGGCCTGTGCTGGAGTGCGTATTAACTCACGTCGGATTTGTTCCTTCAAGTTTTCTAAACTATCCGGTCTATCTTTATAAACCCTATTTTTTAAATCACCCCATAAATAAAAATCCAATGGGCTTAAGTCCGGTGAACGTGGGGGCCACTCTATTGTCCGCCTTCTTCCAATTCAACGATTTTGAAAATAATTATTCTAAAATTCACGGACTATTGCGGAATAATGAGGAGGTGCTCCATCCTGTTGAAACCAAACCGTGTTGATGTCTTCAATTCTTTGGATATCAGAACAAATGTTTTGTTGCAGCAAGTCTAAATATTTCTGCCCAGTCAGCGTCCCGTCTATAAAATATGGACCAATAATGTGGGTATTTAAAATACCAACCCAGACATTAACTTTTTGGGGATGCTGGGTATGCGCCTCCTGTATCCAATGTGGATTTTCTGCGGCCCAGTAACGACAATTGTGACGATTAACAGTGCCATTTAAGCAAAATGTTGCTTCGTCGGAAAATAGAATCTTCTTAACAAATTCATTGTTGTTACGCAGCTCGGTCATCTGTTCACAAAACTGTAACCTTCTATCGTGGTCATCTTCGGATAGCTCGTGCACTAAATGAATTTTATATGGACGGTACTTTGCTTGTTTAAGAGTTCTTCCAACAGATCGACGACTTATTTCAACATTTAAAGCTAGTTGATTAGTAGATGTTTGAGGGCAATCTTGGACAGACAACAAAACATCCAAGCTCTTTCCTTCGTTTGTTGCTGATTTGGTTCGAATTCTAGAATCGCCACGTACGCTTCCAGTACCATTAAAGCACGCTAAAATTTTGCTGACGGTTGACTGAGTAATGGGATTTCTGTCGGGATGGACATCATTGAATAAATCGCAAACCTCTTGTTGCTTTCGTTTATGGTCTCCATAACCTACCATCATTAAAATTTCATTTTTTTCACGTTCCGTTAATCTAGCCATTTTATAAACTAACAACAAATTGTACTATTAACCGCCACGTGTATACCATGAAAATTGACAGTTGACAGTTGATTTATTATGAGTATGGGGGAATGTGTTATACGGTTGTAAAGGTAAGAAATAGAGCTATCCAACGATGTATCACGTCATACGACTTATTTAAAAAAAATGACGTCATAGTCGCCATACTTTCAGTTTACTCTTTAGACATAATTAGATTTTGTGAAAATATGGGAAAAAAATAGTCAAACAACTTTTATGTTTAAAATTTTTTGATAAAACTAATAATTTACGCTGTGCAGGCCATTTAGTTGCCCAACCCTGTATAGTGGTCTACGTTGAAAAGTGCATAGTTTTGACTTTTTGGCAATAAACTGCAGAGCAATAGAAAATTTTGAGTTATTTGCGATTTTCGTTGTGAAGCCATACCCGTGGGAAGTAGCAAAGTTGAAATTCGGATTCAGCTCCCCAAAAAACATATAGAATGATAGAAAAACAAAACTTCTATATTTTTTCCTGGCTAAAACACCATGTGAATGGACTAAAATTATGAATAAAATTGAAAATAAATTTGCAAATATCTCGCTTATTCGAGCAAAACAAGAAAAACCTTTGTGGAAATGTTCAGGGGGTCATAAAGAATCATTATTAGCTAAAATTTCCCGGGAGGAAATTTTTTGTTGCACAGTGTTATAAATTTGACCAGAGCTTTCATTCGAATTTCTGCTAAAATAGGTTCAAACTGAGCTCATTTTGCAGTAAAATAGCAATATCGTTTTTCTTTACCGTTGAATTAGAAGAACGTTTGTTTGTTATCTTCTTGAGCCTTAAGATTTGTTTTATTAATAATAAGAAATATATTTATTAGTTGATTATAGAAGAAAATTTATTAATATTTAATGCATAGAATCGACATGCTTGAAGAATCTTGAACTTGAATCACCTAAGAAACGATACCGAAAAAATTTCTTGTGCCAAGCAATATTATTTTAATTTAATATGGCAAAACAAATAAATACTCAGTGATAATGCCAATAGAAATAGTAGAATTTAATGAAATAAATATATTCTCTTTAAAAAAATACATTTTGATCACTATTACAGAAATAAAAAACAAAAAACTGTGAACCTAACACAACTCATATTGATAATACAATCTTTCTTTATGATATTTCGGTGCATAAGAAAACTGACATCTCAAAATTCGTCATTTAGATTTTAGTATTATTGTATATTTGACAAACCAAACTGCCCCAAATATAACCTTTATTTGTCATTTTTCTTGAAAACTGTTGTTGTAGAAGTTATCTTTCTTGTTTTATAACTCAAATTTTATTATTTTCTGTTATAAAACTATAAATTAAAACCAAAATATGTAACTTTATCTGTCTTAATTAATAGCTAGGAACTATAATAAATTATTATTAAATTTTTTATACAATTAAAGTAATTTAGAAAATAAATTGCGTTCCGGTTATGCCGTGTGTTAAGATTCGTAAATGCTGACGATTCGCGAACCATGTAGCTCCCTTCTTCAGAGCTAACTGAATACTGAAGACCTACCAAAGAAATCTCCAGGAGATTCATAATTTACTTTAAAAAAATAAATTCCAAATATTGCGCCATTGTGTTGACATACGACTTTTTAAGTATCCAGAAAAGTGAGACAATGCCCAAACGTTTTTGACTAGTGTTTTTTTTCTAATTTGATGTTAAATATTCAAGAATTGTGTCAACTTCAAATAATACATAAACAGTATAATTGTAGATTATTAAAATAACGTACCTTATTATCAAAAACAATACAAAATATATCGTTTTCTTGAAAGAAACCTATGCAAGCAATAACAAAAAGAACTAATAAAGTCGCTTACAAACTCAACCTGAAAAAGCAGATAAATCCAAAAATCTAGCTGCTTTGAGATTTTCCGATGTGAACACTAATTTTTTCATATTTATTTTATTCATATACTTTTTTACTCATACTAATTTTTTTTATTTTATTTTGTTTTTAAGCTTACGTTGTATTAAGAAGATTAAATGCAGTCGATGAAACTGGTACCAATCGATAGCTTATGGTTCCAGTGGTAACATATTAAAATGTTTAGAATCATAGTTAATATAAAAATATGTAATTAATTAAAAACCATTGAAAAATTGTGCCTGTCAGACTTTAGTCCCTCATTCCTCGAATCGCACTCACTTAATTGCAAAACTAAAAATACCACATTGTATCGGACAAAATTTACTATAAAAATGATTCTGGAACCTATACGAGAAAATGAACGGTTACTTTAGTATAAACAATTATAATTGATTTAACTAATTTTTGGCGATGGCACGTCCACTGATCGTTTGACGTTAGAACAGAAATGTCTAATGTAACCGACAATCATCAAACAATCGTTTGACATTAGCCCGGGCATTTGATTCTGGCACAATTTTTCACATTTGTCTTATTTTTCAGCATTATAGTATTGTTAGCTGGTTCTTGATCATTTCATTTTGCTGGTTAGTTTCGCGTTGACGATTTTCTATGAATGGTCTAAACATGATTCCTCTTTTGACCATTTAAACTTATCAATTTTTCACATCCACTTTTAATAAACGATTTAACTCATTATCTACAATCCACCAATTCCAGACCAAGAAAGCATTCTCCCTGCGTCTAATGGAGAAGCACTGCGCAAAGTTGAGAGAAGACATGATAAACCATCAAGCCAACTCCCTAAAAGAGCACGCCTCAGTCACCAAGCGATTGGACGTACTCATCAAAGAAAAGAAAGAGTTGAACAAGCAGATGTGCTTCCTCACTAAAGAAAACAAATCCCTGAAGCAACAGGTCGACGACATGCTCGACGAGAGAACGCTGATGATCAAGAGGCTCGAAGGTGCCACAAAGGAGATACGCGCCAACACCAAAAATAAGAAGACCACCCTACTGAAGCTAGACGACGCCATAGCCAACGCAGAATGCCTTAAGATGAACTTGGAAAAGACATCCAAAGAGAAGACGATACTAGAAGACAAGTTGATGATCATGGACATGGAGTACAAGAGAATCAAGGAGGAGTTGGCCATCTACAAGCACAGGGAGCGTATCGAAGCTGTCAAGTTGGAGCAAAAGGAGGATTCCGAATCAGCGACCAAAGAGCACGCCATCGACGTATTTGATATATTTGACGATGGCAAAACGCCGAAGGACTCTGATGACGAGAAAGAGAGGATTCTGCCGAGGCTCATGAACGAATTGGCAAGTACCATTTTGAAAAAAGTGCTTTACTGAGCGAGTAGAGCAATGTGGTGGTGGTTCAGGGTAGTAATTTGCGTTTCTCGTTTTTTAGGGTTCATTAGAAACTGTCACTGCATATCGCATTCATTAATGTAAATGTGTATGTTATCATGTTGGTTTTAGCTAAATATATGTCGAGATGGTGTCAACTCTAAAATTTGTTATTTAATATTGTATTGTTTGTCAGCTAGCCTAGTCAATTTAGATTTGGGGAGACAAATAATTCGCTAACCTATGAAAATAATACCAATAGATTCAGAAAAATGTCCTGACCATCATATCAAAATTTTTACCGAATGTTTGGTGATATTATTATTGAAATTAATTAAAAACTATCCATGATTGCAGGCCAACTCCAATAACATCTAATAGTACATTTAAATTAGCAAAAAGAAGGGTTTTTAACATTTTACCTACGACCGTATGTATAAATGTCCCTTACGTCACGGACTGCTTCACCCGTATATCGCTTATAACAAACATGCGCTTTTTGTTTTTAAGGCACGACATAATGTCATGACAACGCAAATGAAGACCCATATTTTCCTAGTTGATTATAATTTCCCTCTTGTCACAACAGTGGAAATGCAGTTGCCCACAGTTGAAATAGATGTCGCGCGAATAACTAGCAATAGATAAAATACATTTTTGTTGAACTGTCAAATATACTAACCTAACCTAGTACATCTACTTCTGTCGCAATATTTATCGTTTATTTAAAGTAAGTGATTGGATCTGTAATTGTCGGTCGTAGGTAAAATTATATACAATACTCGAGCTGTAACGCATATTACGTGCTCGTGAAAAATAACAACTGAAGCTGCACGTATGTTAACTGTCCACTCGTACGTATGCTAGTTACAGCTCTTGTAATGTAGATGAAATGTATCAAATGTAGATCCATATAAATTTGTAATTTGAATCTATTGGTGTTTGTCTCATAGGCTGGTGTGTTATTTACGAAGTTTTTGATGATGTTTTTTGCGTCTAAATTGACAAGACTAAGCCCTTAGTGTTTATGAGTAATAAAAACGGTAAGAGACATATCGTATGA
Source organism: Aphodius sticticus (assembly GCA_963966075.1). Taxonomy (NCBI): domain Eukaryota; kingdom Metazoa; phylum Arthropoda; class Insecta; order Coleoptera; family Scarabaeidae; genus Aphodius; species Aphodius sticticus. Next base: position 72,611,667 of record OZ014509.1, read on the forward strand.
ATTTTAATATTTAAGTAGATGTGGAGTTAATGTTTTTGTTAATTATGTTGGTAGCTTCTTCAGAAACAACTGATTACTAACTTACTAAGCTGACGATCTCTAAAAACTCCGAACAAATGGTTGACAGAAAACTTCACTAGACATGAAATTCACAACACAGGACCTTCTTCAGTAGGCGATGCTCAAGACTCTACCAACCATAGAGGACCGGAAGCTAGTAGTAGCCAAATAAAAGTCTAGGTAAGTTGACATTCAGTTGTTTCTGAAGAACTAATGACAAAAATATGATAACAATCCAAAGCAGTTACCATTAACTATGACATACGCAGTGAGGAATGCATGATTCAACATTAATACTATTTGACCCGAAATACTTATGTTATATACATTTCAGATGGAGACCGATGAATTTGACATCAGGAAATCAGAGCAGGACATGAAGAAAGTCCAGCAGAAGCTTCTCACGCTTGAACGGAGCCTGGAGAACTTTAAATTTAGAGACACGCGTAGTGTTGACCAGTCCCCTGACAGAAGTGATCCTCTTTGGCCTGTCATCGAGAAAAGCGTAAATATACTTATGATAAATGTCAATAGGGTATTACGGTCATGTGGAACAACAAACTCTATAATTTTGCTTATGCATCGCACCAATCTCACGTAGTCTAACCTTAATAAATATGCGGCTGTCAGCCTGAACTGCCAACGCAATAGTGGAACATAGCTACGTTCGAAATGGAGAAGCGTTGCCAAATAAATCATTGTTTGCTTCCCGTTTGCTTCATTAGAAGCAGTTCTCATTCAAATTTCAAACTCAGTTTTCTCTTAAAGTCAAATACGACATTTTATTTGTAAAAAAGCCGTAATACCCAATTTGATACCACCACGTGATGCATGTGTCTTTCAGGATAGTCCATTCAGCAGCAGCGAAAGTCAATCGATAGCGTTAGGTACTGAACAACACCACATGGTATCGGCGAGTGTCTCCATCCAAAGCTTATATTCTGAAGACACAACAAGCCCCACAGAGAAGGAATGCATGATTCCCGCATGTATGCTCGGAGAACATGATGACTTGGAAACGTCCAGCGACATGAGTTTAGATAATGTTGCTCATGACCTACAACAGGTATAACATTATTCATAATAAAAAGCGTCTATTATGAAACTGATGTCACAATGTGTTCATTATGACACCAAAGTGGAAAAATGTATTTTTTAATAATAGTAGATAAACTGTGTGGGTTCGGGAACAACTTTACGGGTTGATTCCAGCCGGGAGTAACATAAATTTATACCCACCTTTCAATAAACCTGTAAAATTGGCCCCGAATCCCCATGGCTTATCTACTAATGATTTATTTTAGCAATCTATTCAAAGTATATGTACCGAACCCAACTGCACCTTAGAACATAGCGAATGCACAAACCCGCAGTGTTTTATGAAGCATAAGCTGGACTACAATACCACCACGTCTAGTGATACAAGCTTGTTCAACGTCATTGCAAGAGAGCAGGTATTGTACAGGGTGTCCCACGCTAGAAACAAAGTACATTAACGGGTTTAAGAAATCGAAATACACGGTCTCTTCCATATATAAAAGTGTTCTATGCGCACGTTATCTATTTCCGAAATAACTAGAATTTTAAATAAAACATATAACCTATATATCTTGAAATACTTTGAAAGATCAGTAAACCAGCTTTCTGAAAATGCCTTAACCCAGTAAGTCTATCGTCACACAAATCTAATGATTCTTCCGTTCAAGCAGCAACTTTTCGTCATTGCAAACTGTCAACTGTCATTGCAAACTGCTGTTATAATTCAGAAACGAACAATTTATGATCATTCAAGAAATACTTTTAGCAACAGTCAAAAATTATTTAAAGATTAGTATAAATAACAAAACTAGAAGTGCTTTGGTAGAAAAGTGGTGTTTTGTAGAAACAATCATAACATTTCTGTACACATACACAGATAGAAAAGATTTCTTGTTTTGAAGAAATATATTCTTTTGAATTCTTTTGAATGAAAACATTTATTTAACATTTATTTAACATTATTTAAAAAAACTAATAATTTCTTTAATCAAAGAACCATTAATCGCTACCTTAAAATAACGCATTTTAACTCAACCAACAATTTCGTTAATTTAAAAAATTATAATTCTTTCACACAACACAATATCATTTGAACTAAATAAATCTCATTCGTTATTATAAACAAATTGTAAACAAAATTTTATATCTGTGTAATATAAGTTGTGTCAAAACAATTAGGAGAAAAATCTTAATCAAAAACTGCAATAATATACCTAGTGTTCCATTAAAAAAAACATAAGTTTGTGTTGGTATATTGTTGTGGGACAGCCTGTAACCATGAAAATATTTTCAGGCGCCGTAATAAAACGGCGCTAAAAGCTAAATTTTTCAATGCCATAAACTAAGTTCAAATTTACAAAATCGGCATTAAAAACCCCAGCCCAAATTACAAAAACAGAAATTTTTACAAATAATTATACAGTATATCTCCACGGATTGAGGTATACAGAGGAAAAAAAATTTTATTGTGATTTTTAAAAAATGCCAAACTCCTAGTTGTGGGTTATTCCGCAGTAACGTGTCACGCCCGTCACGCCCGTTTAACGACTATACATAAGCAATGGGGGCTTTTATTATTATTTTGATGCAACATTATAACAAAAAGACGACTCATCTTTTAGAATTGTTGTAGATAGATGTTCAAAGTGATAAGTTTTATGAAAAACCTTTTTAAATTGCCGTGACGGTCGTTACCAGCACAGCAATCCCTTGGTTTTGGTAACCTAAAATTAAAAATTCGCGGTATGACCCTGGTGTAAAGTTTCTATTCTAATAAAGTTAATAAATAATTCTAGTTTTTATGTGAAATTTAGGCTAGCTACTATTATATTGATTGCATCATGTGTACTAGCTCGAATAAGCATATAAATAAGCCAATAATCTTGTCATAGACGGTCATAACAATAATGGGAGTTAATACTACCTGACAATGTCACACTAGTATATTATTACACAAGTTTTATAAGACGTCAAATTGGCGCACGACGAGCGTAGCGAGGAGTGCCCAAATGGAACGAGTGCACCAATACGTCTTATAAAACGAGTGTAATATACTATTTTTTCTACTTTGCGTCATTAATTTTATATAAGTTTAGAAATTGTGGTTACTATATCGCGCTAAATTATAATCTAGGGTATTTTGCGGGTACCACGTGGTAGCACTGTAGTAACTGTCAACTTCGTTAAGGATGATATCGATGAGATAAAATCATGACAAAATCTAATTGTGAATAATTTTACTCTACTTTAGCCTACAAGTTTGAATAAATATTCAGCGAGGTCGCAACGATTATTATAATGGAGCTTGGGGCAACACTTTTAACCCTACTGTGATAAATACATGAAACTTAACCTAAAAAGTTAACAATTTTAAAATAGTGGTTTCATAAGTATAATAATCAGAATAGAAGTGTTTGGCGGTGACTGATTAGTTACTTCGAAGAACAAGAACTTACTAAAGAATTGTTATAACGCTTAACGTTTAATAGCGGCGTCTACCTAATTCCGCTACGTAGCCGTTGCGGCTTATATATTTACAAGCACTTATAATTGAAACCCAATTCTAATTTCGGCAAAGTAGTTTATTAGAATAAATTATACTTAGTAAAATTACATGTGATGGAGGTAATACAAATACGTTGCACACAACCAGAACTAAGACGAAGTCGAAAGCGACGGACAAAAACGAATATGAATTGAACCGAGCATCCAAGCGTCCAAAATATTACCGAAAACTTATATGTTACATAAACTAAGAAATCCTCTACACTTTAAATGTACTATAGCTTCGTACGTGTATGCTGATAAACCATTTACTGCGCATATACAATCTCGCAGCAGTAATTCAAATCGTTCATATCTACGATGTAGGTTTCATCTTCGCATAATACCTTATTAAAGTTAATGTGGTCCTTGAATTATATCTGAAAAGGGATTTGATGTTTAGTTGAAAAGAATGATAACGATCACTTACCAGAGTCGTAAAACATCACCGTAAACGTCATGCTGGCGTATTTTGATTAACACAGCAAAACTAAGAAAGCCCCAATCCTTTGGCCATACTATAGCGGGCTACACCCATGTTTAAATATGTATAGAATATTGATATTTCGCAGTTTATGTGATTGCAAGCGATTAAGAAGATGCAGTGTGTGGTTATGTTGGGTTATGTATTGTACGTTTGACATATGGCATTTGATATCACTGTGTACCAATCAGACAAAAATGTTACTGTTTTCGGTATTACAATGTGTTAATTGTAACACCGAAAACAGTGTCACAATGTGTGCATTGTGAATGCAAAGTAGAAAAAAACATTTTCCTAATTATATGTAGATATTGTGACATCACAAGATGCCAACCTGGTCTTTTTAATTTTAGAAAAATATCAAAATCTATGAAAAAGAACTTCTAACCTAAATAATTTTTTGCCTAAATTTTGATGGTTGTTTTTCTAGCACACCCTTGCCTTTTTAAACAGCAAAACGTGCCAGAATTCTTTTCGCGCATATAAGATAAATATCCATGATTACCTACAACTTTTATATATGGAAAAAACGTGTATTTTGATTTTTTAAGCCCATTAATGTACTTCGTTTTTAGCGTGAAGCGTTGTTATTAAATAATGATGTAATACGATTATATTTTTAGATAAGGATACTGTCTTTGCAGAAACCTGTAAAATACCTGCGTACGACGGTCTCCGATGACAGACTGTCTGCGATCAGCGAGAAAGTAACTACCACGGCGGATAACTCAGAAGACGAGTTCGAGCCAACACGGAAAATCTTCACAAACACGCCTGAATTTCAAAAGCTCCTCAAGGAAATTCTCGACGGTAATCACGGCGCGGAATACTCGGAATACGCGTAGCATTTGTCTTTGTCCTACTGTAGAATGGCGGTTAAAAATAAAAATGACGTGTGTGGTATCATTGCAAATATTCCTCATCCCTTCCTAACGTCCGCCAACCGTTTCCTAGTAGGTTATGTCAGCCTGTTTTTTTGGTTATCTATGCATGGAGATTACATGAAAGGAATCATCGTATCCCTCAATGACGTCACGCGCGTTCTATTTGAACTGTCACACAAAACACCTAAAAAAACGAAGGAATTTCAAACAGTCCAATCATAGCGCGATAATAGGGTATTCCGGTCATGTCAAAATTTAAGCAGATATTCGGTTTAACCTATTGTACAATTTATGAGGATTCATAAAGTTAAGCTATGAGCCTTTTTATTTAGTTTTTCTATGAGATAATTGCAATTAAAAGTGCATTTCGTTTGAATTCACCGACCACCCTCGGAAATACACGATGATTACCGATTCCTAGTAGCGGTGGCAACAGCGGACAGCTCTCGAACAGCTGATCGGCCAAGTTGACGGTTGGCGACCCTGTTGTTTGACAACGAGTAAAGGTAACTTTTTTGAGAGATGATTTGATCATTGAAACTTGAAGCCAAACATCTCTCATCTCGCTAGTCGGCAATGTAAAGAAAATCTTATTAGGAGTTACTGTTCTACTGCTGTTACAGCCCGGCACAGAACAATGTTGGCGTTGGAGTTTATACATTTTGAAGAAGTGTTTGATATAACCTCAATAACCAAAGCAGGTGTCAACAAACGAGCGATTCTAAACGTTGACACAACAGAAGACAAAAATTTACTACGTGCGCCCTAGATATAGCAACGTTGTCAAGTCGCTCACTTTGAGCGGTCTTTGTGACGTCACAAAGACCAATCCTAATTCAAACTTCAAACAACGATTTCTCTTAATTTAAAACAATGTTTGATATTTTACTTGTGAAGTAGCAAACAGTAGAACCCATACTTTGTAAAAAATGACAATTTCAAAAACACCGGAATACCCTATTCAGGTAATAATTTTGAAACGTCAAAGTCTGACATCGCAGAAACTCATTTGACAGATGACGCCTGTTTGTATTTTCTCTCTCCACGATCCCTGTAAATATCGCTGACATTTCACATAACTTAAAAAAACAATCTAACCTAATTTTACTACTACTATCAACTTTTTGACAGTAGTAGTCGTAGTAGTCTTTCAATGCTTTTTTTTTATTATTCAAGGGAAAGTAAAAATTCCCTTTTTATGGAATAATGCCGACAGCATCTATGTAATGATCCATTTCCCGTTTCAAATATCACATGAATAGAGCAAAATAGGACACGTAACATAAAAATCGAAAGGTGCAACAGGTATGCGGGTATTGAATTTCTCCTTTTTTATGGAATTTAACCCTATAATGGGGGCGAAAACGATGAAAGGGGGTAAACGTTAGGACTATACGGCATTTTAAACTGTATAGAGCTGCGGTACTGCCGCTATTTTGTCTATAGTAGGTAAATAAGTACCTGCTGGCCAGCAAAGTAGTTCACAATAAACCATTTATTATTAATTTGAACAATTTTTTTCCGAAAAGGTGCAGAAACGTATAAATCAAGACAGAATACTTAATTTAATTTATTTAATGTATTTCAGAAGTATGTAAAATAGGGCGCTTCTTGTTTTATCAAAAACTGTTTATCTGTATCCTGTAAATTTACTTAAAAAATCGGACCAGAAAGGCCGCAAAAATTGTGATAAAACTTACCATAACTATCTCAAATATACGCATAAGGAATATAATTAGTATAGCAGTTAAAGACACCCTCTGAGAGGGATTGTCCGATTTTTTAAAAATACCGATAGATGCAAAAATGCTCTAAATTTACTTACAAAATCACAAGTCTAAAACTAATGCAAGAATTATGATCAAACTTGCCATAATTATTTCAAATATACAAATAAACAATATAATTGGCATAAAACGTAAAGACACCCTCTGAGAGGGATTGTCCAATTTTTAAAAATACCCCGATACATGCAAAAATGCTCTAAATTTACTTAAAAAATCAGAAGTCTAAAACTAATGCAAGAATTATGTTCAAACTTTCCATAATTATCTCAAATATACCAATAAATAATATAATTAGCATAGCACGTAAAGACACTCTGAGAGGGATTGTGTGATTTTTTAAAAAATACCGAGAGATGCAGAAATGCTCTAAATTTACTTTAAAAAATCACAGGTCTAAAACTAATGCAAGAATTATGTTCAAACTTGCCATAATTATCTCAAATATACCAATAAACAATATAATTAGCATAGCACGTAGACACTCTCTGAGAGGGATTGTCCGATTTTTTTAAAATACCGATATATGCAAAAATGCCTTTAATTTACTGAAGAAATCACAAGTCTAAAACTAATGCAAGAATTATGATCAAACTTGCCATAATTATCTCAAATATACCAATAAACAATATAATTAGCATTGCACGTAAAGACCCTCTCTGAGAGGGATTGTCCGATTTTTTTAAAATACCGATACATGCAAAAATGCTCTAAACTTACTTAAAAAATCACAAGACTAAAACTAATGCAAGAATTATGATCAAACTTGCCACAATTATCTCAAATTTACCAATGAACAATATAATTAGCATACCACGTAAAGACACTCTCTGAGAGGGATTGTCCGATTTTTTAAAAATACAGATAGACGCAAAAATGCTCTAAATTTACTTAAAAAATCACAAATCTAAAACTAATGCAAGAATTATGATCAAAAGTACCATAATTATCTCAAATATACCAATAAACAATATAATCAGCATAGCACGTAAAGACACCCTCTGAGAGGGATTGTCCGATTTTTTAAAAATACCGATAGATGCAAAAATGCTCTAAATTTACTTAAAAAATCACAAGTCTAAAATTAATGCAAGAATTATGACCAAACTTGCCATAATTATCTCAAATATATCAATAAACAATATAATTAGCATAGCACGTAAAGACACCCTCTGAGAGGGATTGTCCGATTTTTTAAAAATACCGGTAGATGTAAAAATGCGCTAAATTTACTTGAAAAATCACAAGTCTAAAACTAATGCAAGAATTATAACCAAACTTGCCATAATTATCTCAAATATACCAATAAATAATATAAATAGGATAGCACGTAAAGACACCCTCTGAGAGGGACTGTCCGATTTTTTAAAAATGCCGATAGATGCAAAAATGCTCTAAATTTACTTAAAAAATCACAAGTCTAAAACTAATGCAAGAACTATGTTCAAACTTGCCATAATTATCTCAAATATACTAATAAACAATATAATTAGCATAGCACGTAAAGACACCCTCTGAGAGGGATTGTCCGATTTTTTTAAAATACCGATAGATGCAAAAATGCTCTAAATTTACTTAAAAAATCACAAGTCTAAAACTAATGCAAGAATTATGACCAAACTTGCCATAATTATCTCAAATATATCAATAAACAATATAATTAGCATAGCACGTAAAGACACCCTCTGAGAGGGGTTGTCCGATTTTTTTAAAATACCGATAGATGCAAAAGTGCTCTAAATTTACTTAAAAAATCACAAGTCTAAAACTAATGCAAGAATTATGACCAAACTTGCCATAATTATCTCAAATATACCAATAAACCATCAATAAACAATATAGTTAGCATAGCACGTCAAGACACCCTCTGAGAGGGATGGTCTGAATTTTTTCGAATACCAAAGTCGGAAATGCACTATGATAAAAAAAAAACAAAACTAACCGAGTTTTTGAGTGCGTTGTTTATGTCAAAATCCCTCCGACCACTCCTAGCGTCTCCAGACATCTCTATTCTTGACCTGAAAATAAAATTCAATCTAGAATGACACAATCTGTATTATACCTACATATCTAAACATCTTTCTACTTTCTATACAAACAAAACACAAATGGTAAATATTTGGCGATAGAGTTACATCATTGTTGTAACATGAGAAGCTTTGACCACTTGTGCCCACTGTTACTAGAGATGAATACACAATACATCCGGACATAGCCATAGAAATAGGAACTGTCTCTAGTAGTGGACAAAGCTCTGTTGCAGTTATTACCTATATGTATATAAATACAGGATCAGTAATGAGCTTTGTAATTTGAAACCAATTTATTGTCCAAGATGTACAAGATGGTCAAGTTCTGCACACCTGAGTATTGCCTAGTGACCAAATTTGAAGACATACACCATAGTTTTTACAGCATAAATGTTGCTAGATTTAAATCTTGATCGTGACCGTACCTTCTTTTGTATTAAAAGGGAGGAATGGTAATCTTAGCATGAACTTCCTGGTGTGATAATCCTTGTACTACTGTGCGAGAGAATATTGTACTTTTCGTGTTCGTTGTTCTTTTGCGGCTGTTGGTTCTTTGGCAGTTTTGGCGCAAAACGTTTGATCCTTTCGCACGCACCAGCGATTGGAGTTAATCCCTTCTAAGCGGCAAAAGGAACACCAATGACAATGGTTCAGGTGCGAGGAATTGTCGTTGGTCTTACTTACTTTTGTCGGTGGAATTTCGAAGAAACTAGGCTCACGTGACAAATAGTACAGCACACCGTGTAAGTGGAAAGAGGTGACGAATATCGAAAAGAGTTTTGCTTCGAATTTTCGGCGCTATATTAATAAATTTTGCCAAAGAAAAAACAATTGAATATAAACATGCCAAGCCCAATATCGACGACTAAACTAAACAAAATGTTTCCGGCTTTTTTAAAATGGAATACCTTATTTTCTGTACTAAAATTAATAGATCTGTTAATTATCTTAATGGTAATTTACAAAATGTATGGCTTTACGTAAGAAACTTTTCAAGAAAAGGACAGTTGATAATTAGGGTCATATTGATAACTTTTGCATGTTTATGGAAAAGCGAATAGACGTTTTCGATTGATATATTCTCGCTGAATGCTATCCGATCTTGAAAGTTGAACTTTTATTGAAATTAACAAAAAAAAATATGAATTATTGACATTTCAGGTTATTTTATGAAAATTTAACATCATATGTTTTTTTTGACATTTGACCCCACTTTTTTCGAAAACTTTACGCCATAGAAAATGTGGGGCAAATAATTCTACCCAAAACGCAATTTCAAATTCAATTAATGAAAAAAACAGGATCCCTACAGTTATCAATATTTTACAATTTTTAATTATCCTTTTCTCGAAAAGTATCTTATTTTTATTTCTGCCATCCAATTTGAAATGAGTGAACCCAAAAACTCCCAAATTACCAAATTTCAGATAACCAAGTACTTTTTAAAAACCTGATCAGCTACTTTATTTCTTTTTTACTAAGATTAGAAATCACCGATTGCCCAACAGTTTTGGATTTTTACTCTTAATTTCTTTGCGCAACGCCCACAAAATAACACAAAATAACCAAGGTAATCATTATCCAAGGTCGTCCTTGTAAATTAAATATGTTTATCTGTCTTACGTCATGTTCGTGATAATTTTCGCAGTCGTAACCGTTTTCTTTTTTAATTTTTAGCAAAAAAAAACTTTATTTTGTCGTTTGAGAACGCTACCTTTACAATACGTCGAGCTGCTAACATCCTATATATCTGATAGACTATTCAGAATAAAACAGACCGATGAATACTCGGAACAAAAAGAAGTAAAAGCTGGGGTACTCCATGGTAGTGTATTGGGACCAATTCTCTATCTACTATATACAAGTGACCTACCACAGCTGGAAAATATAACAGTCGCCACATTCGCAGATGACACGGCTGTGGCAGTGGGATCAACTATTGGAGAATCTACTAGTAATCTTCAACAAGCTAGTAATAAAATATATAAATGGACAAAAAACGGAAGACCAAGCTCAACGAACTGAAGTCTGTCCACATTAACTTTACAAACAAAAGAATCGAGGACATACGTCATGTCAAGATTAACGACGCGATAGTTCCATATGCGAACACTCCAAAGTATGGGTATGACTCTGGATACAAAACTAAGCTGGAAAGAACACGTTAAGAAGAAAACAGTAGAGCTTGGCCTCAAATACAGAGAACTGTACTGGCTTTTGGGAAGAAACTCTCAGGTGTCAGTACAGAACAAACTACAAGTTTACAACCAAGTACGAAAACCGATTTGGTTATACGGCATCCAGCTTTGGGGTTGCGCGAAAAACTCCAATATACAAGGAATCCAGACTTTCAAAAATAAAGTACTAAGGAATATGGTTAACGCTCCTTGGTATATACGGAACAGTGACCTGCACCGTGATCTTGGTGTCCCACAAGTCATCCAAGAAATAAAAAGATTCGCCACTAAGCATGAATCTCGCCCAAGCCATCACGTCAACGTAGAGGCCCTGCAGCTACAGGACAACCAAAATCTAGTGAGAAGACTAAAAAGAACTAAACCCTTCGAACTAGTGAATCAGTGAAATGTGTAAAAAGCAGAACACAGTGAGTGAAGTGTTAGTGCTTCTTGTTTAGGACAAAGTAAATATAAAAAATATTAAAAGAAAGTTATTTAAGCTACCAAAAACATTCAGTTTTTAACATTCAAATTGCAAAATATTTTCATCAATAATTTTTTAGATTTTTCTTTACGTAGTTTACGTTGTTGGGACACTATTTTAGCAAGATATTCTTGTTTTGATAGAATATTCAACAAGTGGGAGCAACGATAGTTATTTAATAAAATGAAGCGCTAAAATTGCAAACGAGCAAATAATCTAATAAATAAAATAATAAATAATAATAATAAATAAACGCGAGAAACTTTTCCAAGAAAAAATCTACTATTCTTCCCAATAAATTCCAAATAAATAAAATAAAAACTACCGAAAATCTTTTAAGGGGTAGGTATACTACCAGTTCACCTTTCTTGAAGTGAGCATAGCGAATTCTGCGGCCACCAGTTCATAATCTCGCATTCAGAGGTAGTCAATGAACCCCCGGACAAGTTGGAGTATCCGAAATAGTCAATAATAGTCCACTTCCTGTCCATAACAGCAATACTCTCGAACTTGCCTGAGAGGATTTCGAGTAACAAAGACCAATTGTACCATTCTGTTATTGAATTCAATGAGTCCGAGTGTCCGATTCAGAAGACCCGACGTAGGACTTTTTGGCCCACCCCATGTGACTACCACTAGCGATTTCCTACGCCCATTTTACAACTTCCCCTCTACAAAAGTCACACTACTATTATCTTAAAAAACAGGTGGTGCGCGCTTATAATATAGGAGGATCGTTTCCGTCTTTTCAAAGAAGATTTTCAATGACATTTTCTATGCAATGGCTTGGCCAGTTCAAATTAGAGAGCTACATAGCTGTATCTTAAGTATGGTGAGATAAAGTTAAAGTAAGATACATAAAATAACAAGAAAATCAACAAAATAACACCATATTACTTCTCACTGAATTCAATTAAAGACAAAAAATAATCAGTACATAGTCAAATAGATAATTCAATGTAGTTCATTTCTAGAAATATCAACGGAATCATGTGTAGTATATATTCCTAGAACTCACTCAGGTCAGGGAAACGTTCCAAGAACCATTGTGATGAAGGTTTCATTCATGAGATTAACAAAAGACGCACTTTTCTGTATGACCAGCTACTTATTGCTCCGCCCATGTGATCCTACTGGCACACGTTGACCATAAATGCTTAAAGGAAAACCAAGGTTTGTGAAATAAGTCCCCAGTTTTCATAGAAAATTAGTTCATATTCCGAGCATGTTTGATTAGAAAAGAGTCAAAAGCAACCAAAATCGTCACCATAGATCAGGTGCCACAGCTACAAAATTCCATATGTGACCCCGTACGAGAAAATAGCCCTAACTGCCATCTCTCGTTTCGACAATATTGACTAGTGTTTGAAGGCCCATAACTCTAAAACTACTGAACAGAAAAAATTCAAATAAAGCGTATTATACTCCTGAATCATTTGTACATAAGTTGTATGACTGTCAACATTTTTTGCCTCTCGGTGTAAAGATGAGCGCGAGAGAAATGAGAAAAGGTCCCCGATTTTTACACTTTTAAATTAACGTTCGTCTTTCCATTTTTTTTCCCTCGTAAACCGCTTGCCACAAAATTTTCAATTTTTTTTTCAGGTTGCGTTTAGAGCCTCTTCTATAGATTGGCGTTTTTTGGTTTCTTCAGTTTTTGTGTAATAAAGGTTGCGTACAAGATTTTCATGGACGCGGATATCTCAGTAACGAATATTAGCACGATATCGGGATATCACGCAATCAATCGCCATATTTTATTTAATGCGACTGTAGAAACAGAATTCCATAATAATTTTTAAGTAATTTTTAAAGCGATTTAATATGAATGATATAAATGTCGTGCAGCGCGCACTACGTCAATCGTAATGGTAAATGGAAACGTAGCTGGGATAGTGGAAGATTATTTACTCAACAATATTTTACAAACACGGATTCAAACGGATACACTGATCAAAATTTCGCATCTCGTTCGACTGCCTCGCACCAAAACCCACAAACGAGGGAAACCGAACTGCGCAAAATATTGTTCATGTTTATTTCGGTCTTAAAAATTAACAAATAGTCGGAATGATATTAAATTCAAGGAATGTGTATCGCAGTAAATAAGGATTATTTGCATGCTTTCTGCGTTGTCCAGCAACATTCGTCCTGAGATATCGGCTTCCATCAAAATCTTGTTCGCAACCTTTATTACATAAAAACTGAAGAAAACAAAAGCGCCAATCTATAGAAGAGACTCTAGATGCATCCTGAACAAAAACTGAAATGTATGTGGTAAGTGCTTTAAGAGGAAACAAATCGGAAAGACGGGCGTTAATTTAAAACTGCAAAAATCTGGTACTTCTTTTTTTCACTTCTCTCGCGCTCATGTTTGCACCGAGAAGAAAACAATTTTGACAGTCATACAACTTATGTAGAAATGACTCAGAAGTATGACATACTTTATTTAAATTTTTTCTGTTCAGTAGTTTTAGAGTTATGGGCCTTCAAACACAGGAGTCAATACCATCGAAACGAGAGATGCCAGTTAGAGCGATTCTCTAGTGCGTGGTCACATATAGCACATATACATACATAAATTATGCGTGGTAAACTTCTTTGAGTACCGATAGTTTTTGGAATACAATATTATAGAAAATCAAGCACAACATTACTTTAAAATGTAAACATTCCAGGTAATAATCTACAGCGATTACGAAATAAAAAAAAAACATTCTACCTTATTTCCACATTTTGTCTCCTCTAGACGAAAAATGATTAAACAGTCAACGGGAACACCAAACTTCACACATTTATCAAATTTATAAATCAAGACATCGAAAATTCTTAAGCAACAACCGTGACACGAGTCAAAATTGGAAGACACTAACTTTGTAAACGCAGTGGAGTAGCGGGGGCTGCAAACGCGTTAGCACGCACTCAAAAACCAAAAGAATGCGAGGTCACGCCTATATCGACGCATATATGACGCATATGAGAGCGAGGTGGATATAGTCTAGTCATTTTAGGTTTCGAGAGACAAATAATTCGCGCCGCCAATACCAAGACCAATACCGAAAACAACATCAAGAGATTCAGAAAGATATCATGAACATTATATCAAAATGTTTACTGAATTTCTGATGATATTAATTATTTTCCAAATGATTCTGGCCGTGAAAGCCTACGTACTTAGATATTATTTATTATTGAAATTAATTAAGAACTATGAGTGATTAAAACAAATCGTCCTGAAATGTTGTTCAATTATGTTGTTTGCATTAATATTTTCAATAGTATTAAACTTAGCAGAACACATTTTTCACTATAATAGCGATGGGTACATGGTAAACAAAGAATTACTTAAAATATTGGGACAATCTAAAAAGACGGCTTTTCACAAGCGAGATATTATTATATCAATAACTATTAATAAAATATTAGACGCCCTATAGTAAACAAGATGCTTTATCATATCATGTGCCCAGGGACATAATAAAAGGGCGCTAAATGCTAGATTTTTCAATGCCAGTTTAAACCATAAACTGAGTTCAAATATACAAAATCAGCATTAAAAACCACAGTCCAAGAGATCTAAAAAATAAGTGAGAAATGTATTTATATTAAAAATCAATGATGATGATTAAACATTAATGATTTTCCCAAATTCAGACTTGTACTGACTTTGCCTGTTTTAGTTGCTAAGCCTTGGCGCCCAGTGAGGATTTTTTTATCGCCGCGGATAAAAATTTGCGCCACGTACCGATATGGGCGCAGTTCTTTACAAACCATGTGTTTCATAACGGTGGATAAAAATGGCGCCTGGGCTAAGAGCAATAGAAACTTGTCGAAATTTAAAAATAACGTAAATGGACCAGGAAAAATAGAATAGTTAGGGCAATTATTTCAGTTGAAAAGGCGATTGCACAGTCAAAAAAAAATGACAAACTACCAGAGAAATTTTAAAAATTAAAGCCGGATGTGTTCCTTACAAATAAATATACAGTATATCTCCACGGATTGAGGTACACAGAGGAAACAAATTTTTATTGTGATTTTTCAAAAATGCCAAACTCCTAGTTGTAGGGTTATTCTGGCGTAACGTGTCACGGTCGTTTAACGACTATACAGGGTGTCCCAGGCTAGGAACAAATTAATGGCTTGAAGAAATCGAAATACACGTTTTTTCCATATATAAAAGTTGTAGATAATCACTGGCTCTACAGCCAGAAAATAATATGTTTGAACGTCGTTGGATTGGTGGTGGTGGTCCAACACCTTGGCCAGCCAGATCACCCGACTTAACGCCGTGTGATTTCTTTCTTTGGGGGCATGTTAAGGAACAAGTTTATAGGGATATTCCCACCACTAAAGAAGACATGAAGACCAGGATAAGGCGAAGTTTTCACAATATTTCAGTGGAAACACTAGAAAATGTTCAGAGGCACTTTGAAACAAGACTTCAAAAATGCATTCAACAAAGGCCAGATATTTGAATATTTCTAGTGGAATACTTACCTGCCTCTTCACTTTCTTTTTTGTTTTTGTTTATTTTCTTTAGTTTATAATTGTGTTGCATTTATTTGTTGTTAACTGTTTGATTAATTATTTAAGAATTTAATAGATTTTGAATTTCCCGAGTTTTTGCTTTCTTCTTGTTTCGTTAAGCAATACTGGCCGTGAAAGCCTACTTATTCAATATTGAAAACTTGTGGGTTAATAACTTTTTATCTGTTGTTGATAGACCTAATAAATTTGGCATTTTTAGAAAGCTTGGCTATCGAACTTTATAATGGTGTTATAATATACAGGGTGTTCCATTTAAAAATCTTAAGTTATTTGACATTTAACATATCATTATTTATTTTATATAATTCTTATTATAATCTGAAATTAACCATATCTCTCAAAAAGAGTGATATTTTTACTGTTTAGAATGAGTTTTCTTGTTTCTTCATCTTAATTAGTTACCTCAAAATAGTTTTTTTTTAAATTGCACGTTTTTGACATTGATTTCACAATATCTCGGAAACAGTTGACAATAGCCTAATATAAGTTCATGTTAAAATGATTACCATAAAAATCTTCATCCAAAACTGCAATAATATACCTAGTGTTCCATTTAAAAAAACATAAGTTTGTGTTGGTACGTTGTTGTGGGACACCCTGTAAGCATGAAAATATTTTCTGGCTGTAGAGCCAATGATTATCTACAACTATTATATATGGAAAAAACGTGTATTTCGATTGCTTCAGGCCATTAATGTACTTTGTTCCTAGCTTGGGACACCATGTACATACATAAGCAATGGGGGTTTTATTATTATTTTGATGTAACATTATAACAAAAAGACGACTCATCTTTTAGAATTGTCGTGGATAGATGTTCAAACTGATGTTTTATGAAAAACCTTTTTAAATAGCCGTGACGGTCGTTACCAGCACAGCGATCTCTTGGTTTTGGTAACCTAAAATTACAAATTCGCGGAATGACCTTAGTGTAAAGTTTGTATTCTAATAAAGTTAATAAATAATTCTAGTTTTTTTGTGAAATTCAGGCTAGCTACTATTATATTGATTGCATCATGTGTAGTAGCTAGAATAAGCCTATAAATAAGCCAATAATCTTGTCAAAGACATTAATAACAATAATGGGAGTTAAAATCAAAGTACTAGCTGAGAATGTCACACAAACATTTTCCTAATTATATGTAGATATTGTGACATCACAAGATGCAAACTTAGTTTTTTAATTTTAAAAAAATATCAAAATCTACGAAAAAGAAGTTCTAAATAACTTTTTCGCCAAAATTTGCACAGCCTTGCCTTTTTAAACAGCAAAACTCCGAAGTTAAAACTAAGCCATGGAATAAAAACTCATACAAATTTACCGAATTTTTAAGGGGTTTTACGTTCTTTTGTGACATCTCATGTTGATTAAAAAGACTATTTTTATGATATTGCTTTGTAGCATTTCAATCCTACATGCAAATTATAAAATTTCTGATTATATTTCCATTTATATAAATCCATTTATTGAAATCGAACTTAAATTTTTAACATTTTTTGATGATTTTTATCAGTACGATCGGAATTCAATCAAACATTTTTACTTTAAATGCGAAGAAACCAGTGTCGCAACGGCCGTCAAGATTCCCGTCAATAGGTTGGTGTCATATCAAAAAAGTGGAGCAGCGCTCACTTGTCCCATTCTCAAGTTACGGGGTACTGCACCTCCCACATCCGGTGTATTATGCGAAGTTCGTTAAATCGGCTTACACCGTCTACGACCCATAGAAGTGCACGTTACTTATCGTTCACCTATCTCATCATCATATGCTCGTACAAGTTATATTATAATGAAGAAGAAGAAAAAGGACGGAGAGAACTGGAGAGTGGCTTCCTATGATCCTTTCCCATAGGATTCGTAACGAATTTCGCTTTCGTCTGATCCCAGACGACCTGTCATTATGTAAATACATCAAATATGAAAGGGTTGATCGTTGGATCGTTTTGGAAATCGAAATTGATATTAAATTTGATACCTATGCCAGGAAGTGGATAGGGACCAATATTCATATTTACAAAAGTATTGAAAGTTTACTCTACTTTCTACTTGTAATATCTTCAGTTTTCAATGACAAAATTGATACCTACTTAAAACCATTAAAAAGCATTCTATATGGGTATAGATAGGTAAGTTTACTATAGGTACAAAAGCAGGGGCGTTTTAAGAATTTTTTAGTAAAACTTAGAACCGTTCTCCTGCAAAATGACAAATTTTGAGATGTGTTACTTTCTTTTGTGAACCAAGGATATGCGAGGGGAGGGACATCACACAAATTAGTAGCCGAAACTTATTTAATTTGTCACAATCACCATATTGTAACCTTGTACAGGGTGTCCCAAGCTAAAATCAAAGTACATTAATGGTCTTAGAAATCGAAATGTTGTTCCATTTACAGGGTGTTAGTAAATCCTCCATGAAAAAATAATGACAGTTTGCTATGACAGTAGGTAGTGTCAAACGCTAATGTGTTGACAATACCTACTGTCAATATAAGCTGCGTTCGGATATTGTACACCGTCCGCACATGTCCGCAAATGCTTCGTTTTCTAAGATACCGGGGTGTTAAAGTTTGTCTTAAAAACTGACGATTGAATCTCGTCTGAGGGAAGTCATTTTCAACATTTTTTGTAGCTTTGCGCCTATTTAAAATTTTATTAGTGTTATTTTCTGTTATTGTTTTAGTTTAAAGTTATTGTATTAAATAGTTCTTTAAAAAAATTGAGATCATCTTTTATTTTTTTGCGTAAAAACGGTGCCCCCTACAAAAAAAAATCAGAGAGAGATTTTTTTGTCACAAATTGAACGAGGAATTCCAAAATGATTTTTAATTTGAAATATCCCAGTGGCGTACCATTTCTTTCTTTAAAAAAATTGATATCATTACCCGAATGCGCGCCATTGATGAACATAAAATTCTTAATTGCATGTCTAACTAAATTTCATATGCATATCTCGACCGGTTTCAGAGCAATAAATAAATCGTCAGTTTTTAAGTAAAACTTTAACACCCCGTGTCTCAGAAAACGAAGCATTTGCGGACATACGTTTATATAGCAAACTATCATTATTTTTCATGCAGGATCACCCGCTGAAGTTTGTCCAACTTATTTACTAACACCCTGTATAAAAGTTGTAGATGATTCGTTCTACAGCCAAAAATTATCTTAATGCTTGCACACTAGGTATATTATTGCAGATTTGATTAAGATTCGGATCCTAATTGTTTTCACATTAACTTGTGTTAGACTATCATCAACAGTTTCTGAGATATTGTGAAATTAATGCCAAAAACGGACATTTTCAAAAAATCTCTGAAGTAACTAACGACGATAAAGAAACAAGTGAACGCGTTTGGAATGGTAACAATGTCACAGTTTTTGATAGTTATTGTTGATTAGAGATTCTAGTACCTATGATTTATACGGAATATATGGAGGTTTGCTATATGTGAAATAACTTTAGAATTTTAAATGGAACAGCCAGTATATCTTGAAATACTTTGAAAGATCAGTAAACCAGCTTTCCGAAAATGCCTACAATGTGATTAAAAATCAAATTTAACGTTTATAACTTATGCACAATAATTTATATATTAAGGTGGGCTTCGAAATGAGTAGGCAACCAAATATACTTCATAACCTTGTGATCAGTATTACACCGAAATGATTAGGTATTTCCATTCAAATTATACGTTAAACTGAACTTGGAACCTTTGCCGATATGTCTTCTTGCGTTCAACAAAAAAACGCCGATATTCACTGAATTCGTCACCTACACTTGACAGAAGTGAGTCAAGTATTTTTTTTATTAGCAAAGGTACAAAGTTCTCTAACGCATATTTTTAATGTACAAACTTAAACATGCATATAGCCGATTGAAAATTATAACTGCATTTCCGATTTAAACGCCTCCTTAATATAAAATATCTAGTTGCTACGACGAAATTCAACAATCGCACAAATGGAATGATTCTTCTGTTCATGCAGCAACTTTTAGTCATTGTAAACTGCTAATATGAATTACACAAACGAACAATTTCTGATCACTTTCTGGTTCGCAAAACGTCAGCATTTACGAATTTTGACACACGGCATAGCCCGAAAGCAATTTATTTTACTTACTTACTCTACGTATAATATACGTTTTTTACTATTTTAGTAACGTCTAAATGTATTTTTCTACTTTGCATTCACAATGCACACATTGTAACACTGTTTTCGGTGTTACAATTAACACATTGTAACACCGAAAACAGTAACATTTTTGTCTAAGATTGCCAGGATTGGTACACAATGATATCAAATGCCAAATGTCAAACGTACAATACATAACCACACACTGCCCCTTTTTAATCGCTTGCAATCGCATAAACTGCGAAATATCAATATTCTATACATATTTAAACATGCGTGTAGGCTGCTATAGTATGGCCAAAGGTTGTGGCTGTCTTAGTTTTGCTGTGTTCATCAAAATACGCCAGCATAACGTTTTCGGTGATGTTTTACGACTCTGGTAAGTGATCGTTATCATTCTTTTCAACTAAACATCAAATCCCTTTTTCAGATATAATTCAAGGACCACATTTACTTTAATAAGGTATTATGCGAAGATCAAACCTACATCGCAGATATGAATGATTTTAATTACTGCTTGATTGTATATGCGCAATCAATGGTTTGTCAGAATACACGTATGAAGCTATAGTACATTTAAAGTGTAGAGGATTTCTTAGTTTATGTAACGTATAAGTTTTCGGTAACATTTTGGACCGAATTCTGTTCGGCTCAATTCGTATTCATTTTTGTCCGTCGCTTTCGACTTCGTCTTAGTTCTGGTTGTGTGCAACATATTTGTATTACCTCCATCACATGTAATTTTACTAAGTATAATTTATTCTAATAAACTACTTTGCCGAAATTAAAATTGGGTTTCAATTATAAGTGCTTGTAAATATATAAGCCGCAACGGCTACGTAGCGGAATTAGGTAGACACCGCTATTTAACGTTAGGTGTTAAAACTTAGCATAATTTATTCTAATAAACTACTTCACCGAAATTAGAATTTGGTTTCAATTTTAAGTGCGTGGAAATGTATAAGCCTCAACGGCTACCTAGCGGAATTAGGTTGACACCGCTATTAAACGTTAAGCGTTATAACAATTCTTTAGTAAGTTCTTGTTCTTCGAAGTAACTAATCAGTCACCGCCAAACACTTCTAACACTTCCAAACAATAAGATTCTGATTATTATACATATGAAACCACTATTAAAGTTGTTGACTTTTTAGGTTAAGTTTCATATATTTATCACAGTAGGGTTAAAAGTGTTGCCCCAAGCTCCATTATGATCATCGTTGAGACCTCGCTGAATATTTATTCAAACTTGTAGGCTAAAGTAGAGTAATTTTATTCACAATTAGATTTTGTCAAGATTTTATCTCGTAGATCTCATCCTTAACGAAGTTGACAGTTACTACAGTGCTGCCACGTGGTACCCGCGAAATACCCTAGATTCTAATTTAGCGCAATATAGTAACCACAATTTCTAAATTTATATAAAATTAATGACGCAAAGTAGAAAAAAAAGTATATTACACTCGTTTTATAAGACGTATTGGCGCACTCGTTCCATTTGGGCACTCCTCGCTACGCTCGTCGTGCCCAAAACACCTCGTGCGCCAATTTGACGTCTTATAAAACTTGTATAATAATATACTATTATAATTTCAATAAAAATTCCGGTCTCCTTGTAATTTATTTATGAACACCCGAGTAAGTGCCCAGCTTTGTTTATCGGTATAATATGACATTTTATGAATCTTATAGTACTACAATTTGGCAAAACTGGGAGACTTACTTCTATTTTCGTTAATAACTTAGAAGGAAAACAAAATTATCATTCAAAATTATATAAACATTTGGACAGTATAATAAAATAATCGAAATATACTGTTATACCATTTTAAAACTGCAGTAAATGGGCAATCTTTTTAAAATAACTTTCGCTTAGATATGAACACACAAAGTTTTTTTTCTAAATGTGCGCTGTTTAGGGTTGCGTACCAAAAATTTTGAATCTTAGAATATGAAATTTTGTAGCTGTTGAAACTCAAAAAACTGATCTAAGATGACGATTTTGACAAAATTTATAAAAGCGTCAATATCTCGAAAACTAACAACTTGTTACTAATGTCTTATTTAGATATTCTGGTCAGTCATAAGTTGGCATATCAGCCCTCCACGACAAAAGCGGTTTCAAAGATAATAGAGTATTTTCTTAAAATTGTCCAAGAAGTAAATCACCCTCCAGGGTTTGCATGGTATTATGAAACAACCTGTATGGAGTTCTAACGGAAACAACAAATTGTTTCAACAGACCTAGAACTTTTAGTTCAAAAAATGATATAGGATTGCTTAGGTTCTCCAGATATAAAAACATAAAAAACATCTTCATGAATAGTTTAGTAGAAAATAAACTAAACTGCAAACAATACCTCGTAGATCTCAAGAATACCTCAAGCTGGCTCTGTTGACCATCGACATCAAAAGGTCGCATCATTAGCAATCATTTCTAGACTGAATAGCAGTCATTTTAAATCAATTTGACACCACTAAATGCAGCTAAAGCCGAACCAATTGTAGGAGTAGGGAAATCACTTCTGGACGAACACCGCCGGGTCCAATCATTGAGCATCTGCCACCAGCTTGCACCATATATCATTCCCTGTTAAACGACGAAAAATCTATTGCTAATTGTTCCCCGGATGACCTCTCCTCAAGAATCGAGACACGAATTCACCAAAGATGCGTGCGTATGCGTATTCAATGAGTGGCCGATGCCCTTTTTGTCAAATGCTCACGCAACCGTGAAGATCTTCAGTAGTTCGAAGCATGGTTCGGAGCCAATACGCCCGAAAGGGTCTATTATAGTATGGTATGAATGCGAAGGAATTTTGTTTTCATATGGGACCGTGTGCTGACATAAATTTTAACGTAGAAGTAATGCTGGAAAAAATTATGGTGTAATGTCCAGATGATTTGGTATTATTGATGTGAAAATTGGGTATTAAAATATGGAATTGTTGGTCGAAAAAGTAGACAGAATATGTGACCCCGCACGAGAGAATCAAAATTGTTTGCCTCTCGGTGTAAACATGAGCGCGATAGAAGTGAGAAAAAAAAGTACCCGATTTTTAGAGGTTTAAATTAACGCTCGTCTTTCCGATTTTTTTCTCTTAAACCACTTACCACAAAAATTTCAGTTTTCGTTCAGGTTGCATTTAGAGTCTCTTCTATAGATCGGCTTCTTTAATTTTTATGTAATAAAGGTTGCGAACAAGATTTTGGTGGAAGCCAATATCTCAGTAACGATTGTTAGCAGGACAACGCAGTTAGCATGCAAATAATCCTTATTTACTGCGATACACATTCCTTGAATTTAATAGCATTCCGACTATTTGTTAATTTTTAAGACTAAAATTAACATGAACAATATTTTGCGCAGTTCGGCTTCCCTCGCTTGTGGGTTTTGGTGCGAGGCAGTCGGACGAGATGCGAAGTTTTGACGCGATCAGTGATTCCGTTTGAATCCGTGTTAGTAAAATATTGTTGGGTATAATTAATTGAACATCTAAATTCATTATTTATATTTAACTCGCACTACTATTCAAAATTACGAAATTAAATTGTTCTGATCGTATCGTACTAATAGTAAATAATCTTCCACTGTCGCTACGTTTCCACTTACCGTTAGGATTGACGTGCTTGC
This sequence comes from Aphodius sticticus, assembly GCA_963966075.1. Classification (NCBI taxonomy): domain Eukaryota; kingdom Metazoa; phylum Arthropoda; class Insecta; order Coleoptera; family Scarabaeidae; genus Aphodius; species Aphodius sticticus. Next base: position 72,635,471 of record OZ014509.1, read on the forward strand.
GCGCTGCACGAAAGTTATGTCATTCATATTAAATCGCTTTAAAAAAATTACATAAAAATTATTATGCAATTCTTTTTCTACAGTCACATTAATTAAAATATGACGATTGTTTACGTGCATATCCCGTTATTGTGCTAATATGCGTTACTGAGGTATCCGCTTCCATGAAAATCTTGTTCGCAACCTATATTACACAAAAACAGAAGAAAACAAAAACGCCAATATATGGAAAAGGCTCTAAATGCAAGCAGAACAAAAATTGAAATTTTTGTGGCAAACTGTTTACGAGGGAAAAATGGAAAGACGAACATTAATTTAAAAGTGCAAAACTCGGGCACCTTTGCTCATTTCTCTCGTGCTCATGTTTACACCGAGAGGCAAAAAATGTTGACATTCATACAACTTATGTAGAAATGATTCAGGAGTATGATACACTCTATTTAATATTTTTCTGTTCGGTAGTTTTAAGAGTTATGCGCCTTCAAACAGAGGAGTTAATATTATCGAAACGAGAGGTGGCAGCTAGGGCGATTCTCTCGTGCGGGGCAGTTAGACGAGATGCGAAGTTTTGACGCTATCCGTTTTTGTAAAATATTGTTGGGTATTATTAATTGTACATCTAAATTCATTATTTATATTTAACCCGCCCTACTATTCAAAATTCCGAAATTAAATTGTTCTGATCGTATCGTACTAATAGTAAATAATCTTCCACTATCCCAGCTACGTTTCCATTTACCGTTACGATTGACGTAGTGTGCGCTGCACTAAATTTATAGCATTCATATTAAACCGCTTTAAAATTTACTTAAAAATGATTATACAATTTTTTTCTATAGTCGCATTAATTAAAATATCTATAGAATCTATAGAAGAGGCTCTAAATGCAACCGGAACAAAAATTTAAATTTTTGTAATAAACGTTTTACGAGCGAAAAAATGGAAAGACGAGTGTTAATATAAAACTGTATCTTTTCGGGTACCTTTTCTCATTTCTCTCGCGCTCATGTTTACACCGAGAGGCAAAAAATATTGACAGTTATACAGCTTATGTAGAAATGATTCAGGAGTATGAGACATTTTCAATTTTTTCTGTTCAGTAGTTTTTAAGTTATGCGCCTGCAAACAGGAGTCAATATTATCGAAACGTGAGATGGCAGTTAGGGCGATTCTCTCGTGCGGCGTCACATATGTATTTTTTTTTATTAAGAAATGAAACAGTTTATTCCATAGCTGACTCAGTTTCAGAAATGCAAATTATAACCTAGGCCGTGTGATATCACTCGATAGGAACAATAAAAGGAAACGACTTTTGTGAAAACTGTTTTCTCAACTTATTTTCAAAATTGTGCAATTTATTGATAACCACCAAAAACACATGGAATACTTTTATGTGCGAGGTCAAAATACCCATAAATCGTGAAGGACAAACAATAAAATGCTGAAAAAACTATATAAAAGAGCTAAAATAATAATTTTTTCCTAACTGCAAATATCAGAAACATAATATATTGGGATCAATAAAAAAAGGAAATTGATTTGGGTTTACAAAGAAGTAATTGTAAACCTGTTGTAAATTGTAAACCTAACCAAACCTGACTAAGAACATTAATTTCAGATAATTCCATGTTAAATCAACACAGTTTTATTCCTCACCAACATGGATTTTGATTTAATTTTGTATAATTGTTGTCATGTAATGATAGAAAAATACCAAAATTTATGATAATAATTTATCCCGTTTTGGAATTATAGGTAAGCAAAATTTTAAAAATCCTTCGTACATTACTTTAGTTATTAAGTAGGTATTAGTATTTTTTAGTTATTAATTTTAAATCATATAGATGATAAATTAGTCTATAAATATCTGTTCAGTTTCAATACAATTTGTTATAGTTGACTTCTCCTTGTAAACATATTTGTTTCCAACCAACAAAAAATAAAGATATTCTGGCAAATATGGCCCGTAACTGCAACAAATGCTATAACATTGAAACTCTGACGTACTTCTTTATAACTTTATGGCTAAAGTTAGTTTCATAAAGCGCTATAATAGTTTATTTATACAACTACGAATAAAAAATATAATTGTACTTTTGACGATAAAGAAGATACCACTTGAAAAAAAAAGAATTTTAGAAAAATTAAGTACCACTATTTAGTTTTTACTATGTACTTTTCCACAACGCAGCAAAAAGTACTGGGGCAGGTTTAGTAAAGACTACCGACAATACACAGAAGAAAAAGGGCAACCGAAAAGATGAATGAATGAACAGGTAAAGTGGGAGGTACCTTAAGGGTGCGGGGTGGGGTGTCCTTCCACTCTTAAAAACGAAAGCACCTCTTCAAAAATCTTAAAGTACCCTTCAGACGCAGTACGAACAAGACGTCTTCCAGTGAACCATACAACAAAAACGCAAAATACCAATGAAGAACACCGAAGTTAAAATCCAGCCCACAGAAATGAAGAAAATCATATCAATGGAAAACAGAAAGGTAGGTGTCTATTGAGACCCAAGAATCCCAATTTATATTATTTTAGTTGTTGTATGTTATTCCCTACATTATTACATCAAACATACTAATATTTATCTTATTTTCTTTCTACAGAAACGTAAACCATTGATGGAACGTAAAAGAAGAGCTAGAATCAACGACAGCTTAGAGACCCTGAAAACAATTCTTCTAGAATCAAAAAGTGTAGTGCCTGAGTCTTCAAAATCGGCCAAATTAGAAAAAGCTGATATCCTAGAGCTAACAGTACAATACCTTCAACAGCTCAAAACACAACTCTTCAAAGAAGGTCATCATCAACCAACAACTAAAGTGAGAACCATCAAATGTAAAGACGTGAAAGTTCGAGCTGCTGATAGTTCTTGTGATAGCGTAAAATACCAAATCGCGCTGGTCCCAGCTAGTATAGATAATTCCAAAACGATAACTTTCGTTGTGCCAACGAGTTCGCTTCAGAATAATGAAAAACAATATAACAGGTCAGTTGATGATAACGTGTGGAGACCATGGTGATTAAATGAATTAGGAATTAGGTGAAATTAGCTTTAAAAGGCACTAATTGGCAAGTTTGTTGTGTATATTTTTGGTACTTAATCCTGTAGTGTTCAGAATATGTCGTGAAAAGGGTATGGTGTTAATTTATTGTAAATAATATTGTTTAAGTGTTAAGATACTAAGGCTGTGATATTTTGTATACAATAAAAGATTTTAATTTGACTTAAGTTGACTTTAGTGTCATTTTGTATAATTTTAAAAAAAAGGTAATTTTATACAGGAACGTATCTAGAAACAAAGTAAAACCTTGATTTCTTTATTAAATAAAAATTTACGACTTTTGAATAATACTAAAATAGTTATCAGTGTAGCCTGGTACAGTTTATTTTAGAATTAAATAAGTAAATATTAGTTTGTAAAGCATGTTTGTTTAGAACTGATAACAAACCATTATCAGAATTTGTTTCGTTTTATGTGATATTTTAAGAAAACAGGACAGTCAATTTCCGCGTAGTCTTTTTCTGCTACTTCTCGGTACATTTTTTTTCTAGCAACTGATAGACTTCCGTTTGCTATTCGAACTGACATTTTCGCTATTTCAGACTTGTTTTTAACTATGTTTAACTAAACTCGACCTGCTGATCACCAAAAACAACGTTAAAACATTTCTATCGTCAGGCTTTCGAAAAAATGCGGTCAAAATGCTAAATAATAAAATGTTTACGAATTTATAGCGGCTGAACCCAATGTCCCAGAAACTTCAAAAAGATCTCAAACAAAATCGCAAACTGTGTACATTTTGCATGTAACCCTGAAAGTTAGGTCACTAATGGCCTTGACCTGCTGACAAAGCTTGTTGATGGGTCGGCGGGCAACAAACAAGCTGCTCTTTATAGATTGGTCGTTGTAAATACAGCCTCCATGTGTTGCATACACGATTGAAACGATAATTTAAGTTACAAATTTGTTGATAATATATATTTTTTCATATCCCTGTGATCAGGCAGAAAGTTGGAAACTAATGGAATTTCCTTTTATTATTAACCTTTTAAAAAAATATTGTTTAAAGCTTTTGAATTGTCTTCAATTTAGAATGCAAGTATTAGAATGTGGCTTGCATATACCGGGTGTTACAAAAAGTATGAAAAACTCAAAAGAGTACCTTTGTGTTAAGAGCTATGCAAAAATGTTATTTGGAAAAGTATTTAGAAATATTAGAGGTCATCAAATACGAAATTCTAATCACCTTCTTCATTGCATATACCGAGTGTTTGTATTAGTAATTAACATTTAACAATTAACATCAGTGGTGAGTGTATTGTTAGCTTAGATTTGCATAATTTTTTGAAATAGGTACTTTTCTCAGGAGGAACTAATTGACATGGTGTGGGTTCTTGGCAAATGCAACAAAAATGCGTTCTGCACAAAATAGTACTAGCACACACTAGTGCTAAAATAAACCGTTACAGAAATAACTTGTCTTCTTCGATCAAAATTAGAAAAAATTACCGTTATAAATTTCTATTTCTTGCAAAACAGTATTAAGTATTAATCTTTATGGAAAAGTAAATGTGCGGTGCTTAATATTGAGTTGCGTTATGAATTGCTTTTATTTTAAGATAAGTAAAACAACACGTTTAACGCACTTTTAACAACAACTTTATATCAGCTTTATACCTTAATAACTTGTTTAGCACAGTTTTTCATATCCTACAGGGTATAAGTAAAATTTCCTTCAAATTATAATATTAAATTGCTGATGTGATCAAATGTTTTGATTTATTTAAAAAAAGATGAAAACAGTAATTTAGGTAGATGCTTAGCTGGTTTAATGGTTAATGTAGAAACATTTGTGCAGAAACACTTTATGACAGAAAAATCGACTTTTTTTTATGAAGTAGACTAGTTATCTCTGCAATTGTTTATTTTAGCACTGGTGTGTGCTAGTACTTTCTTGTGCAGAACGATGCGTAGAAATCTAAAAATTAATAGATACATGGTGTTCCATTTAAGAAAATTAACTTTCTTAGGAAAAACTGTTTGCAATATTTTGTTGCAGATTATGACCACCGTGTACACAATTTGGATATGGTAGGTAATTACGGTAATAGAACGCTTCTTAGTTAATCATAATCTAAGCGTGTGCAATAAAATTGAAAACGGGTACTGAGATATACAAGGTTTCTTAGACTGCTGTTTTTCCATAAAAATGCCAATAAATCAAAAAGTATAAAGTTTAGAGTAGGTATTTTTCATTGTCGTAAAATTTTGCGAGGAATTCAAAATTGTGCCGAAATATAGGTTGTTCCATTTAAAAAACATAAGTTTGGGTTGGTACTACTTTATGGAACATCCTGTATACACGCTAATAATTTTAAAATGTGCGCATCGGCGTTCTGTATAGGTATATGAGTGAAATCAGTTTTAAAATATCTTCATTAGCAGTGGCACAATCTTCCGAGATCGCACTGTTGAGACAGCCTGTATGGTGAAGATTGTAGGAACTTACGAAATTGTGTTAGCAAATCTCAGATTTGGATTCTGCACCAACAAGAAAAATGCCTTTTGACGTATAGATTGCCCATGACAAATTTACTACTTATGTTACCCTTCGAAATAAGTGATAACGATTCATGTTAGAAAATCTTGTCACACAGTGTAATTTTTCAGAAGTTACAAACATTTTTCTGCAGAAACCGACCGATATATGTTAATAAATAAAAATACTCGCGTTGTTTGCAAACAACAAGACGACATTGAATTTAAAAGGTGATACTTGACTTATAACTGCACAGTTTGAACAGTTAGAACTGAATGGCAGGAGACACTAAAAGTATGCCATCACACCGTTGAAAGTTGTTATCGAGACTGTACGACAGACCGACCGAATTCACTTCGCCTTGCGGTAGTGTGGCTGCAAACAGCGAATGAAACCGAGCTATGAATAATTCCAGCGCTTAGTTAGTGAAGTGTTCTATTTACGCATTTACCTTAAATTCCAATGTAAGTACATCGAAATTAGTTATATTTTCCGTAATATTACACATTGAAAAAGTGTTTATTCCTTTTGCAATAAAGGATTTCAATTGTTATGTTACTTTGCGAGCAAAACCGCACATGTGAGTCGGTGAACGGGATATTATTGTGGAACATTTGACATTGAACAACTGCGAAATACATGCAAACACCGCTTGAGAAGAAATATGTTGTTATATTATTATCTCTTAAATAACTTTAGATAAACACATCCGTGGTAAGTAGTATACAAAATCAATGCAGTAACCGTTTTGACGCAGTTTATCAACATATAGTAATACGTATTAGTATTTTTACGCATGTTTAAATATGTAGTTTAAATTCTAACACACATGTATGCATCACATTGCGCAAGTTAACGAAAGTCGTGGCGGTATTGATTTGAAATTTCTGTTTGAAACTTTTTAAAAAGTTTAAGTGAAAACTTAGGTTGCAGATAAGTAGGCATATGAGATAAAATGATGAATAAATAACATTCTTACAAGATTCGTATATAAATCTAGTAAACAGTTAATAAAAATATATACCTACCGATAAGACCATTTCACAATCTCACGTACTATGCTATACACATAACAATACCGGGCACGTAGAGATGAACATAAAAATATTAACTGTACCACATATTATGTAGGTGGTCAGTGGATGATCTTTTCATTTACCTTTGAACTTGTAATGTGTGTCAATATACCTATAAAGTATTGATTGAACTTCATTTCGTGTCACGTTCGGTTTTGAATTTACCTTCATTGACTGTAATTAATTCACTTAAACACGAACATCCTAATTAGGCAGTGTCACGTCACGTAAAAAATAACCGGCATAAACTGCGGTTTTGTATTATTCTTCTAACCTTTGGAGCCGGTTAATCATCAAATTTGCAGCAAAAATTTGATGTGTGTCAAAATTTTATTGAAATTTGTTATATATATATCCTGTAATATATAAGGTAAGAGTTTTAGTTAATTGTTTTAGCAATATTATAATAATAATACCTCAAAAATATACAGGCTGTCCCAAAACTCCTTTAAACTTTGAGTCGTCATATATAAACGAAAAAATGTACCGGGACAACCTGGCAAGTTATTTTAAAAGCTGTTCTTTTAGTGAAGTTTTTAAAATTTTATAATTTGGTATAAACCAAAAACAAAAAATTTTTAATCTGTCTTGTACTAGAATATTAAACGGCGATTAATGATCTCGACAATTAACGCACTCGCTAATCGCTCGTACGTTAAACAGTCTCGATCATTAATCGCTCTTTTTAATATACTTGTTGATTAAATAACTATTAACTATTGGTTAAATAACTATTAACCAACGAGTATATTAAAAAGAGCGATTAATGATCGAGACTGTTTAACGCACGAGCGATTAGCGAGTCCGTTAATTGTCGACATCATTAATCGCCGTTTGATATTCGAGTTGGTTACAAATTTCTTTCGTCGATCGTATTCTTCTGGCGGCGCGGCGTCTACATAGATTTTATTCGTCGATGTCGTTTAAGGTTATATGACCATTTATGTAATTTGACCAGGGCTGCGGAGTCGGTAAAAAAATTCTCGGCTCCGACTCCAGATATTTTTCGTGGACCGACTCCGACTCCGCCTCCGACCCCAGAAAAATAGCATACAAAAATATGTTCAAATAATTATGTGTAATAAAAATCTTACATATGTAAATAATCATAAATTTGACGCAGAGTGAACCGAACAACATTAAATTTGCTATGAAAACAATAGCACTACCAGGAAAAAAGAAACAAATTTAATAAATTAAATTTATATTCTAGTATTGTATTTGATTGTATTAAACATATGACTTGTGCATATCAAATTACTCACAAACAAATGCTGAAACAACCATAAGCAAAACAGAAGTTTTATTTGTGTCCAACGAATTTGCTGGCAAACATATTTAAACTGACAATCTAATTGTAAATAGAAAACGGCCTATAAGATGCAAAAAGGATCTACTGATCGGACCACAAATAAAAAATGTATGTCCACATAATTATAATACCTATATAATTTCTTTCTGTAATTTGTTTATTCAAAATATCTCTGACATCATTAAGTATTAAACTGTTTTCTCCAGAGAACATACAAATCGGCACTACTTTGTCCATTTAACTGACTTTATATCTCTAATAATAACAAAATCGCCCGTAAGTCATAGTGTATAATACAAAATAAAGTTCATTTTTATAAAAATAGAATTAAATGCAAAATACGTTTATAAAATTGTTGTGAGGAACAGAATATCTCCAACCATCCTGCAAGGATCCCCTGACATAATTTTTAATTATTTTCAAAGCTGACGTCAAATCAGCATAATTATGGCTGCAACAGGATAAATGATTATTACTACATTGAACTACGGCCCTACTATCTCAATATCATTTAAAATCTTTTGTTCAAATTACTTTTTCAAATTTCTGCCGGATTACTTTTGTTAATCATCTTCACTTTCGTTTGAACAGTGTGTTTTGTAATTTTATTATTTACATATGTATGTAGGTAGGTAGGTAAATAATAGGTAGGTACTTTGTCAAAGACCTAATAGAATGTTAAGTTTTATTTGTTTAATGTCTACTGAGGCAACGTCCATCTCGCATGTTTTTGTTTTTCTACAATAATTAACTCGGTAATAATTAACTCGGTAGTCGAAGTCGGAGTCGGAGTCGGTACATTGTTTCCGACTCCGACTCCAACTCCTCTGAAATTTGTCTGAACTCCGACTCCGACTTCACGACTCCGACTCCTCAGCCCTGAATTTGACACTAACAGTTCTGAACTGTGTGCCTGGATAACGGAGTGTTTTGAATGGATGATTTTATTTTAAGTATGTTCGATTGGCTATAATGAAGTCGTTTGATTAGCTATAACAAATCATGCATTAATAGAAATCGTGCATTAATCGTGCATTAATAGAAATTGTGCATTTATAAATGATTTTATATTCAGTAAACATAAACTCATAAATAAACGATCGACGGAAAATAATATTAACAATTTTAATAAACGGTGTTTCATAAACTTCTGGCAAGTAAATAATTTCAAATTGCAAAGGTTTGCATGAAAGAAACAAAAAACAAATATTTGAGAATCTGGAAACTAGACCAAAAACATCAAACGGTGAAATCAGGTGTAAAATTCCGTTTTATTTCAAAATGACAATATTTTTCGAGCCATTTTTTTTTTATTTTGCTTAATTTATTTTTTATAAACCATGAAAGAACAAAATTAACTAAGAAATAAGGTGACTGAGTCAAAATATTCAGTTAAAAATATATAATATTATAATCAGTATTATAAGTAAAGGTGATTTGATTCTTATGGATACATGCCAATGTACAACATTTGACTTAAGTCACTAACGACAGTGATAACTCACAAACGTCACTTTGACAGTTCATTCACAACTTTAGCAACAGTAAATTCTGAAGCTATTTTTCATTAACGTCAAATGATCCAATTCATATTTTGTTTATTTCAGATGTGTCCCTTTGGAGTGGTAACACAAATATGCACATTATTGGCACTATTAATATTGGGTGCTGTGGCTCAAACAGAACTCGAGGCATGGAATATAACATATCTTCCCAAAGATCCAGAAGTCCACATTGACAGAGTCACGACAATACAATTCAATGTAACAGGTAAGATTGAAAAAGCACATTGAAGACATTCGTTAATTTTGCAAAAAATTCAGGTCCAGATATACAGGACGAACATCTTCTGCAAATAAAAACTCAAAACGCTGATTTATTAAGTGCTGACTATGAAGTACCTTTTCACTTACAAAAAATGTATAGTTTTTATAACGGGCAATTTAACATTACTGGTGTATTTTTAGGTAAATACTGATTTTAATTCTGTCCATACTTCGTAAATATTACACCTTACTTTTCAGGCAAAACAAATATTTTAATGACTATAAAAAACAATAAAAACCAAAGCGTTTACGAGGAAAGTATACCCATACGAATATTAAGGACAAAAAGGCCGATTGACACTATTTTTACGGTGTCAGTAGCAGTTTTGGTGTCCCTAATTTATATCAATTTTGGTTGTGCATTGAATTGGGAAGAGATCAAAGCAACAGTCCGAAGACCAGTTGGACCATCAATAGCTCTAGGTTCACAATTCATTTTAATGCCATTGGTAAGAAATATACAATGGGTGATATGAATATTAATGGGTATATAAGGTAAAAAACCCAAATTCAGACAGAAAGCAGACAAAAAATCACTTTTAGCATAGCACGCAATTATCAAGATCAGTGAAAACGTCTAGGATATATTCGGACCGTTAGAACATTGGGAGAATAAGAAACGATTGTGGGTTAATAAGTGTAATGTCAAATCAACAAACCGGATGTGGTAAAATATAGTTCAATATTGTAGATTTCTTATTTTAACTAACTAACCAGAAATATGTCGGAATCTAGGACAGTGTCTGAATTAGAGACATTTACCTTACCAAGAAACCCCATTCGTCTTTCAAGCTCAGTTAAAGCTTTTCTGTGAGACGTTTTCAAGGTTTCTTTGAAATCCAGTTCATCAATTATTATAGATTATGTATACCGGGTGATTCAATTTCGATGCTCACCATGGGGATCTCGCTTATTAGTGAACATAGAACCTATGTTTAAATTTGGCAAAAGTTTCATATTTTTGTGTAGGTCAATGGGGTATTCCGGTGTTTTTGAAATTGTCTATTTTTACAAAGTATGGGTGCTACTGTTTGCTACTTCACAAGTAAAATATCAAACATTGTTTTAAATTAAGAGAAATCGTTGTTTGAAGTTTGAATTAGGATTGGTCTTTGTGACGTCACAAAGACCGCTCAAAGTGAGCGACTTGACAACGTTGCTATATCTAGGGTGCACGTAGTAAATTTTTGTCTACTGTTGTGTCAACGTTTAGAATCGCTCGTTTGTTGACACCTGCTTTGATTATTGAGGTTATATCAAACACTTGTTCAAAATGTATAAACTCCAACGCCGACATTGTTCTGTGCCGGGCTGTAACAGCAGTAGAACAGTAACTCCTGATAAGATTTTCTTTACATTGCCGACTAGTGAGATGAAAGATGTTTGGCTTCAAGTTTCAATGATCAAATCATCTCTCAAAAAAGTTACCTTTATTCGTTGTCAAACAACAGGGTCGCCAACCGTCAACTTGGCCGATCAGCTGTTCGAGACCTGTCCGCTGTTGCCACCGCTACTAGGGATCGGTAATCATCGTGTATTTCCGAGGGTGGTCGGTGAATTCAAACGAAATGCACTTTTAATTGCAATTATCTCATAAAAAACTAAACAAAAAAGCTCATAGCTTAACTTTATGAATCCTCATAAGTTGTACAATAGCTTAAACCGAATATCTGCTTAAGTTTTGACATGACCGGAATACCCTATCCGCAAAAAACTGAAATGTTAAGGTATCGTTTTTAATTTTTTATTCAAAACCAAATGCAGCTAGACATTTGAAAACTTTTTAGCAAGGAATGCAGTGTCATTTCTTAATTTGAAATAACATCAAAGATGGCGGCGTAACCATGGCCAGCTTTTGTTTTTCTTATGGGCGCCATGTTGAATTTTGGCATTTTCCGATAGTCGTGTATTTTCTCATTTCCGCAATGTATAACATGTTAGGATTATTTTTTAAAATAATGGTTTAATAATCAAAAAACCTTCAGGTACCTAACTGGAGCTTGGTTACAGACTGCCGGACTCGTTGCCAAGCAACGTCAACAAAATGCACTTGGATCAAACGGCGCGCTCATCGTTGGGCTTGCCATTTAACCAAATAAACCTTAATTGTGGTTGATTGTGGATGTAAAATGCCGTTTACCAATAACGAAAAGCGTGATATGACAATGGTTTATTATTGTTCTCATAGAAATGCCCAATCGTACAAAATTCCTAACATTGGGCAGAAATTTAGCGGACCATGGATGGTTTAGTAAACCCCGCAATTCTTATAATCTTCATGGAAATGTTGAAAACGGTCAAAGAGATATTTTGGAAATGGTAAACGTTAGATTACCATAATTTGCAATGCTTGCACTACTGGTTTTTAGATAAATGACGATCCTCGGATTTCTACGCGGGAACTAGCCTCTAATTTGGAATTGCCGCAAACACGTGTTTTGAGAACATTACGAGCAAAGAAATTGAAACCGTACAAACCCCGCAGAAGTCAAATTTTGCGGTTGTACGAAATTATTTGAATCAACAATTTCCAAATCGCTGCAATGGTAATGTGGTGGAATGTCCTGCTAGATCTCCTGATTTAAGTCCTCTGGACTATTTTCTATGGGGAACTGTGAACGACGAAATTTATCACGATATTCGCAGAAATATCCAGGATCTGCGGGATCGAATAACAAATTCGGTCAATTCTATTCCGGGAAGAACAGTTAGAAGAGCATAACAACATGTCGAAAAGCTGGCTCGGTTTTATGCCTTCAAGAAAATGGCGACCAATTTGAAGATTTACTTAAAAAATAAGCTTTTTGTTGTATAAACTTGCTTCTTTTACAATCTGAATGCTTTTAATCCAAAGCACTCTGGTCAGTCCGGCGCCGGCAGTCTGTAACCAAGCACCAGTTAGGTACCTGATAAGCACGGCAAACAACGAGAAAAAGAAAAAAGTTTTTTTATTATTAAACCATTGTTTTAAAAAATAATGCCAACATGTTATACATAGCGGCAATGAAAAAAAAACTATCGGAAAATGCCAAAATTCAACATGGCGCCCATAAGAAAAACAAAAGTTGGCCATGGTTACGCCGCCATCTTTTATGTTATTTCAAATTAAAAAATGACACTGCATTCCTTGCTAAAAAGTCGCTGTAGAAAGTTTTTGTTTCAAATGTGTAGCTACGTTTCGTTTTGAATAAAAAATTAAAAACGATATCTTAACAATTCAGTTTCTTGCGGATATCTTTAAAATGAAAAATGATAGCTAAAACTTATTTTCAGATAATTCATCAGCAGAAAAATACGAAGCTTTGCCAAATTTAAACAGCCTCTATCTCCACTAATAAGCGAGATCCCCATGGTGAGCATCGAAATAGAATCACCCGGTATACAATCCCAAAAAAAAATAAAAATTAAGTTTTATTCATATCACCCAATCCGCCAACAAATTGAATTTTTCCTAAACAAACCCATCTATTTTAGCTCAGTTTTGGTTTGGGAAAATTACTATTTCCCGACAGCACAGACATGCAATTAGGGATGTTCTTCACAGGGGTGTCACCAGGTGGCGGTGCTTCAAATATGTGGACAGTCATACTAGGAGGAAACATGGATTTATCGGTTACCATGACGACAATAAGTACATTCGCAGCTTTTGCTATGATGCCACTTTGGTTGTTCACCTTGGGAAGAGAGATATTCCACAAAAGTGACATTCCTGTCCCCTATTCGCAAATAACAACGTACGCCATTGCATTGGTAGTTCCATTGTTTATTGGATACCTAATTCAAAGATATTTGAAGAAGATTGGCCAATTCTTAGCTAGGATTTTGAAAGGTTTTGCTTCGATGTTGTTGATATTTATCGTTGTCTTTGCGATTGTTGCGAATTTGTATTTATTCAAACTATTTTCGTGGCAAGTAAGTTTGATATAGGTAAAACTACGAGAGCTGAACGTGAGTCATCGATTCCAGCTGTTATTTTGCTGATACGTTACAGACCATTCCCGTGCGTTAGAAAGAAACAGAGTGCTTTTTCATGCGTCTGTTCTTACGTTTTTAGGCGATGACTCACGTTCAGCTCTCGTAGTTTTACCTATAGACAAAATTGGTAAATAAAATTTGTTTTAATGGTTTTTTTTTCTGTAGATTATTGTTTCTGGCTTGGGTCTGCCATGGTTAGGTTATGGTTTATCATGGATTTTTGCAAGATGTATTTGTAGACAAAACCATAAAGATTCGTTGACTATAGCTATCGAGACAGGCATTCAAAATACTGGTATTGCAATATTTTTATTGAGATTTACTTTACCACAACCTGAGGCAGATTTGACCACAAGTGAGTATTTTCTTAGAGTGAATGTGGTATGCTTTATTTCAAAAAAATATCTTATGTTTTAGTTGCTCCTGTAGCTGTAGCAATAATGACACCAGTGCCTCTTCTGGCTTTGTACATAATACAGAAAATAAGACTAAGGTAAGAATCTTTCAAACTATGACCAGCGGCGCGTTATGCCATCATGGGGCCCTGGGCAGTTTTGAATTTGGGGACCACCATATACTATGTTGAATTAAGAAGAAATACTTTTTTAAACAAAAATAATCCTAAATATCATGTAAATACGAAAAGGGGTAATTCTTTAGCTTATTTAATGACTAAAAATTCATATAAACTTAGGTCCGCAAACGCTTCGTTGCCGATCTACAGGGTGTTGAAATTTCAAGATTTTTTTTGTTTTTTCTTTATAGCTCTTGTATCCTAGGTTTAATTTAAACAGTTGGTGGCGAATAAAATGTCAAAATAAATACAAACATAAGGTTATCTAAATCAAGCCAAGGCATACTAGACCAGTTATTTAAAAAATTTTAATTTCATCTAGCGAAACACAGAAAAGCTTTTATTTTTTTTCTCGATAACGGTGGTAAATACGAAAAAACTACAAAAGATTAAAATGCTTTAGAACAAAACAAAAAATGCATTTTGTATTTTAGAATCCACCAGCGGCGCACCGAAAAAATGTTCACGGGGAGAAAAGGGGGCATGACCCCTGAAAAAATTATTCCCTGTAGATTCTTAAAACCATTTGGTATGCCCAATGATGTAAGTCCTACAGCGTAACCCATATTCCAAATTAGCGCTAAATATCTCAAAAACTACAGGAGCTATAAAGAAAAAATAAAAAAATTTTGAAGTTTCAACACCCTTTTTATTAAGTAGATCGGCAACGAAGCGTTTGCGGACCTATGTTTATATGAATTTTTAGTCATTAAATAAGCCAAAGAATTACCCCTTTTCGTATTTACATGATATTCAGGAACACCGTGTATATACTAATAATACTGATATAACATTTCGGAACAATTAACAAAAATCATAAATAATAGGTAAGGTATTAACCTTTTTGCAACAACATTTAATATAAGTACCTACATAATTATTTAACGTAACAACTGATTATTCTTAAGAATTACAAAATAACTAATAAAAAGCTTAACAATATACAAATTAAAATTCGTAGCAAGCAAAATATATTTTCTTAATAAATAAACGCAATTCTTACAAGTAAAAAAATATATTTTTAATATTTTAAATATTTCAAAAACTCTTGGCGTTGATCGAGTACAGTCGCTTGCCTTGTTTAAATTTCCGCTTCGTCGATAGATAATTTGAGCAGTTTCTTTCAATTGTGTTGTTTCTTGAAATTTTGTGTGAATATCTGTTTTTATTTTCCATTTCGAATTTGACCTTCTGTTTTAAACTTACGAGTTGAATTATTTTTTTTTTATTTTATAGTTGTACTTAGTTTGAAAATCCTGCAATGAATCGTTTACTATCTGAGTTTGGCAATACTTTCACGTTCGTTAAGAAAGGGGAAGTGGTTTGCAATTTATGCTCACGAAGTTTAATTATTCGTAATAAACAATTTCTTCGGGCTCATGTAAAAACAAAAAAACACATGGAAAATGTATCAGGAACGTCAACTAAAAACGTTTTTGATGATTTATGTGAAACATTTATTTCTGCTAATATACCTTTCACAAAAATTAATAATCCCGTTTTTAAAAAAATTATCAAGAAGTATACTGGACGAGACTTACCCGATGAATCCACAATTAGAAAATATTACGTACAAGGGCAATATGACAAAACTACGGATATGAAGGCTAGATGTGTGGTCAACGTCGTTGTCGGATTGTTGGACCCGCAAGACTTATATAAACCCTATTTAATATCTACTCAGTTTCGCTGTACCGTCAAAGCTGAAGAGATATGTACAATAGTAAATGACGCCATAAAAAAAGTGGGAATCACAGACGCTACCAAAGTATTACTGTTTGTTTCTGACGCTGCTGCGATTATGTTAAAAGTTGGAAAATTACTTAAACAACATTTTTCAAATATTCTTCATTTGACATGTTTTGCACACGCTATTCATAGAATTTGTGAGTTTATTCGGGAAGAATTTCCAGACGTGAATACGCTAATAAGCACATGCAAAAAAAAATTATTGAAAGCTCCTTCCAGATTGTCTCTTTACAAGGAAAAGTGCCCTAATCTACCTTTGCCACCGCAACCAGTTATTACGAGATGGGGTACACGGTTAGAAGCGGCAATTTTGTATGCAAGAGACTTTGATGTCATCAAACCTTCGCCTTAAATTTGCCTGATGAAGCAGTTAGTATTAGAGACTACAAAAAAGTACTATCATTACAAGATTTGCTTGAACAATTAAAATTTATTGATACAAATTTTGCGCAAGTATTGCCAACCATAAAGTTTCTAGAACAACATGTTAAACTTGCAAGCAGTTTTCAAAGGATTGAATCTCTGTACGAAAGGTTACGAAGCATTGAAGCACCAATCAGTAAAAAATTACAACAAAAAATTGATGCGGTAGTACATAGAAATCCGGATTTTAATATTTTAAAACAAATCTACGAATTCATTTACGGATGAAGGAATTTCTCAAAAATATTCCAATTTGGTGTTTGTTTATTCTTTTGCGCCTGTGACTAGCTGCGATGTAGAAAGATCATTTTCAAGGTTTAAAGACATTTTAACATCTAAGCGAAATAATTTCACTGAAAATAATTTTGAAAAATATGCAGTAATTCAATGCATATCAACGAAATGAGTAAAATATTTCTGTGGACACGTGTTGCATATAGTTACGACAAACATTTAATATTAAATTCACTCGGCTTACTACAGACCGCCAGCCGCTTCGAGCCTACGGATATCAATCCAATCGACCGCATAAGTCGTCATTGACTCATGCGTGCCCGCTACGCACACTCATAGCTGGGCGATTGCTAGCACTGCGAGACATACATTTTTGTCCGGCCACTGATAATAATACATCAATAGATCATACAAAATCAAGCCTAAAATGCCTTTAGAACGCCAGCATTCCAACAAGATCAACAGCTATTACGCAATAGAATAACATCTTACCTTATACTGGCAATTTGTCTCTTCAACTTCGACGAAAACCGACCAAAAAGTCAACTGGGACGTCTGGGACACCACTGGGATACCGAATGCCACACATTTATCACTATTTTAAAGCAATACACCGATAGTTTTGATAGCAAACATAGAGAGACATTGGAAGACGCTAACATTTTATTACGTCACGGGGTCTACAAACCGTTTAGCACGGTCGAAAACAAAAACACGCATGGCCTGCAACTGCACGTTGACACAGCATAGTAGGGAGGTACATATTAGTGCGATGCTTGGCTAAAAGGTGAAGCCAGGTACCTGGTGGGTCATTTTGAATTGGTTTATATATAGTAAGTACGTAGGCTCTAAAGTTCAATTTGATATTCTGACTACGGTAATTTATTAAATACCTAATTAATTTATAGTTTATAAAATATTGATTTTGGTCCTTGCAATGTTAATAAGGAGTGTGGTGTGTTAGTCTATTACGGAAGAGTTTCCAAAATACTGCTTTGGGGGTCCCCCTGTTGTTGGGGGCCCTGGGCAAATGCCCATTTTGCCCATGGGATAACGCGCCACTGACTATGACTCATTTTTGCTCATCAGAATTAAAGAAGAAATCCCCGAAATTTGGACATTGCTTCATAGAAACCTCTGACATTATATACAATACTTTCAGATCTCGCAGGAAGTTCGAAAAAATTTAATGTTTGTTCGCCCACGAAGTCAATCCCAGACCAATCACAATCATGTCTCGCTTTTGAGGTACATAACCAAAACTTTGTAATCACTCAGTACTGTCTATTTTGTAGGTTCCACAGGCCATCTGCAGAAAAACTAACTGTAGTTGGAGATCTGCCTGATAGCAAAGATTACGATACGATGGGCGATACTCCGTAGAAGCGCAAGACTTTTGAAGTTGTGATAGATTTGAATCGAAGAAATAACAAATCGGCAATATTGTTACTTAGATTTGTAGATGTAAGTTAGTATTTGTACACAATGTAAGTAGTAACACGATGGAGGATTAGCCAGAACAGACAATACACGTTGGTTTTTGTATAATACAGTTTCTTGCGTTTTAATGAACTACCTACTCTTATAACCTATTCTTATAACTACGGAAAATAACGTTTCACTAACCTCAAAATGGTGTCTTCTGATCTATAGTTGATGACTCGCTTTTTACCAGCCAGCGAACTAACAATATGTTTTATTAAACCAGCTGCTTTCCACATAACCGCACAATAATAAATAAACTGATGATGCCTGCTTTTGCAAATACCGTTGCCAATTTACAAGCACCAAAAAAACGTCTTTTGGATTGAGTCACTTCGTGGTCACTTCGCCACAACTGGGGAATATTTTTCAAAAACCCAAAGGAGTGGGAGGTCGTTTTGATGTTTTTTTCCCCAACTGTGTCCCCAACAATATACTATGCAATGAAGTTAGGCTCAAAATGTCGATATATTCGTGTTTTTTTGTTGCACCTTTCTGATGCTCTCGCAAGATAATTCAAGAATCCCGGGAGCGACTGCAGAACGTACCCTAACCCTAAGCAGTTCAGCAAATAAAGTAGTACTTCTACATTGAAAATTATAGTCAAAACGATATTTTCTCTGTAATTTTTCTCAATTCAAAACACGTGTTATATGTTTATTTAATATTGTCATTTTTACCGGTTTTAAAACGTTTAAGTTTGGGCACGTTAACCTAACCTAAGTTTTCTAGTTGTCAATAGTGATAAAAAGAAATATAACCTAACTTTTTCAGTTTTAGAACCAATGTAAGGTAAGTGGCTCATGTGAGAATCACACGATAGCTCTTTCAAAACCAAACAAATTCTAGTAAAACCTTTTTTTTTGTATTTAACACTGTATGAATAAGCATACTTACTTGCGTAAAACTTTCAGCTATGTTATAACACCGTTAAGACACCAACGAAGATTTCACTGCTCCAGGAGAGTAATACTAATAATAATATTCACCGTTTTGTTAAATGTATATATTTTCTTGCCTTTGAATAAATAACTCTTAAATAGGTAATGTAAGATCCAAAGTATCCAATGAAAAACGAATGACATTCGATAAGAAAATAAATATATCTCCAGCGAATCAAGCCGAACGGGAGCATTATATAAAAAAACTGCGTATCCGACTGTAACCTTCGCAACGGCCAAAAATTACACAACGCAATTATACAAAAGAAGAAGAAAAGAACAGAAAACAGGCACAATATTACATCGTTCGTGTTAAAAACATTTCTCTATTTTGAATTCCCTAAACTTTATATAAGTATAGACGTTATCACGGGGTTCGTTATTTGCTAGCCGCCTCCAATTCTGCCTCGACTATCTTCCTGTATTCGTCGAATCCACCTTCTATGCTCTTCACTGAATTATTACCGCATACCCATAATTCTTTGCATACCATTCGAATCAAACGTTCGTCGTGAGATACCAAAATTACACCTCCCTAAAAAAATTACAATTAATTTTTAATTTATTAGATAATTTTTAATTAACTTACTGTGTATTTGTTGATGGCTTTTCCCAGGGCTTCGATGGTTTCAATGTCCAAATGATTGGTAGGCTCGTCAAGTATGAGGAAATTGGGGTTTCCCATACACATGCGGGCAAAAGCTACGCGCGACTTTTGTCCTCCTGACAAGCTGCCCACGGTTTGTAGGGCAAGATCACCGGATACGCCAAAACTGCCTAATTGTCTGCGGTACTCCTCAATCGGTTTACCTGGAGAAAAAATAATTATTTCGGTTTTTCGTATTTTTCTGGGGTTTGTTGTTCGATGCATAGTTGATTTTATGATTAAATCTGATCAATTAATAGATTTTAAGTTGTTTAAGGCTAATTTATTTATGTGGAAAAATGCTGGATTTCTGAGTTATGGTACATAGAATAATTTTTAGACTTTCTTAAATAAAACTAACCTGAATAGCTTTGCTGCAGTAATTCTACGGAATTCACGTTCATGTCCAACTGGTCAACGTGGTGCTGGCTAAAGTAACCGAATTTAAGATTTCGGTGCGCAACTCTGTCTCCCGACGTTGGAGACAGCATCCCCATAATAATTTTCAATAGAGTGGTTTTACCAGCTCCATTGTCACCAACCTATAAAATGTTCGTTAATGGTCAGTGGCCAATAAAAAATTGTGTTTTTGAGAAGTTGGTAACATTCTACATTATACTACCTACTGCACAAATAACAGTGACCTTGAAACGATTTTTACTACTTTTAACTGTTCATTGTAATCATTAATTTACAAATATTTTGTATTGGCGTCATGAAATAAAAACGAATAAGGATCACACAGATTAAACGGCTACACGGCCTACACTGATAAAAGAGTGCGAATTTACATATGAAATTTACATTTTCTTCAGTAAACCTACCCTATTTGTCGGCAATTTTACCATAATTTTAAGCAAAATTACTAAATATCATTGAAAATGCAGTTACATTCATTAATTGTACAAACTGTATGTACATTTGCTAACAACCTTGTAAATTTCATAATAACAATTACTTCAACGGAATAAAATTACATATCTATACATTAAAACTACTGTCTGATATGTAAATTTGCCTTCTGCTCGTGCAATTTTCCTTTCTAGATGGTAAAGTGCTACCGAGATAATTTTTATCACGCTTGCGCAATAATGGGATATACAGTTCGAGTTCCGTTCGCCATCCGTTTGGTTGTGTTTACAGCAGATAAGTTAGAGTTTTATTGAGTGCGATTGTTATATACAACTAATTTAACACTGTTAGTGCCTCTGTGAGTTATCCTTTATCGGTGTGGTGTGGAATATTTGCTCCATATGGTTCTATAGTATTAAAAGATATAATATTGGTACATTCATCTCTTTGTATATTATGGAGGACTTTGCAAATATATACTACAAAGGGCAGGTAAAAGTTTGCAGTCTTGATATGTATAATTCCACTTTCACTAATTGGATGTTCTTTTTAGGATACAAGTGTTGATGATACTGACATTCTACAAATTCAAGGACTTGTGTGGTGTCCATATGTAAGATTTCGTTTATTGTTCCTTCTCGTACATGCAGTCTTACAATCAAATTTATTACTAACATGTATAACACATATCATTTCAATCACCAATATAAAAAATACTTTTCTATAAACACTCATTAATAACTTTACACACACTCTGTACCTCAAAGGAAAGCAGCTGCTGACATTATTATACCCTGTATATGATATATGACTCATGTACTTCTTATTTTGATTTCAGGTGACACATTTTGGACTATATTATATGCTGTGGTTGGATTATCCCCAGGTTCTCTTACTCTGGAGACGGTTTAGCTTTTTAAAAATTATTCCAAGTCAGGGTTCAAAAACGAATAAGGATAAAACCAAATCCACTGAAAGGTGATCAAACTTATTATGAAAATAAATAAGTAAATGTTTGTATGCAGTCTAAGTAAGTGTGTGACGTAAGTTTACCATAGGTATTTCAACTTAATATTGTTGAAATAATATTTAATTTATATTTAAAAGATATATTTCTCTCTGTGAAGCAGATCGATTTATTTTATTATACGATATGTAGATAAGTATAGTCCATGGGTTCCTATTTTATTTCATTTACTTATGATTACATTTTTGTCAAGAACTTCTATTTATTTAATGTTAAAAATATGAAATATTTATAAAAAATATGTAGATATATATATTATAAATATGTTTCACATGTTATTTATTGTTAAAATTATAATAAAACTTCATACTATTATTTTTTGTTCTTATTTATGATCTCCACATTAATAGGATTTTACTAGTGATTTTACTGTTGACAATACAGGCTTGTCCGAGCAGTCGCAAAACCAGTTTACAAACAGTTCTTTTGTGAGAAACCAGATAATGTTCCATTGGTATTTATAATGGTGTTATCATAGCAACATATGTGGTCCATCACAAAAGTACTGATTGTTAACTGGTTTTGCAGTTACTTGGACAAATCTTATATTAAAGTTGCAGAAAGTTTACTGTATAACAATTAATTGCAATTCCGTGTTTACGGTAAATTTACTGAACGTCAGTAATTTTACTTACAAGAGTATATATAAAACCGTACACATCGGAAACCTCATTTCATATGAGAAGTAAATTTATTAGCTCAAAGTAAAATTACAAACCACATGGAATTTTCCCTTCGATACACGGAGGTTAAAAATGACCGCCGATCCACACGGTAAAATTACCTTTTTAGTTTTATCACTGGATCTAAACTGGAAATACAGAACCAATTCGTACTGACAATTTGCACCACAAGATGGCGCCATGTGGCAACAAGCATGATTACACTACATTATAGTAATTAATGTACAAGACGCGTTAACTACAATTTATTTTAATGTGGTTATATAAGGTAATGTGGTTACGGCAAGTTAAGGATTTTTTATCATTCAATTTTTAGCTGTAGAATTTATATTTATGTGGTGCTAATGACTATATCCACTTTTTAAATTAATACACAAATTTCTAAGATCGCCCAACTCTAGTGATTTGTTCATTAACAATCTTGCGAAATTAGATATCAATTTAATTGTCTCTAACAAACGCCGTGTACATTTTGATTTAACATAATTTCTGTGTGGTCAATATAAAAATATAATTGATGAAGTGAACATTTTTAAAAAGCAGATAATATTTTTTTCAGGGCCACTATATAAATAAATCAAAATTGCTCATTAAAATACTCACTATACAAATCCTGGAATCGAAGTTAGCTCCTAAATTTACATCGCTAAAAATAACTCTACCGGCCTTATACCAAAACGTAATTTCGTTCAGTTGCAGAATTGGAGGAGAAAGTGGTTCGGTAACGGGAAATCTAAGAACTACCTCGACCTCTTTTTCAATCGGTATCAACTCCGGCCTAAAATAAAAAAATTATTAAAAAAAAAATTTTCGGAAAAAAAATTAACGTAAAACGTACAATTTCTCCAACATTTTAATCTTCGATTGTACAGAGGATGCCCTGTTTGCGTTGTACCTAAACCTATCGATAAATTCTTGCACGTGAGCACGATGTTGCTGCTGGGCTTCGTATTCTCTTTGTTGGTTCTTGTGTTTCTCCGTTTTCGTTTTTATGAATTGTTCGTAGTTTCCTCTGTAAATCGCGCAATTTTTATTGAAACAATTGTTATTTGTTGTAATAATAATTAATTATTACCTGTATGGTTCAATTCTATGCGAATGTAGGTAAAGAATATCCGTAGGAACTGTGTCTAAGAAGTTACGGTCGTGAGAGACTACGAGCAGCGTCGTCGGCCACTTCTGGAGGTAATTCTCCAACCAGATGATGGCTTTGATGTCCAACATGTTCGTCGGTTCATCAAGAAGTAACAGATCCGGCCTAAATGAGACAGAATTATAGTTTTTGAATACACATTATAAAAAAAATCGATACTTTATACAACTTGATAATACATTTAAAGATTTACAGTGTAGGAAAATTAACTTTTTTAGAAGAAAAAATTTATAAAGTTTTGAAATTTTGGTAATGAACACGCAGTACGAACCCAAATACAGATCCGAAGAGTTCCCACCTCTCCGGTGGGAGCTTCATCCCCTTTTGCTCAAAAAACTACCCCCAATAGTGACTTCGCGGTCTTTTTCGGCGTTTTGCTCGTAAACCGCAATTTTTACGAAAAAATGTTAGAGGACTTTTTATATTCTCCATTAAATTCCTTATAAAAATGTCCCTTACTATTTTTTGCGTATCTCCCACCCAACGCTCGTAAATGACCTTGGAATATAGTCATAGTTTTCAGCGCGAAGAGAAAATGAGCGCAGCGCCACTTTTTACGGTGATTATCTTTAAAAATGTTAATCTAAGCTAGACTAACATTTTTGTTAGTTGTTTATTTTAGCACTGGTGTGTGCTAGTACTTTTTTGTGCAAAATGATGCGTAGAATTCAAAAAAAAATAATTAGATACATGGTGTTCCATTTAAAAAAATTAACTTTCTTAGGAAAAACTGTTTGCACAATTTGGATATGGTAGGTAATCACGCTAATAGAACGCGTCTCACTTAATCATAATCTAAGCGTGCGCAATAAAATTAAAAACAGGTATTGAGATATGCAATTTTTCTTAGACTGCTGTTTTTTCATAAAAATGCCAATAAATCAAAAAGTATAAAGTTTAGGGTAGGTAATGTTATTTTTCATTTTAGTAAAATTTTGCGAGGAATTCAAAATTGTGCCGAAATATAGGTTGTTTCATTTAAAAAAAACATAAGTTTGGGTTGGTACTACCTTATGGAACATCCTGTATACACGCTAATAATTTTAAAATGTGCGCCTCGGCGTTCCGTATAGATGAGTGAAATTAGTTTTAAAATATCTTCATTAACAGCGGCACAATCTTCCGAGATCGCACTGTTGAGACACCTGTATACAAGGCGAGTCTTTCCGTGGACTCTAAACTTGAAGGCATATGTTCTAAATTTTGTCGAGGTTTTGAGAAAATCTGTTCCAAAAATAGACAAAGCATGTTTGGCATTTGGTTTTCTTAGAAAGTAGATTCAATTCACAATTTCTGACTGCAGATTCAATGTTAAAGTCATACCAGAATCAGTTGTCATTTGTTTAATATTGTTTTGTTATCGGAGTGAGTAATAATTTGTTTTCGATTCTTGTCTTTTTGGAAAATTAGTTCATTTTATGAGACTAATTGGCACATAAGAACTCAGATTTCAGAACTTTTTTTAACCTCCTCCCATACATATTTAAATATTTTTAAGTAAATCCTTTTGTGCAATGTATCCACATATCTCTTTTTTAAAATGATGGATAATTTGTTTTGCTAAATTTAATAGTTTTCGAGATAAAACATGAGTGGACAGTAATAAAAGATTGGGAAAGTTGATACACATCTCAAATTTAAACGAGTTTTTCTAAAAACGTTGTAGGGCAGTTGACACAATTTCAGAAAAAGTAACTAATCGATTTGAAAATTTTGTGCGGCATTGTATTTGTAGATTGACTAGATATGATGCCAAGCCAGAAAAAAAATAGTTTAACAAAATATTAAATGCTTTATTCAACTTTTTCTAGTAAAAACAAATTGCATAATTTTCTTAAAAAAGTGTAATTTTGGCTATTTTCAATATTTTTCAGTAATTCTGGTTTGGGCCATAGCCACACAAGTAAACTAAGAAAAAGACTTGTTTGAATTAAGGATATTGGTTCTTGACATATCGTGTCAACCTTTTGATCATCACATTCTTTTAATGCTGATGTGCTTCTTAACTTATTTCTTAGAATTTTTGAATCTAAATGTGCTATAATAGTTATTTTTGTACCGAGGGCCGCTTTATTTACACATTAATTGTTTTAATTAAATTTGGCACCTGTTCAAATGCAAATCCCCCCCAAAATGTACTCACAATTATCCAAAACACTTTCATTCAAGTTTTATAAAAATTCAAAAATATCTTATATCCGCTTAAATCCGTTTAAATTACACCCATGGATAAAACAAAATTTTATTTACTAGCAGACAAATTGTTCGAGAATAGAAAATAATAATAATAATAATAATCCACGCCTTAACATCCCCCAACAGCTTCCGCTACTACGGGGGCATCGGCAGGCCCAAATTATCATTATTATGGCCGAGGAGTAAAGGAAAACCACTGTGAGACTCGAACTCACGCCCCCCAGAAAATGAAATACAAACGGTTTATACCTTGAAAAAAGCGCACGTGCCAACGCTAATCTCATACGCCAACCACCAGAAAACGTCTTTGTAGCTTGCGCTTGCATCTCCTTGTTGAAGCCTAGACCATTCAGAATGATCGACGCTTTCGCGGGGGCCTTATCGGATTCAATATTTTGCAATTGACTATACACTTCCGTCAGCTTGTTCGACAACTCAGGATCTGTTGAACTACAAAAAAAGACAATTGCAACAATAATTATAATCCAAAAGTTTAAAACAAAGCAAAAAAGTACCCCGAATTTAACGCAGCGCTCAGTTCCCTTTCTTGTTTCAATAAATCCTCCCTAACCGTGTCACACTGTAATACGCTATCAAGAGCTATTGTTTCATCGCCAACTACCTAAAAAATAAAGAAAAAATAGTGAGAAAGTAACAAAAATTAAGGAAATAAGAGCGAAAATAATATTTACTTCTTGTTCGACGTGCAGTATAGATATATGTCGTGGGATATGCAGATTCCTGCTGGAAATCATCCGAAGTAACGTCGTTTTCCCTAAACCATTTCTACCTATTAAACCGTATCTTCGACCGAAGGCTAACGTGACATCGGCACCTTTTAGTAAAACCCTAAGAAATTTATAACGTAAATTTTATATTTCGGTAGGCGAGAAACACGGTATTTTATAATTACCTATCGCCGTAGGCAATATCAAAGTTTTCTATGCGAATATCCTGCGCCCTATTGCTACCTTTTGCCTCCATTCTGCTCTCTTTTTTGTTTGTTACCTGCGTTGCTGTCGCGGTGTCCGGGGCAGCAACAACAGCAGCTTTAGGTGTCGTATTTGCTCGTTTTTCAGCTTTTTCCTGTAGTTTTTGATGGGCCTTGTCCAATTTTTTACTGTCTACTTTCTAAAACATCATATTATATCGTTATAGCAAAACAATAATAGCAGAAGCAAGATTGGTATTGACTTGATAAAAATTAATCTTTTTCATTATTTTTGTAACGCTTTTGAAATGAAAATACATATATAAATAAAAACAATACTAATATTCTTTTAATAACACTAATGTGCAAAAATGTATAAAGGTTTCTTTCGAAAAAAATATTTTGTGTTGTGACATTTTTGAAATGCAACACTAGCAGCAGAGAGTAGCGATTTTAGCATTAATACACCACCTTTGGAGATAACAGTTGAACTCATGCCTTCTCCATTAAAAAAAAACATTATTCTGGTCTGAAACACCCAAATAAACTAAAAAGAAACTGTTCTTCTGTAACACTATATCTAATGCTTGGAGAGAATATTATTGTTAATAAAAAAAAAGAAGCACAAAAGAAAATCATTCTAGAGAAATATGAAAGGAAGCGAAAAGGAACACAATAAAAAGCTGCGCCAAGAAAAAGAGAACACTAAAAATTCCAGATGCAAGAAACATTTAAAATACAGATGAGGTAGAGAGGGCAGACTGAAGAAGACTAAGGACTTATTTTATATGGTGTTTCATTAAAAATTGGGGTGTTTAGCTTAAAAGGTTTTTCAAACATATAATAATAGTAAAACTTAAAGCCGTTCTCCTGAACAATGACGAATTGTGAGATATTATTTGTTCATAAACAATATGCCAGTAAAAAGAGATTGTCCAGTAAATTTACAAATAAAGAAAGAAATTATTAAAAATTTAGGTACTAACCGAAGTATCTTCCCTTTTAATCATCCAAATACTGTCATTATTGTCTTCGCTGCTTTGCAAATTTGCAGCCAACGAACCCAAATGTATCGGAGCATTTAATACTTTCGTAAAGCCGTTCGTGTTGTTATTCCTCTTATCTGGTTTCAGCATATTCAGAAGTTGGTCGCATATTACCCTATAACACAATATTTTCGACTATTACAATACACACTTATCGTAATATTAGCAGACATGCCTTCGAGACAAACTCACCTTATGTCATCTATAGTTTTATCCTCGGATATCTGGTGAAGTACCTCACCAACAGCATCGTAAATTTCCTCACTATCCTCGAAATCATCGGCCCCATTTTGCAGTACATCTGCAACACAGAATTTACACGTGCGGGGTGCCGATTCTGGCCATATTTTTCGCAATGCAACTTACCCTCGACGTACTGCTTTAAATCGTCATCGATTAACGGAAATTCCGTTTTAATCAATTCGCTACAACGAGTCATTTTGCCGATAAGCTAATAATTTAAACCATTAACGTATATAGAAAAATAATAATGTTACAGGTTAGAGAATTGTGTGAACGTTGACAATACAACTGACACTTGACAGATAGGTTAGCCAACCTAATAAGACAAAAATGCGAGATATGGAGGAAGGTTTGTTTGATAGTTTATCGATCATGTAAAGATTCTATAAACGTATTTGTTCGAATACATAAAGAAAAATTGAGTTTTAATGTTTAAAATAATAATTTTTTGAGATTTTACTAATAGCGCACTAGTGACATCTAGCGCAAGGAACTCGTACTGTGCATTTTGAACCATAAATAAAGCATACTTGATAAAAATCTAACGGTACGAACGTGGTATAAACGTACAAACTTCTTTTTATCAACTTATATAAGATCGACAAACTTTATTTTATGCTATATTGACAAAATATTATTAGAAATAGGGATATTTGGTTTATCAGCATGGGAAAACCATTAATCCGGCGCATGCGCATCATTTTTTAATCCGTTGGTTGTGTAATCTGTTCAACAGGGCTACGATTTTAATCGAAAAATGTTCCGTACAGCTCTAGTTCGTGCTGGTTCAGCATTAAAAACCAGCTTAAATGCGTCCAGGCCAACAGCTGCACTTACATCAAGTAGGTTCATGTCAAAAGTGAACACTGAAACAGATGAACAGTTTGATACCAGGTACGAGTCATATTTCAATAGGAAGGACATTGATGGTTGGGAAATCCGCAAGGGAATGAATGATTTGTGTGGTCAGGACTTGGTGCCTGAACCAAAGATTGTCATCGCTGCCTTGAAAGCCTGCAGACGTGTCAATGATTATGCGTTGGCTATCCGTTTTATCGAGGCCGTTAAAGATAAGTGCGGAGCGAGGGTAAATGAAATCTACCCGTACATCGTCCAAGAAATCCAGCCTACTCTGACGGAGCTTGGTCTCGAGACTCCTGAACAATTGGGCTACGATAAGCCTGAGTTGGCGTTGGAAAATGTCAACGAAATGCATTAAATAATATATGAATATAGGCTGTAATTAATATTATTGTACAATAAACACGATTGTAGCGATTTTGTTTTTGTATTATTGAGTTATTTTTAGTAGTAAACGTTATATAAAACTAATTGTGATATTTATTCTTTCATCTACGTATGTATGACTGTATAATCCTTATTATGACACTAGCTTTGATTAATATTGACAGGGCTTTAGAATAATGACTTCTTTATTCAAAGAAACTGTCATTATTAGTCAATACATTTAAATACATTTAAAATATTTGATATAAAACTGAATATTTGAGATTTTATTGTAGATAAAATGTTATATTTGACTCGCACATAATTGATATAAATCCTTATTTATGTGCTCGTCAAATAATATACTACTATATTTTATTGGCAGTGTTTCAATTGAACAATTAATTACCATAATTTTAGTAGAAATAAACTCCATTGATTCACATATTAGGTGAACATACACAGCTTGACCTGTGGCAGATAAATAGGGTTGACAGATCTTATATACAGTAGAGCGTCGATAATTCGAACCTCGGTAATCCAAACGCCCAAAAATCAAATAATAAAAAATTAAATCATTGAGTAACCGAGTAAAAAGTCATTTTTGTCGATTTCTGTATCCAGAAATATTGCTTTTGCTTTATATTTTGTATCCAATACTTGTATTTTCTACTATTTAGCTGCAATGTTTGATAATCCAAACCACCTTCAGTTCCAATTAGTTCGGATTATCGACGCTCTACTCTATTTCATACAAGTCTAAGATAATTTCTCAGTCTCATATATTTAGAAAAGTAAAACTGAGAAGATCTACTAAAATTTTGTACCCCTTGCCATTAAATTCCTGTTAGTATATTCATTGAATTTTACCTCCCATAATCCATAACACGAAATAACTTTAAAATGATAAAACTGGCAATGTTTTTGGCAGAACATATTTTTATTACATGTTTAAATATCAACAAGCAACATTTATGTAATTAATTCTTCTTCACAGGAAATTTGGTGTAGCGTTTGATGCAATGGCAACAATTTAGTTAGGAACATTTATTTTATTAGCCACCAACCTGCTTACCCAACCTTTGTTGGGGTGAGCTTCTGTCACTTATCAAGGTAAAGACTCTGCTTTAGTAATTTGTGGCCATGATTTAAAAAAATGGTACATTTTTAGAAAGAATGATAGGAAATTATATATCTTTGGTAATTTTAAAAGAACCATGTATGTCACTGCCATAGAGAGGTGAAAAGAGTTTATACCAAAGATAAAAGAATATAAAGATGCGACGCTTCGGGTCGGCTCCGTTGATTTAGTGGGGGCCACATTTGATGACCTTGAACGCATGTGAGCTTTAAACCGTTGACCAAACAAGACGGGAATTGGCGGGAATTTTAAACTAACGAATACAATGCACGATGGGCGGCAACGTTACCGACATTAAAGGTTATGTAATGCAAATGAAAACGAATCAATATTCACATATATAAATAAAATAAAACGTATCCGATAGCCACCTAAATGGAATATTAACAAAAGTAGTGGATTATAATATAACAAATAACAGCGGTTTGTTGACTTTTTGAAAGTATAACTAATAATTAAGCAAATAACTGTGTGATTGTTTGCCTAGGCCATTGATATTCAAACTCACATTATGACTTGTTGCTGGCAACCAATATGTTTTATATATTTTATTCTATTTTGTTTGATAAATGACCACTCATTAAAATGCTTATTAAAACACTACATGCATAATCTTGCACAATCCAAGGAACGTAAACACCAAACTAAGGTTATGTCACCCGCTAGTATACAAACACAATCAGCTGTTGGTAGCCATCTTTTCGTTGACCAAATCTATCTCACTCTTGAACCGCGTTTTCTTGTCTAGTGACTTATCTTATAATTCTCTTATCTTTGGTTATACCATGACATACATAGGTTTGAAAAATTACCGACCATATATTCTGATTATTTATCAAGAAAAATTCAGTAATGGATTTGAAAGGCTGTTTTGTTGCAATATCCATATGCGCAGTTATGAAATATAAATAGTAACTGCTATTTGAATATCACTTAAAACTTACCGTTTCTATTCTACAAATTATGCACAGCATTATTGATAAAATGTTTTATTTGTTTATTGTGTTAAAAATACACACCTGCAACAACATAGGTTCATAGCTATACAAACGTTCGTTTTTATACTTTTCAATTGTTCGCTCCTTTGCTTTTTATCTTGGAAAATATTGGTACGGATACATCCTGAGTTACTCTCCTATGTACGTATATACAAATATAAAATTAACTATATACTAAATAAATAATAAAACAGTTAAACATGTAATATAAAACAATGTGAAAAACATAAAAATATATTATATAAGATATGATACAAGTTTTAGGAGACCATTCCGTTTATACAAAAAAAAAAATCATATTAAAAGAACGTTATACATATACATACAAAATTGACCGAAATGCCTTAAAGTAACTCTGCTTAATGACTTAATACACTTACTGCGGAGAGCCCTTTTTACTAAATCGAAAAGCGTACACAATTTAAAAAATATTTATTTACAAATTTTCTTCCTTATCAAAACTGTTTGCGAGCACTGCTTTACATTATGAGCAATTGTTCAATTTCCATTGCTATTGTAGTTATAAAAAGAACAAAAATATGTCACATAGTTCACTACTTACGTATGTTACAATTCTCTAAAAAGTGCAAGTTTGAGATATCAGGGAAAATTTACAGGCACACGTGTTTTACGGCAGTACTATCTGTCATCGGAATTTTCCATCCGAATGTACAAATTGCTTCGCTATTTCTCGGTTGATTGTCAGAGCTCTTTGAGCAACGCCGACTTTGCGTTCTTCAGTTTGTCCAATCTCTTCAGTAAGTGCGTATTTGACGTTTCTAATTCTTCCGCTCTATTCATAGCTTCCCGAGCCTATATAAAACAGAAAAAGTTAGTCGATAGTCTAAAAAGAAATTAAACAAAAAATAAAAAGCTTTACTGTAAACTAATTTTCTATGATAAGAGGTTTTATAAGAGCATTTTTTATAATTTTTAGCAAAACAAATAAATTGTTTTAAAAAAAATGTTTTTATAGATCTAATCCATTAACAGATTCACTCGTAAATTGGGCAGGCCTAACAACTATGTATCGACTTGCGAAACACTGAAACATAACCTCAATTTAGAAATGTACAATCCAGTTTTTCCGTACATCAATTTTTTTCAATAATCGTATTTGTCATGTCACTAAAAAAATCTCTTATCATAGAATCACCCGCGTACAGATTTTCTATTAATTTAATTCAACCTACACAAAAACATGCACATGCAATATTAACTGTATACTTCCTATTGCAATAACTAAAAATAAGAAAGTTAAATGAAATGGAGATCGATATACTGCAGTGTTAAGCATAGAGGGCATATCTAATACGTTTTTTTTATTCTTTGCCATTTTCTTGCATATTTTAGCTTTAACAGATCAAGAAAAAGTCAGTAAGAAATTTTATTGAAAAAAAAAGTAAAAACTCGGCAAATTGGCAAGGGGTTTGGCCCCAATGTTTAACAAGACTGTACCATCTGACCAAAGTCACCCAAAAAGTAAGCGTAATGATTTATTTTCCAACTTTTTCGACAGGCTTATGTTAACTAGTCTGTTAAATAGAATGTTTTTTTTTCTCTAGTATCCAGCAGACTGAAAATTACGATAATATTGATAACTTTGGGTCTGCATATAGCACTTAAAGAAACACTGTCAGTCCTTCCAGGACTCTTCAAAACAATTAAACATATTTTTAGTATATTCACCACAAATAATACTAAATACACAAATAAATCTATTAAAAATTTACTCTCGATTCACAAAGTCCACAGTTTGCAGAGTTATCAATATTTTACTGATTTCCAATTGTCTTATTGTCACAGAATTTAAAAAAAAAAACAAATTTTAGGTTAGGGTTTTGCAATAGGCGAGTCTTGACCTTGAAAAGCGACATATATAACCTCTGCAGAAGGGAAAGCAGGTATGCAGGTTGGTATCTAATAAAATAAATACCTTTTTCTACTTTGCATTCACAATGCACACATTGTAACACTGTTTTCGGTGTTACAATTAACACATTGTAATACCGAAAACAGTAACATTTTTGTCTAAGATTGGTACACATTGATATGAAATGCCGTATGTCAAACGTACAATACATAACCCAACATAACCACACACTGCATCTTCTTAATCACTTGCAATCGCATAAACTGCGAAATATCAATATTCTATACATATTTAAACATGGGTGTAGCCTGCTAAAGTATGGCCAAAGGATTGGGGCTTTCTTAGTTTTGCTGTGTTCATCACAATACGCCAGCACGGTGTTTTCGGTGATGTTTTACGACTCTGGTAAGTGATCGTTATTATTCTTTTCAAATAAACATCAAATCTCCTTTTCAGATATAATTCAAGGACCACATTTACTTTAATAAGGTATTATGCGAAGATCAAACCTACATCGTAGATATGAACGATTTTAATTACTGCTGCGAGATTGTATATGCGCAATAAATGGTTTATCAGCATACACGTACGAAGCTATAGTACATTTAAAGTGTAGAGGCTATCTTAGTTTATGTAACGTATAAGTTTTCGGTAATATTTTGGACGCTTGGATGCTCGGTTCAATTCGTATTAGTTTTTGTCCGTCGCTTTCGACTTCGTCTTAGTTCTGGTTGTGTGCAACGTATTTGTATTACCTCCATCACATGTAATTTTACTAAGTATAATTTATTCTAATAAACTACTTTGCCGAAATTAGAATTGGGTTTCAATTATAAGTGCTTGTAAATATATAAGCCGCAACGGCTACGTAGCGGAATTAGGTAGACACCGCTATTAAACGTTATAACTTATAACAATTCTTTAGTAAGTTCTTGTTCTTCGAAGTAACTAATCACTAATCAGTCACCGCCAAACACTTCTATTCTGATTATTATACTTATGAAACCACTATTTTAAAGTTGTTAACTTTTTAGGTTAAGTTTCATGTATTTATCACAGTAGGGTTAAAAGTGTTGCCCCAAACTCCATTATGATCATCGTTGCGACCTCGCTGAATATTTATTCAAACTTGTACGCTAAAGTAGAGTAAAATTATTCACAATTAGATTTTGTCATGATTTTATCTCATCGATCTCATCCTTAACGAAGTTGACAGTTACTACAGTGCTGCCACGTGGTACCCGCAAAATACCCTAGATTCTAATTTAGCGCGATATAGTAACCACAATTTCTAAATTTATATAAAATTAATGACGCAAAGTAGAAAAAATAGTATATTACACTCGTTTTATAAGACTAATTTGACGTCTTATAAAACTTGTATAATAATCGATAATATACTATTAAAGAAGAAATGTCAACAAATCAGTCATGTTCTACTAATATTTTAAAACATCAACAAATAGGTTATGTTTACATTTGGGCAGAGGTCCTATATTTCATTTTTCAAGGTCAAGAATCCGCTATTGTATTGAAAATCAACAAAGCCAACATAATTCATAACTAATGTTTATAGCCTAACAAAAAAATTTTTAATTTCAATAGAAAAAGTGATATAGCAGTGATGGATATAAATTTTGTTATAATGAAATGTGAAATGATTACGATGAGAAATTTCAAAAAAAAACCAACACGACAACAAAATCTGATTAGCACATGAACACCGTTATTAAAGACAACATATAATAAAACAAACAAAACGAGAATAACGAGATAACATTACAACAACGCTGCACTATGTGGGGAACGTCAAGCCATATGTTTTACCGATGTTGCAACCGTTTGATCTGCTTGGTAAGGGCAACCGTATTAGCTTCGTTCCGCAACAATTTATCCTTTATACCGTTCACCTAACATAACCACAACATATTAAGCAACAAGAATCAATAAAGAAAACCAAACTGACAAAGCAAAACATTTGAAAGCAACGGCACAGTGACTAGCGTTTGTTAGTGTGTTAATGTCTACCTCCGGAATCAGCAATGCTTTCATCGAATGAACTAGAGCTACTTAAAGTATCCTGAAATGTTAAAAAAAAGCAAAGAAAAAATAAAATGAAGCTAGATAAAAATGTAAAAAAATCGTCAACCGAAATAAATAGAAAAAGCGCTCTAAAATTTGTATGAGATACATACCTCTCTCTGTAATTTCCTCTTCTCGGCTTTCAAGGCCTCCTCGGATTTTTCTGATACCTCCGAGGCAGCTTTATACCGTATCACCTGACTTTCTAACCTAGCAACGTTCGCTTGCAGCGTCGCCGCATCTTGTTCGGCTTTTTGTGCCCGGAACTTGTACTCGGCTAATTGTTTACTAATTTCTCCTACAAAAAAAAAGGTATAAAAAAGGTCATAATAAAATTACCTAAAATTAATGAAATAATTAACTAAAATTAATTAATTATATACACCGTCGACAAAAAAAAAATCGTACAAATTTTCTATTACTCGTGTTTCCAATAATATTTACTGAATTTAGGTATTTCTTTAAGAAACAAATTGCCTACATTGTGAAGAATGAAAACATATCATATTCGCAATAATATATTGTTTCCATCCAATGTTATGTTACTTTATGTAGAAGCTTACTTTATGCGGGTATACTTTATCATACGTAGTATTATAAAGTATTGTAATCATGCCGAAAAAGAAATTTGAGATTTTACCGGTGTGTGTGTGTGTGTGTGTGTGTGTGTGTGTGTGTGTGTGTGTGTGTGTGTGTGTGTGTGTGTGTGTGTGTGTGTGTGTGTGTGTGTGTGTGTGTGTGTGTGTGTGTGTGTGTGTGTGTGTGTGTGTGTGTGTGTGTGTGTGTGTGTGTGTGTGTGTGTGTGTGTGTGTGTGTGTGTGTGTGTGTGTGTGTGTGTGTGTGTGTGTGTGTGTGTGTGTGTGTGTGTGTGTGTGTGTGTGTGTGTGTGTGTGTGTGTGTGTGTGTGTGTGTGTGTGTGTGTGTGTGTGTGTGTGTGTGTGTGTGTGTGTGTGTGTGTGTGTGTGTGTGTGTGTGTGTGTGTGTGTGTGTGTGTGTGTGTGTGTGTGTGTGTGTGTGTGTGTGTGTGTGTGTGTGTGTGTGTGTGTGTGTGTGTGTGTGTGTGTGTGTGTGTGTGTGTGTGTGTGTGTGTGTGTGTGTGTGTGTGTGTGTGTGTGTGTGTGTGTGTGTGTGTGTGTGTGTGTGTGTGTGTGTGTGTGTGTGTGTGTGTGTGTGTGTGTGTGTGTGTGTGTGTGTGTGTGTGTGTGTGTGTGTGTGTGTGTGTGTGTGTGTGTGTGTGTGTGTGTGTGTGTGTGTGTGTGTGTGTGTGTGTGTGTGTGTGTGTGTGTGTGTGTGTGTGTGTGTGTGTGTGTGTGTGTGTGTGTGTGTGTGTGTGTGTGTGTGTGTGTGTGTGTGTGTGTGTGTGTGTGTGTGTGTGTGTGTGTGTGTGTGTGTGTGTGTGTGTGTGTGTGTGTGTGTGTGTGTGTGTGTGTGTGTGTGTGTGTGTGTGTGTGTGTGTGTGTGTGTGTGTGTGTGTGTGTGTGTGTGTGTGTGTGTGTGTGTGTGTGTGTGTGTGTGTGTGTGTGTGTGTGTGTGTGTGTGTGTGTGTGTGTGTGTGTGTGTGTGTGTGTGTGTGTGTGTGTGTGTGTGTGTGTGTGTGTGTGTGTGTGTGTGTGTGTGTGTGTGTGTGTGTGTGTGTGTGTGTGTGTGTGTGTGTGTGTGTGTGTGTGTGTGTGTGTGTGTGTGTGTGTGTGTGTGTGTGTGTGTGTGTGTGTGTGTGTGTGTGTGTGTGTGTGTGTGTGTGTGTGTGTGTGTGTGTGTGTGTGTGTGTGTGTGTGTGTGTGTGTGTGTGTGTGTGTGTGTGTGTGTGTGTGTGTGTGTGTGTGTGTGTGTGTGTGTGTGTGTGTGTGTGTGTGTGTGTGTGTGTGTGTGTGTGTGTGTGTGTGTGTGTGTGTGTGTGTGTGTGTGTGTGTGTGTGTGTGTGTGTGTGTGTGTGTGTGTGTGTGTGTGTGTGTGTGTGTGTGTGTGTGTGTGTGTGTGTGTGTGTGTGTGTGTGTGTGTGTGTGTGTGTGTGTGTGTGTGTGTGTGTGTGTGTGTGTGTGTGTGTGTGTGTGTGTGTGTGTGTGTGTGTGTGTGTGTGTGTGTGTGTGTGTGTGTGTGTGTGTGTGTGTGTGTGTGTGTGTGTGTGTGTGTGTGTGTGTGTGTGTGTGTGTGTGTGTGTGTGTGTGTGTGTGTGTGTGTGTGTGTGTGTGTGTGTGTGTGTGTGTGTGTGTGTGTGTGTGTGTGTGTGTGTGTGTGTGTGTGTGTGTGTGTGTGTGTGTGTGTGTGTGTGTGTGTGTGTGTGTGTGTGTGTGTGTGTGTGTGTGTGTGTGTGT
Source organism: Aphodius sticticus (assembly GCA_963966075.1). Classification (NCBI taxonomy): domain Eukaryota; kingdom Metazoa; phylum Arthropoda; class Insecta; order Coleoptera; family Scarabaeidae; genus Aphodius; species Aphodius sticticus. The sequence goes on from OZ014509.1 coordinate 72,673,021, forward strand.
GTGTGTGTGTGTGTGTGTGTGTGTGTGTGTGTGTGTGTGTGTGTGTGTGTGTGTGTGTGTGTGTGTGTGTGTGTGTGTGTGTGTGTGTGTGTGTGTGTGTGTGTGTGTGTGTGTGTGTGTGTGTGTGTGTGTGTGTGTGTGTGTGTGTGTGTGTGTGTGTGTGTGTGTGTGTGTGTGTGTGTGTGTGTGTGTGTGTGTGTGTGTGTGTGTGTGTGTGTGTGTGTGTGTGTGTGTGTGTGTGTGTGTGTGTGTGTGTGTGTGTGTGTGTGTGTGTGTGTGTGTGTGTGTGTGTGTGTGTGTGTGTGTGTGTGTGTGTGTGTGTGTGTGTGTGTGTGTGTGTGTGTGTGTGTGTGTGTGTGTGTGTGTGTGTGTGTGTGTGTGTGTGTGTGTGTGTGTGTGTGTGTGTGTGTGTGTGTGTGTGTGTGTGTGTGTGTGTGTGTGTGTGTGTGTGTGTGTGTGTGTGTGTGTGTGTGTGTGTGTGTGTGTGTGTGTGTGTGTGTGTGTGTGTGTGTGTGTGTGTGTGTGTGTGTGTGTGTGTGTGTGTGTGTGTGTGTGTGTGTGTGTGTGTGTGTGTGTGTGTGTGTGTGTGTGTGTGTGTGTGTGTGTGTGTGTGTGTGTGTGTGTGTGTGTGTGTGTGTGTGTGTGTGTGTGTGTGTGTGTGTGTGTGTGTGTGTGTGTGTGTGTGTGTGTGTGTGTGTGTGTGTGTGTGTGTGTGTGTGTGTGTGTGTGTGTGTGTGTGTGTGTGTGTGTGTGTGTGTGTGTGTGTGTGTGTGTGTGTGTGTGTGTGTGTGTGTACCCGTTTGTGTGGAGACGATTCCGGAGAAAGTACTAAAGGAAGCGGGACGAAACTCCATATTTAAAAGTTTCATGACCAAACTTAGAGCTGAAAAGTTTTTTGTTAAAAAGAGTCCAAAGGAACTGGATGTTTCCTTTAAGCATTTTTAAAGGATTTTGCAAATGAGCCGCCATTTCTGTAATTTCGTTAAAATAGTTAAATAATAAATTAAAGTAGAGCAAATTCTGCATAATTTATGTTTATCACATTTCTTGGTAAAATTAATAGTTTAGCTGAATAAGCAAATTCTATTTGATTGAGATCGGTCGTGTCTGCATTGATATAAAACTAGTTAGCCAGGATTTGACACATATTTTCCTTTCCACATATGTTTTGACAATACCTACTGTCAATAGTATCAAAATATCTGTAAAAACGTGGCTAACTATGTTAATGCACAATGTTACAATATACAATGTACAATAATGCTACAATGTTAATGCAGACATGGCCGATCTCGATCAAATAGAATCTCATGCAGGTAAACTATTAATTTTATATATAGTATAATAAAGTCATGTGCCTAGCCACATCAGAGTTTTTGAGAAATGAAAGTGTATTAAAATGAATGACATTTGTTTTGTTTTGGTCAAAAATAATAGTAGAGATTTTATAGCACCATATACAGGGTGAAATTTATTTTATACTCTTCTTGTTTAGCTGTAAATTTTTTAAAAATGTCTCTATTTTGATTTTGCAAAGTGTTTGGAGCAAAAAACAACATCTTCTTTTATTGAACCAAAATTATGACATTGCTTTCACTTGTCTGATGGTCAGGTCTATTTGTTTTGCACGTAAAAATTACCATTTTCAAATAAAAAATATAGAAAAAAATAAGAGTAACTCTTCAATGTATTCAGATGTTATAGAATAGTAGACATGTTATAGGCTGACCAGTGTTGCCAGATTGGGGGATTTTCTCCTAAAAGTGGGGGACTTTTAGGTGCTTGGGGGAAGTTTTGGTGGTATACAATGACTGGGGGATTTTCTGGGGGCAAACTTTTATATTGGGAGATTTTTTGCGGCATTTTATTATCAATTTATTTTATTTATATTTTATTGGTAACTAATTCCAACAGGCTATTTCCACAGCTGTTCCACGTTCTGTTGAGGATTTGGGGGATTTGTTTTCCTTTGACAACTGATAGAAACATTGAAACTCATATCTATCCCCCCTCCCACCCAAACAAGCTTCTTTTCAAGGTAGAAAAAATTGGGGGATTTTGTTGACAAAGCGGTTGTTTTTGGGGCAATTTTCACTGTTAATTGGGGGAAGCCGTAAAATCTATCTGGCAACACTGAGGCTGACATTGGAGATGTTCTTTATTTAAAAATGAAAGTTGTGTATAAAAGTACACAACTAAAAATGAAAAGATTGGGTTTCAAGTGATGTGTCAAACTCAAAAAAACGCCCATTACATCATTCATTTTAACACATCATCGATTCAATCGTTGCAAAAACAAAAATAGCAACATGTGACACATCATAATTGAAAATGAATAAATGTACGCAATTAGATATCTATCTTGTGTCTCGCAATGTTTTTGTTACAACGTCTAATTCCACTGTTTTTTAATTTGAAGTAATAAAAGTTATGTTTTAAAATTTCACCCAGTATACGAAAAGAATCACCCTGTATACAGCACCTCTTTATTCCAGCACTAGCGTACTTTTTGACCACAACCAAACAAATGTTGTTATCTACTGATTTTAATACCCCTTTCATTTCATATTAAATTGACCCGACGTTATCAAAAATGGCCACACACACACACACACACACATGGCCACTTTGGATTGAAATGTTTTGATATTGTGAGTATGGTATGTTTTCAATTTTTACAATACAGGTAATTAATTCGCTTTTCAAGGAAATATTTGACTGGAGTAAATATTATACGAAATACGATTAATAATTTTTTTTAATTAATTTTTGTTTTGTCCACAGTTATACGTCTATAAAGCAAAAAATAATTAATTAACTTAAAAGTAATTAATTAACTAATAATTAATTAACTAAAAACTAATTAATTTTACTTACTCTGGACATCAGCGGCATCATAGTCTGAATCGGACGTTGGGCCGTTCAAAGTTATGCCTGCAGCGTTCGACTTCCGTCTTTTGCTGCGCTCCTCCTCTAGCTCTAACTTTAGGTGACTAATCTGGTCTTGGAGTTCGCTCTTCTCTTTTGCAAAACGTGCCAGCCGGACATCTACATAAAAAAAATTAACAAATAATTAATTAATTAACAAATAATTAATTAATTAACAAATAATTAATTAATTAACAAATAATTAATTAATTAACAAATAATTAATTAATTAACAAATAATTAATTAATTAACAAATAATTAATTAATTAACAAATAATTAATTAATTAACAAATAATTAATTAATTAACAAAAATTAATTAATTAACAAAAATTAATTAATTAACAAAAATTAATTAATTAACAATAAATTAATTAATTAAAAATAAATTAATTATACAACAATAAATTAATAAATTAACAAAAAAATTAATTAATTAACAAAAAAATAATTAAGAAACGTACCTAAACTTCCTTCTCCGGCAGCCTCTAGCAATTGAGCATTCTCCACCTTGACGAGAGCTTTCTTAGGTGTCCCGAGCCCATTGACGACAATCTCCGAGGAGCTGGACTGATCCCCGGGAGGGGGATCCTCCCCGACTATGATTAGCCCCTTCTCGGCTATGAGTCTATCCCGTTCTTCTAACTCAGACTGCGTCACAGCCAGGTCATCTTTAAGTCTATCGGCCTGCCTTTTCAACTGATCGTGTTCCCTACATTTATCCCTATGTTCTCTCCGCAACTGCGAATGTTCCTCTTCTAACTCCTCTAATCTGCAAAACAAATCAAATTTTAGAACGGCAATTAATTTTGAGCAATAGGGAACATGTATACAGGTTTGGACAGATAAATCAAGAAATTGTTAAAAGTGAAAGTTGTTTTGGTAATTTTGTTGAATGATTGTAAGTAATTACTTAATTTTTTACGCTTGTATTAACTTCACTAGTTGTTTGTTATTTTGTTTGGTTTTGTTTGTTTGTTACGTTCAAATCTTCTAATCGATGTTTTACCTACTTCCCAATGTCCAATCGAGTTCAAATTTTGTATGTGGTCAGATTTCCAGTGACAATGCATGAATCAATAAGAAGAATTGGATTTTTTAAAATAGAAAGTGATTTCTTTTTATAAAGCGTAGTTTTTAAAAATAATATTTTGTACATAAATGTTTTGGTAAATTAATCTTTTAATTCACAATAATAATCCATGTGGTCTTTCCCTAAGATTATATAAATTGTTAGGTCGATTTGTGAACACCTTGGTTTTTAAGTGCCCCCCCCACCACAGAAAAAAAAAGTCTAATGGCGTCAGATCAGGGGACCTAGCCGGCCATTCCACTGTCCCATGTATAAATAAAAAGTTGTTTCATCAGAAAAAATTATACGCCGCGAGAACATTGGATTGCGAATAGGAATTTCCATCATTCGGTCACAGAATTTTTGACTATGGCCATTTTCTGCTAACTCATAGTCCATTTTAACCTTATAGAGACGAAATTTTTGATTTTTTTTTTAAGTTTCAATACCGACACATGGCGCAGATTATGCCAGAAAGTTGAAACGAGTAAAATAACAAATCACCAACGACCACGTGTTGAACTTTGCTGCCAACACACAAATTGAGAGAAAAATACTAAACAATCACTCCCATATAACGGGTGCTTTTATTAGAGGTATCACTTTAACTTGGCAACACTGTTTTCATTGACCGCCATTTTGTCAGCTACCATGTGATTTATCTTTAGTTTCGTTTGCCATTTCATCATGAATATACTAACGCCTGAACAACGCATGCAAATAGTGCAGATTTATTTCAAAAAGCACGGTTCTGTTCGTGAAACGCATCGCGCACTACGTCCATTCTATGGTCGAAACAATCATCCATCAGAGCAATTAATTCGATTAACAATGCAACGGTTTTGCACCACGTTCACTCTAAATGATAACACGCATCCTCTGAGACGTACAGTGCGTACCGAAGAAGCTATTGCTGCTGTAGAGCGCAGCATCGAGGAAGACCCGAATGAGTCAATCCGCCATCATGCACAACAATTGGATCTGTGTCCATCCACTTTATGGAAAATTTTGCGGAAAGATCTTGGTTTGCGGGCTTACAAAATCCAACTCGTGCAAGAATTGAATATAATCCTCAAGCCATTGTTGAGACACCGTTACATCCAGAAAAACTGACAGTTTGGTGTGCTTTATGGGCTGGGGGAATAATTGGTCCTTACTTGTTTAAAAACAATGCCGGCCAGAGGGTTGCAGTCAATGGAGACCGCTATAGAGCCATGATCAATGACTTTTTCGTTCCTGAATTGAATCGCCTTGATGTGGGGGAGCTGTGGTTCCAACAAGACGGCGCAACATGTCATACAGCGCGTGCCACAATCGATTTGTTGAAGGAAACGTTTGGTGAGCGCATAATTTCGCGTCGTGGACCTGTGAATTGGCCTCCAAGATCGTGCGATTTAACACCGCTGGAATATTTTCTGTGGGGGTATGTGAAGTCGCTAGTCTACACCGATAAGCCAGAGACGATTGACGACTTGGAAGACAACATTCGCCGCGTTATTGCCGATATACGGCCCCAAATGCTGCAGAGAGTAATCCAAAATTGGACCTCACTTCATCCGAGCCAGTCGCGGTGGCCATATGCCAGAAATTATATTCAGATAAAAATGGTAAAGAATTATCTTTCAAATAAAGCCAATTTTGTGGCGATTGATACAATTTATCTGTGTTTTATTTCATTTTGAAGTTCTATACATCTAAAAAGAAATGAGCTTTGTCGAAACTAAGGTTTTAAAACGTCAATTCGCGAAGATATCTATTTTCACACCGCTAGAAAAACAACAAAATTGACGGAAAAATGTTGAGACAAACACATATCTTAAATCGCGATTGGTTATTTCAAAAATTTACCACCACATTTAGCTCAAATGACATTTCAAATCTCTTCATTCTTTCCTAGTCAATAACAACATAATTTTATGTTTTGCTTTGTAGCAATTATCATCAGACATCGATAGAAAACGTTTTCAATAATTACCTTGCGTTTATATCTTCCACAAAAATTTGACGATCCATTATTTACGTAACTTACCTGTCTTTGAGGAGTTCTAGTTGATATGTCTGCGAGGCTTTGTCATTGTCAAGCTGGGCGTTTGCAACCATGGCCTTCCTGAATTTCTCCTCAACCTCTTTGAGTTCGTGCTGCAATGTTAAATGTTTGATTAGTACGTTTGATAACATCATGGCGGCAGAGGGAATTAAGTACGACCAAACTGAATGGATTTCGCGATTTGTAAGCGAAGTATTTGCGAGTCACTCGAGCAGCATTTTGGACTCTCTTCAACTATTTCTAAGGGATTGTTTTCCAATGCCGAAACGTTTGTATAACGCGTCTGTTAACGTAGATATACGCTACTCTGTGTTGATCATTTATAAGAGTGTTTTAAAGTTTACTTTGAAGTTTTTACATCAAACAAAAATGAAACTATACAAAGAATTAACATTCTTCAAAATCGGGGGAAATTATCTTAAGAAAAAGTATCGTACCTTAATGGTAGGCATTTTTTTATTATTGTAGAAACTGTAGCATCTGTTATATGAGCACGAAGTCGTAATTCAAAAGGTAATGTATGACTTTAGCTGTATTTGTTGGTTGGACGATTTATGGTAGAACGTGTATGCAATTAAGAATATTTATTATGACCTGACGACGGGTTTGCGACTTCACATTAATGTACTTGCTCTAGTAGTACATCCATATTCAGATAAACAAAAAAGTAAGGTCTATAATTGGCTGTACCTACACAAAGTGTTTCATTTCGCTATTTAAGCTAAAGGAAATTCGTAATAGTAAACATATTCTCATTCTCATAATAGTAGAAAAGTCCTAAAACGTTTATACTGTTATATCACAAAAGAAGTCAAGACAGGTGTACCCCAGGGACGTGTCTTGGGACCAATTCCATACAAAAATTCAGACTTAATTTGAAGGTTAATTAATAAGTATAATGTTGGGGTTTTAGTAATTGGCCAAATAGTGTAGTTGAATTTAAGATGTCATAGTGTATTTTGATGTTCTCAAACGTACTTTTTAATATACTTTGGTTTCATAATTAACTTTTTCTGATACCAGTGACAACATCAAGTGTTGCAGTAGATTGCAGTAGATACATTTTTTGAGATCGGAATCACCGTTTTTGTATTGTTCGATGAAACAACTATATTACACAAGTAAGCTCATCATGTGGCGTTGTCATTTTATAATTCTTCAAGCAGTAAACATATGTCATAAATAAAATTAGTCAAAACTGCGGGTCTAAAGTCTTGTTTTGACAAAGAGAACAGACGGCGACAGTAAAGAAAACAAGGGAACAAGAGATATAATAGTAAGTAGATGATATAGTACAACTCAAATTAAAATACATTTTGTAATCATTGAAACCAGAAAGAAAGTAGGTTCGCGAACATCAAAACTCAATATTGCACCCATTTAGGACTCACAGACGAAAAAAAAAATAAAAAGGTCATTTTACATTAAAATTTTCTGAAAAAATGATCTTTTTTCAGAAATTTAGTTTGTGGACAAACGAGGGATGAGTGTCTGACTTAGACGTGTAATGTGTTCTATGATGTTGGTAATTAAGAAAAATCAACCTATGCTATGGATACAAACAGGTTTACGAACACTCATACAAACAGAGTTAAAATGCGAAATTTTAAGGTTGCAATAAATGGTTCTTTGATTTAGGACATTATTATTAATTGATGGAAGGAATTAATACTAATAATACACAATTATTTGAATCAAAATTGGATTTTTCTGGATAAATAAATTTAAATCAAAACAAATATATTACGTTAATAAAAAGAAATTTTTGTTTGTAGGTATCAAAATATATTTCTTTCACTTAGATAAATATTCCAAATAAATTAATCTTCACAAACAACGTAGAGTATGCAATGAAGTTCATTGAATACTCTAAATAATATTTTGTGCCATAGAAATATGTTTTGATTCAAACAAAATAAATTCAAGAGAATATGTTTCTTAAAAACAAAAAAGCTTTTCTATCTTTGTAGGTAAATTTTCGAAACAGTTGCCTATCACGTTCGTGTTTTTTGTTGTTGTTTTCTTGTTTAAATAGTTGCATATTTTCAAGCAAAAATACAAAGTTCAATACCAGACTTATTTAGCAGGATTTTAGCTAAAAATACTATGTTTATTGTGAGAGTTATGAGACAGACAATTTTAATGTTCTAAGTTATTTATACTTTTAGTTCAGGCTGTATAAATCCGTAAATGTTGCCAAAATCACGTTTATATAATTACATTATTTACCTCACTTTTTTTGAAAATACACATATTTTGGGGCGGCATTTTTTATATTTCTGACTAATTTATTTAAAAATAATAATACTAAAAGAAATGTTATCAACTCAACTACTAATAATTACTTTAGCGACTTTGTTGTTATTGCAAACAGCGACTCTATCGGTCAGGGACGTTACAATAAAAGTAACTTCTGCATATGGATAAGCATGTACAAATAATTCTTTAAACTTGGCATGTGTACATGCAGCTTCCGCTTCAGTAAATTCCACCACATTTTTTGGGACTATCGAACACTTGGTTTCGTTTTTTCGTCTACCACTCATTTGTGGTGACGATTCCGGAGAAACTACTAAAGGTATCGCGACAAAACTTCATATTTAGAAGTTTCATAACCAAACTTAGAGCTGAAAAGCTTTCTGTTGAAAGGGGTCCAAAGGAACTGGAGGTTTAGTCTTAGCATTTTTGAAAGATTTTGCAAATAAGCCGCCATTTCTGGAATTTCGTCGAAATAGTTAAATAATAAATTAAAGATGAGGAAATTCTAAATAATTTGACTATGAAATTTTTTTGTACAATCCATAGTTTAGCTGCATGATCAAATTCTATTTCATCGAGATCGGTCGTACTGCATTAAAACTAGTAGCCAGGATGTGTCAGATATTTGATTCTAATGACAGTAGGTAGTCATACGCTATTTTTTTTTTTTTAGAATACCTACTGTCAATATAAGCTGCGTTCGGATATTGTACACCGTAAGAGCGCGTTCGGATAATCGGATAGGGTACGGTGAGAGTGACTAACGTCATACGGCGTTTATCTGCATATAAGAGAGAGACAGCCGACCCAGGTTATCTGAGCATTGCTCTCCCCATACCCTACCCTGACAAACCGTACGCGCTCTTACACTTTTTACACCCAATAACACGTAAGTGTCATTTGGACGATGTACTCGGGGGTCAACGGAGTACAATATCCGAACGCAGCTTTAATCGACATATCTGTCTACTTCTACTAGTTTTATTTTAATGCGGACATAGCCAATCTCGATCAAATAGAATCGCATGCAGCTAAACTATTAATTTTATATATAGTATGATAAAGTCATGTGCCTGGCCACATCAGATTTTTTTAAATAATAGCAGTAAGTGTCGTCAGGTGTGAAAGCAGCTTTTCCAAACTAAAATTGACAAAAAAAACTATCTTCGTTCACAATGAGCGATTTAGATGGCGATATCTAGCGATACTTTCTATAGAGAAAAAGCTAACAGATAGATAATACTAATAAGTTTTCATTATGTTCTTCAAGCATTTTCGAATAAAAAAGCAAGAAAGATAAATTTATAAACACGCTAACATGTTATATACATTATTATATGTACATATATTGTATTTGTACAATCCATGGGTACAATCTGTTTAAGCAAAAGAAATAAAATTTGTGTTTATTAATTTGTGTTGATGTCCAGTAATGCTAATAACCACCATCACTTAATTTTGATTGACTTAGAAAGGGCGGCAAATTGGTGAAACTCTAGGTACGCCACTGCCGACAGTCTGTATGCTAACAGCACGTAAACAACACGTATATTTGAAGGTTATGTTTGTCGTTATTTTGTTGGGAAGCAGTTGGTAACATTTCAATGCGTAGCTAGCTTCGAGTATGAAAACTTTGATGTTCTTTTCTGAATTACATTATCCAAGTTCATACAAGCGCGTGTAGTTTCGATGGACAGAAAATTGGACTTAACTAGTATAATGTAAATTAAGCCTTAAAGCACCTATATCAAAAAAGCTTTAGTTCTGGATGAATCTTTCTGGTTTGGCTTTCACAATAACTTACATATTTATCTCTAAAGTATAGCCTTACCCGTATTTCTCGTAAACTTCCGCCATCCTCCAATGAATCCTCCGAACTTCTCCTGCTGGAAAGGTACCTGGACGTCGTCGTCCTTATAGGCGTTCTGACCACCGGTTCTGCAAGCATATCGAACTGCCTATCAGCATTTTCCTCCTGCTCTTTCTGCTGCCTCTCCAGCTCTCGCATGCGGATCTCTCTAGCCTCTGCTCGAGCCTGCCGCTTCGCCAGCATGCGCGCCTCTGCCTGAAAACACCAAAAGAAAACACCACTTTAGCAAAAAAAAACATCCTCAAGACATCTCCAAGTTTCTTATGCACCCACCGAAGTGTAAAAAGTCCATTTCAGTTGACCACTGAGAGCGACTGTGACGTGCAACGCAACCATGGACATGACGACTGCACCGTGTGTGCGGAAGACAAGAAGTTATTTACATACCGAATGGAAGAAGGCGGCGTGCGCCTATATATGAACGGATTTTGACGTTCGTGGAGGAGTATGTAGAAAAGATCGTACGCGGAGATGGGAAAAACTTTGGTGGTACAAATAAAAATACCCGCCGCAAGACTGCCGGGTCATTATTTAGATCGGAGAGCACCGAGGTCGGGCGCAGGCATATTTCTATTTTTAATGTTATCACGGTTTTTTGGGCATTCTCTACTCTCTATTGTCGGATAGCAAGGCTAAATATAGTAATAAAATAGTCGATGCACCACCACAGCGTGGTGAAGTATAGTTCTAAAGGAGTATAAACAGAAATTTTGAGGAATATAATATAGAAATATTTCAAACAAATACATTTTTATCCGCAAAGAAATCCGCAAAGAAATATTTCTTTGCTTCTATTGAAACACCAGATTTCTTTGAGTCAATGCATATTTATTTGAATGAAACATAAATTTCAATCTGTATAAAATTCAAATATTAGAATATAATTATCTGCTTGTTACCAAAGTTATGAAAAACCTAATTGTTTGGATGTACCGGATGAAAAATAAAGTACATACCTTTATGTCGAAAGCTATGGCCAAATTATATTTGAAAAAAGTATTTGGAAATATTGCAGACATTTAAATACGAAATTATATTCACCTCCGTTGCATATAAAGCGTCTTGCTAGAAGGATGAAAAAGGCATCCGTCATCTTTAAAGCTATGCAAAAATACTATTTGAGAAAGTATTTCAAATTATTAGAAGGCATTAAAGGTATTTAATGCCCTCTAATATTTCTAAACACTTTTTTTAAATAACACTTTTGCATAGCTTTTCAAATAAAAGTACTTTACTCCTAAGTTTTTCATAGTTTTGGTAACACTCGGTACATGCAAGTAGATAATTACATTCTAATATGTGCATTTTAGGTTTAAGATAAGACAATCCAGGAGCTTTTATGAAGAATAAGATTTTTTGAAAAGTTAAAAATAAAAAAATGTACCATTTGTGTTCAAGTTCGTGCCGGAGGGGTATATTCGGCTACTTTGCAGCTCAATTGTAAAACAAATACAAATATGTTAAAGGCATTGTTCATTTATATTCATATCAGATTTGTATCTGGTGCAATTACAAAATAAGTGTTAACCTAGAATTTGCCGAGGAACCATTTTGTCTGTGGATAATTACTGCCCTCCAATGGTAAAGTGCCGTATGTACAAAAATGACATTGACTGAAATATTTCCCGTTTTCTTTTAAATATCAAGTTAATAGTTAAAACAAATTAGCCTGTTTTGCGTACAAATACTTAGGTAACATGCTACGCTAAGGTAAATTCTTTAAAATGTAGAAAAGTGCGTGGTTTTTGCATTGAAACAGAAAAATTTTAGCAATTTTTTGGATGTACATACGGCGTTTTACCGTTGGACGGCAGAATACTAGATAGCGTCAATATGCATTTTGTTTAACGCAATGCTCAAAAGTCAATAGCTCAATAATTCACAATTTTAAACAATCGATCAAATTTTTATAAAAATTATTTGTTTATTTATTTATATATTTATTTATTCTTCCAGTAGAAAAGGTATACAAAATTCTGACTATGCCTATACAACTATGCTTTTTACCTAAACAAAATAATAATTTCAAAATTCAACTACATAACAGAACAACAAATCACAAAACATTGGACACTGATAGGGTTTCTAAACAGCCAGTGACGTTACCTGATTGAAATAAAAAAAAACTAAACAAAATTGTGAGAAACGGTTAAAATAAAAAAAGTCGCATAGGTGAGTTTATATTAAAACTGCAAACATCTTTGTGCATTTTAGTGCATTTCATGATATGTAGAGGTTATTCAGCAATATAACACAGTTCATTTATTTTTTGCCAGCAAGTTATTTTTTTTTCCTCTTAAAGAAAATACTTTTTTATTGGATGTTGAACCTCTAATAAGTGACTCTTTTAGTAAATTACACACAGCAGATCTTGGGTCAGTTTTTAACAGGTACAGCGTCCCATTCTTACTGCCTACCATGCACATATTTTCTTACATGACGTTTAATTGTTTTTCCCTTGTTAAAAATATTGTTATTATGCTTTGAAAGATGTTTAGCGTATGAGCGTTTTGTTGTGTAAATCACTCTGAAATTTTCAGTTATCTTTTCATATTCTCAAGTTATAATAGTTATATAAGTTATAAGAAATAGTTCTAACTTCCGTTGAACTATTTCCCATAGCAGTAATTACAGATTTTCTCTCCTTAATGACAATTTCTAAATGCGGAAATCTAGAAGTAAGACAATATCTTACTGTATTTCATATTGGTTTAAATATAGGTATGACTTTTTTGAGTTCATTGTAATATACATTTTATTTTTAAACATTTGCGATTATAATAGATAATAAACATGTACTAACATGGGCCAATTTACTGCATCAATATCGAAGCCAATTAACTACTTGTCATCAATAATCTATTGAGAACAAATCAACATAACAATCTAACATAACAGGCATTATACCTAAAGTGTTTTATGGACTTACGCGACCACTCTAGCATTTAACGTAAACAATTTATTCCTTATGTGTCGTATCGCCAATGCGTCTTCCATAAACATCACTGGTACCGTTTTTATTGTCTAATGCCTTTCTTATGTCCTGCAACTCATATTTTCCTAATAAGCACATGACGTATATACGGAAATACCGTTATCATTTATATTTCTGTATTATGATAATTTATTTAAACTTGTTGGTTTGATAGCATTGGACGTCACGTTAAATTTTTTTTTACCTACGACCGTATGTATAAATGTCCCTTACGCCACGGACTGCTTCACTCGTATATCGCTCATACCTAAGGTGACCAGATTTTTATTGTAGAAAAGCGGGACAGTAGCGGGGCGGGGTGGGCGGTAGTAATTAAAACCAACCGTCTTTTCAAAAGGTCGTACTCGAAAATAGACAATTTCTAGGACTTTTATAAACACAAAAATTATTATTAGTAAGTTTTTTTAGTTTTGTTGGTTACACTGATTTTTGTATTTTAAGCAACATACTCCTTTAAATTGTTGTGCTGGTGATCAAAACATATTTGTTTGAACAACACATAATTCATTGAATATTAGACATTATTTGCATTATTAGTGATTAATTGTTTTGCCATATTTATTTGAAATAAAAAAATTTTGTTTGATACAAGACAAAGTTTATTTCACTATCGCTTATTATAGGGATTACAATTGTATATATTAACTCTTCCCTTTAACATAAATTCTTCAAATATATGCCCTTTGCACGAAGTAAATATTCTAAATACATTTTTATATTTTTTAAACACATTATTATCTACTAATAAATATAGGTACAGTTTTGAAAAAAAGAATACACTAACCGGCACAATTAAAGGAACGCTTATTTTGCTAAACTTTTGTAATATTGACCGATTTTCATTATTTTTAATGCATTTTAAAGATATTCATTGAATTTCTTAGAGATTCTAATATTTGCTCTTAGAGATAAGCACATACTTGTGTAATTTTTGAAAAACAGATCATAATGTTGCTTTTTGATCTACTTTCGATACACGCTGTGAAATAACTGCAGAGCATGAGCAAATTTTAAAGTACTTTGTTAAAAAGACATCCATATTCTCAACATTTTGTTTTTAGTTCATTCCAATATCTGAATTTTGTAGAAGATAAACAATTACAAATTTCAAATAAAACTTAGCAATTTAAATTTGCTGTTAAACCTTGCAGCAAATGTTACTTGATTATGAGTGAAATACAAAATCTTGCTTCAAACTGTGTATATTCTACAAAAATTCAGATATTGAAATGAATTAGCAAACAAGACGTTGAGAATTGATATGGTTTTGTAAGAGAGTACCTAGTTGCCAACCTGCGAGAGAACAAGTTCCTTAGTTATCCCACAGGATGTTTCAAACTTAGACCAAAAATACTATTGTTGATCTCCCAGAATAAATAATCAGCTGGAACATCTTATTTTCTTTAATTATTAGATGTATATTGATATGATAAATCTGATAAATTTCTTGACATGTCTCGAAAAAATAATGAAAATCGGTTTAAGTTTGCAAAAGTGATTGAATATCAGAGTTCAGCTAACTTTTTTTACCGTTTAAGCCGGTCAGTCGACATATCAAATGTTGCTACGTGTTAGCGAAATTTTATACACGTATAGCAAAAGGTAGGTTAGTTTTCTAAATCAATTTAATTTTGTCCTGTGATTTTCGTAAAACAATGCAAAAATCCATAAATTCTTTTTACAGATTACAGCTACGATTTTTCAAAAACGTACAAAAATATTAAATATCCACCATTAGACAGAATAGAATATTGTATATTCTTTACCTGTAATTGGGTGTTTTGCTAAGATTCTGTGTTTTCTATTAAGTTTTTGTATATTCTTGCTTTGCGACTAAATGACAGAGTCAGTATCCAATAAAACTTTGAAAATAATAAAAATGGTTAAAATTGTTAACATAGTGAAATTTTGATTGTAAATGACAGACGGAACTTGCTTAGAGTCTAGTTGTTAACAACTATGAATATTAATTTATATTTAGTATGGTATGTAAGTTACCTAAAATGAGTAATTGTAAAACAACGGTTTTCGACCCCAAAATGTTGTTTAATAATGCCTTACTGCCTTTTAACGCACGATTTGAAAAAGGGTGTTTCAACGAAATAGCATATAGTTCATTTTTCGTAGTACTTCTCTAAAAATTCTGTAAAAAAAATATTTTACATACCATACATGTGCTTTTGTGTTTTTAACGCACGACATAATGTCATCACACCGCAAATGTAGATCCATGTCGGTCGTAGGTAAAATTATGTACAATACTCGAGCTGTAACGCATATTACGCGCTCGTGAAAAGTAACAAAGTTAACTTTCCACTCTAAAAACTTGTCTCTGAAACACTTTGTCTCTCGTCCAAAACTAGACCATTACAGAGACTACATCTTGCCCGATTATTGCACTGGTCTAACCACACCTTAATGGTATAATACCAACGCTTGGGTCACAAAGATACAACATCCAAATTCAATAATGGAGATCATACCGCTTGATCGTAATCAGCCCAAATCATGTTTTTATTGATTCAAGATTTAAGTTAGAAATTTTATAACTTCCAGGAATACCCAACAAGTAACAACGTGAGTACCTAATCCCTTCGCGGATCCTACAGGCTTTATTAAATATATAGAAGACGCATTTCGATGGAATGTCTTATCAACATTTGCATAAGATAAGATAGCTAAGCCTACACCTAGTGATCCCATAGTTATGCAAATAACACGTCTCAAACCACAATTCCACAATTTCCACAAGTAAATACCTACATTCTCCGTGGTCTTATCCAAGAATTGATTGATGACATCATCGTCGCCATGGGAACAAATACTCTGACTCCTACTTGTTTTTGCACCTTTGATAACAGTCTCAAAATCACTAGACTCCGTCTCGGTTACACCTTCTAAAGTTTTTGACACTTTTTCACCACTTTTAGCTTCCTCTGGCACGCTTAGGTTAGGATTATGACACTCTAAAACTACTGGAAGAGCATCGTGTGCCTCCTTGGCTTCTTGAATACTTTCTATTGATGCTTGGAGTTCAATGGGAGTATCAATGGGAGAATTTTCTTGGATTTTCGGTTGACCGGTGTCCAAAACGTCTTTGGATGGCTCGTTGGGCGTCTTTCGTGTCTGTTCAACGTTGAAGTTCTCTTCGTCGCTTCCTGATTCAAGTCCATTGAGGATGTCTTCAAGAGAATCGGTACTGTCGCTTCTTTCCATCTTTTCAAATCAGTTTCGACAGAAATCGTAGGGAAAAGTGAGCGATGAGATAGCATTAAGACCCTACAGTCACACTCGAAAGCTTTTTTTCATAAATCCAATTTATCTAAAGATATCGAGATAAGTTATTTTTGATTAAGTGATACCTATATTAAATTTTATAGTATGATGGAATACAGGTGTGACGACTTTTAATCAAATTTTATTTTGTTATTGTTTAAATACACTGCTCAAAAAAGTTGGGGGAACACTTTTTTCGAAACCTGTAACTTTTTTGGTTTACTACAATATATTTAATATATATTTAACTAAAGAAAATTACAAAAACAATATTACAATTCTTAGTAACGTTAAACAGATTGTACATCACATGTTGCTGTTGTTTTTTTTTTGCCTAGGTCTTGTATCGCAAGAACAAATCTAAAGCAAATTCAAAAATTCGTAGAAGGTGCTAAGTGCCATAATATTTATTTATACATATTTTAAGCTAAGATGATATTTTCTTATACTAGAAAGTAAAACTTAAAATAAAAATAAGTTGCTTCACCAAGTATACTTCATACAGAGTGTCCGTTGTTCGAAAAAATACATGGGGACCTCGTTTACTGAAAGCCATGCAAAATTTGATAGTTCTGCTCAATTTTATAGTCATTAATTTTCTTTAAAAATGCGTTTATTTGTTATTTTGCTAATGTACTGAAAAACTGTTGTTTTTTGTGCCATCTTTCTAATCTAAAGATATACAGCATTTTTTGTTTTGTTCTAAAGTATTTTAATCTTTTGTAGTTTTTTCGTATTTACCACCGTTATCAGAACACGCAAATAAATCGCGAGCCGCAAAAAATTTAAAAAAAATTTCAAACAAATCTTTTTTGGTTTTAAACAATCTATCGTTTAAATATATTGTATTATGGAAATTTAGTAACTTTTCCTTTTTTTTCAAATAGACACTGTATGTTTTTAAATTTTTTAATTCTAAGATTAATTCTAAGAATAGTTTATAGGAATCATTTTTTTTTATAAAATCCGTCATTTTTGAGTCATTTTTTGGGTAAATTATACTTCATATAAAAGTTTTTTGGGTTTAAACAAGCTCTTGCTTTATATATTATTGATTTTATTATGGAAGTTTGCAAACATTTCTGTTTCTAATAGAACATCCTATATATTTATTTTTTTATTCTACGGGTTTTTTGCAGGAATAATTTTTTTATAAAATGACTATAGGCACTTAGCGCGGTATTTACGAAAATACGCCGAAAGTTAACTCATGCGAGATCGAGCGGCCAAGTTTGTTAGGCATTTCACGACATATTTTTACGTAGCCCGTTATTTACATTAAAGCCAATGATATCCAGCCCACTTTAATGTAATAAAACCAATTTTTGGCACTTACTTCATTATTTACTTCAACTCTTCAAATATGATTTGCCCAGAACTAAACAAAAAGATGAATTTGAAAAATCTAAAGTGGCGTTACCAGTTAATTTTTAAAATTTATCGAAGTCAATATTGATTTAAATATGTTCGATAAAGTATTATCTGATATTTTGCAATTTTTACGTGATGTTTGTCGTGTATAACAAAACAAACTTAAGCCATTTAATATGCAATGGAAAATTGTACCTAATAGATAATAAATCGAAAATATACAGGATGTTCCACATGGTAATCATATCACAGAAGCCAGATAAGTCCTTGTCGATTAGTCATCCATTTAACGGTTATTGCTTATTCATTTTGCAGGCAAATATGTACTAAAATCAAACAACTTATTTGTAGAGAAGATTATTGAATAAATATTCATTAAAAAAAAGAAGAATTTAACACCATAGTTTGCATAAACGACATTCTTAAGTCGTACAACCTGTATACCAAACCCAGTAGCTATTATTCATATGTAAACTATGTAAATCAGCACCTATTAAAAATTCACCTTTTCTTAATCACAACCGCATTTGATTACGTAACACAATAACACAGTTTTTACTCGGTCACCGTCAAAAACAACACTAACAATTCACACGCGAAAAAAATCGATCCAGAACCGTTAAAAAGTGTCGCACTCGTTGGTTAATAATAATTACACTTTATCTTATCGTACTTGTTAAACCACACACGAATAATTGGAATTTTTTACCGACCTAAACGTAACATTCGCCCGCGTAACTGGTTGTAAAATTTCCCGAATGAAGCCCGCGGACCAAAACGAGAACCTTGCGGAACAGGCACGAAACAGAACGAAACTGTTGATGCACCGGTGTTGTCTTCTGCTATCTGATAGATAAGTTGCGGAACAAATGTTGACGCCTCCCGTATGAACGATATATATCGTGTGTAGATTAACGTTGTAGTGGTGTTGTTGCACGCGCTCACTCCTGTGTATCGCGGCGAAAGATTATAAAGTTGACGTAATATGGCTAGTGGTAATAGAATACTTTCTGTGGCGTGTAACATTGTAAATGTGCAACCGTGTGGTTGGTTGTGTGAATTTGGTGTGAGGAAACGAAACGACCTTATGAGAAATTTGCGGAGCATTAAGGTTAATGGTGCTAATTGGAGGTCGTTAGGAATTTGACGTCTTGTATGTCTATTGGCAGGGAATGATTTTTTTGGTGGGAATTTTTGGGAGAGTTGCAGTGAATTTGGATTGATGTGGGTTTTAAGCTGTTTTAAGAGAAAATAGATGCTTTGAACAAGAGCAAAATATGAAAACGATCAACACAAGAATTAAAGAGATTTGTTGAAAATTTACTTCAAAATTGTTTATTTTTTAATTTAATTTTATTTCTAGAGAAAAAGTTAATCGTATAAAAAAGAACCAAAGAAGAATTAAAGAGACAAACAATCTCAACAAAAAAAATACTTTTTTTTTATTTAAAAAATTATATTTTCACTCAACACAATCATAATTATTTGAACTAAATAAATCTCGTTTGTTATAAATTGTTATAAATTGCAAATTTTAACTAAAAACATAAGTTGTTTGACGCAAATAAACGTTCTTTCTACCAAACAAATATTTCAAACAAATGCATGTTTATTCGCAAAGAAATATTTCTTTGCAACTATTGAAACCAGGGTTGTTATGTTTAAAACAGTGATTTAAACATGTTTTACAACAAATATTTTGTTTCAAACTATTTTGTTTTAAATGTTGTTTGTTTTAAACATATTTTAAACTACCGAAATTTGAACAGTTTTTGTTGTTTTTTTATAAAATATAGTAATACAATATCAGTAGCAAGTAAAATGAGGAATAAAAAGACGCCGATTAAAAAAATGCCTACAAATAAAATAATTGCGTGATTTAAAACATGTTTAGAACAACTTTCATTCTTTGTTTAAAACATCTTTTTGTGTGTGATTTAAAACATGTTTTATTTCATGTTTAAAACATGTTTTTCTTTGAAGTGTTTAAAAGCATTGTTTATTTAAAAGCAAACATCATTTTATAAAAACAAAGTTTGTTTTGTTTAAAATAAAAAAAATTTGATGTGGCCAGGCACATGACTTTATCATACTATATATAAAATTAGTAGTTTAGAGATTTTAGCGGAAATACGTCTCCTTGGGTCCCCTGAACATTTTTGACCAAGGTACAAAAAATGTCTGTGTGTGTGTGTGTGTGTACCGGGACGAAAGGTATCGGGACGAAACTTCATATTTAGAAGTTTCATAACCAAACTTAGAGCTGAAAAGCTTTCTGTTGAAAAGGGTCCAAAGGAACGGACGGTTTACTCATGGCATTTTTCGAAGATTTTGCAAATGGGCCGCTATTTGTGTAATGTCGTCAAAATAGTTAAATAATAAATTAAAGGAGAGGAAATTTTCTATAATTTATGTATATGACATTTTTTGGTAGAATTTATAGTTTAGCTGCATGAGCAAATTCTATTTCATCGAGATCGGTCGTACTGCATTAAAACTAGTAGCCAGGATATGTCAGATTTTTTGATTCTAATGACAGTAGCTAGTGTCAAACGCTAATGTTTTGAAAATACTACTGTCAATATAGGCTGCGTTCGGATATTGAACACCGTTACACTTTTTACACCCAATAACACGTAAGTGTCATATGGACGGTGTACCCGGTGTCAACGGAGCACAATATCCGAACGCATCTTTAATCGAGATATCTGTCTAGTTCTACTAGGTTTATTTTAATGCAGACATAGCCGATCTCGATCAAATCGAATCTCATGCAGCTAAACTATTAATTTTATATATAGTATGATAAAGTCATGTGCCTGGCCACATCAGATTTTTTTAAATCGGAACCCTCTTTTTTTTTACTGATTTTGATAGATATCATAGTAATGGTAGCGGAAACATTGAAAATTTCAAACTATCTATTGACTACTTTAAGGAACATGGATTTTGTGAATTGAATATTAAATTGCGTTTTTTGATAGAATTTTCGCGTAGGTTTTTCGAAGAAGGTAGGCTGAAAATGTCAAAAATCGTGATTTATGAGTAATTTTTACAAATTAATTTATACCAGCCGTGTTCATTGTTCTAGAAACCTCAGCATGGTCTCATAGTAAACCTTAATCTTTACACTTTTACCTAAAATCCTGAAAGTCTGTTCACAAATGTTCGAAGCATTAAGTTCGAACGCCTCCATCAAAGAAACAAAAAGAAACGCAATAACCTGACATGGTTTGCAACTTTCAAACTCGGATTCGTATTCAGCACAAATAAATCAATCGGAAACGCTCATTCGCTTTCCATAAACAAACAAAAGTTATAAATATTATTTCAACTGTTTTTCTTTAACGAAAATGTTCTTATGTCAGGCCATAAATTAATAATAATAATTACCATTAAGACAATTAACAGATCTATCAGTATGTGTACAAAAACAATGGTGTTAACTATTTAGAAAGTGTCGATGACGTCATAAGTCGAAAACAATTGAACGTCGGAAATTAAATTTGACAACAATATGCGTACTTTGATAATTAAATGTTCGAGAATTTGTCAAATAATAAATTGTTTTTAGCTTTTATATTTTTTTTTAACCCGAGGGCCTTAAAATCGAGAATAAGTTCAATTCAATAATTTTAAAAAATATAAATAAAAAACAAGTTATTATTTTGTTTTGATATAATAACTTTACATACCAGTTATTAGCTGAGTTTTAAAAAATTAATCTATTCTCGTTTGAGTTTAGATATGAAAGCATTTCACATATTTCCAAATACTTAATTTGTTAAAATTACAATAATCTAAGCTAAGTGACTATCCTGACCAACAAAGAACAAAATCGTACAAGTGAAAACTATTTCTGGTATGCTGTTTTCCGTAAAACCAGAATCTAAAAGCAAAAATTCCAATTGAGTCGAGTTTTCAATAAAAAAGGCACAAAAAATGCACCGAAATAAAACGGGACCTGAGCCGGCCCTGACGTTAAGAATGCCAGGTTACTACAAGGTTATCGGAAAATATTTAAAATAATCCAACATAAATTTTCACTTTTTGATAAAACTTAAAATATCTACTAGAGAGGAAGAAAGTTATTTACGTTTTCCGGGACTATTTTATGGATAGCCGTCAGTGTATGTACTTAGCAAGGTCTATAAGTAGTAAGGTTATCCAGAAACGAGATTTCTCAGTTTGAGGGGTAAAGGGAGATCGTGACGTCACTAGAGTCGGGCGCTGCCACCAATTTGAATGCTTATTTCGTTGTATGATTTAGGTTAAGTAGGTGCATAATTATATTGAAAAAATAAATGCATCTTTATTGTGATCATTTTTAAATGATTAGGATGAAAAAAAAATGATGAATGTGATTATCACAATATGCTATTTCAATAATTTCTTAATAATGCTGAATAAGTACATTAGTATGTAATGTATGTCCGATTAAAGAAATGTGTTGTGCTAAACCAGGTCTCTGCAGTTGGAATCAAAATTTAGCAGAAATTCAGTGAGTGGAGTCAACCTACAAACAAAGTCAAGAGCCGGAGTCGAAGGTGGTATAACGGCAACCACATATTTTTGCAACCATGCAAATTGGGGGTTGAAACACTAAAATTATCAGGAATTGAAGTCGAATGTTTGGTTTACCGACTCTACAGATAAATAAATAGAAAAACTATAACTAAATCAGTATTGGTAGTATTGGTACAACTTGCTTATTAAACCACTCATTGGCTTGTCCTGATTACAATGTTTGGTTAGAACATACGTACAAAGAAAAAACAAAAAATCAGTAAGAAGCATTATTGAACAAATTTTCTCATCTTTGTTGTAATTTTATTTTTAATATCAGCTACTCTTCGTTAAATATTTAGATTTTTTTTGCTGTTGAAAAGTAAAATTTAAAAAAATTTATCCGTACATATATTCTTTGCTCGACAAAAGCTTTCAAAACTATGGTATCAATAATTGGATCTTGTTTTAAAAGTTCTCTTCTTAATTTACTGCTAATTCTTTTCGAATTATTAATCCCATCCCCCGTAAGTCTTTCGAACTTGCTAATTCATTTTATTAAACAAGCGTTTAAATTCTTCCGACGGATTTCTTAGGCCGTCAAAAGATAAATGACGTATCCAGGATGGAAGGGAGTATGGGTGCTCTTGCTGGTCTTCGTATGAGTAATGTCCCAATTGTGGATGAGTTCTGCTTTAAACTTTGATCACGTGGAAAAGTAAAATATGATATTGTTAATCCAATGTTGAAATGTTATACCTCATACCGCAACCCGGTACGGAGCAAACCATAGGCATCTAAAATTGATACATGATTTAGAATAATGTAATTTCCAATATAAATTAATATCTTACATTTACTAACTTAATTACTTCATAAAATACTACACTAATAAAACAACCAATAACGTAAAACTATCAACTATTGAATATAACAATATAAACGCAGAATAACGGTTAAACACGAACAAAAGCAACCTTTCTAATTCACTAAAAAACCTATAACGAGCTGAGCTGGCAATAATTAAACGTATCTTTGAACAAACTAAACGAGCGATGTATGCGACGTGATGCGAAGTGTGCCGGGACTCTAGTGACGTCACGAAAGTAGAGCATATAGGGATCTGAGGGGGGTATATAAAGTGTACTATAGGAAAGATAGCAACCTGGATAACCTCTCTCTTTATAGACCTTGGTACATATTCACAGATACGTTGATAGAAACATGCGCTAGTGCTCTTTTGGTTGCCTAACATTTACAATATTAGTACCTACTTCAAGATATCACTACTACAAGCATAAACGTATCATTATTATACAATCTGGTCGTTCTGACTCAGTAATTATTACTATATTATTATATTGATTTGTTTAATAAAACATCTATCGTGAACTTCGGACGAACACTTGTCCATATTGACTGTCAAGTTCCCAGATTTTTCTAGGTTAAAAGATTATCAATTTATTAGCATTCAATTTACATCTATTATCCATAATTCGTAAACATAACGTTAGATATCAATTTATAAATTGAATCTAAAATCATAGTAATTAACTAGTTTTAAAACGGAAAAAAATACTATCAAGCTGCAACAAATTTCATCGCAAATATAGCAATACAATTTTCTCCTATTAAACTTGTCAATCTATTCCTACTACACCCTTAGGAAAACTAACATTCCACTGTCAGTAAAGCCTTATTAACCACCTGTATCTACCATTGCTACTTTAATGGTTCGTGTTTCTTTAAAATAATCATCCATATTAGAGATAATAACGACTAAAATACGACCATATCGTGACCATATACCATTCGTCTTATAATAAAATCCAGTTCAACTTAATGATCAAGTCAATCATCTCGAAAGAGATAAATTTAACACACCCGTGCGTGGTGCAAATACCTTTCGAATGGTCAGGCAGACAATTATCACAATTGCTGCCGTTAGCTAAACAATTAACCTTATAAAGGAGGGACTATGGAAGAAGAGAAATAACTGAGGAACAATTAATAATAATTAGTAAATTGTTTCCACACAGATAGAAAAAAAATCTTGTTTTTAAGAAATATATTCTTTTGTATGAAAGCATAGTTCTTTACTCCAAAGTTCGATTCAAACAAATATATTCGTATACAAGAAGAGATTTATTTCCATCCAAAGAAATATTTTGCTTTGGCTTAAAAATAGGTTTACTTCCGCCAAAGAGTCATATTTTGATTCAAATAAATATATTTTTAGTGTGAATACCTCATCCAAGTATTGTTAGATAGCGCTGTAAACACTCTCCTCGCAGTTCGGCCTTATCTTGAGTAGAAATAGTACCTGGTGAAAGCCTATAGCTCAGTCATGCGTCTACTAAATTGCTAAAAAGGCCTTGTGATCGGCAGTGTAAAAAGCACAGTACATGCAGGTTCAAGTTCCGATTCCGAATCAACGTACACTTTGCTACCCTAACCTTGACTATATGTAGGTCTGGGAAAACCAACCACTGATCGAGGATGTGTGACATCCCAAAAGGCGGTGACACGTGGAAATTTTTCTCTACTGTACCCTCCGAAAAGTTCTAGTCAATAATAGATCCACATTAATTCGTTCAACAAACTAATAATTTCTTTAATCAAAGGACCATTTATCGCAACCTTAAAATATCGCATTTTAACTGAACCAACAATTTCGTTAATCTAAAACCTTATAATTCTTTCACGCAACACAATCATAATTATTTGAACAAAATAAATTTCGTTCGTTATAATATACAAATTGTAAATTTTAACAAAACATAAGTTGTTTGACACAAATTCACGTACTTTTCAAACATATATAAAGTATGTACGTATTTATGCTTTTACACATCCGTACTGTCCCCACAAAAGATAACTTTTTCCTGTTTGGCAAACGAAACTGTACAAACCGCAAGATTAGAAATATTAGAATACTAACACAATTATAGCTATTTTTTTATACATGATAATAATTTATTTATTCCTTAGCCTGGACGTTTGCCTTAGTAGGTATGTTATTAATTGTTATATTCTTATATATCTATGACTAAGGTGACCAGACCTCCCGCTTTTTCACAAAAAAAAATATTTTTTTACAGAATTTTTAGAGAAGTACTACGAAAAATGAACTATATGCTAATTAAACAACATTTTGGGGTCGAAAACCGTTGTTTCACAATTGTATTTTTTACAAAGAAAAATATTAATTGCTCATTTTAGATAACTTACATACCATACTAAATATAAATTAATATTCATTTTTACAACTAGACTCTAAGCTAAATGACTACAAAACAGTTCCTTCTGTCATTTAAAGTCAAAATTGCACTATGTTAACAATTTTAACCATTTTTATTATTTTCAAAGTTTTAAAGTCATTTAGTCGCAAAGCAAGAATATACAAAAACTTAATGGAAAACACAGAATCTTAGCAAAACACCAAAGTACAGGTAAAGAATATACATAATTCTATTCTGTCTAATGGTGGATATTTAATATTTTTGTACGTTTTTGAAAAATCGTAACTGTAATCTGTAAAAAGAATTTATGGATTTTTGCATTGTTTTACGAAAATCGCAGGACAAAATTAAACTGATTTAGAAAACCAACCTACCTTTTGCTATACGTGTATAAAATTTCGCTAACACGTAGCAACATTTGATATGTCGACTAACCGGCTTAAACGGTCAAAAAAGTTAGCTAAACTTTGATATTCAATAACTTTTGCAGACTTAAACCGATTTTCATTATATTTTCGAGACATGTAAAGAAATTTATCAGATTTATCATATTAATATACATTTGATAATTAAAGAAAATAAGATGTTCCAGCTGGATATTTATTCTGGGAGATCAAAAATAGTGTTTTTGGTCTAAGTTTGAAACATTCTGTGGGATAATTAAGGAACTTGTTCTCTCGCAGGTTGGCAACTAGGTACTCTCTTACAAAACCATATCAATTCTCAATCTTGTTTTCTAATTCATCGCAATATCTAAATTTTTGTAGAATATACACAGTTTGAAGCAAGATTTTGTATTTCACTCATAATCAAGTAACATTTGCTGCAAGGTTTAACAGCAAATTTAAATTGCTAAGTTTTCTTTGACATTTGTTAATCTTCTACAAATTTTAGATATTGGAATGAAATAAAAACAAAATGTTGAGAATATGGATGTCTTTTTAACAAAGTACTGTAAAATTTGCTCATGATCTGCAGTTATCTCACAGCGTGTATCAAAAAAACAATATTATGGTCAGTTTTTCAAAAATTACAAAAGTATGTGATTATCCTTAAGAAATTCAATGAATTTTTTTTAAAATGCATTAAAAAAATAATGAAAACCGGTCCATATTACAAAAGTTTAGCAAAATCAGCGTTCCTTTAATTGAGCTGGTCAGTGTATTTTTTTCTCAAAACTGTACCTTTAAACTTGGCATGTCTTGCTGCGCTGAACAGAGTCGTTAGATTAGAACATATGTTTGTTATTTTTTTACCTTAAGATTTATTTGTTATATAATTCATATTTCTTAGTCCTTCTTACTATACTCATTAGTTGATAAAAATGTTTTTAAAAAATATAAAAATGTATTTAGAATATTTATTTCGTGCAAAGGGCATATATTTGAAGAATTTATGACAAAGGGAAGAGTTAATATATACAATTTTAATCCCTATAATAAACGATAATGAAATAAACTTTGTCTAGTATCAAACAATATTTTTTTATTTAAAATAAATATGGCAAAACAATTAATCACTAATAATGCAAATAATGTCTAATATTCAATGAATTATGTGTTGTTCAAACAAATATGTTTTGATCGCCAGCACAACAATTTAAAGGAGTATGTGTGATGTTGCTTAAAATACAAAAATCTGTGTAACCAACAAAACTAAAAACATACTAATAATAATTTTTGTGTTTATAAAAATCCTAGAAATTGTCTATTTTCGAGTACGAGCTTTTGAAAAGACGGTTGGTTTTAATTACTACCGCTCACCACGCCCCGCTACTGTCCCGCATTTCTACAATAAAAATCTGGTCACCTTAACTATGACACACTCTAATAATACAGCGCTTGTAGCTACAGGTAACATACTGGTTGTTTGTAGATTTGTTACAAGTGTGCGTTTGTCTAAATTGCAGAGAAATCACTGGCAGTGCAAGTACACTTGCACCTATCGCTCAGACTTTCCGACAATCGACCATATGTTGCTGGAAACGTTTATGGCATGCAGACCGCATGACGTCAGTTTAACCGCTCTCGCAGAGTGATATCATCTTCCAAAACAGACACGAAATCCGCATGCAAAAGCCATCTCATTCTCGTCGCCAACCTGCTGTTATTCTAGGACGATATCCAGTATCCACTCCATTCCAACCAAATACCACCCGTATAACGTTAAAATACAAAGCATTTTTCCTACTGAGGTTTACACAAATTTCATGGGCAATTATTTCGCATGCATTGTTGATGTGTCAAATTAAGAACGAAACAACTGTAGTTTACAGTTATAATATAATTATTGTAGCAATCGCGAAATGATCGCTACCATTCGATTCTAAACTTCCTTATGCAACTGCCATCGGAAAGGTATTTCAATATTTACGAAAATTATTTATGCAAATTTTTGTGTGGACTACAAATGGCTTGGTAAGCACAGACAAGTTGTACTACATTTCATTTGCAGTTGTTCTGGAAGTAAAGTTTGGTTCAAAAGGCAATATGAAATAAGCAATTAGATAAAACATCGGCTGCAGTTGTTCTGTTCTTCCAGCCAACGACATGCTTATCGATAATAAACCCTTATTCGTTGAAAAAAAAATTTCCTATTAGAACACGTGGTAAATAAAAATGCATGAAAACGAAAATAACAAGTTTAATATTAGAAACAAAATTGAAACAAAAAAAAACATTATTAAACTTGTCATTAGTCTTCTTCATGATTTGATGTTACCCAAGAAGTAATATGGTAATAAAATTCAAGATCTTCTCCTTCTAAATAGTGCATCACTTTTCCTAAATTAGAAATTTTTAGGTACATAGTTAATAGGTATTTGGTTTTAGTATGCTGATTTGGTTGGATGTGTGGCACGATTTTTAGTTTCTTTTGATAGTTTGAAAGTGTGGGTGGGCTAGCCATCTATACAGTGAGCGCGTAAAGTATGGAAACTTGTGAAAATCTCAAGAATGGCTTGCTATTTTAAAAAATCCTCGAACATGTCGATTTATAATTATCAAATAACACCTTATGATATAGAATTATTTTTTTTACCTTCAATTGTTTTAACAGATGACGACATTGACATTTTTTTAAATGACAACCCAATATTTTTTTAATGAATTTGACAGACCTTTTAATTCTCTTACTGGTAGCATAATATTTTTATGGCCTTACATCAGAAAATTCTCGAGAAAGACACAATAGGGTATTTGACTATTATTGGAAAACCATCTTAGTGTGTTTATTCCTTCACTCTACATTCTAAATGCATTATTTTTCGTAATTATTTCCTCAATATTTCATAAAAATCAGCGTTAAAAATTGAATTACAAAAAGTCCCGCCAAAACGATACTTTCTGTTGTGTGACGTCACCGGTTAGTAGATATCAAATCGGCCTATATGGTCTGTCAGCATCGGCATCGTCGCCGTTTGGTAATTGTGTTGTATGATGTGTTGTTTTCACAATTTCTACATAAAAATGGGTTATAAGTGGTGTATAAATCCACAATGCAGAGATACGTCAAGAAAAACTCCGGATAAACTATTTGTAGCTGTTCCGCAAGATTTGAAACTGCGAAGAAAGTGGTTGGCTCGTAGAAATCCAAATGAAATAAATAGCCGCCAATACAAGTGTTTTCTGTTGTGAAGATTACTTCGACATAAGTAAAACTGACTAGAATAAGTTATCTATCGTATTTTCGAACCAGGTATTATCTGATCTGACAGTTTAAGGTTAGGGCTATCCTAACCTACAAAGTTATGCTTACATGGCGCTTTCGTGCTATTAAGTTCAAACGTGAGAAGCACAAGAGCGCGTTCGGATAACCCGGTATTGTACGGTGAGAGTGACGCGCTACATAATAGGCGGACTAACGTCATACGGCGTTTATCTGCATATAAGAGAGAGACAACCGACCCAAGTTATCTGAGCATTGCTCTCCCCATACCCTACCCTGACAAACCGAACGCGCTCTAAGCGTACTAACGAATGGCGTCACTGGAGACTGAGCCAATTACAGAGTGTTTTCAATCACGTGATAGGACGTGAATAAAATTCAATTTTAATTTTGGTTTTTCATAGAAATAAAGCATACTTTTTTTGAAAAGTAATAACAAATAGCTTTCTTAAACTGTAATCTATTAGGAAGACTATAATACATGCCATATTTTTAATACAGTCAAATACCCTATTGAAGGTTATGAAATAAAAGTGACAAAATCTCCGGAACGGGTCGACCGAATTTAACGAATTTTTGGAAATAAGTATTTTGCAATCATGTGAAGTCACTGGCGTTACTATCGTTGATGACTAACGTTTACAGTTTGAGATATAACCTCAAACTTTTGAATTTGAAATAGAACACCAAGTATATTTTGACATTTTCTGTTACAGTCTTCCTTATTATATGAAAAACATCTAGAAAATGAACAAAAACCTTTATTACTTAGGTCTAAAAATTAGAAAAGAAAAAATAGATAAAACATTATTACATTTTCTACTGCAACTACTCTAGTTGGTTTATGAGGTATCTCAAACATTGACAAGAACACATTGTTTAAACTTGATCGGTTTATTTTTTTGTTGTTATTTTTTGTTATCAATTTTTTCTATGTTAATTTTTAGACCTCGGTAATAAAGGTTATTGTTAATTTCTAGACAATTTTGATATAATACTGTAACAAGCGTAGTAACATTGAATAGCCAATGGAACACTGTAACAGAAAATGTCAAAATATACAGAGTGTTCTATTTCAAATTCAAAAGTTTGAGGTTATATCTCAGAAACTGTAAACGTTGCATCAACGATAATAACGCCAGTGACTTCACATGGTTGCAAAATATTTAATTCCAAAATTTCGTTAAATTCGGTCGAGCCGTTCAGGAGATTTTGTCACTTTTATTTCATAACCTTCTATTTTCTCGAAGTTCTTTTTATGTAAGGTGATAAAAATATTATGCTACCATTAAGACAATAACAAAATCTGTCAAATTCAATAAAAAAATATAATTGTTATTTTAAAAAAATTTCTTCCAGTCAATGCGTGAAGTACGGTGCTTCTACAGAAGTACTGGTAATATATATGATTATTTTTCCCATATTTTCGAAAAGATTTTAGTTTAAAATGTCAAATTTTGGACTGCTTTCCAATGGCAGTTGCATCTGATTATTGTCTGCTGTAATACATTATAAAATATAATTAAATGTTAACTATAAAAGCACAAGATATTTTCTTCTGAACTTCTCTAGACCTGCACTCTGGAGTATAGTAGTGCGTTATTGTAGTGAGTTGGCAAACATGTTTACAATAACCACGATTGTGAAAGTAAAGTACTATATCATCGACTAGAAAACTCAAATACAGTCCAGTTTGAATATTTGTACAAATAGAAAGCAATACGTTTATTTCTTTAAGTTATACCATACGTCAAATGTAATAAATACGAAATAAAAACAGACAAGTTTATAATAGCTCCATCTTCAACTGGTGATTTTTTTATTTCGAAGGTTTGACCTAATTTACAACGACGAACATTTACAAAACATTTCTAGACAATCTCACTTACAGATTTCTTAGAGGCGAACACATTATGGCTGAAGACGACATGCTCTGGTTTTCGCACTTCCGGAAGGCAGTCGGCCAGCGATGCGGTTCTCTTGCATCTGCTAAAAGCGTCCCAAGACGCCGCGACGCCGATCTTTGGACCGGCCACCATCCTAGCTAAACGCGGCCAAAATTCACAATAACGCACTCGTGGCAATGTCCAAGATCGTTCTATCAACCACTTTACACCTGTTACAGATCGCTCGACGTAGTCTTATTAACGCCTAGGTAACAATTGCGACGGCAAACAATTGCAACGGCAAACAATTGCAACCACAGAAGATTGTGCGTTACGCTTGACGGCGGCCAATCTAGCAAAACAAACTGCGATAATTAGATATGCCATGGTGTTGTAAAGATTTACGTAAATGGTACCAATTGAGATGGAAGTCGATGGAATTATGTCAGATTTTACGTTTAAGTGAATATCTGGAACGAATGAATTGTTTTTTTGGTTCTGGAAATGTTGATGTTTTGAAGGAATTGTACACAACATGGTGGGTTAATAATTGAGTCAAAATCAGGCAAATTAATCCTCAAATAGCAGTAAAATTGTTCTTACTGTACCTACTAAATTAATTTTGTATCGAACATCCTTAAGAATCTGTGACTGATTGTCACATTTAGGCATATTTTCCGCCAATTTTTTCGTTATTGCATGGTCCAAATTACTTCCACGTCTTTAAATTACATTAATTATTAAATTTTTTACCTTTTTTCGTCATTGTTCGTTTTGTATGCAATTTTTTGGGTCATTTTCTGTTGGAAGAAAAAATTATATTCATTATTGAAAGCAACTGTAGCTTCCACCGAATTCATTTGCAGTGTGGTTTAATTCTTACATTAATTGTCAGTTGTTCTTTCTATCTATACAGTTGAGTGCAAAATTTAAATGCTCTTTATTAAATTAACATTCTGTATTTGGTCTATGCCAACTTGTTCGAGTGTGCTGACAATGGAGGTGCATGGCAGCCATCGGAATGGGAAAATTGGCGCATACCGGTTGACTCACGCCATAGAACAAATAAATTTTTGAGAACTGCTAATAATAGGTATCTAAAAATGCCATTTTTACTTTATCATACGCAGTATGTAAAGTATTGTAATCATGCCAAAAAAAATTTGAGATTTTAGTGGAAATATGTCATTTAGGGTCCCCTGAACATTTTTGACCAAGGTACAAAAAAATGTCTGTGTGTGTGTGTGTGTGTGTGTGTGTGTGTGTGTGTGTGTGCGTGTGTGTGTGTGTGTGTGTGTGTGTGTACCCGTTTTTTGTGACGACGATTCCGGAGAAACTACTAAAGGTATCGGGACGAAACTTCATATTTAGAAGTTTCATAACCAAACTTAGAGCTGAAAAGCTTTCTGTTGAAAAGGGTCCAAAGGAACTGGAGGTTTAGTCTTAGCATTTTTGAAAGATTTTGCAAATAAGACGCCCTTTCTGGAATTTCGTCGAAATAGTTAAATAATAAATTAAAGATGAGGAAATTCTGAATAATTTATGACTATGACATTTTTTGGTACAATAATAGTATAGTTGCATGAGCAAATTCTATTTCATCGAGATCGGTCGTACTGCATTTAAACTAGTAGCCAGGATATGTCAGAAATTATGATTCTAATGACAGTAGGTAATGTCAGGCTAATGTTTTGACATGATTTTGACAACACCTACTGTCAATATAAGCTGCGTTCGGATATTGTACACCGTCACTTTTTACACCCAATAACACGTAAGTGTCATTTGCGGTGTCAACGGTGTACAATATCCGAACGCAGCTTAATTGACATAATATCTGTCTAGTTAATTAATTCTACTAGTTTTATTTTAATGCAGACATAGGCGATCTCGATCAAATAGAATCTCATGCAGCTAAATTATTAATTTTATATATAGTATGATAAAGTCATGTGCCTGGCCACATCAGATTTTTGAGATACTCTTGAGGTTAGTATGAGGACTCTTCAGGAAATAACGTCATCATTTAAATTTGAAATGACACCCTATATTATTCGTGTGATAATTTCAATCAGAATGACATTCTCAACACAAAAACGTATCGATCGTCAATTTTCAGGGTAGTGAACTATTTTTTTTATTGCCTTGATGATAAAAACTGACGATCGATACGTTTTTGTGTTCAGAATGTCATCCTGATTGAAAACATCACACAAATAATAGGGTGCCATTTAAAATTTTAATGATGACGTCATTTCCGGAAAAGCCGGAAGTCGTACTAACCTCAAGAGCAGGGCCGGCGGGAGGCGTGCGAAGTAAGCGGGGCACACAGGCGCCGTAATAAAAGAGCGCTAAAGGCTAGATGTTTCAATGCCAGTTTAAACCATAAACTGAGTTCAAATATACAAAATCGGCATTAAAAACCCCAGTCCAAGAGATCTTAAAAATAAGTGAGAAATGTATTTATATTAAAAATCAATGATGACTTTGCCTGTTTTAGTTGTTACGCCTAGGCGCCTAGTAAGGATTTTTTTATCGCCGCGGATAAAAATTTGCACCACATATATGGGCGCAGTTCTTGACAAACCGTGTGTTTCATAACGGCGGATAAAAAATCGCTGTAGGGAAATAGACAATTGGCGCTTGGGCTAAGAGCAATAGAAACTTTACCAAATTTAAAAATGACGTAAATGGGCCAGGAAAAATAGAATTGTTAGGGAAATTATTTCAGTTGAAAAGGCGATTGCATAGTCAAATAAAAATGACTAACTACAGGAGAAATTTTAAAAATTAAAGCTGTTCTAGTTTTTATGTGAAATGTAGGCTAGCTTCTATTAAATTGATTGCATCGTGTAGTAGCTAGAATAAGCATATAAATAAGCCAATAATCTTGTCAAAGACATTAATAACAATAATGGGAAGTACTACCTGACAATGTCACACAAACATTTTCCTATATATGTAGATATTGTGACATCGCAAGATGCCAACTTGGTATTTTTAGTTTTAGAAAAATATCAAAATCTTTGAAAAGGAAGTTCTAAATAACTTTTTTGCCAAAATTTTAATGGTAGTTTTTCTAGCCTTGCTTTTTTAAACAGCAAAACTCCGAAGTTAAAACTATGGAATAAAAACTCATATAAATTTACTGAACTTTTTAAGGGGGTTTTAGGTTATTTTGTGACATCTCATGTTGATTTAAAATGATATTGCCTTGTAGTATCTCAATTCTACATGCAAATTATAAAATTTCAGATTATATTTTAGAGCAGATTGATACCAAGGTGAGTATTTTAATCGTGCCACAAAACGGGTGGATTGGCAACTGTTTTTTTACCGAAACGCGCCAGAATATTTTTCACGCACACAAGAAAAATACCACGCGCCGGGCCAGCTGATAGTAAACATTAAGGCGTATTTTCCGCCAATTTTTTCGTTATTGCATGGTCCGTCTTTAATTACAATTTTTTACTTTTCTTTTTCTGCCGAAATGGTTATTTGGCTAAATTCTCAACCACATTTGTGTCAGGAGAAAATGTTCCTGAAGTTCGTCAATCTTTTGTATGCAATTTTTTAGGTCATTTTCACTGTTTTAACACTGTTGTAAAACAAACTGTTTTAAACATAACAACCCTGGTCGGGTGTCAGCCGGTAGACCAATTGAATTGCGTACAAAACAGTCAGGAAGGTTAGGAACACTTTCTCAAAGTCGTTCTCAAATTCTAAATATAGTTGAGATGTTGTAGTCGGAAAGTAACA
The DNA here is from genome assembly GCA_963966075.1 of Aphodius sticticus. Taxonomy (NCBI): domain Eukaryota; kingdom Metazoa; phylum Arthropoda; class Insecta; order Coleoptera; family Scarabaeidae; genus Aphodius; species Aphodius sticticus. Next base: position 72,707,898 of record OZ014509.1, read on the forward strand.
AACGTTTGCCAAATAACTTTCTCAGCAGCAAGAAGGTTAAAAATTGCAATTCAAGACATATGGGACAATATGGACCATGAAATAAAGACAGAATTGGTTGAAAATATGCATAAACGTCCACAAGCAGTAATAGGGTCTACATGGGTCTAAAGGATGCTCTATACACAATTAATTTAGAACGTACATATAAGAACAAAGTTACTGCTAGTGTTAGAGATATGAGCCTTCAAACAGAGGAGTCAATACTATCGAAACAAAGCACCCGTTTGGTCGATTTTTTAGACAAACTTTATAAAAAACGAATGATGATTCCTTTCAATTCAAATTTCCAATTCTGCGTTTAAAAGAGCTTTTACTACTTTTGTTGTATGATGGTTGTTCATTACAACCACCAACCATAAATGTCACCACCATGAATTCTAAATTCTAATAATTCAGGCATCACAAGAAATTGACCACGAATAACACCATGATCAACAATACAAGCTCATATAAAAACTGACACAATTCACGACATACAAATCATCTCAATGTTTAGTATCATTTACGAAAGGCATATGGTATGACACGTGCCATGCAAAAGAAAAACTTGCACAAGAAAAACTAACAACTAAAACACGACACTAATCTGAAGAACTGAAGCATTGAAGAACACATTTCTCAAGTAACCACCAAAGAAATAAATGAACTAACATTGCCAAAGTGTCTTAGATAAATGACTGACGACTTGTCAACGATTTTCTTCTATCAAATTAAAGGCCCACTCACATTATCACCGAAATTATCCCGAAGAACTACAACTTTTCGTACACTACGCACAGGGATTCCGCACTACCACATACTAGTACGACCGGCAAGAGTGGTTTTTAGTGTGTGTCCTCCATGTCGTCGGTATTCTCGACTGCCGTGGAGTTCGTTAGCCCAAAATACATCGCGAGACAGCTGACGGAGGAACAGAGCAAACTCTCCGAAGTCTTTCGTCTTTCGCGTTTGCAGTTATGAATTAGGCACAAATTTGCACGATAGTTAACCTAAAAGTACAGGGTTTAGGGTTTACTTTAGCAGTAATTTGAAAATTTTAAATCGCGTGTTCGGTTGCCATACGATAGACGGCAAAATATACTTACAAAATTTCATATAAAATAGGGTATTCCGCTGTTTTTGAAATTGTCATTTTTTACAAAGTATGGGTGCTACGGTTTGCTACTTCACAACTAAAATATCAAACATTGTTTTAAATTAAGAGAAATCGTTGTTTGAAGTTTGAATTAGGATTGGTCTTTGAGACGTCACAAAGACCGCTCAAAGTGAGCGACTTGACAACGTTGCTATATCTAGGATGCACGTAGTAAATTTTTGTCTTCTGTTGTGTCAACGTTTAGAATCGCTCGTTTGTTGACACCTGCTTTGGTTATTGAGGTTATATCAAACACTTGTTCAAAATGTATAAACTCCAACGCCGACATTGTTCTGTGCCGGGCTGTAACAGCAGTAGAATAGTAACTCTTCATAAGATTTTCTTTACATTGCCGACTAGCGAGATGAGAGACGTTTGGCTTCAAGTTTCAATGATCAAATCATCTCTCAAAAAAGTTACCTTTATTCGTTGTCAAACAACAGGGTCGCCAACCGTCCAACCTGGCCGATCAGCTGTTCGAGAGCTGTCCGCTGTTGCCACCGCTACTAGGGATCGGTAATCATCGTGTATTTCCGAGGGTGGTCGGTGAATTCAAACGAAATGCACTTTTAATTGCAATTATCTCATAGAAAAACTAAATCAAAAAGCTCATAGGTTAACTTTATGAATCCTCATAAATTGTACAATAGGCTAAACCGAATATTTGCTTAAATTTTGACATGACCGGAATACCCTATTGTTAATATATTGATAACGGTAATACTTTGTATAAGGATCAAGTTGGTTAAATCGTTTCTAAATTATCTCTTCTATCGCCATTTGAAGACTTTACATCAAACTATCAAATACCTTATTCACAGCAATATTACAATTATTTACAATTGTATTAGGTACATGTTCGTTAAATTACAAATATCACAAAAAATAGTAACATTTAGTGCATGACATACTAGATGTAAATTGGAGCGAAATAAAGGGTAATTACAGCCAACACATATTATACCGGCTGTTCCATTTAAAAAAAAAACTCGAGAAAAAGACATTTAAAAAACATCAAAATTTCAAGTTCAACGAACACCCTGTATAGTGTATCTAATATCTTTGGATACTATAATCTACCTACTGGCTTTGACTCTGATGGTTTAAAGGCAAGATCGGCAAAAATGTCGTTTTTACATAGTTTTTAAAGAGATCCTGCAACGGGCATATTTTGGAGAAACAGTTGAATATCTTTCGAACTATTAACGCTGTGACTTAGCAACATACACGGCTGGATAAACAAATTTAGTAGTATTCATAATATAATACAGGATGTTCCATTTAAAAAAATGTACCTACTTTCCGTCACACCTAAATGAAAATAATTTTACGTTAATGACGAGTCAAACAACTTTTATATAAACTATTTTTTCTTTCTCAAACGATTTATTAACTATTGGCCGCCGGGATACTGATAACTAAATTTGATTCAAACAAATATATTTGTATACAAGAAGAGATTTATTTCTTTCAAAGAAATATTTTAGCTTTGACTTAAACATAGGTTTACTTCCGCCAACGAAATCATACTTTAATTCAAATAAATATACTTTTTTCATCTAACTGTATTGTTAGAACCAATCACTGGTCGAGGATGTGCGACATCCCAAAAGGCGGTGACACGTGGAGAATTTGCTCTACTGTACCCTCCGAAAAGTTCTAGTCAATAATAGGTCCACATTAATTCCGTCAACAAACTAATAATTTCTTTAATCAAAGAAGCATTTATCGCAACCTTAAAATATCGCATTTGAACTCAACCAACAATTTCGTTAATTTAAAAAAATATAATTCTTTCACTCAACACAATCATAATTATTTGAACCTAAGAAATCTCGTTACCATCTAATAATATCTAAGTATATTATTATAGACGGACTGGACTATTTTTTTATAGAAAACCGAACCCACCGCTACAGCAATCCAATAAAATAATAATTGCTAACTATAATTCCTTAGAAGATATCTTAGGTCCCATAAAAAAAGTCGGTTGTACTTTTTAAAAATAGATGAACAGCATCAGACATCTCAGAAGTTTATGAGGGCAGGAAACGGTAGGCAGTGTAGACAGACGCGTTTCGGAAGTAGACATCGACTCCCCCTTTACCTCAGTAAAGGAACAACATTGGCACTGAACAGGAAAAGGGTCGCCGTCTCCAAAAATAATAACCAGAGAACTCCCGTTTGCTCCCGGTCCGCAGTACAGGGTATCGAACTTTGAATAAATGCGTTCTCTCCCTCCCCTTTATTGTCATTGCGCCCCCCTCTATCAAATGATACGCTATTGTAGGAAACGTGGTTAACCGAAGCGGTATTTATGAAATTAGAAACGGACACTTAAAGTGTCAGCGAAAATTTATTGGTTGAAATATAGTGGGAAACGCATTTAATGTCGCCAAGCCGTTAGGAAAAATCTTCGGGAGAGTTCTTGTGATGTTAAGGTTGAAAAATAATTGCAATAGCCCGAAGGCAAAACCCACATTTACAAAGTGAGACATTTGTTTGGAGCTATATGATATAAACAACAAATAGCGCCGCTGTGTAGCAATGAATACAAAATTTAGACCGTCTTTAAAAACGTTGATAATTCTTCTATCCAACACAATGTGCTTCAATCTTTTCAAAATCTGCATAACATAATAAACTACAAATTTAAGAAGAAAACTGTTCCTTCATTTTGAATAATCCTGTATATGGAACAGTGTGACAAATAAAAACAATGATTTCATATGCATTCAACAATCAATAGTGATGTAACTGTTTTTATACCTTTTAAAAGCCTGTTATAAGGAAACCGATGACACATAAGCAAACGAACAATATGATCCAAGTGTTTTAAAAATTTCAGTCAATCTTGTCCACAAATTTACAAGAGGTTCGTTATCACTATGTACTCCATTCACATCAACACATTTTTGACAGCAATTCCAAAATTTATTATATTTTCGTGTAATAACATTGCGCAATATATAGCCACAAGTTGTTTGTTTGTATTGTGAGTTATTTGATCTTCACGCATTGAAAAAATAGCTTCTTAATACAGTCGATCAATAACAGACTGGTAAGTTATAATGCATTATTCTCATCAACTAAACATCAAATTCCCTTTTCATATATAAACCAAGGCCACATTTCCTGACTAAAGATATAAACCAACACCATATCTACCTCGATTTTGGTGAGAATTCTGGCCGCAGCAATAAAATACCGTATTCATTTTTGTATATCGCTTCCGACTTCCGACTTCGTCTGCGTGTAAGAGCACCTTAAAGGTGCTCTTACACGCAGCCACTTTTGTTGCGCGAGATTCTATTGCGACACTATGAAATGGCATGTTGTGTTCACACGTGAGATAAAATCAGTCAAAAGTTGCGCCACTTTCGACTAGCGCCAGCGCCTAGTGGCAGCCACACGTTTTAAAGTTGCGATGGTATTCACACAGTACACGCCACTTTTCATTGCTGCAACTTGTAAAAGTGGCACGTCGAATGTCAAGAATTGGTCAAGGAACGACGGCGCACCCTCGTACTTGTAGTGGTTGTGTTTATATTCTGCCTCATTAAGTTTTAAGCGGCTATAGTGATACTGTGTTGTTGTTTATTCCATAAAAAATGGATTCAGATTCTGATGCCGATGAGAGGACTAGAGCAACTGCGTGTTATGAGCTAATGTTAATGAGCTATTCAAGGCCGCTTTTGTAGGAAAAGGCTCTTATTGAAATTTTAACTTTTCCGCGTATTATTGCATATTTTGTCGAACCTACAGGAGAAAGTCCCCAAGAATGATAGGAGGATCTAAATGTAGAGAAATTTCATTTTAAGTTTAACCTAACATTCCCATCAATGTCAATTTTTACGATCGTAAAAAAATTATTCGAACAAAAAGTCTCGTCTTGAGTTGGGTTGGGAATTACTTTAACAAGTAGAAAGAAAATTTTGCTAAATGTGCATTATGCGGAAAATATAAAATCAGTTGTTTATTTACGAGGACTTTAGTTGGAATATTTATTGTAATATTTATTTACCTGTTGTTTTTAGAATGACATATTTATTCGAAATTCTTTTTAGACAAGAAGGATTTATTTTAACTTGTTTCTGTTGTTAACATTGTATGTTGAAATAATAAATAATTATTTATGTTCTTTTCTGTTTAGAGAATTAGTATTTATCGGTTAGCATCCTTTATTTACAAAATTACAATTTAATAAGTTTTTTACTAAAGGGTGTTGAAGTTCGATAGTTAACGATAGTTTTAACAATAACTATCGGACACGCCAACTGTCGATGTTTAACCAACACTACCGTATATACATCTACTAAATGTTGCGCCACTAAAGTGGAAGTGGACCAACACGTCGGTCCATTTCTGTGTGGCGCTAGTACCGTGTTTATACCTGTTTACACGCAGCAACATTTTAGCTGTACGCAACTTAAAAAATTGCGCGGTGTACTGAAAGTGTCGCAATATTTATAGTTGCAGCGTTGTTCACACATTGCAATACAAGAATTGCGCCATTTTTTAACTTGCGCAATACGGAAAGTGGCGCCGTGTAAGAGCACCTTTAGTTCTGGCGGTGTGCAAGTTGAGTTGCCAACTGGCCGGTATTTTGGGTGAAACTGATGCTCTTCTACTTTGCATTCACAATGCACACATTGTAACACTGTTTTCGGTGTTACAATTAACAAATTGTAACATTGTCATTTTGCCATCGATAATGCACTGTTGTCCACCAAAACCTGGTTAAATCTATTTTTATCTGGATTTTATTCAAAGGATTTAATTTTAGAAATTCTATCAATAATGTATTTAGATTTATATAAGAGAATAGTTTAATCGTGTTTCGTGGCAAATCATATAAAAATTTTAATTCCAATTAAATTTTAAAAATAAGGAGAAAATCAAAATAAGTAAAATAAAATAGCAGCAAATGACTACACATTACACAGTAAAAAGAATTTCATCAATGTGCTTGGTTACAAAACGCCTGCAGGCGTGATTTGACAGTCATGTTGTAAAATAACAATGCGATCTTTACATTAATAATGATTATTTACATGAATAATAAATACATGAATTTACATGTAATTTTTCCATGTGTAATTATGTAATTTGACTTTGAAGAGTTGGCAACCCTATGTGTAACTTATTTGTGTTTACTCCATCGGAAGTAGTTTTACTAAGTATAATTTATTCTAATAAACTACTTCACAGAAATGAGAATTATTGTGACATGTTTCAATTATATGTGCGTGTAAACTTCTATACTAAACTTCCTTTAGCTAAACTCGTCGCTGCGCTACTCGTGTCGCAAACAACTCACGCTCCAATTTAACATCTACACCACACTGTTCAAAAAATATTAGGGGAACACTTTTTCGAAACCTGTAACTTTATAAATAATAGTTCTAGGCAAACCAAATTTGGTATGCTTTAAGAGTATATATTTAACTAAAGAAAATTAGAAAAACAATGTTATGTTTTTAATTACCTAATTACCCAATAATAGAGAAAATGTTTGGCAGAGTCTAGCCACATTAGAATTCCGAAAAACAACCAAAGATACAGTTTGGTTGTTAGCATACATAGATATTCAGCGTTCCATTTTCAAACTCGAGGACGGTTTTAGTTTTGTCCGCCGTAACATAGATACAACGTTTCCGTGTTCCAAATACACAAATTTAACGTTGACACGACCACAGTGGTGTGGACAAATCTCCGAGAAGGAATTCGGCTGTGACTCATTTTTACTAAAAATAAAATCCACCATAACTTAAAATTAAATAACGAGACAAAACCACCTTCTTTTTTTTAAGTTTTTGAGTTTTAAAATGTGCTCTTAGTCTATACTACTACATACATTTAACTTTATCTTACCTCTTTTGCAATCTGATCTAATGCTTGGTCCTCGGCTGACGACTTGGTTGGGATCCTTCTTCTACCTCCACCGCCGTCCATTGTTGCCAACACGAAGAAGACAAACCAACACCACACACCTACGATACAACATATGACGTCACAAACCGCAGAACTTAACAACAACAAATCAAGCGTACATATGCAAAATAGATTACTTTGAATTTCTGGAAAGAAGAAGCAGCATTTCGCGTTCACAGAAGCCTTGACAACACTGAGCGAATGTTTGTTTTCGATGGCCCAGGCCAATATTAAAAGAAAAACACGCAGTTATGCGCGGAATTGTTTACTTTAGAAATTAACGAAATTTATTTAGTTGTCAGTATGGTTTGGTATGATTGCTACACGATATTATATTGCTTCGCTAATAGCGAGTTAAATATTTTCTTATCGACGATTTTTTTGGTTAGTTTTGTTGCATGACATCCTGTATACGTCATTGACATTGCGATAATGACAGTAGGAAGAAAGAATGTATTTCCTCGGTGTTATCTAGACTCTAGAGAACGCAAACTTCCAGTTTGACAAATTTTATAATGTTAATATTGTGACAATATGTTTAAATTTAAATGTTAAATTTTTAATTTTCATCAATTGAACTGTATTTATCAGAATAGTCTAAATAAAACCCATAAAATATTTGAGTTTTGAATGAGTTTAATTATGTGTTAAATATGTGACGAATAGTCACTGGTGGATAAATTTTGATGCAAAGTGTATGTATGTAATATCAGAAAATGTTATTCTTCATAAAAATTGGGATACAATAATAAACTACGTATTTGGAAACACCTATATACAGGATCTCCCCCCTTGTATTTTATAGCATTTTTCAAATCCTCATTAAATTTTAGATCAATGTTATGTTACATTCGGAAAAAAGTTGTCCGGAAAAATTGTTGTGAAGGTATAGGTAAAACTACGAGAGCTGAAGGTGCGTCATCGATTCCAGCTGTTATTTTGCTGATACGTTACAGACCATTCCCGTGCGTTAGAAAGAAACAGAGTGCTTTTTCATGCGTCTGTTTTTAGCCGATGACTCACCTTCACCTCTCGTAGTTTTACCAATAACATATTATCGACACATCGGTAGAGTTCTTCTAAAAGTTATACACAGGGTGTTCAAATTATAAGATCAAAGTTGAATTCGAGAAAAGTACTAAAAGTCGTTTTTACTTTATCATACGCAGTATGTAAAGTATTGTAATCGTGCCAAAAAATTTTTTTGAGATTTTAGCGGAAATATGTCTTTTTGGGTCCCCTGAACATTTTTGACCAAGGTACAAAAAATGTCTGTGTGTGTGTGTGTGTGTGTGTGTGTGTGTGTGTGTGTGTGTGTGTGTGTATGTGTATGTGTGTGTGTGTGTGTAGTAGTTTCTCGGGACGAAACTTCATATTTAGAAGTTTTATAACCAAACTTAGAGCTGAAAAGCTTTCTGTTGAAAAGGGTCCAAAGGAACTGGAGGTTTAGTCTTAGCATTTTTAAAAGATTTTGCAAATAAGCCGCCATTTCTGGAATTTCGTCGAAATAGTTAAATAATAAATAAATTAAACTAGACGAAATTCTCAATAATTTATGAATATGAAATGAGATCGGTCGTACTACATTAAATCTAGTAGCCAGGATATGTCAGAAATTTTGATTCTAATGACAGTAATGACACTAATGACAACGCTAATGTTTTGACAATAACGTCTGTCAATATAAGCTGCGTTCGGATATTGTATTACACTTTTTACACCCAATAACACGTAAGTGTCATTTGGACTGTGTACACGGTGTCAACGGAGTACAATATCCAAACGCAGCTTTAATCGACATATCTGTCTAGTTCTACTAGTTTTATTTTAATGCAGACATGGCCGATCTCGATCAAATAGAATCTCATGCTGCTAAACTATTAATTTTATACATAGTATGATAAAGTCATGTGCCTGGCCACATCAGATTTTTTTCAAATGGCAACCCTAACATATGAATTCTCAATTTTATGGAAAATTTCAGATCAACTTTGTGTATAATATCCTATACCTAAAATGTATTTGTACCTACTGAAATCGAGTTTTGAAACATTGATACTAAAAAAATATTTGTTTCGTAAAATTCCAAATTAATTGCTTTTTAACTATAAATAATTATAGTCGTCTTCTCGTAAAAAGAAGCACACAGTCTTTCAAAATCGTTTTGATTTGGAAACCAATCTGACCGACTTAACCAACGTAAAAAACCAATAGTACCAACTTTAAAAACAGCTTAGAAATATAAACCAATAATCGTTTGACAAAATTAATTGTCCAATAATTTTAGAAAAATAATAATTTGTAAAATTTTAAAGCTCATGTTGATTTTGACGAGATTTTAACTTATTTCTTGTTTGATTTATTGGAAGATACGAATTTATATATTAAATACATCCTTAAGTTAACTGACGATTTGATAAATACATACATCATACATGCCCCCCATTTGAAAGAGCCCTTAAGAATTAAGCTTACGAACATAACCTCAATAATTTGACTGACTTCCTTTTTTCACTTAATTAATTACAAAAAAGGAGTTGAAAAAATGTGTAAATCTATATGCAACTTAGAAATAACTGTCATAAAAATAGAATCTATTTTAAATGTGAAACTAGTACAAGAAAGAAGAGAGAAAAGACTTGCACAACGTTTGCCGAATTGACCGCGGTCCAAATAAGTAAAAAAATGGTAGAACATCGCCAGCGCTAGCAATTGTTTACGTTTCGATAATCGTCGGTCACATCGCGTCGATAAATCGGCGATAATCGAAGGCGTAAACTGATGATCATAATCACTAAAAGCAGGTGTTTGTAGGTGGACACCGCTGGCAGCGTTCCAAAATTTTCAAAACCACCTATAATACTTACTGCACTTCGGTACTGCTCATCCAAAATCAATCAGCTTCAAAATCATATTTAGATCATGCCCGCACTTAGCACAATTCGTAATAAATTAGATAAGATCAATTTCGTATGAGATGTATCGACCTTCCTTTAGTACGAGGGTGTATCTCCTCAGACAGAACCAGTTTATCGCGCACCGGATTTGGATAAAAATCACCAAGCACAATAATTTACAGATTACGCTTAACGCGAGAGATAACTTATCACAGCCGAGATACCCGATTCTTATTTATTATTTGCGAAAATTCACACATGTGAACTCCATGACGACATTTCTTTCTGTTCGCGAAACGGCACTACTGCCAACAGCCAACAGACACCTTTTTTTGCAGAAATCCCTAGGAAAAAAATGACGTTTGATTCAAGGACGTGGCCGCTTTTAAATATATCACCGCACAGCTTAATATTAACGCAACCATAAAACTATTATTACCATCGAATACCCTATTTAATTATCTACAGATGCAATGAGGCTATAATTGTGAGCTTTCAATGACAAGGGCAGACTTAACCTCAATCTCGATGGATTACAGATTTCTGTTTCTCCAGCTGTCAAAATAAAGGCCTATATTCCGCAAAACTTTTTTCCAAACCGTTTTCTTATTATTATAAGCTATTTTTAGAACCGTATCGGCTATTTACCCCGTATGAACGTGAATAAACACAATTTAAAAATAATTTTTAAATTTCATCGAAAATTTACCACATAACCTACAAATTGTGGTTTAACTAACCTGTTTACTTGTGGTTTACATACAAAACTTAATGCTTTATCTTTTAAATTAAACAATAAATATTTGTTCAGTTTTGTGTAAACCGCAGTATCCATTCAACATGGCACAGGTAGTAGACATACTCCTTTCATTTATGTATAATAAACTTATAATTTTAGGTTGAAAAAATAGTTAAAACATATCGTAAATTAGCCCAAATTCCTGCTTTGGCAGGGGCTTGTATTTCAGCCAACGGGACCATTGTTAAGTCTGTTTGGTCGCAAAGAAATTTGGAGAAAGGAAAAACGACGAAGTTCCAATGTTCCCATATTCTGTCGCAAAATTTTGTTAAACTAGGAGAAGTTCCGCCAGTGGACGTTTCCTCCGAGTATGTTGCTTTTGTTATTTTTACGAAGAAATTTTTATGAATTTGTTGTAGGCTGTTGCGTTGTACGTCTAAATCTGAACAGTTGCAGTGCGTTATCCGGGAATCTGATAGTAAGCAATATTTCGAAATTTGGACCAGGAATAATCTATCAAAATGCATTGATTTGAAAGCGTTGGACTTGCATGGTGATATTTACACAGACGGTATGTACTATAAAACGACATTACTTGACTTTCGTAATATTGTTGATTTAATATTTAAGTTGGCATAGTAACTAATGGCATTTCTTTATCTGTGTGTTCATAAAGATTAGGCATAGGTTTTTCTTTACCAGATTGCAGCAAGTTTACAGAGACTTTGTTTACAATAGATTTATAATTTAAGCAGTTTATAGGTACTGTCACATGACATAATGAGGAAACTTTTTTATTATAGAGCCCTTAATGTTTAATTAATTAGATTTTCTAAGTTATTTTTTCCAGATCATGGTAAAAGTATTTGTTTAACTGTAAACAAAAAATTCAATAGGATAAAAATTACATTTTTAAAGCAGCGGGACGGGAGTTTATATATATTTATACAATTTATTTGGCTTGTTTTTAGACTTGAATTTACTATATCAAATGATATTTTATATTTTCCTGTACGCTTATTTTCTTAGGTGAATTTGGAACATTAGAATTCTCTCGCGATGAAACTCAGGTAGTTTTCATTGCGGAAAAGAAACAACCGAAAACTGAACCATTTATAAAACGTAAACAAGAAAATCCTGACAGTAAAGACGAAGGTGATGTAATAAAGGTAATTCTTAAAGAAACCGTTAGAAAATATTTCTAATTTAATTTTAATTTTTGTCCGTTGACAGCAGGGTCAGGAATACGTGTACCTTCAAGATTGGGGAGAACAACTTGTCAACAAGAAACAGTCTGTTGTTGTCGTGTATACATTAGAGAATGACTCGTTTGAGATATTGGAAGGTATTCCGGAAGATGTATGCCCCGCGAAGGTGGTTTGGAGTACAGACGGAAGTTACGTTGTCGGTATTGCTTATAAGACTGAGCCGAGAAAGTTGGGTTTGATTTATTGTACAAACCGACTTAGTACGATATTTCTCCTAACCACTGCTGGAGTATACAGTAAGTTATAAATAAAAATAATAACGATTTTGTATTTCTTTTTATGGAAAAGACTTGCACTGCATTCATTCTGGTATCAGACATATTTCTAATAATAAAATCCACCTGAATAGAATGAAATTATGAAATCCGACAATTCTAATCTACAAAATTGCTGAACCATCTTTAATTTATACAAAAATACGTTGCTTGTAAACGTTACAAGTAATCAATGAACGTTTGAGTGTAGGTGACAACATTTTTTAGATTTCCAATAGTTAATTTGTTAAAAATACAATTACAGAAGACAATTATGACAAATTTATCCAACGATTTTTGCTTATTGAAAACAATTGACAACTGTTTTCTCTAAAGCTAGACTGTATTTTCAATTTTTACCTTCAGAATTTGAATCTACAATAAAACGCATACAAAGCAAGCACTCAGTTATATAGGCTGTCCCACTTTTTTCCCTGCAAAACCTTTTTCCAGATAGTAGGTGTCGCAGTTAGCAAGACATTTCTTATGGACTTATTTGTTTTCATTATTCCTTAAAAAGTTAAAGCCATTTGACATAATAGCAAAACTATTTTAAACGGGTCTGACTTCTTTAGGAATTGAAAAACCCAATAAGTCAACATGAAATTTTTTACTCAGAATGAAATTTCCTTATAGAGAAACAAATGTCTAAAAAAATCATATGTGTTTTGTTTCTTCTGTCATTTGTTTATTTACTTTACTTTTCATATTTTGAATTTTTTACTTAAATGTATTTTCTTTTATTATTGTTACGGGTATTTATTGTGTTCTTTATTCGATTTTGCATTGTTTGATATGTATTTTTTTGTTTATTTTTCTTTATTTTGTTAATATTTGTTAAGTTTTACTCAGAATGACATGTACTATGCGCGCCAAAAAAAAATCATACAGCTAATTCTTACATAATGTAATACTGGCTTGTTTTTATTTGTCAACTTGACAGTTGATGCATATTTCGTACTTAAGATTAATGTCAGAATGACAGTGTAGAGGTTATAAAAGAACCATTTACAAAGCTAAAAAAAATATGTTCAGTATATTGGGTTGCATATGTGGTGTACGACTTTTTTTTGGCGCGAATAGTACCTTCTAAAAATAATTTTTGCGGCGAAAAAAGTAAGACATTCTATATATTGGCTATTGGCTAGTGTTTTTGACTCTTTTTTTTTATTAATACATAATAATAATATGCAATCAGCTGCTAGTCTGACAACTTTCTACAATCATAAGTGTGTTGATTTTTGTAAATAAGTTAATTAAACCAAAGAATATAGAGCAAAAAAATGTATGTAAAATTAATGCTGTAATTATTGTTTTCCTGATCATACAACATTTTGATGAGATGCCACTTTAAAAAGAGGAATTAATAATAATAATAATAATAATAATAATATATTTAAAAACTCAAAATTACAGCTCAAATCAAAATAAAATACACATCATAATACTATTTCATTAGTAGAAAAAATTCATCGACACTATACGGAGTCTGAAGAAGCAAATCTTGACAATATAAGAAGCACCCTAATGAATGTTTACGTTTTCAACTTTTGTCTTTATTGAAAAGAGAATACATAATGAGAATTGAGAATGGCTCAATATTGAAAAATTTGCCATAACTTAGAATTAAATCATTTCTTAAATCAATAGTTTTTACACATATGCAACAAAAAAGTCATCTACAAAATAATTGTATAGTTATAAGCATACCATACAGCAAAAAATGCATTATCAACACATTTTTTAACGTCTTTTTGAACAAAAAGCTTTTCAGCTCTAAGTTTGGTCATGAAACTTCTAAATATGAAGTTTCGTTTCCATACCTTTAGTAGTTTCTCCGGAATCGTCGCCACAAAAACGGGTAAACTGTCTCACACACACACACACACACATAGACGTTTTTTTGTACCTTGGTGAAAAATGTTCAGGGGACCCAATAGGACATATTTCTGCTAAAATTTCTAAAAAATTTTCGGCCCGATTACAATACTTTATAATACTGCATATGATAGAGTAAAAATCAATAAACATTTAATTTTACATGTTGCAGATATCAAATTAAATTAATTTGTCAAAAATACTATATTTTTTTTTTCATAACTAATTCTTTTTCATAACTTTGACAGCCGGCTATACCTCTAAGTATATTTTTATAAAATTGTGTGTCTGATCATATATTTTAAAATACAATGTTGTTGTGATGATAACTATGAAATTTTATGTGTTTTTAGCTGAATTGCCTTTGACAAATAAGTCAGTTAAAGACCCAAGGATAACACCAGATGGCAGCAGTGTGATTTGGTTACAAAGAGATGCTGGTGGTGCCCATGCTGGCTGCATGGCGTTAATGAAGACTGATTTGCCTTTTAGTAGCACTGTAAGTAACGCTGGCCTTTCATATTTAATATATTATTCATAAACAATTGCAGAGTAAAGCAGAAACAATTGTTGACATTATCCAAAATCAAATTAACATCAACAACAACAAAATCTTTCATGGACTATACAACCAAAGCTTTTCCAAGAGATGTTTTACCAACGATGGTAGACTTTTAGTCTCAACCAATCAGAAGAACACAATTAACTCCTATGTTATCAATTTAAGTATGGTAAATAATAACCATTATGAAAATCTAGTTTTGATAATTCTTTTTCTTACAGAATCCAGCTTAATAACTAAACTAGAATGCGACACAGGCAGTCAAGTAATTCTTGACGTCCATAACGACATAGTTCTTGCATGCAACAGAAACTTCCTAAAACAAGACATATTAATGATCACAAAAATACCAGAGAACAACGTATTCAATATTGTGTGGGATGAATTAACAACGTCTGAAACAATTGAAGGTTTGGAGAATTATACGTACGAATATTTGGATATTGAGCAAAACAACGATGATTCTATAAGTAAGTTTGATTTTTATGATGAAAAGTGCAATAATTATTTTTGGGAATTTAGGAAGATCGTCTGCTATTTATTTTGGACCGGAGTCCGGTCCTGAATCAGGATTTCCGTTGGTCGTTTGGCCCCATGGTGGACCTCACAGTGCCTTTGCCAATAATCTATCACTTGAAGCATCGCTGTTTGCTTCTTTAGGTACAGTTATGTTTCATTTCTTTTACTTAATAATTACTAACTAAAGAAAAAGATAAGTTAATAGCGTTTTCGGTTTATACAATACTTGGTGCAATTCTTTAAAATCAACTTCACGGTGAACAGAAGTAGAAGAATAAAAGAAGTTTCTAGTTTTCCTGATGGTAACTACCATTGCCAATGTTGGTATTTTGAGGTATTTACCATCAGGAAAACTGTAAACTTCTTTTTATTCTTCTACTTCTGTTCACCGTGAAGTTGATTTTAAAGAATTGCACCGAGTGCGTGAAAAACGTTTTATTATAAAGTTGGCAACACATACTAATTACTTCAGTGACAGATCCAAATTGTAATTTGGTTGGTCACAATTTGACATTGAAATTAAATAATTTGACAGCTGTCAGTGGTAACAGTATAACCTATAAAATAAATCTTTTAGGTTACGCTATTCTCCTGGTAAACTATCGGGGCTCAATTGGTGCCGGCGAAGCTTCAGTCAACTTTTTATTGGGTCGTGTTGGCACCGCAGATGTCGAAGATTGCGTATTAGCGACAAAAACAGCACTCGGCAAATATCCCTGGTTGAACGGCAACCAAGTTGCTTTAGTGGGTGGATCCCATGGCGGCTTTCTTGTAACTCATCTTAGCGGTCAATACCCAGATATGTACAAAGCCGTTGTCGCCAGAAATCCTGTTATCGATGTTGCCTCTATGAGCATTTGCAGCGACATCCCAGATTGGTACGTACTTTTATTTCAAATTTTTAGGTTAGATAAAAAAATTCTTTCTTAATTTTGACGTATTCTGGTTTCTTTTAGGTGTTTTGTTGAAGCCGGTGCAGAGTATACACAAGTTGGCAAACCCAGCGATGATCTTCTGCTTAAGATGCGTCAGTGCTCTCCGATAATGCACGCGCATAAAATAAAAGCTCCGACGTTATTGCAAATTGGTTCTAAGGATTTGCGTGTACCTCCATCGCAATCGGTGGACTTTTACCTGCGTTTAAAAGCTAATAACGTACCCGTCAAGTAAGTACTTTATTCAAATTAAATTTATAATCGGTTTGTTTAATTTTTTTGTATTTTTTTTTAGGATGAATATGTACGATGATAATCACCCACTTGGAAATGTGCCAAATGAAGTCGATAACTTGATAAACACTGTCTTGTGGCTTCAACAGTATCTTAAGATTTAATTGTTTGAAATTTGTTAACATTTGTCTAGTGTTGGTTGATGATATTTTTTTCTAACATTTTTATATAAGTCTTAAATATGTCAAAACTTGTTCACTGCCACACAGATGTAAACAAAATACATTAAGTAACATATTTTGTATTATATTGTATGCCTTGTAAAAATAAAAATATGTATTTATACGCAATCTTTGTTATAATTTATTACAATCCGTTATTTGATTCTACAATTTTTTTCTTTGATTTTTGTAAGTTTAAAGGAACCAATCTTAATTGTGACACAGTTTTCAGGTTCATAATGAAAACTGGTATTACATATTATTTCATGAAGGCGTTGCAAAAGGTAAGGGCTTATCTATTTTTTTTAGAGATGTTTATAAGTTATTACTCATTTATAAACTGTTCTTGCTTATTGATTTTTTGTTTATTTTTAAAAAATATATACATAAATATAAACATTAGGCACTAAAATGTTGAACAGTGTTCTAATACTAAAAAAAAACTTAAATCCAAAATTATAAAATTTATGATGCAAAGATTTATACAATTAATTTGAAAAAGAATTATTATAATTTTGTGTCTTCTAATCAATGAGAAATATATACTTTGATGATTTTTAAAAAACTGTTTTGCTTTGAAGATATAGGGCAAGAAAAATTTTCTACAAAACTAATTTTAATTTAATTAATTAATTTAATTTAAATTTTTCCTACAGTTCTTGAAGATTAAGAAACTTTACATTGAGTTTTGATAATAAAATCCTTGTTATTGTCTAAAATTTCTACACCCTGTATCTTCAAAACAAAGGGGCTTCTCAAAAATCATCAAAGGATAAAATATTGCTAAAATAGTCTAGGGAATTTCTCCTTAAATTTTTGATGTATGTTTAATAAACACCCTGTATAAACCCAATTAATTCGCTAACAAGGGAATTTATAAGAATTACAGGAATTGCTATTTGTTTTTCGAAGACGGAAGTGATTTTTATGGGTAATCTTTAAGAACTTTTTATTTATAAATTCCAATCATGTATTCTTTTTCTTTTTTAATTATTGGTATGAGAAGTTTGTATAATAGTACTTTGAATTAAAACATGATAGTCTCAAAAGTCTCATGGTCTCAAATTTTGATAAGATTCCTTCAAAGTATATGAGATTCATACCAAATATATAAGATCTGGTAACCCTATTTAGTAGTTTAAATTACAGTATTTCCAGATATTCGATTCTGAACGACTTTAAAAATTTGTTTCTAATTATATTTGTCGCATATCATTGTAGTTCTTTATTGGGTAGCAATGAATGAGTTAATACATAAATTAAGTTTCAGTATTAAGTAATATGTACACTTGAATATTAAACTCAATGTAATACAACTCAAATTAAGTAATAACAAGAACATTTTTTTAATTTCTATAACAATATTTTGATTCAAGACAAAACAAAACTAATAAAGAAGCCAACTAACGATTTATATAACAAAATTACAGCTCAATATTAACTATATTCTTCAAACACCTCTCTCAAGTTTCCTAAAATCCAGTTTGAAAATAAAACAAATCTAAAAGTGCATTTTAAAAATGCATATTCGCGCGCATTGCAGATTTCCCTCCAGTTAGTTCTCAAGACGACCACCGTGAGTCTCTGCATGCAGCGCGCGGTCGTTACCGAAGGGGGTAGTCCAGAAAAAAGCACTGTTAGCTCGGCAAAGAAAGAAAATAGTGGGGGAATACTGGTATCGTATTACTACAGAAGCCGTGCGTAGCGACGATTAATTCAACAATCCTCAATAATCCACCAGCAACCGTACGTGCAGTTCAAACCAACCGATTCATCCGCGTTTCAACATTTCACATAAAACGTGCTACATTCTACAGAATTCCATACAACCTGTTAACATCCCGACGGAGTGGTGTTGTTTTTGCGCACTTCCATATAAAAACAAACCAGCAATATGGGGTCGGGCGGCATGAACTGCGTGAAATATCTTCTGTTCTGCTTTAATCTGCTGTTCGCGGTAAGTTTGGAACGATTTCGATACGGATGGGCACTATTTTTATCCTGTAATATATTTGCCAGGTGTCAGGAATCGCTATTTTGACTGTCGGGGCGATTATTCACACCGTCTACCACCACTATTCGAGATTTGTGGACCCCACGTTTGTGTCTGCGCCGATATTTTTTATGATTATCGGTGTATTGGTGTTCGTGGTCGCTTTCTTTGGATGCTGTGGGGCCATCAGGGAAAACCATTGTATGGTTATCACTGTAAGTCAAAACTGAATGATTAAAAACGAATTATGAAATGAGGAATGATTTTTTTTGTAGTTCTCTGTCCTCATTCTTCTGATTTTTGGATTAGAAGCTGTTGTGGGGATAGCTGGGTATATTCGCAAAAATGATGTTAGCAATATGTTGGAGAATAACCTCAACACGTCCATGTACAATTATTACAGCCACCCAGGTGTTGAGAAGTCATGGAACATTCTGCAGCATGAGGTAAGTCGGTTTCTTCTTTATCTCGATGACTGTTTGCTTGGTTAGTAATTACAATCTGTGTTGTTGAGAAAAATAACCATGCGTTTTATATTGATAAGTTTTTAGAATGACTAAGAATTTAGATTCTTTTGTTGCCCACGGTTTTTTTTTGTGGGGATTATTGACTTGTTCAATTGGCTAACCAGCTTGATCTAGTACCAAACCTTCAGTATTTATTTGTCAGAATTATGTCCATCATAATTTTATGTCATCATTGTATTTGACCAGAAAATTTGAAAAATATTGGAAAAATCGGCTGTGCTACAAGGTGGATATGACTGGCTAATACAGACTGTTCCAAAATAGATATCTTAAAACCCCCAAGGATGTATTGTTGGCAACTTTGAATATGACGGTGTCTTAAATTTGTAAAGAATTGTCAAAAACCGCTAAGCTACGTGACTATCCTGACCAATAATGAACAAAATCTAACAAGTGATAATTTATCTGGTATACTTTTTCCATAGAATCTGAATCTGAAGACCAAAATTCCCAATTGAGCCTAGTTTTTGAGAAAAGCAGTGCTAAAAGACTACCATAAATCCAAAAATGCGTTTTGTCTCGTAAAAACTAGACACAATTTTTGAATTTCTGCTTTTAGATTAAGATTGTACGAAAAAAACATACCAGAAACACTTAGCTTAGATTATTGTATTTTTAACAAATTAAGTACATAATTGGAAATGTGTGAAATGCACTAATAAGACCTAATAATTAATAGGTTTTTTTAAATTTAAGCTAATAACTATGGTTAGTAGTAAATTATATGTGGAAAGACAAAATAACGTTCTTTTTTGTTCTTTTAATAATATTAAATTGAAATTATTCTTGATTTTCAGCCACTTTTGGGGCACAGGTTAAGATTTATTATCTTGACGGATGTCAAATTTGACAGGAATTTAGTATGGACATTAAAGAAGAAAATTGACAGGGTCTTGTAGAAAAGAATTTAAAATAACACCCATAGTATGTGCTGTAAAGAGCTCCTTATTTTTCAAAAAATTGAAAAATTGTTAAAAATTGAGACAATGAAAAGCTACAGGTTTTTTTTTCATATTAAAAAAAAAAATATTTTTGGTTGTTTCGGGTTTTCAAAGTTAAAAGAAGTAACTTTGTATTAAAAATAAAACTATTAGCTAAATTATTAACTTAAATATCACAGATTTCCAATTAATTTGTGAAAATTACAATAATTGTAACCCGATGGTTACCCTGGCTAATAATTAAAAGAAATCGAACAAGTGACAACAAATTCTCCTGGCCTTTTTTTTTTGTGGAATCTGGATCTTAAAACATAAATTGTGAATTGAGTCCAATTTTTGAGAAAATAGGTCCAAAAAATTGGAAAAATGCCTGCCTTCAGATCCAGATTCTATGGAAAAAAGCATAAAAAGTGTATAGATTATTTTGTTTATTAAAATAATAATTGTGGCTTAAAAATATACTGTAGTCACAAACAAAAATATATATTTTTATTTAAATAAAAATTTAATTCGTTTTAATAATATATAAATAAATCTGATGTGGCCAGGCACATGTCTTTATCATACTATATATAAAATTAATAGGTTAGCTGCATGAGATTCTATTTGATCGAGATCGGTGCGTGTCTGCATTAAAATAAAACTAGTTAGCCAGGATTTGACAGATATTTAATTCTATTGACTGTAGGTATTGTCAAAACATCAGCATTTGACACTACCTACTGTCATTAAAATTTTATATTAACGCAGACACGACCGATCTCGATCAAATAGAATTTGCTCATGCAGCTAAACTATTAATTTTACCAAAAAATGCCATAGACAATAATTATACAAAATTTCTTCTACTTTAATTTATTATTTAGCTATTATGACGAAATTACAAAAACTAAGAGTAAACATCCAGTCCCTTTGGACCTGTTTGAACAAAAAGCTTTTCAGCTCTAAGTTTTTACTTCCAAAAGAACATATTTCCGCTAAAATCTCAAAACTTTCTTTCGACACGATTACAATACTTTATCATACTGTGATAAAGTAAAAATTACTGGAATTGTAATTGTAAAATAATTTTTGATAAAAATAAGAAGCATTAGTCTACGTCAAGAATTTAAATCTTGCTAGTTTTTTTGTCTTACAAACGGGACATCTTTCTAAATTTGATTGGAGCACAAAAACTGGACGTCATTCAGAACAAGCAAATATTGCATAACAAAATCCATCTTTCTCGTTACGAATATCTTAGCTAAAAAACAAGGAACTTTTTAAAACTCCAGAAAATTTAAATTAAATAATTATAGTACGTTCATTTTCAACTGAAAAGAAGTTATGTTTGTTTAAATTTAAGCAGTTAGCAGGTTTATTAGTTCACTTCTTATAGTAGTGAATACTTCACATAAATTAAAAGAAACACGCGCACCACGTTGTTCCGTGACTTTCACTGACCAATGAGAGCGTTAGAAGGACTTGCGCGATATTTATTACCAACCGCACGCCAAACGGGAGCACCCCACAGTTTTATCTACGTCTGATATATTGACAATTGATCAAAATATGCCACAGCCTGTATAAATGTATGCGTCGAGAGATTTCTGTCTCAAAAGCACTTCTTGATATCCGGTAAAAGCAAGTGAAAAGAAAGCTTTGCATTCTAATTTTAGCTAATACTTATTTTTAATCACTTTGTTCTCTAATGTATCTGTTAAAATGTGATTTATAAGAGCAATATATAATACCATCATCACAGTAAAATTAATGACACGTATGCTCAACAACCTGTTAATTTTGGCAGCACGCCAAAAGATATTGTCCTAAAAATATTATCGGGTACTACAGGGTTATCGGTATGTTTCTTAAAATATTTTATAATTTAAACATTCTGCTAATGATGTAATAACATTGAATGCATTTAAAATGAATCCTTAAGTTATTCAGGTATCTCTGTTGTTAAGTTCCATAACTACAAAAACAAAACATTATTAATCTTTTCTTCGTGTTATCAAAGTTGAAATGAATCACTATAACTGCCTGTGAACCAGTTATATCGCATATTTTTATGGCCGAAGTAGCTGTCATGCTTACATTACACATACACGAGATACTGTAATTTTTATATACATACACACTTAACCATTACAAGAAGATAAGGTATTTTTAGAAAGAAAATAAAAAACATCCAGCAACAAAGGCGGTTTTTGTGTTGTTTTAACGAATCCTTTATTGTTCAAACAGGTTTTTATGCTCGTCTAAAATGTACAAAATTCCTCTTGATACTTTACTCGTTTAACACCGACATTTTTTCGTTATGAATAACGCTAGTATGGGAAAAGTGAATGGTGTTTATTGTGCTGTAACTTTGATAACAATCTGCGAACGAATGTTGCATAATTACACAGTTATTGTAGCATACATAATAATATTGACTTAGATTTAGAAATTATAAATGGTAAAGTCGTTTTTGATAGTCTTTCTGACATACATATATAATTAAGAAATTTTAATTCTTTTACATTTCCATATCTGCTAACTAAGTCTCGTATTCTTTGATCATCAAATTCTTTATGTGGCCATGGCCTCAAGCTTACGAGTTCTGAATCTTAATATCTATTCTTCGAATACTATCTTTAGAAACACCCTAAGCCCATAGCGACGCGAGAGAGTTAGAATTCTTCTATTTCTAAAGTGATTAATAGTATATTTTCATTTTTCGTTGATATTATATCTTTGTAGTAACTCTAAATATATTCTAATCGGGTTTTCTACCTTATCAGTATTCTTTATTGAAGAGTTACAAATTAAACCTAAATTATGATAATTATTTATTAATTAATCTAATAAATTGCCCCATTTTCTACTTTGCGTCATTAATTTTACGAGGCTTATACGTTTACACGCACTTATAATTGAAACCAAATTGTAATTTCGGTGCAGTAGAATATTAGAATATATTATACTTAGTAAAATTAGATCTTATGGAGGTAACAGAAATAGTTGCATACAACTAGAACTAAGACGAAGTTGGAAGCGACGCGACGTCCAAAAGAAGAATACGGCATTGGCACGACCAGAATTTTGTCCAAAATGTTACCGAAAACATATACGTTCCATAAAATAGGAAATCCTCAACACTTTAGATGTACTATAGCTTGGTACGTGCATGCTGATATTCAATAAACTATTTATTGCGCATATACAATCCCGCGGCAGTATTTGAACCCGATCATATCTACGATATAGGTTTGATCTTCGCATAACTCCTTATTCAGGTAAATGTGGTCCTTGTATTGTATCTGCAAGGGGGATTTGATGTTTAGTTGACGAGAATGATGCACGATCACTTACCAGAGTCGCAAAGCATTACCGAAAACGTCATGCTGGCGTATTTTGATGAACAGAGCAAAACTAAGAAAGCCCCAACCCTTTGGCTTATAACATAGCATGCTACACGCATGCTTAAATATGTATAGAATATAGATATTTTTCAGTTTATGCGATTGCAAGCAATTCTAAAAAGGCGGTTATGAGTTTGTGGTTATGTGTGGGTGCTTTTGATAATGTTACGCTTGACATACGGCATTTAATACCGATCTGACCAATCCTAGAAAAAAAATTACTAAAAACGGTGTTGCAATTTGTTAATTGTTAACACCGAAAACAGTGTTACAATGTGTGCATTGTGAATGCAAAGTAGAAAAGAGTAGTTTTGTTCAACGCTCTATAACATTACCAAATTGATAAATAACCAAAAAAATCGATAATTTAGGTAATACAGTGTGTCTCATGGGACTTTCGATTGTGTGGGTACTTTTGATAATGTTAAAGATAGA
Organism: Aphodius sticticus; assembly: GCA_963966075.1. Classification (NCBI taxonomy): domain Eukaryota; kingdom Metazoa; phylum Arthropoda; class Insecta; order Coleoptera; family Scarabaeidae; genus Aphodius; species Aphodius sticticus. The sequence continues at coordinate 72,731,801 of OZ014509.1, forward strand.
AAGTTGGTTAAATGGGCAAAGTATCGCATATTTATGTGCTCTTTCATAATTTGTTCAGTAAACAGTTGAATTCCAAATGGTTTCCAAGCTATTTTGAAAAAACCAAAAAATTTATTTTTTAATTATGGTCATAACTTCTTTATTTGTGATCCCATCAAAAAAGCGTTTTAACATTATAAAGGCACTTTTTTGTCTACAATTTGATTGTGTCAGTATAAAACTTTTTTCGCCAATGAATCTGTCAGAAGCAAACGTAACTCTTGTTTTTCTGAGTAATTTGGTATGCCACATGCCATATTTAAAGCAAAATAAGCCGACAAAATTGAAGTTTTTTTTTTAATATCTGAGAATCGCATGGTGCCATGAAAAGCACATTTGACTGATATAGGTAAAACTACGAGAGCTGAAGGTGAGTCATCGCCTAAAAACGTAAGAACGGACGCATGAAAAAGCACTCTGTTTCTTTCTAACGCACGGGAATGGTCTGCAACGTATCAGCAAAATAACAGCTGGAATCGATGACTCAGCTTCAGCTCTCGTAGTTTTACCTATACAGTATTTATGTGCCTATAGTCAAGTTACAGTAAAATTTTGAAATGTATTTATTTGTACTAACTACACAACATAAATAAGCAACAACATTTTAACAAACTAAATAATGTTTTCAAAAATCTCGCCATTTTCGTGAAGGCATTTTTCACAGCATTCCGTAATACGGTGACCTTACCGAGGGTTCTTCTGTCAATCGAATTGAAAGCGGCGATGGCGGTGTCACGTAACTCCCCAACGTTTCCAAAATTATAAACACTATACACCTTATTTTTTAAATCACTCCATAGATAAAAATCGCAAGGGGTAAGATCCGGCAATCTTGGTGGGGTCAAGATACTTCTGAATAGGTAGCAATTATTCTCCGTTTATGTCTTATATCTAAATAGTTCTTCACAAGTCGGGCATTAAATGCAGGTGCTCCGTCTTGTTGTAACCTTAGCGTGGGTACAGATGGGTAGATATCACATTGTTTCACAAAATGTCTTCCATGGCACCATGCGATTTTCAGCAATTCTCGAAGTGTACAATCTTCAGTCAATTCTATTATCTTATTGTATTCAAAACATGGCATCTGGCATACCAAATAACTCAGAAAGAAATGATGAATCCAAACATGTATAAAACCAATATGGGGGCCATAAGAAAAATAAAAGTTTCGTTTGTTTCTGTTGAATTCATTGGTGAAAAAAATTTTAAACTGGCATAATCAAATTGTAGACAAAAAAGTACCTTTATAATGTCAAAACGCTTTTTTGGTTGGATCACAAATAAAGAAGTTCTGACCATAATTAAAAAATGAAATTTTTTTGTTTTTTCAAAATAGCTTGTGAAACGTTTGGAATTCAACTGTTTTCTGAACAGATTATGACAGAGCACATAACTATGTACTACTTTGTCCATTTAACCGACTTTCTATCTCTAATAATAACAAAAGTAATCATACAATCCAACGTCCCGTGAGACACACTGTATATATATATATATATATATAATGTAAAAAAGCGATTCCTGTTTCACCGAAAAAGGTAATATAGAACTAATGTGTGACTGAAATATTTTTTTCATTTCCGTGGTGTAATCACTATAATCAAATGTTTGGTATATTATTAGCATTCTCAGAAACACAATGTATTCATTGACCAGGAAATATGACGTGGCAATCTTCACACCATAGTTATAGAACTGAAGCCACAACTCCTCCATAAAATATTAACTTCAGCCACTGAAACTATCACACCTGAAGGCGTTAATCGGGCCAAACTTTATTTAATAATACATCCCAAAGTTTGACAAAAAGCGTCGTTATCTAAATTAATAAAAAAAAAACTGACCTAGATACATTATATAAGCAATCCGTGTCATAATTTATATGATCAGACCTGCCTGAACTAGTTTATTTAAATAGGGCAACTCGATAAATTTGCCGTACATCAGCGACTTGGAAGCGATAAGAAAATGCACGTTGCACAAGAACAGGATGTGTCGCATTTAAAGCAGCAATCGATGACACCAGAAGCCCTCTGTCCAATCGCCCATGTAAATAATTGAACACACGGTAACTTTGCCGATTATACGTCCTTAGAAATAAATAAATGATTGTGTACGATATCCAGGTGTTGGCTGAATAATAAAGATTTAAAGTATATCTCGTTTAAATTAAAACGTTCGAAAGCGATTATTATTAATCACAATGACTTGATCTCGCTTATAAATCGAATTGGTGATTTGTAGGTTAGAAAAGAATGTTTTTATTCTTCTTGGATTTGGTTCGATTTATTGGTGCTCTTGTTACGTATGTTGTATCTAACGTATCTAAGTAATCAATAGGAACAGAAATGCAAATGGAACGCAATTTGTCATATAATGAACTGCGTAGGGGCGCTGGTGAAACTATAAAACTTTGAGTTTTGATGAGGTTTGCTCTGGATTGGACAGAGATTGGCTGACTCGTTGCGACGGTCGAGTACGTGTATATAGACATGCTGGTGAACGCTACGCAGCCGCTACTATACAGAAACTGGATAGATTTGGTCGTGGATCTGTGATGGTTTGGGCTGGAATCAGTATAGACAACAGAACTGATCTTGTTGTGGTTCCTGGTAGAGTAAATGCCATGAATTACATCGAAAATATCTTGGAGGACCATGTGGTGCCTGCTGCATATGGCGTCGGTCAAAATTTCATCCTAATGCGGGACGATGCAAAGCCATATACCGCCGGCATCACCAGAAACTTTTTACAAGAACGTGGAATTCAGGTCATGGAATGGCCGGCGTTAACTCCTGACCTGCATCCTATTGAACACGTGTGGGATCAGCTTGACCGATGGTTCGCAAGCGCCCTAATCCACTACTAACCATATTTATTTTATTTTAGAATTTAAGATTTTGTATGATTTTTAACCAATATTGAAGCATTTTTATTACTTTTTAATACGCTAGGAGAAATTGTTGTTAATTTCCTATAATAATGTCTAGCTCGTGGCCATCGAGCATCTGATACAATATCTTAATAACGAATTGATGAACAATAAAAAGGCAACAACAATATTATTTTCAAATTTACCCCGTTAACGAGAAATAATGACTGAATGTAGAGAAAATGGATTAATTTGAAAATTCTGTGTTAAGGATAATCGACGACGAAATAATATTTTTTTTTTTAAATTTTACTATTATTATTGAACATAATTGAAAATTGTAAGGCGACAATGTTACGTCAACTACTAACTTTTGAACGAACTCATGTACGGAAATGTATTGTGTCAACGCTGGCGAGTCAGAAAATGGTACCAATATTACAAACAGCATCGAGAATCAATTGTCATGTATCATAGGACGGCCCTTTTAATACCAAATAACTTTTGTCTGAATTTTTTTTATTATTTAACGTTTTTGAAACTCCCCTTTCATTATCCGAAGTTTTGTACTTTTAGTACCAATTTTGGCCAATAATGGGTTATCTTTATATCTTTTTAAATTATTTGATTTTCAAATAGTTATTTGATGATACTTCATACAACCTACTTTACTAAAGCAATTTCTAAAGTTGGTACAATATTCCGGCTCTGTGCAGTTCCTAAACAGCGTCTATCTGGACATGAGTTCGTTATCAAAAGTTGGTCTACTATGAAAAGTTGACTATTATACCTTATCTATATATTCTACGCTTATTAGTTTAACACCCAGTGTAATTAAGATAAACTGCTCATCAGTGGCAAAAATTGCGAAGTAATGGAATCTAATAAGTACGATCAAATAAAAGTGCATACAACAATACTTATTTTGGACTACAGCGCAAAATTTAGATACCGTATCTTGTCATCTTGTGGCTCTTTCGCGACTATTACGAGAGGGCAATATCGCAATATCTAATACAACTGATGTTTTTGACAATAGCCGATAATAATCGGAATAGTCATCATTTATCCAGAAATTTTTTTTTCATCCTTCAGTATACGAAAATGTCATTTTTGCATCTTTGTGGGGACACGAAAGATGCTAATTGCCCGCTAGGCGTTTAGTTAGTAACTTTCAAGCCTAGCCGCGAAAATATTTTACACACAGGCCTGGCGGCGACCGACCTGTCTGTCCCATAAATACATAATAATAATAATAAAGGCCTTTATTAGGAGAAACAGTGAAAAACAAATAACAATAAAAAATACAAAAAAAACTTTCAATTCGGTTTGACACTTGCGAGATCGATCTGATCAAAAATATCAACCTGATCTATGATCAAAAGATCCATCTGATATGATAATAACCGATTTATCGATCAGATCTATTTATCGGTCTTCAATTGTGATCAAAGACCGATCACAAATTTCTCTCCCACCCCTATCTTTTTTGTTTTTCGCGTAGCTGTAGTTGGGTTCGAAATCCAAGGGGAGGCAAGCATCCTTATTTATTTATCGGTGTATACTGTTATAAAACTGAAATAAATAAACCTAACACTCTATAGGCAATAGGTATGTAAAAAACTGCTTGCCACAACTTGAAAACTGACCTACTGGTGTGCGCTGATGACTAACACCGATAACAAATGCTGCAATAGCAAAACCGTGGTAAAACTGATAAAAACGCCTTTTAGTAAACTTCTGTTGAAATTTCAAAGTCGGCTATTTTATAGCTTTCACCTGTGACATTCTTCTCGACAATAACGAAGCAATTTACGGCACATGTGCTCCTCTTTAATTGTTATTAAGGTGGGCGGTTAAAAATAAGAGAGGTAATTGGGATGTCAGTGCCCTTTCGTCCGACATTGTGACATCGTTTGGGCGGATTTGGAATAGAAAATAAAGCGCGTTTCTTTAGAAAACAGACGTTTTGTAATTTTAACAAAATGTTTACTGCTTGTGGATGAAAAAAAAAGTAACTACGTGGTATCTGCTTGACGAAGAGAATCTACATGACAACAAACCGGACAGATCTCATTAATTAGTATGTCTATGCTGCTATAAATACCATTGTTATGAAAGTCAATGACAGAAATTCCGAACGATTACCCTATACTACATCATCAAAGCCTCTGAAACGGTTTGACCTATTTAAACAGACCCACAGTGTGAAAAATTCCCAAAAACCTGGCCAAAAGTCGAAAGCATTTTCTATTTAGCTAAAACTCGGTAATCTAATATTTGAAGGGTCGCCGATTACAGATCCGAAATCAAAAGTTGAAAAAACAAAATGGCCTATCCAATATGGCGGACATCAATCCTTAAATTATTTTCAATTTAGCTGAAATTCGGTATTAGGGGGGATTTGGGGTCACTGATTATAAATCTAAATACTAAGTTAAAAAAACAAAATGTCCGATCCAATATGGCGGACATTAGTTCGAAAACTATTTTCCATTTAGTGGAAATTAAGTATTTGTGGTGATTTGGAGTAACTGATTATAAATCCGAAATAAATAAACAAAAACCAAAATGGCGGATCCAATATAGCGGACATCAGTTCTTAAATTACTTACAATTTAGCTGAAATTCGGTATTAGACGGGGATTTGGTATGAGGTAGATGATTATAAATTCAACAAAAAATAAAAATGGCGGATCATGCATTGGCTGACATTTGTTTTTATATTTTGAATTTAATTGAAATTTAGTATTCGGGAGGTTTCGGAGTTGGTGATTACAAAGCCAAAATTAGAAGAGTAGAAGAGCAAAATAACCTGGTAATAATAGCAAATCCTGAAAAGTATGTCCCAACCAGGTTTAAATCTGCTTGTTCCCGTATTATGAAATGGCAACGCACTAAATTAATTTTCTATCATAGTGAACATACATAATGTAATAGAGCATTTATTCTAGGTACCAAAGGTTAAAATGGAAATTTGGTTTTGCTTAGTATTCTTCTTTAATAATTTAAACATGAATGAAATAAGTATTTTTCAAAATTTAGGAAATAAAAAGATATTCTGCCTATTGAATACTATAAAGTTGAAAACAAGAATATAAAAATGTTTTTGTTCATTCGTCTTGGTCTGCTTCATCTTCATCATCAGCTTTACTATATTCATCTATACTCCACTTTCTACATCTTCATATTCGGAACTGTCTTCTTTATTTCCATGCTCCGTTGATAGAATTTTGCTACTAATGTAATGATATTAGAAAATAAATAGATTCCGGAGTATGCCATGCGTCAAAATTATTAATTGATGGCGTTTTGCAAACCATGTTGCTCGCTTCTTCATAACTAACTGAATATTTGTCATTATGGCTGATTTCAGAGTTTTAAAACTGTTTTTTTTTGCGTCTAAAATCATTTTGTCTTGGAATCGATCCCTTTCAATATCCAGGCACACATGCCATACAAACCAAAAGCGACAATTCAGCAATTTTTATGACCAAGATTAGCAAAACCCATTTTTTGTTTTTTAACTACAATTCATTATAATACTCAAAAATTATTAATTATTGTGCTCAGGTGTCTGTTGTTCAGTCGTCCTATTAAAATAACGAAAATGCATTGGACGCAATAAAAACTTGAAAAGGTGACGCCATTTTTGGCAAGAAAAAATCAATCCAACCTCAAGAATATCTCAAAGAATATCTCAAAGAACTAGAAATCCTCCAACAAAGTTGATTCGTCTAGGTTCTAGGTTAAGGCTCCGCTGTAAAAACATCGCAACTACGAAACAAAATGTTTAGATTTGATGTTTTTCTGGCGGGGTCCGTGTCTATGCCGTGGTTTACGTATCGATTGAAGCTTATGGTGTCTGCGACGAGCTGGCCGTACGTAACAGCCGAAATATGGCCATTGTTTACATTTCTGACAATTATCGCATTTTTCGGTTAGCGGAAAAGTTATAATGTTTGGGCTGAAATTGTACCTAGATAAAAAATTATTATTGTAGTGAGACTTTGGCTAGGGGTATCATATTTGAAAAAAGAGAAAGATGTGGAAGTAAAATTCATTTTTATCTTACAAAAAAATTATTTTTGGCCTAGCCAAACTCCTTATTTATCTAAGAATTGACACTGAGAATTTCATCAATTTTGAACCATAAATAACGCCGTTAAGAGAAAACGCGTTTTAGCACAGGTAGAACTGGGCCTTAATAAGAAAAAATTAAAGAGCCTTCCCATAGGCGCATACGTAAATTGTATGTACTGCATTCCAAAAATAAATAGAAATTTTGAGTAAGTATGAGGAGAAACTGTCTACATATTAAAAAAGTACAAAGTCTGATCTTTACAATGAGCTATAATTCTAACCGGGGATATGCGGGGAATTTTATAAAAGTGTAGGCGAACTTTAAGTTTATAAAATTTTTGCTACGTTGTAATAAAAGTTGCCAAAAAACATGTTAAATTATTTAACTGCATAGAATAATTATAAAACGTATTTACATACCTTGAGGTACATACTTTCATTTTACAAAAATAATAAAGTTATTGTCAACAACCCCACAGAAAATTACAATTATTGCAATGGTGTCAAACATACGCTTTGCACAAATAGAAACTTTGAACTGATACCATTCTTAACCGGTTTAGCGAACATTTTTACAATTTACGATTCTTATCTGCGAGTGATCAAAGAATTGTTATGTAGTGTCAATTCTGTTTATTTAAAAAGTATAAAATATGAATTTTGGCCAGCTTTTTGTGAATTTTCACACCGTGAGACGCAAAACGAGCTAAATGCCCAGTTTGAACGGTTCGCAATAGGCCTTAGACCTAAGTTGTATGTCGCTCCTCAAAACTAGAGGCCACTTTAGTACTTTTTTTTTTACTTTTGATACTTAAAAAAAGATAAGTCGATAAGAATGAGTCATCATTGAAAAATTGAACTCCTGAAATGTGTATTGACTTATAATGTAGAGTGTAGACATTTGGGAATTATGTATGGAATATCACAGCCAGTTATTGGCCGCCCCGGCATCGCTGAAGCTGATTTTGTCCACAAAATCGGCATTCACACTTAGTTGTTCAATAATCCAATTAGTGAACTCTCTTTGCTTTGACTGGTATGGTGGGAGAAGTTGTTGATTCAATTGTTTCGGAACTACCACTGTGCGCTCTTATATGCCTTCTAAAATTTGCACTTTGTGCAGAAACATAGTCACATTTGGTGGATTTTAAAATTTTGCTATTCTTTTCACAGTGGATGATTGGATTGGAACATTATTTCTAACAGTGAATTTTTGCCAGCATATTTTTAATTTTTTTTTTGGACAACACAATAAAAAGAGATAATTCTAATAAAAACTAAATTAAGTTCAAAATTTTGTAAAAAAGCGCGATGTTTAGTGTTATTTGTTTACTAGTTTTATTAACACATAATATTTTCAAATATAAAAGTAACATACATGTGTTATTAAACGATGTTTTTCGTTTGTTTATAGATGAAATGTTGCGGCATGAATGGCCCTGCCGATTGGAACAAGATCAACCATAATGACACCTTGCCGCACACTTGTTGCGCTGACACAACCAATGACGGTACATGCACCATCAAGAGCTTGAACAAGTACGACGACTCCTGCTTGAACAAATTGAAAGACACCATCGTCCACTACGGATCTATCATAGGGGCAGTTGGTATTGGCGTAGCCTTAGTTCAGGTTGGTACTTTTAAAATATGGGGTATTAGGCTCAGGTGGGTAATAGTGCCCAGTGTGGGGATATACATATTAGGAAATTGTTATAAGAGCAACATAGGTCCCAAATTATATATATGTCAAACTCAAATTATCTATGAGCTCACAAAATCGACAATGTTTTTTTGACTATTAAATAAAATAGTACATAACGTGTTGAGTTTGTGGTTCATCAGCGATAAAGTGATGTTTTTTGAACTTTTTTTTTTAATTTCAAGTTGACCGGTTCAATCGTTACGAAAAAAACTTTAGTAGAACCAGTCGCGAAGAAAACTGTTAAAAAACTGAACAAACGAGAAAAACGCATTTAAAGTTTCAAGTTCAGTTTACGGTTAGTCCAGTCGTTCTAGATTTTGATACGGAAATTCAATGCAGTCGATGAAATTGATAATGGACACTATGGTGGTTATTTTTATTTAGAAAGCAACGATCCCCCCAAATCGTTTCCAAATCAAAAAAAAGTGGACACGTATTCTTTTTAGAAATTTTTATTTTTAATGCTGTTTATCGAGGCCTAAAATTAACATGGGAAATGCCTGAGATAAATTATTTTTTGGTATTTTTCAAGTAATTGTTCGGGGTTTGGGAAAACTTAACATTAAAGTTATAGGACTTGTAGAGGACATTTTTAAAAGAAGAGTTAAACTTATTATACATACGTATTTGACGCCCCCAACCCACCCCCACAGTGCCCTGAAAACTACCCTCAAATGAAAAAATGTTTATTCTTCCGAAAATTGACCGTTTTAATCATTTCTCTTTTATCTCATAGAAAGCATTACTATAAGTCTAGTGAAATGTTTATAAACATTTGTCAGTTAATTTCCATTTGTTTAATTAACCCTTTCACCGCTCTTGACGAATATATTCGTCAAATGGTGCAGACGAGTTTTTTCCCAATTCATGTAACAATAGGATCAGAATGATCATACGCCTCGATACTAGCAAATAGCCAAAAAATATTGCGACAGTAAAAGGGTTAAGGCTCCGTTGTAAAAACATCGCAACTACGAAACAAAATGTTTAGATTCGATGTTTTCCTGTCGGGGTCCGTGTCTATGCCGTGGTTTACGTATCAATTAAAGCTTATAGTGTCTGCGATGAGCTGGCCATACGTAACAGCCGAAATATGGCCATTGTTTACATATCTGACATCGCATTTTTCGGTTAGCGGAAGAGTTATAATGTTTGGGCTGAAATTGTATCTAGATAAAAAATTTATTATTGTATTGCGACTTTGGCTAGGGGGGATATTTGAAAAAAGAGACAGATGTAGAAGTAAAATTCATTTTTATCTAACCAAAAAATTATTTTTGGCCTAGCCAAACTCCTTATTTATCTAAGAATTGACACTGAGAATTTAATTAATTTTGTACCATAATTAACGCCGTTAATAGAAAACGCGTTTTAGCACAGGTAGAACTGGGTCTTAATTCGTTTTTCTCGAAAATCCGTCTGATTTCTGTTTTCTGAGGTCGAAATGGCAGTTTATTACCTTAGACTTAGAGGGACATTATTCATTAAAAAATTTCTTCATATTGTTTAAACAATCAATTATAATTCATTTTCAACTTTTTTCTAGTTATGGTAGAAAGGTCAGTTTATTTTTGAAATTAACTTATAAATTTAATGTTTGAGATACCTTGTCTGTATTACCTAATAAACCCACATTTGTTTAAACAGATGCCATATCTTAAAACATTTTTTTTTTGCTATTCGCCTAAAATTATTTTTTTAGATCGGTCTGGCCACCTGTTATTCTGAAGTGACATCATTTATATTTTGGGAAGATTTCCATTGTTTAAATAATAAAATAATATTTGTTTTCAATATTTCATCAAATTAGAGTACAGGGAACATTTTCCAGACAGCAACAAATCAACATTATCTTGCAACACACAGTGGCAGGAAATCAGAATAAGAAATGGAGAAAGAAATGTGATTAATAAAATTTGTTGTCTTTAGGAAATTTAATATTTTAAAAAGAAATGTAACTCCCCTATTTCCCGAACAAAAGGATTTCAAATCATTTCAATTTTTTCGAATAAATGAGATTGAAAACGAATAATATTTTATTAGTTAAACAATGGAAATCATCCCAAAATATAAATGCTCTGCCACTTGAGAATAACAGTTGGCCAGACCGATATAAAAAAAAAGAATTTTAAGTGAATTGCAACAAAAATTGTTTAAACAAATGGAATTTGTTTAATCAAATGTGGGTTTATTAGATAATATAGATAATAGGTTTGTTAGATATCTCGAACATAAAATTTATAAGTTAGTTTTACAAAACAGCTGACTTTTCTACTAAAATTAGAAAAAAGTTGAAAGTGAATAATAATTGATTGTTTAAACAATAGGAAGAATTTTTTTAAATGAATAATGTCACTGTGAGATAAGAATTTGCCATTTCAAACTCAGAAAACAGAATTCAGACTGATTATTGAGAAAAACGAATTATTTAAACAAATAGAATTTCTTTAAACAAATGTCAATTAACTGACAAATGTTTATAAACATTCCACTAGACTTATAGTAATAACTTCTACGAGGAAAAATAGACTAAAATGATTGGAAGGATCAATTATCTGAAGAATGTACATTTTTTTATTTAAGGGTAGTTTTCAGGGCACTGTGGTGATGGGTTGGGGAGCGTCAAATCCATATGTATAATAGGTCAAATTCTTCCTTGGAATGTTCTCTACAAGTCCTTAAGTAATCTTAAATCCCAAACTTAACTAAATAAAAAAAATAACTATGACACTAAACATTTTAATATGTTACTACTGAAACCATAAGCTATCGTTTGGTCTATCGACTTCAATTAGTCTTCCGAATACAATGTAACATAAAAAATCTAGGACTATGGTCCTTGACTACGTATGATAAAACCATAGACCATGCAATACGAAAATATATTTTTTTCACAAATTTGTATACAGGATACTACTACGTATTAACGTTGATTATTTTTTCAGCTAATTGGGGTTATATTTGCTTGCTGCCTTGCAAGATCTATTCGCAAGGAATACGAGACAGTCTAGAATGAAGTTTTCAAGGTACAGTAATACTTCTTACTTTGTCCCCAGTATTTTTATTACAGCGATATAACCAAAAGTGAGCACTACTTATATTGCTATCTAGAGTGCATTTAGCGAAAGAGTTATTTGTTTATGTTTATTTTTGTAAATGTAAAAACTAGTATCCCTGTATTATATATATAGAAGGTATCTTGTAAACCGTACATCTTTATATAGGATATTATTATTATATGTTGATTTATTTATTTGTTGTTTATACATAGGCACTTGCACAGACTGATTTTTTATTGTTTTTTTTTTTCTCTTATATACATCTCCTGTTGTCCTAGCTTTAATATGGAACAATCGTGTCATTGAAAAAAGATGAAAACTTTAGCTTTTATACCATAAAATTATAAGCGGCTTCAGTATGGAATTTAGCTGTTTATTAAACAACAGTAATAATGTAGAAATCGTGATTTTTAGTTTGTCTTGGCATGCGTTTTTTTATTTGTGTATATAACTAACTTAAAATTAACCTATTTTTTGATTGAATTTACAAAAAAAACAATGGACTAACATGGGTTTCAAATACAAAACTGAAGTCAATAATCGTAAGATCTTTTTGATAGCGTTCTCTTATTTTAAAGCAATAAGATTCTCAAAAAAAACCTTGTTTAAAACTATTCTATGAACTGATATTGTGGTAGAATTTTAGGAAATGAACAAGTACGTAGGTTTAGTACTTTGTATGTTACCATTATTGTGTGCGCAACAAATATTGCAAATGTAAATGGTTCGTTAGTTCGTTTAATGAAACACTAAACTCTAAGATAGTTAACATCAATTTATTACGCATTTTATATTTACCGATCTTTTATAATATACCTGCACCGTTTATTTATACATACGATATATAAGTACTTTTTTAATTCCATTTACATTTACATATTTGATATTTATATTATTGATGTTGAACACACTTTTAAATACTATAATATATTATATCGATGTTAACTATTTATGTGTACCTACCATATTGATATTCAATAAAATGTTTAGAAAAACGTCTACACAATTATTGTGTTTTTTTTTTCACCGGCTTAATAACCACTTTTCATAAATTTCACTAGCTATCCATGTTTTTATTATTACATTTCTCGTCCATTTAAAGGTCCTTATTTTAACATTCCTATTTCCTGGTTTAGGAAGTTGATGTGAGTATTATTTAAGGCTCCCGTATCCTACGTCGAAAACGCGCCGATACACCACACAATAATTATTGTTTAAATTGTGAAACTATAGCAACTATTCGATTGAATAGGTCCTTACGCAACTGCGTCCACAAAGAATTTCAATATTTATGCAAATTATACTTGCAAATTTTAGTGTTAAAAAAAACTAAACTACAAATATAGAATTGCTTTTTGGTCTTACTGGCGTATGATTATTGTATACTGTAATATATTATAAAAATACATTAAATGTTACTTATAACGATGGGATGTAGCTTTTAGTGAACGTAACTAGAATACCGTTCTGGGAGAGTTTTAGTCTGTTGGCATTGCAAAATAGTTCAACGGACTGTGGATAGATGGCGCTGTTTCAAATTGAAAATGTAAATACAATATAAATAATTTATTTAGATATGACCTAAAGTACACTAAAAATCGGTAATACTGAAAACAAGACGTAACATAAAGAATGCCACTTTGGATTTTTTGTGTTCGTGTTAAATAATATAAATCGTAGCTGTCGTCCTATTTGCATTTGAAGGTCGTTTAAAGTTGTTTTTTTTTTAAATATAAGCTGTAGGAATAATAACTTAAAAATCAATTATTGTAATAAGTGAAAAATGTCACAAAAAATCTTTTACTTCGAATCAAACTAAATTCAGATAAACGACCTTCAAACTCAGTTAAGTGTCTACGGGTTTTTAAAAATCAGAGATGAACTGTAAAATAGTTTCCGATCAAAATGTGTTCAAAACAAAAACCTCGTTGATAGTTTAGTCACAAATCCCCTTTCTTCGGAGCAAAGCTGATACTATATAGTTATACCGTCATTGTAAAGTACAGGCTATAAGACAGCTAAATAATCATACGTTAAAACAAAAATCAGTCAGCATTTTATTAGTATTTTTCTCCATTTCATTTTTGACATTCTTTTTTTGCTGCTAAATTTGACGTAAATAGTAAACAACACACAATTTTTATTTATTTCTATATTTATGTAGATAATTATTAATCATATCGACCCATGCAACAAAGAGTATCGTAACAAACTAAATGTAGTTACTATAGTCTTCGTTGCATGGGTCGATATACCTTCCTACCTCAAGGTGGCAGATTTTATTACATTTAAATTGCACAAAGAATTCTCTTTTCTATATGAAAAGGTTTTACGGTAAGAATCATTTAAAACATAAATTGCCCCTCAAGACTGCGTAATAAAATATTGAAATCTTCCACTTGTGTCGAGCAACAAAAAACGACGAATGATACGATCTCCATTGTATGGTGTTATTTCAAAATGGGCTGCTGCGTTAAAGGTATGATTAGACGAGTCATTTTACGGAGAGCAAAGGTAACTACGTTACGTAATACAACACAATTTGAGTTACCGTCTAATCGTACTTAAGGATATTTAACACACACCATCTGATCTAAATTTAAATCAGCCGCTAATGACATATCGTGTATTCAGACTAAAGTATACAGAGCTGCTGTCCTTGGATGGTATCGTAAAGTTCTATATGGAAATGGAGCACCTTAAACAATATTTAATATGAAATTTAATATGAAAATCAGTGAAATTGTGTACGTACCTATCAATAAATCCCTAATAAACAAATAATCGATCAATATTCACTTTGAGAGACACACTCATAAATAAATCCCTCTCGAAAAAACTGCTTACAATAACGAACATAACCCTATATTGAGAAGTATTTTATAGATAACCTCTTATTGGATTGGTATTTTCCGTGGTTGTCATGGTTACGAGAAATAGTATACGGTTAGATATTTGTGGTGGGGTGGATTCTTGCCGCAAATTAAAATATACGGGATAATTCTAGATTTGGTAGTTGTGTCGCCATCTACATCTAGTAAAACATTGGTCTGAAGCTCTGGAGAAAAGAGCGGCAACTCAACGTTTTGAATGGGGGATACGGGAGCCTTAAGTAAATTTATACAGTCGTGTTTTCTAACCATCCTGTATGTTAAATCAAAATACTAACAATGGCTTTCGACTTTTTATGACATTTAAAACTCTTTATAAAGAATGACTTTATCTCGAGAAATTAAAAATTACGTCCATTATAGGTATAGTCAGGTCCATCGGGGGACACACTGTATATGGCTTATGTTGGTATATTGAATTAAATCTATAGTGTAACTTTGTAGTCATTTATTGAGCAACTCATATAAAAACGTGGAACACAATTCCACAATAAGTTTATAATAATTACGCCTCATCTATGTTACTTAAACATATTATTTTATCAAGTACAGTTATTAAGATATTTCTGCTTAACACATTCAGATTGACTAGTAATAGAGGACGTTTTTTTCACAGTAACTGAAACTAACTTCTATAACTTATAAACAAACGGTAGCTATAATAAACTAATATACAGTAACTATAACTATGGAAGATGAAGTTTACATATTATCGTAGTGGTACTTGATTTGCCTGGATAAATGACAAGAGAAGAGAATGCCTATAAGCTGCAACAAACAAAATATGATTTAAATAATGTTTAAGTGTGTATTTATAATTGATTTCTTACCTGTACGAAAGCAAAACCAATGCCAACTCCACCAATGGTTAGAGCGTGTCCTTTGATAAAGTCACCGAACGCTGTCAAACATCCAGTCTTGAATAACCTGTCATCGGTGTCATCATCTTCTTGGTCTATGGTACAAGTGTCATTTCCAAGTGCACCAACAGCTCGTTTGCAACAAGATACTGGTATTAAGTTATTGGTATTAGCCATTTGTGTCCAATCTTTTGGACCGGCAATACCACAGCATTCAAACTACAAAATAATTAGATCATGTT
Organism: Aphodius sticticus; assembly: GCA_963966075.1. NCBI lineage: Eukaryota > Metazoa > Arthropoda > Insecta > Coleoptera > Scarabaeidae > Aphodius > Aphodius sticticus. The sequence continues at coordinate 72,747,552 of OZ014509.1, forward strand.
ACATGCTTAAAATTGTTTATAGTGTCCGCTGATCGTGTGACAAAGAGGAAGAGAATTACTGATTTTTCTGATATATCTCCATCAAAAAAAAGAAACAGTATTCTATGAACAACTGTGTATAAACATCACGAAGAAAAAAAATAACATCAATAATAGAGGAATAATCAAATTTTCGCTCAACAAAAACGAAATAAATTATATAAAGCAGTCTTTCAGAAGCATACCTACTCCATTTTTTTTTCATAATTTGGATTACTTTGGGTGTACTTTTGCAATTCAGTAATAGTATTTTTTCTGAATTCAATTATTCTAATTTTGCGGCCATACATAACAAAAAAAAATGACGTGAAAATCGATTTTTGCGAATTGAACGTATTTTCCAAATAGGCGGGTTTTATGCTAGGCACGAATCTGGACACAAAAGTTTCACCAATCGCGTCATGTTTTTGTTCTTTTTGGACGCCGGTGCACACAACTTTAAAATAAACACTATCAGTACTTTAAGGACACCTCTGAGAAAAAGCGTTCAAGATTATAGGGAGTCACTAAAAATCCGCATTAAGTCACAGTTTTTGACATTTAAACCTCACTTATTACGAAAACTTCAGAGGTATATATATATTTTATAATTTTTAATTGTCATTTTTGAAAATTTAATACGAATACTTTAAATATTTAGGTGTTTTCTTTATGCAGGGTGACTTATTGTTGGAGAAAAAATTAGTTAAAGTTTAGTTAGGTTTAATTCTTATTCAATCGCGTTAATAATAATAAAATAATACGTCATTTTTTTTGTTATGCACGCCAATTATTGAATACATATACCTATGTAATATATTCTGTCAAAAAATAAAAGACTGTTATTATTATGTATTTAAAACAAAAAGATATCAATGATTTTCATATACCTAGTACCACTTTGTATTCATAATAAATCTACTGGAAACAATTATTCAATTTCTAATCCTTGTTGCTCAGAGTCACTAATAATTATGATTTTCAACTGCTGTTCAATTGGTCTTGAAAAGTTTCTGATGTAAGGCAAAAACATTTGAGCAATAAATATAATAATAAAAGTTGTCTTTGTTTTTTGCCTTTGATTTTGGTACACCGCAAATTTTTCTTATGACTAAAAGTACTCTCTGACTTCAAAAAGGTTAAGAATCACTGGTCTAGAGAGTGTAATTGTGATTTTACAACATTGCCAAAACAATGCCATTTGTTGAAAGGGTGGTTTCATCCGAAAATACAAAAAATTTATGAAAATTTCGGTAATGTAACATTTCGCTACCAATCTCAGAAGTAAATTTAAAAAAATGACTAAAGCAGAGTTGGTAGATACTTGTAATTTTCAGAATTAATTACTTGATTTATCTTTGACCAAGGTATGTATAATAAAATAATCAAGTGTATCCCATCCACTTTTCTCGTAATGCCACAAAAACTAAAAATACCATTTCAGTATCTATACTGTAGGAGAAGTAATTTTTAAAAATCTGACTAAACCAGAGTAGGTAGAGACTTGTAATTTTCAACTTTAATAACTTGGTTTATCTGTGATCAAGGTGTGTACAATAATCAACTCTATCCCATCTATTTTTCTTGTAATGCCACAGAAACGAAAATGTCAGCATTTCAGTCACTATGTTGTAGCAGAAGTAATTTAAAAAAATCTTACTCAATCACAGGTGACAGAGACTTGTAATTTTCAGGATTTATTACTTGATCTATTTGTGACCAAGGCATCTATAATAATCGTCTCTATCGCATATACTGTTCTCGTAATACCACATAAACTAAAATCATAGAACTTCAGTAACTATACTCAAGCAGAAGTAAATTAAAAAAATCTGACTAACCAGTGTTGGTAGAGACACGTAATTTTAGGGATAATTACTTGATTTATCCTTGACCAAGGCATGTATAATAATCGACTCTATCCCATCTACTTTTCTCGTAATGCCACAGAAACTAAAACTAGCATTTCAGTAACTTTTTTGTACGTTGGGACATCTACATATGATCTACATTTTGTGTGTGGATTTATTAAGCTTTATATTAAAATTAAGCTCTATCAAAAATGACTTTATCAAAACTACTTGAGTAGGTACATAACTGTTAGTATAAAGAATCCAGTCAAATTAGCTAAATATTTGACAAATTTAGAAGGCTTTGAAAGTTTTAATATATTTAGATTTATATTACTGCGAAGTCGAAATCACGAGTGCTGCAAATTACTCATCGCTTATAAGTGTATGAACCAAGATTTTTGCGTATCGCTCAGCTTGATTGTTGTGCATAGGCAACCGAACATAGATCACTGTAAATACGTTGCCTACCGAGGCGGATATTATAGAAATTAAATTAATATTGCTATTATCTTTACTAATTAAATAACCTTTAAATAACCATCACCATAGATTTTTTATTAAGCGGCTTACCTTTCAACGAAAACATTTTTGCTAACATGCGGTCACGTTCAATATTTACGTTCAGTATTAGAGGTTAGAAACGTTAGAAATGTCATTCTAAGAAAAGACGTACTTTTTCGCTGGGCGCATTTAATTTGTACAGCAGATGTATCATAATCATTCTATTGCGTTCTAACACACGGCAATGTATAGGAATGAAATGTAGCGTATGAGGAAAATAACAGCAGAAATCGATGAGTAATTTGCAGCACTGGTGAATTCGACACTTGGAAGAGCTATCACAATATACCAAATAGGTGGTGGCATTTATAATCACCAGGTGATAGATCACTAACAGGTGGACCCAGAAAATCAAATTAACCACAAAATGTGGAAAATATGTGGATGAGGGCTAAAAGAAACTACGGAAGCAATTCGGTTCATCGAGAGCGCTTTTTCCCTCAAACATATTTACAAGAGTTTGTTTGGAGAAATAAATTCCAAAATTTTCGGTTATTTTTGGAATTTATACACGGAATATTTTGTGGTTTTTCTTTCTTTGTATCGCATTAAACATTTTCCGCAAATAAATTTCATTCGTATATTAGTTTTGTGAACAAAATAAGTTTGGGAACCACTGATTTAAATTGACCTATGTTAGAAAATCAGTAATAAAACCTGTTCTTCCTTTTTGTAACTCAATCCGAAGACATACTGTAGATATTATACTTACAGCTGATTGAACTGTATCCCACATTTTCGTGGCTTCCTCGTGTTTAGGATCTCCATAAACCGACATAGTACGATTCATCTCCACCTGTAGATATTCATATGTTTGGTTCCGCAAGGCATAGCCAGCAATACCGGCAGCAAGTTGCAAGACGAAGACGAGAATCAACAACGTCGAAAACTAGAAGTACAAAGTTTGATAAGAAATGCAACCTATCCATCTTGTGTGGGTATCTTACCGTAATCGTCATGCAATAATTTTCCTTTATCGCACCGCAACATCCAAAGAAAGCTATAAAGAAAATGATGACGCCAATTGCAATCAGCAAATTTGGTGCAGAAAAGTATTGGTCATCCAAAAATGTTTCATAGTTGTAATAGTAGGCTTTGACGCTGACACCCACTGATAGGATTATAATACCAACAATCTGGAATAAAGAAAAAAATGTTGATGACAAACAGTCTTATGGAAATACCCAAGGAAAAGAAGGTTGTGTGAGGTTCCATAGGAAACCTATTTTACAACCAAGTTGATTTTTCATTGTTTTTCAAACTTGTCTTTTATTTAAAGATTATTATCTTATTTATTTAAATAATATTCTGGTATTCGTATTTTTTTAAAAATAATTGCTCTAACGTGTTTGTTTTTTTGATTTCTTTTCTCTGATTATAGTACATTTATTGGATTCACTTGTAAAATAATATATTCATCTTGATAATTGTGATATCAGTTGCCACTGTGGAACTGAGATGTGACAGAAGAGAATGACTAATTTATTTTTATATGATAGCAAGATTATCAAAGCACTTAAAATTCTATTTTTTTATGAGGATGAATTGATCTTGTTCTGTTATATTTATTATACCAATTGTTTCCTTTCATTGTGCGTTAGTACAGACTTGAAGATAATCAATTATGCTTGTTTATTATTTCTTTCGTGGTTTTGCTGAATACCTGTAACGAATTGCATTTATGTGGTCCAAAACATGCATAGATATATCGTTTATCGATAGCTATATAGTTCAAACTAACTAGCTGAAAAACATATAGCTCCAGGACTGACGTAATAATTTAACTGGTGTTTAGTTAACCTTGAATTCATTCTAACAATGTTACGCTAAATATAAAACGAAAGTAAACACTCTGATAGCTCTGAAATCTGTATAAGATAACAACATGCCATAAACCTCTTTTTACTGAAGTATGTATGTAGTTTATTTAAGTATATGTTAAGATAATTGAATGCTAACACTCAATGTCAATACACTGCAGATAATTATTTGAACAAAGCAGGTCGACGTTATTGACATTTGTTGTAATTGTACAATAGGGTATAATAATATATCGCAGTTAATACACATACTACAGGTAGTAAAATTTGACTACAAAATCATCGTATAAATACTGTAAAAAAGTCACCTTGCATCAACAAATGTCCTTGATGACAGCTTTGAAGAAATACATATGAAATGAAGAAATGAAATAAAGAAATACCTCTGAAATGTTACAATAAAGTGTCGACATATGTTGTCGACATTGACCATGAATCAAACATATTGCGGCAATTGAAAATTACATATTATTCGAACCAAAGTTGTAAAGACTTGTAATTTTCAGGATTAATTACTTGGTTTATCTGTGAGCAAGGCATGTATAACAATCAACTCTATCCCATCAACTTTTCTGTAATGCCTCAGAAACTAGAATCATTTCATTTCAGTAACTATATACTGTGGCAGAAGTAAATTTAAAAAATCTGACTAAACCAGAATTGATAGCTATTTGTCATTTTCAGGATTAATTACTTGATTTATCTGTGATCAAGGCATGTATAATAATCGACTATATCCCATTTACTTTTCTCGCAATGCCACAGAAACTAAAATCATAGCATTTCAGTAACTATACACCAGCAGAAATAAATTTAAAAATCTGACTAAACCAGAGTTTGTAGAGACTTGTAATTTTCAGGATTAATTACTTGATTTATCTGTGACTAAGGCGTGTATAATAATCAACTATATCCCATATAGTTTTCTCGTAACGGCACAAAAAGTACAAAAACCATAATCACAGCATTTCAATAACTATACAGAATCAGAAGTGAATTTTAAAAATCTAACTAAACTAGAGTTGGTAGAGACTTGTAATTTTCAGGATTAATTACTTGATTTATCTGTGACTAAGGCGTGTATAATAATCAACTATATCCCATATAGTTTTCTCGTAACGGCACAAAAACCATAATCACAGCATTTCAGTAACTATACAGAATCAGAAGTGAATTTTAAAAATCTGACTAAACTAGAGTTGGTAGAGACTTGTAATTTTCAGGATTAATTACTTGATTTATCTGTGACCAAGGCGTGTATAATAATCAACTATATCCCATATAGTTTTCTCGTAATGGCACAAAAACCATAATCACAGCATTTCAGTAACTATACAGAATCAGAAGTGAATTTCAAAAATCTTACTAAACTACAGTTGGTAGAGACTTGTAATTTTCAGGATTAATTACTTGATTTATCTGTGAACAAGGCATGTATAATAATCGACTCTATCCCATCCAGTTTTCTGGTAATGCTACAGAAACTAAAGTCATAACATTTCAGTAACTATACTGTAGCAGAAGTAATTTAAAAAAATCTGATTAAACCAGAGTTGGTGGAGATTTGTAATTTTCAGGATTAATAACTTGATTTATCTGCGACCATGGCATGTATAATAATCAATTCTATCCCATCTACTTTTCTCGTAATGCCACAGAAACACAATTATAGCATTTCACCAACTATACTGTAGCAGACGTAAATTTAAAAATTCTAACTAAACCAGAGTTGGTAGAGACTTGTAATTTTCAGGACTAATTACTTGATTTATCTGTGATCACGGCATGTATATTAATCAACTATATCCCATCTACTTTTCTCGTAGTGCCACAGTAACACAATTATAGCATTTCACCAACTATACTGTAGCAGAAGTAAATTTAAAAATTCTAACTAAACCAGAGTTAGTGGAGACTTGTAATTTTCAGGATTAATTACTTGATTTATCAGTGATCAAGGCATGTATAATAATCAACTAGATTCCATCTACTTTTCTCGTAATGCCACAGAAACACAATCATAGCATTTCACCAACTATACTGTAGCAGAAGTAAATTTAAAAATTCTAACTAAACCAGAGTTAGTGGAGACCTGTAATTTTCAGGATTAATTTCTTGATTTATCTGTGACCAAGGCATGTATAATAATCGACTATATCCCATATACTTTTCTCGTAATACCACATAAACTAAAATCATAGAACTTCAGTAACTATACTGTAGCAGAAGTAAATTTAAGAAACCTGATTAAAGCAGAGTTTGTAGAGACCTGTAATTTTCAGGATTAATTACTTGATTTATCTGTGACCAAGGCATGTATAATAATCGACTCTATCCCATCTACTTTTTTCGTAATGCCACAGAAACTAAAACAAGAGCATTTCAGTAACTATACTGTAGCAGACGTAAATAAAAAAAAACTGTCTAAACCAGAGTTGGTAGAGACTTGTAATTTTCAGGATTAATTACTTGATTTATCTTTGACCAAGGCATGTCTAATAATCAACTATATTCCATCTACTTTTCTCGTAATGCCACAGAAACACAATCATAGCATTTCACCAACTATACTGTAGCAGAAGTAAATTAAAAAATTCTAACTAAACCAGAGTTGGTAGAGACTTGTAATTTTCAGGATTAATTACTTGATTTATCTGTGACCAAGGCATGTATAATAATCGACTATATCCCATATACTTTTCTCGTAATACCACAAACTAAAATCATAGAAGTTCAGTAACTATACTGTAGCAGAAGTAAATTTAAAAAACCTGATTAAAGCAGAGTTTGTAGAGACCTGTAATTTTCAGGATTAATTACTTGATTTATCTGTGACCAAGGCATGTATAATAATCAACTCTATCCCATCTACTTTTCTCGTAATGCCACATAAACTAAAATCACAGCATTTCAGTAACTATACTGTAGCAGAAATAAATTAAAAGGTCTGACTAAACCAGAGTTGGTAGAGACTTGTTATTTTCAGGATTAATTACTTGATTTATCTGTGACCAAGGCATGTATAATAATCGACTATATCCCATATACTTTTCTCGTAATACCACAAACTAAAATCATAGAAGTTCAGTAACTATACTGTAGCAGAAGTAAATTTAAAAAACCTGATTAAAGCAGAGTTTGTAGAGACCTGTAATTTTCAGGATTAATTACTTGATTTATCTGTGACCAAGGCATGTATAATAATCGACTCTATCCCATATACTTTTCTCGTAATGCCACAGAAACTAAAATCATAGCATTTCAGTCACCATACACCAGCAGAAATGAATTAAAAAAATCTGACTAAACCAGAGTTGGTAGAGATTTATAATTTTCAGGATTAATTACTTGATTTAGCTGTGATACAGGCCTGTAAAATAATCAACTCTACCCCATATCCTTTTCTCGTAATACCACATAAACTAAAATCATAGAACTTCAGTAACTATACTGTAGCAGAAGTAATTTTAAAAAATCTGACTAAGCCAGAGTTGGTAGAAACTATTAATTTTCAGAATTAATTACTTGATTTATCTGTGACCATGGCAATTACAATAATCGACTCTATCCCATCTACTTTTCTCGTAATGCCACATAAACTAAAACCATAGCATTTCAGTAACTATATTTGAACAGAAATAAATTAAAAAAATCTATCTAAAGCAGAGTTGGTAGAGACCTGTAATTTTCAGGATTAATTACTTGATTTATCAGTGACCAAGGCATGTATAATAATCGTCTCTATCCCTTCTAATTTTTTCGAAATGCCACAGAAACTAAAATCATGGCATTTCTGTAACTATCCTGTAGCAGAAGTAAATTTAAAAAACCTGACTAAACCAGAGTTGGTAGAAAAATGTAATTTTCAAGATTAATTACTTTATTTATCTGTGACCAAGGCATGTATAATAATCAACTATATCCTATCTACTTTTCTCATAATGCCACATAAACTAAAATCACAGCATTTCAGTAACTATTCTGTAGCAGAAGTAAGTTTAAATAACGGAATAAAGCAGAGTTTGTAGAGATTTCTAATTATCAAGATTAATTACTTGTTTTATATAGATAAATCAAGGTATGTATAATAATCAACTCTATCCCATCTAGTTTTTTCGAAATGCCACATAAACTAAAATCATAGCATTTCGATAACTAATGCATTTTTTTGTTTGTCGGGAGTATTCGACATTAAAACGATTAAGAAAATAATCTATAGGTCATACAGGGCTAACCGAACAACAACAACACGTATAATCATCTGTGGTCATAGCATTGGTATATTTATAATAATACGACTTATATGGAATGTTGTACATAAACAAGTTGAAAACATAAATTATCCAAACCTACCACCTATTGTTCTTAAAGCATTATAAGTATATATTTTATAAACTTTTATGTTAATTTCACGTGATGTTGCTTCTAACAATCATTTTATTCTGCAACCCATTTGTACAGCTGTCATTATTCTGATTCTTATCATTATTATCTTATTATCATGACAATAAGTTATTATTGTCTGCTCTTAGTGGTGATTCATGACAATTATGTGTTTGTTTATCACCAGAGTTAAGTATATTATTAACTGATCTAAATATCGTGGAAAATATAGCCTAGGTACAATAGATTTTAATCAGGGTGATTAAACCTATCTCGCATGTCAGCTATTTAAAAATATTGAAATTTGAAACCGTACGAACAGCAGGAATATTACTTTCACGTAGATATTCCAATATTAAATTACTGTACACATATGTAGGTAATCTAATAAAAGAACTAGTTAGTTTACATCGGGGAAATTAAGTTACAGGAATTCGATGCAAACGCGCATGTAAACGTGCTAGGCGATACAGTTTTTGAAATGTGTTTCGGTTTAGTAATAAATATGCAAATTATACTCACAAAAAATATCAGATTGAACGCGAAGAGCAGGTATTTTATCGCTTTCGAACTCCAAGGTAGCGACGTGTTCATTTTCGGTCGATTTTATCACTTTAATTTTAATATAAGATGCCACAACACTTTCGTTTCTACAAGTTTTACACACGGTGCAGTTTTACACACTGCCAGCCGCTCAACGTGTATTTAATCCAATCTACAATGGCTGTTTTTCCTTGACGTGATAACATGTGATACGTGTTTTATTTGCTACGGTTATCTCTGGCGTTTAATTGTATCTACTGGGCCAGTTTTTTCGATTGCGACACGTTGTGAAAACCTGTGTGTGGACTGCGCGGTGCTGTCTTTAGACCAGAGTGCGACTGTTGACTGGCAAGTTTCAGTCGGCAGACAAATGCGTCGTCTTGTGTGTTGAACCAATTTTATTAAAGTAATACGTAATACAGAATTGCGGCTGCACTCCTGTTGCAAACATTGCCCAAGGCAAAGAATTTGGAGTCACGTGTACAATGCTTGCGGCGATTGGTTGAACAGGAAATTTGTACAAAAATACACCTGTAGTAATTGGACTCTATTAAATTTTAATGGAAATATAATAGTGTTTTTAATTTCTGTACGATAAATGCCCTAACAAATGCCATAAGCAACATAGCAAGTGTTGTTGACATGTGTATAGCGTCGATTGGGTATTACATGCGTCAAAATAAAGCGTCAAAAATGATTTAAAACGATAGCAACGAATTAAATATAAAAAAAGAAATTTCACTGTTTTGTTCTCTAATGTTGCTTTGTGTATATTTTCGTGTAACATGCGAGCTCTGTGGGTTCAGAAACCTTCAATTTAAGATAACACAATTGTTCTACACTGTGGCATATACATACTTTAAACTTACTGCTACATACTACGTTTCATATATACTGTAGCAGAAGTAAATGAAAAAAATCTTAAAAAGTCTGACTAAACCAGAGTTGGTAGAGCCCTGTAATTTTCAGGAATAATTACTTGAATTATCTGTGACCAAGACGTGTATAATAATCGACTCTATCCCATCTACTTTTTTTGTAATGTCACAGAAACTAAAATAATGGCTATTCGGTACCTATACTGTACCAGAAGTAAATTAAAACAATCTGACTAAACCAGAGTTGGTAGATCCTTGTAATTTTCAGGATTAATTACTTGATTTATCTGTGATACAGACATATAAAATAATCAACTCTATTCCATCTAGTTTTCTTGTAATACCGCAGAAATTAAAATCATAACATTTCGGTAACTATACTGTAGCAGAAGTAAGTTAAAAAAATCTGACTAAACCAGTGTTGGTCCAGATTTATAATTTACAGGTTTAAGTAATTGATTTATCTGTGACCAATGCATATATAATAATCTCCTCTATCCCATCTACTTCGCTCGTATTGCCACATAAACTAAAATAAGAGCATTTCAGTAAATGCACTACAGCAGAAGTAAATTTAAAAAATCTGACTAAACCAGAGTTGGTAGAGACTTGTAATTTTCAGGATTAATTACTTGATTTATCTGTGATACAGACATGTAAAATAATCAACTCTATTCCATCTAGTTTTCTTGTAATACCGCAGAAATTAAAATCATAGCATTTAGGTAACTGTACTGTAGCAGAAGTAAGTTAAAAAAATCTGACTAAAGCAGAGTTGACAGAGACTTGAAATTTTTTGGGTATATTACTTGATTTATCTGTGACCAAGGCATATATAATAATCTCCTCTATCCCATCTACTTCGCTCGTATTGCCACAAACTAAAATAAGAGCATTTCAGTAAATGCACTACAACAGAAGTAAATTTAAAAAATCTGACTAAACCAGAGTTGGTAGAGACTTGTAATTTTCAGGATTAATTACTTGATTTATCTGTGATACAGACATGTAAAATAATCAAGTCTATTCCATCTAGTTTTCTTGTAATACCACCGAAATTAAAATCATAACATTTCGGTAACTATACTGTTGCATAACTAAATTTAAAAAAAATCTGACTAAACCAGAGTTGGTCCAGATTTATAATTTGCAAGATTAAGTTATTGATTTATCTGTGACCAAGGCATATATAATAATCTCCTCTATCCCATCTACTTCGCTCGTATTGCCACAAACTAAAATAAGAGCATTTCAGTAAATGCACTACAACAGAAGTAAATTTAAAAAATCTGACTAAACCAGAGTTGGTAGAGACTTGTAATTTTCAGGATTAATTACTTGATTTATCTGTGATACAGACATGTAAAATAATCAAGTCTATTCCATCTAGTTTTCTTGTAATACCACAGAAATTAAAATCATAACATTTCGGTAACGATACTGTTGCATAACTAAATTTAAAAAAAATCTGACTAAACCAGAGTTGGTCCAGATTTATAATTTGCAAGATTAAGTTATTGATTTATCTGTGACCAAGGCATATATAATAATCTCCTCTATCCCATCTACTTCGCTCGTATTGCCACAAACTAAAATAAGAGCATTTCAGTAAATGCACTACAACAGAAGTAAATTTAAAAAATCTGACTAAACCAGAGTTGGTAGAGACTTGTAATTTTCAGGATTAATTACTTGATTTATCTGTGATACAGACATGTAAAATAATCAAGTCTATTCCATCTAGTTTTCTTGTAATACCACAGAAATTAAAATCATAACATTTCGGTAACGATACTGTTGCATAACTAAATTTAAAAAAAATCTGACTAAACCAGAGTTGGTCCAGATTTATAATTTGCAAGATTAAGTTATTGATTTATCTGTGACCAAGGCATATATAATAATCTCCTCTATCCCATCTACTTCGCTCGTATTGCCACAAACTAAAATAAGAGCATTTCAGTAAATGCACTACAACAGAAGTAAATTTAAAAAATCTGACTAAACCAGAGTTGGTAGAGACTTGTAATTTTCAGGATTAATTACTTGATTTATCTGTGATACAGACATGTAAAATAATCAACTCTATTCCATCTAGTTTTCTTGTAATACCGCAGAAATTAAAATCATTACATTTCGGTAGCTATACTGTAGCAGAAGTAAATTAAAAAAATCTGACTAAACCAGAGTTGGTCCAGGTTCATAATTTACAGGATTAAGTACTTGATTTATCTGTGACCAAGGCATGTATAATAATCGACTCTATCCCATTTACCATTCTCGTAATGACACAGAACCTAAAATAAGAGCATTTCGGTAAATATACAACAGCAGAAGTAAATTTAAAAACTCTGAGTAAACCAGAGTTGGTAGAGACTTGTAATTTTTAGGATTAATTACTTGATTTATCTGTGATACAGACATGTAAAATAATCAACTCTATTCCATCTAGTTTGCTTGTTATACCGCAGAAATTAAAATCATAACATTTAGGTAATTATACTCTAACAGAACTAAATTTAAAAAAAAAATCTGACTAAACCAGAGTTGGTCTAGATTTATAATTTACAGTATTAAGTACCTACTTGATTTATCTGTGACCAAGGCATGTATAATAATCTCCTCTAGCCCACTTTTCTCGTATTGCCAAATAAACTATAGTCATAGCATTTCAGTAACTATACACAAGCAGAAATAAATTAAAAAAAATCTGACTAAACCAGAGTTGATAGAGACTAGTAATTTTCACGATTAATAACTTGATTTATCTGTAATAAAGGCAAGTTTAATAATCGACTTTAATCCATCTACACAATTGTTCTGCAGTGTGGTATACTACACTTTAAACTTACTACTACATAATTTTCAGTTAATCATTGTTACTATCCTGATACATCTACAACCTATATTTAACGTCAGATTTATAGATCGAAATATCGTCGGCCAAATACGAACATGGCTAATACCATGGGCGTCCATAAGTGGGTGCATAGCTTGCACTTGCACTTTCTGGTCTTTTGAAATAAGTGGGGGAGGTGAAACACACAAGAAAAAAATTATGCTATTTATTTTTATGATTTTGTTGGTTTTCTAAGTGTTATCTATTTTTTGTTTTGGTATAACGGATACGAAACAAATTCTTGCTTAAAAACCAGGGACATTTTAAAATCTACTGTCAAACAACAATGATAAATTATTGGTCATTAAAATCAGAAAAAAAAGTACATTCAACAACATCAAAATCCAATATTTATATGGCTCCCATAAAGTAATATAAAGTGGACTATTGATTGTCCCCTTTCTATAAATCTAATTAAAATGGATTACCTACTCGTAAAGAAGTGTGTTAATGTGTCAGTTCAAATATTTAGGTCTGTCAATTGATATCAAAATATGTCAACAAAAATTATCGATAAACTTTTGTGTGTCGATGTCAAAACAAGGGCAGATTTCCACTTATAATTTGTCGAAATGACAATAATATAAACCACATAAACGCCTGTACTGGCTAACACAAGAAAACAAGTATCAAACCAGTTATTTATTTTCGATTCTTGTCTTTTTATTATAATATAGAATAATAATATTATTCCTTCAAAGCTAAAAAAGAAAACTCGCAATTAAGTGTGGCTACCCTGATGAACTACCTACAATTTGACGTATGAAAGAAAGTTCTAGAATACTTTTTGTAAAAGTCATAAGCAGACGTTTGAAGCATATTTGTGCAACATCTTCTATAAAATATGTGTATATTTCCGTAAAAAAGTTGCAATTTCCAAAAATGACTAATTTCAGTTGTCTAGAAAGTGAAAACACAGGTGAAAGCGGATCATTAAACCCTTCACTGGCTTGGTGTAGTCTGTTGGTAAATTACGATCATTTCACCATCTGTTCAGCTCACCAGTCACCAAATCCAGCTTGAATGTCATCTACCAACTTTTGTTTTATAATTATTTTGTTAATATCCGTTTTGTAAACTTTGTTATAATAAAAAATAATAATTAAAATCCAGCTTCAAGTTAAACAATGTATTATAATTATGAAGTACATTATGTAAGTATGTAATTATTACATCTACCACTAATATCTATAGGTAATCAAAAATTACAAAAATTGCTACAACTCTTGTATATAAAATATAATATTCGATGATTTCATCATCATAAATTTATCGTCGTATTAAAAAGAACAAAAATTAGGGTAATAATAACATTTATTATATCACATTAAGGAACAAAATTTTACGCCAGTGTGTCTTCAGAAATCTCACTTGATAAATTATATAACTTCGTATCCCCTTCTGGTTTCATAACCCAAATAACACGATGACATAATTCCGAATAACTAAAAAAGAAACACAAATTACGAAAAGCTTAAACAAAGAAGTACAGTTCTAAAAAAAAGAAACAAATCATAAAGTTACCTGTACAGCGGCTAACGCCAATCCAATAATTTGAATATTTCGCGAATGTTCCTTCAGGAAGTCACCAAAAGCGTCAACGCAGCCAACCGTCTGCAAAATTGGTGGTTGCTCAGTCATGTCTGTGGCATTTTCAGGAATTTTGTAACAACTCGCAGGAATTGTCATGTTATGTTCCAGCCAATCGTCAGGACCTTTCACACCGCAACAGGAAAACTGAAAGAAAGAAGATAGGTATCTTAAGGCTCCCGTCTCCGACTCCCAAAACGCGAAAATAACCCACGTCATAATAGGGTATTTGACTGTATTAAAAATATGGCTTGTATTATAGTCATCCTAATAGATTACAGTTTAAGAAAACTATTTGTTATTACTTTTCAAAAAAAAATATGCTTTATTTCTATTAAAAACAAAAAATAAAATTGAATTTTATTCACGTCCTATCACGTGATTGAAAACGCTCTGTAATTGGCTCAGTCTCCAGTGACGTCATTCGTTAGTACGCTTAGAGCGCGTTCGGTTTGTAAGGGTAGGGTATGGGGAGAGCAATGCTCAGATAACCTGGGTCGGCTGTCTCTCCCTTATATGCAGATAAACGCCGTATGACGTTGGTCCGCCTATTATGCAGCGCGTCACTCTCACCGTACAATACCGGGTTATCCGAACGCGCTCTTATGCTTCTCCCGTTTGAATTTAATAGCACTGATGTGCCATGTAAGCATAACATTGTAGGTTAGGATAGCCCTAACCTTAAGCTGTCAGA
The DNA here is from genome assembly GCA_963966075.1 of Aphodius sticticus. Lineage (NCBI taxonomy): Eukaryota > Metazoa > Arthropoda > Insecta > Coleoptera > Scarabaeidae > Aphodius > Aphodius sticticus. The sequence continues at coordinate 72,762,791 of OZ014509.1, forward strand.
TCAGATAATACCTCGTTCGACAATACGATAGATAACTTATTCTAGTCAGTTTTACTTATGTCGAAGTAATCTTCACAACAAAAAACACTTGTATTGGTCGCTATTTATTTCATTTGGATTTCTACGAGCCAACCACTTTCTTCGCAGTTTCAAATCTTGCCGAGTTATACACCATTTATAACCCATTTTTATGTAGAAATTGTGAAAACAACACATCATACGACACAATTACCAAACGGCGACGATGCCGATGCTGACAGACCATATGGGCCGCTTTGACATCTACTAACGGGTGACGTCACACAACAGAAAGTATCGTTTTGGCGGGACTTTTTGTGATTCAATTTTTAACGCTGATTTTTATGAAATATTGAGGAAATAATAGGGTATTCCGGTGTTTTTGAAATTGTCATTTTTTACAAAGTATAGGCGCTACTGTTTGCTGCTTCACAAGTAAAATATCAAACATTGTTTTAAATTAAGAGAAATCGTTGTTTGAATTAGGATTGGTCTTTGTGACGTCACAAAGACCGCTCAAAGTGAGCGACTTGACAATGTTGCTATATCTAGGGTGCACGTAGTAAATTTTTGTCTTCTGTTGTGTCAACGTTTAGAATTGCTCGTTTGTTGACACCTGCTTTGGTTATTGAGGTTATATCAAACAATTGTTCAAAATGTATAAACTCCACCGCCGACATTGTTCTGTGCCGGGCTGTAACAGCAGTAGAACAGTAACTCCTGATAAGATTTTCTTTACATTGCCGACTAGCGAGATGAGAGATGTTTGGCTTCAAGTTTCAATGATCAAATCATCTCTCAAAAAAGTAACCTTTATTCGTTGTCAAACAACAGGGTCGCCAACCGTCAACTTGGCCGATCAGCTGTTCGAGAGCTGTCCGCTGTTGCCACCGCTACTAGGGATCGGTAATCATCGTGTATTTCCGAGGGTGGTCGGTGAATCCAAACGAAATGCACTTTTAATTGCAATTATCTCATAGAAAAACTAAATCAAAAAGCTCATAGCTTAACTTTATGAATCCTCATAAATTGTACAATAGGTTAAACCGAATATCTGCTTAAATTTTGACATGACCGGAATACCCTATTACGAAAAATAATGCATTTACATTGTAGAGTGAAGGAATAAACATACTAAGATGGTTTTTCAATAATAGTCAAATACCCTATTATTGCACCAATCGTGAAATGCTCGCTACCATTCGATTCCGAAGGTCCTTATGCAACTGCCAACGGAAAGGAATTTCAATATTTATGAAAATTATTTACGCAAATTTTGGTGTGGACGACAAATATAGAAATAGGTACTTTCCGATGGCAGTTGCGTCTGATTATTGTCTGCTGTAAAACATTATAAAATATAAATAAATGTTAACTATAAGAGCACAAGTTATTTTCTTCTGAACTTCTCTAGACTTGCACTCTGGAGTATTGTAGTGCGTGTTTGTAGTGAGTTGGAAACCATGTTTACAATAGCGACGATTGTGAAAGTACTATCTATATCATCGACTAGAAAACTCAAACACAGACCAGTTTGAATATATATAAAGCAATACATTTATTTCTTTAGGTTATACCATACGTCAAATGTAATAAATATGAAATAAAAACAGACGTGTTTATAGTAGCGCCATCTACATCTGGAGATTTTCTTTATTTCGAAGGAGACTTACGTCGTTTTGTATTTCGTTCCAGGCCTTCCTGATATCTGCGGTGGTATTGTAATCAGTTATCGTTTCGTTCAGTTTTTCTTCTAGTAATAATTTTGCTTGGTTCTTCATCACATATCCGGCGATTCCGAATGACAGTTCGAAGATGAATATCAAGATCAATATGGCGGAATACTGAAAATGAAATAGGTAAATTATATTAAGGTGGTATTTTTTCCTAGTTTTCCTAAGGAATGTGTGGATTCTTGATATTTGCTCAACAATTAAGAAAGAAAAAACAAGAATATGATCTCCACAAATTATAAAAGTAAGATTCTAACAATCTAAACAACCTGATTCACCAAAATAACAACATAATTATACAGACTAGCCCGATTATGTTTGTTTTTTGGAAAGTTTTGGCAACGTTTTCCTGTACGCTTGGTATTTTGTTTACTGTTGTGATGTTTAAGGTATAAATAGCTAAGCTATTTCAATTTCTTCGATTGCACTTTTCAGAGTGCAACAGAAATCAAGAAAATAATTTACTATGTACTTTTTATTTGACGCTATTTGGTAAATTTTTATTTATCCTAAAAAAAACTAAAAAATAATATCAATATGTTTAAAAATGTTGCAAATCTGTGTTCTATCAATTTCAAGACACATGACAACTATAGAGTGTATACAGTATGGTCATAATATTGGAGCATCATCAAATTTCTATCAAACAATTTATATTCCAAACATATCGATGTTCTTAAAGGAACATCCTGTGCAATGTACATGGCCAAAAAAAATTAAAGATTGTTTTATATGAAACTTTTTTGTTTGAATGCAATCGATGGAAAAATACAAATAAAACAGTAAATTTTTGCAAATAGTATGCTAGTACTTTTTGTATGTGTAAAATATTTGCATTAAAAATGTAACCGTATACAGAATGCTCCAATGGGAAATCTATATTCTTGAATTGGCAATTGTATGATACGTGTAGTCCAAAATTATGAACACGCTGTATGCAAACTAGTTGTCTTCTATCATGAAACTAATAAAACTTTCTCTTCTAAATAGAAGATGATCTTAAATCATTTAAATGATATTTTTGAAATCTTAAAATGAAGTTTTTTTCGGTTAAAGTTAATTATATAGGATTAGCCCAATTGTTGACAAATTTGGTTATTCTTGTGTTCAGATGATTATATAGGTATTGACATATTCAGGATGTCCCACTTTTTCCCCCACAAAATATTTCTTTTAGATAGTAAATGTCATACTCAGCAAAAAAAAATCATATAAGTTCATATGAATTTTTTTGCTCAGTATGACATGATTTTACAATTAATTAAAAAGTTACTGTCGTTTGAAATATTAACAAATAAAATAAAAACAAAAAAGCATATCAAACATTGCGAAAGCGAAAAAAATATCACAATCCATAACAATTACAACAATAAAAAGTTAGTAAATGTATGTAAATATATTAAAAATAATAAAAATATTGAATGAACAAATGAACAAATCAAAAACCGATATGAAACTTTGTACTAGTTTTTTTTTTCTGTAAAGTAAATGTTATTCCGAGTAAAAAGTTTCATATGGGTATATTATTTTTCTCAATTCCTTAGGAAGTTGAAACCTTTAAAAATACAAAAAAATCTGATGTGGCCAGGCACATGACTTTATCATACTATATATAAAATTAATAGTTTAGCTGCATGAGATTCTATTTGATCGAGATCGGCTATGTCTGCATTAAAATAATACTAGTAGAACTAGACAGATATGTCGAATAAAGCTGCGGTCGGATATTGTACTCCGCTGACACAGGGTACACTGTCCAAATGACACTTACGTGTTATTGGGTGTAAAAAGTGTACGGTATACTATATCCGAACGCAGCTTAAATTGATAGTAGGTTGTCAAAACATTTGCGTTTGACACTACGTACTGTCATTAGAATCATATCTGACATATAATCTGACATATCCTGGCTACTAGTTTTAAAGGAGTACGACCGATCTCGATGAAATAGAATTTGCTCATGCAGTTAAACTATTGATTGTACCAAAAAATGTCATAGTGATAAATTATTCAGAATTTCATCTTCTTTAATTTATTATTTAACTATTTCGACGAAATTCCAGAAATGGCGGCTTATTTACAAAATGTTTCAAAAATGCTAAGACTAAACCTGCAGTTCCTTTGGACCATTTTCAACAGAAAGCTTTTCAGCTCTAAGTTTGGTTATGAAACTTCTAAATATGAAGTTTCGTCCCGATACCTTTACTAGTTTCTCCGGAATCGTCGCCACAAAAACGGGTACACACATCCACACATATACACACACACACACACACACACACACACACACACACACACACACACACACACACATTTTTTTGTACCTTGGTCAAAAATGTTCAGGGGACCCAAAAAGACATATTTCCGCTAAAATCACAAAATTTTTTTTTGGCATGATTACAATACTTTACATACTGCGTATGATAAAGTAAAAACTAATAGGTTAATAGGAAACTCAGTATGACATTTACTATATGAAAAGTAATTTTGCTGGGAAAAAAAGTGGTACTCTTTGTAGACCTGGAAAAACACAGAAAATTTAATGAAAAAAATTGAAAATCAACAAGCAGGAAGCGGGTTCTTTTTTAATTTTCTTCTGCTTCCCAAGTGTTTTTCTTATATGTGACCCCGTACGAGAGAATCACCCTAACTGCCATATCTAGTTTCGATAGTATTGACTGCTGTGTTTGAAGGCTCATAACTCTAAAACTACTGAACAGAAAAAATTGTGATAAAGTGTGTCATATTCGTGAATCATTTCTACATAGGTTGTATGACTATCAACATTATTTGCCTTATTTAGTACCTACTTTTTGCACTAAAATGTAGCAAAGAATTCGAAAATAAACAGCAATATAAGCCATTCCACTAAAAAAATAATTGAGGTTAACCGGTTTTCTGTACACTAGCGCCATCTGCAATAAAATATAGGGCGATATTCAACTTTTTTCTTATTGACGTCAAATTGAATGTTTACAGATTTAATTATTAGGTGGCCAGCAAGAAGAAACTATTGTCTATGACCTATGTAATGACCTGGGATACAAACAATAATCAATACAAAAAATGTCCGGATATGTATGTTGTTGCTTACTGCAATTTATAGAGGCCATTTCTTCGAAAATGCACAATACTTTAGCGAGATCATGTTTCACGAAAATTAAAAATTGATTTGTTTACATGAAACGCGATATTCATCCAAAGGTCAAACGGTTATAAATTAATAAAATCAGTCTAACGATGCACACTGGATGTTTGTTCAAATATCAGATCTAAATTTATCTCGCCTTTGCTGAAAAATCAAGCATGTTTGGACTTCCACAAAATTGTTATGCCGAAATCAAGAAACAACAACACTCCAGTCACATTTCAACAATTCGTCACTTGCTCCAAACAACAATAAATAATAGGAAATATACTAACTGTCAGTGTCAAACAGCTACTCTTCGTAAAAACTCCGCAGAAACCCAGCAAAGATATGATGAAGATTAGGGATCCAAACGCCAGCAAGATATTCGGAGCATACAAGTATTCCTGGTCCACAAACACTTCATATTCGTTATAAAAGGTCTTCACGTATACTCCTAAGCCTATTATCACACCTCCAGATAGCTGAAAATTATCATTTCGTTATCAAAAGTAGGCCGTATATCAAATTAGCAGTACAACTTACCACGAACACTAAGTTTAAAAGCATGAATGCATATTTCATGCAGGAATAACTACTAAAAATACTCATATTGACACTGGCACTGCAACCACGACCTCGTACGTTTGTTCACTGGTTCGGAACAAAATAGGACTACATGAGATAAGTGTAATATCTCCTGGTTGTTTTTTTTTTGTTCGGCTGATAACTTTATTATGATGGCAAACGCTTGTTGATTCTTTTTTATAAAATCGACCGCGCAGATATGCAATGAACGTATTTATACAAGGGCTACTTATAAACTAAGTAGGTGCTGATACTGTGGTGTATGAATCACAGGATTGTCATGTGATATCCACTCCACAACGATTTATTGTTGTTTGTTATATTATACAATATATAATTTATTATATATTATAATTTATTGTTGCTTTGTGAATTTGTGTTGTTGATGGTATTCTTTTGTTTCGTTTGGTGGCACAGACGACCAAGTTTTTTATTTTTCAGTATTGGCGTGATTCATTAAATTATAGATGCCATACTAATAGAGATAACTTACTTAGTTTCTTCTTTTTTTGTAGTACTATGTTTAAAGGATGTTCCTTGAAAATTTCATTTGAAAATTCGTGTAACTGCCGGAGATATGAGCTTAAGATGTTGGAGGAGAATGATGTTTAGGGAAAAAAAAAACCATTCATTTTTTAATATTTATAGTTGAAATTTTCAGCAAATAATACTGCATTAGTTGGACATTACTACGAGCATTCTCATTTTTCCATTCTATAGTCAGCATATTTTGGTTTTAGTAAAACATGCAGGTTATTATTAAAATTATAAAATTTACTAACCACAAACGAAAAAAACAAAAACTAAACATCTGATGTGGCCAGGCACATGACTTTATCATACTATACATAAAACTAATGTAGTTTAGCTGTATGAGATTTCTATAGATTAAGATCGGTCGTGTCTGCATGAAAATAAAACTAGTTAGCCAGGATTTGACAGATATTTTGATTCTATTGACAGTAGGTATTGTCAATACCATCAGCGTTTGACACTACCTACTGTCATTAGAATGAGAATATTTGTCAAATCCTGGCTAACTAGTTTTATATGAATGCAGACCACGCCCGATCTCGATCAAATAAAATTTGCTCAAGCAGCTAAACTATATATTAATTTTGCTAAAAAAATATCAGACAGAAACTATACAAAATTTCCTCTACTTTAATTTAGTATTTAACTATTTTGGCAGAATTACAGAAATGGCGGCTAATTTGCAAAATTGTTGAAAAATGCTAAGAGTTTCAGTTCCTTTGGACCTTTTGAACAAAAAGTTTTTCAGCTCTAAGCTTGGTCATGAAACTTCTAAATATGACATTTTTTCTTGTACATTGCTCAAAAATAAAAGAAAACGCTATTATAAGAACCTTTCTGTATAAATGACCCAGTGTTGCCAGGTTAAAATGACATCATCCCCCGTCTGACCAGCAAAATATCCCCAGATGTCCTTATTTTTCTAATAATTAAAAAAATATAGCAAATTTAATGCCACAATTTTTATTACATTATATAATTATTTGTTTACAACAATATCATATTGTAAACTTCCCTATAATAAAAAAAAACAATACTTAATTCAAATCCAATTTCAAGTTAAACAATCTATTATATTCTTGAAGTACATTCTATAGGTAATTATTAACAACACTATATACTATATCGATAGATAATAAAAAAATTACAAAAATAGCTACAATTCTTGTGTAGAAAATATAATATTCGATGATTCAATCATTTATCGTCGTATTCAAAAGGAAAACATCTGGGGTAATAATAACACATATTATCTCACATTAAGGAACAATATTTAACTCCAGTTTTATTTTTCAGAAATATGAGACGTTAAATTATATAGCTTCGTATCCTCTTCTGGTTTTATAACCGTTACACGATGACAAACACTAATTACAAAAAGCTTAAACAAAGAAGTACAGTCCTAAAAAATGAACAAATCATAAATTTACCAGCACAGCGGCAAACGACAGTCCAATAATCTGCATATTTCGTTCCTTTAGGAAATCACCAAAAGCGTTAACACATCCAATCGTCTGCAAAATTGGTGGTTGTTCAGTCATGTCTATCGCGTGTTCAGGAATTTTGTAACAACTCGCCGGAATTGTCATATTATATTCCACCCAATCGTCAGGCCCTTTCACGCCGCAACAGGAAAACTGAAGAAAAAAAAGATACCTAAAGTTTGAGAGAAAATATGGAAACTTCTGAGACTCACGTTGTTTTGAATTTCATCCCAGGCTTTCCTGGTATCTGCGGTGGTATTGTAATCAGTAATTGTAGCGTTTAGTTTTTCTTCTAGTAATGATTTTGCTTGATCTTTCATTGTATATCCGGCAATTCCCAATGAGAGTGCTAAGATAAATATCAAGATACATAAGGTGTACCACTGAAAATAAAATAGGTAAATATTAAATTAGTTGAAATGACTGTTTTGTTTTGTGACGAATTTACAAAACTGTGGTCAACTTTTTCGTAATGAATGTGTGTAATCTTATATTAGCTCAACAATAAATAAACAAGGTTATGATCTCCAGAAAATATTAGAAACATTATCACATTTTATCAATTCATTTGATACAAAAACAATAAATAATAGGAAATATACTAACTGTCAGCATCAAACAGCTACTCTTTGTAAAAACTCCGCAGAACCCAAGGAATGAAATGATGAAGATCAAGAATCCGAGAGCCAGCAAGATATTCGGAACATAAAAGTACTGCTGGTCGAGAAACACTTCATATTCATAATAATAGGTCTTTAAGTACACTCCTATGCAGATTATCACACCTCCAGATATTGCTCCATATAGCTGAAAATTATTGTTTCGTTATCAAAAGTAGGCTTTATTTGTATATCAAACTAGCAGTACAACTTACCACCAACACCAAGTTTAAAAGCTTGATGCACATTTCATAATTTTAATGATGGCAAACGTACACTTGTTGATTCTTTTCGAAAATTCAACCGCACAGATATGCAATGAACGCTTTTAGACAAGGACTATATACTTATAAACAAGAAGGTGCAGATACCATATGAATCACAGCAGTGTCATGTGAGATGTGAAATGCAAATGCAGCAGATCACTAGTGGAACCCCTTCACCACTTCCACTAGTGATTTGCTTGGACAATATCCAGTAAAGATACTATGAAGTGCTAATCTCTTTTCTTTTTAGTTTCTACTGAAGATGGCAACTTAGTTGCTGAAATACGTATTTAGGTTCTAAAATACTTGTTGTGGTTAGGGGTTTATAATTTTATTATTATATCAGACATCAATCAGGTTTGTGCCTAAAGAAGTATACTATTGTTTTTTAAAATTTCGTTTTCAATTGTTAGGTTAGTTAACAGAATATACATATAAACAGTGCTGTTTTATCCATTCTACTACCAGAGAATTCAAGCTCCAAGTATGGTATGATGCAGATAGCTCATTACGGGTTTTGTAATTGGATTCAAATCACATTACGAGGAATCAAAATCCTTACGTACTATTTTGTTGATCGAAGAGGATTTCTAGACAAGAGATGTGATTACTAATTTTCATAATTTCCATGAACTGACAATAAAATTATCGAGGTATGCTGAAGATTACCGATTTTTTTATCAAATTTTTTGGTAATATTACTGGAAGACGTCTATAACATTATTATATGAGAAATGTATAATGGGACATAGTCGACTTGTCAACCACTGACTCCAGATGTTTTTCTTCTCAAGTGCAAAGTGTATGGAGAATTACGTTTAACACAACAAACCGCAGATAGTATTGCAATTAGCCCCGAAGAACCGAACATGCATTACGACCCGTATGCGTGTGGTCTCATGATAGCGAGGATCAACATTTTTGTGATTTTGATATTATAATATAATATTAATAAAGCTATATAATATTATAAAGCTTATGTTGTCTAATTGTCTTTTATAAATAATATATGAATTACAAATTGGTAAATAAAGAATAACTTATTAACTGTTTTGTTTTTCTTATACGTCATCAGATCCCTGTGCTGTGGATGTACATACGTATGTAATATCGACCCATACAACAAAGACTATAGTAACTACATTTAGTTTGTTAGTTACGATAGTCTTCGTTGCATGGGTCGATATGTATTTGTTTTTCAGTAGCTAGGCATAAGTGTATTATCGGCTGAGAAATGAGTGCATAATCTATCGTACCAAGAGTAAGTAATCTGTGACCAAAGTTATTGGTACGGGGTTTGTTTTTTAAGAGGTATAAATGTATATGGGCGCATAATCTCAATACACTTTCAAATATTCCACATATTCATAGTACGTGTGCGTGTATTCATAGTACGTGTGTTTGTGCAGATATCACTTCATAAACCGTAGACAAATGTTGAAGTTATTTATCATATAAATACTGGGACAGTCATTTTTGAAATTATATAAATTTTTACTTTATCATACATAGTACGACAAAATATTGTAATCGTGGCAAAAAAAATTTTCAGATTTTAGCGGAAATATGTCCTTTGGGGATACTAAAGGTACCGGGACGAAACTTCATATTTAGAAGTTTCATGACAACTTAGAGCTGAAAAGGTTTTTGTTCAAAAGGGTCCAAAGGAACTGGATGTTAATAATAATAATCTAAGCATTTTTGAAGAATTTTGCAAATGAACCGCCATTTCTGCAATTTCGTCAAAATAGTTAAATAATAAATTAAAGTAGAGGAAATTTTGTATAATTTATGTCTACGACATTTTTTGGTAAAACTTTTAGTTTAGGTGCATGAGCAAATTCTATTTGATTGATATCGGTGGTTTCTGCATTAATATAAGACTAGTTAGCCACCATTTGACAGATATTTTCATTCTAATGACAGTAGGTAGTGACAAACGCTGATGTTTTGACAATTCTGGCTAACTTGTTTTATTTTAATGGAGACACGACCGATCCCAATCAAATAGAATCTCAAAATTGCCTAAAAGGCGAATGCTGCCCCTTATTTTTTGTTGTATTTTGTATTTTCCTTGCATAGGTAATAAATCAAAACCTTTTGTTGGCTGTTTCACGTTTTAATTAAACTAAAATTGACACATTTACTTATATACATTATTGCAAAGAGTTAAAATAAAACAGAATAACTAATTCTATATCTTCTTATTAAAAAGCAAACCATTATAATGATATGAAACCATATTACCAGTTATTAAAATTAAAACTGTTTACATTAGACTTCTTTTTCTTAATACTTGTTTCACCCTCTTCTTGTAACTTTTCCCTGCAATGGCAAAAAACACAAAAATTACTCTACAATTCCATTTCTTGATAATGCACTAATTTTTAGTTATGAGGATATACAGGGTGGTTAAATGTTACTATAGGGGAACTCAGTTACCTTTTTCCAATTATAAAATAATCATAGTTTAATTTTTAAATTAGAGGAAGGATTATTACAGAATTCTAACTTACTTCTTAAGTGCGTTAGGATTGATATATTTCCCAATACCGCTTTTGTAGACTTTCAACGTTCTCTGCGCTTCAATTTTCTTTCTCTTTTCTTCCGCCTCTTGTCTCATCTTATTTATCTCGTCCTGCCGTTCTTTCAAAAGCTAAAACACAAAACAAATTGTCAATTCTGTTCTTTATCTTACACCTATATTATATAATAAATCATACTTGTTCGTCAGCTTCTTCGTAGGGATCTACAAAAACCTGCGCTTTTACCAGTACGATATCTTCAATTGGGCGATCTTTATTATCAACTTCAATTTTTTCCATCTCGGATAATGTCTCCATACCCCCAACCACCTTACCAAAGATCGTATGCTTCCCATCTAAGTGTTTGCAAGACCGATATGTTATAAAACTAGAAAATAAATTTAAAAAAAAATTATTAATCGTGTTTTTTTTTTATTATTTTTTAAACATACAATTGGGAGCCATTTGTAGCTGTACCGGAGTTGGCCATGGACAGCACACCTCTTCCTGTATGCGAGAGGTTTGGTTTTATTTCATCTTCAAACTTCTTACCCCATATCGACTGGCCTCCGCGACCAGTATTTGTAGGATCTCCCCCTTGAACCTAAACGAATTTTTTTTTATTTTTATTATAGTCAATTAGTATAGGAACAAAGATAAGAGAATTATAAGATACGTCACTAGACAAGAAAACGCGGTTCGAGAGTGAGATAGATTTGGTCAACGAAAAGATGGCTACCAACAGCTGATTGTGTTTGTATACTAGCGGGTGACATCGGGTGACATAACCTTAGTTTTGGTGTTTACGTTCCTTGGATTGTGCAAGATTGTGTATGTAGTGTTTTAATAAGCATTTTAATGAGTGGTCAGTTTTTAATTAAAATGTTAATTAATAATGTGGTTTCGTACTGTTTAGTTTAGAGGTACCTTTATTAATAGTAAGTAGTAGAAGAAACACAGAAAACTAAATATATTATTGAACATGTAAATTTATTTATTTTTATTTATCAAACAAAATAGAATAAAATATATAAAACATATTGGTTGCCAGCAACAAGTCATAATAATAATGTGAGTTTGAATATCGATCGATGGCCTAGGCAAACACACAGTTATTTGCTTAATTATTAATTATACTTTCAAAAAGTCAACAAACCGCTGTTATTTGTTATATTATAATCCACTATTTTTGTTAATATTCCATTTAGGTGACTATCGGATACGTTTTATTTGATTTATATATGTGATTATTTTTTGACGTTTCTTAAAACCAATGAAATGCTTCTTTATTTGTCACAAGGGTAAGTTTCAACCAATTATGTCATTATTATAGTGGGAATAAATCTCTTGTGATTATTCTCGGGAATAATCACTGTAGCTTTTATTTGCCTAGCAACTGTCAGATACTTGTCAAAATAATTACTTAATTGTGTCAACGCGAAATGGGTGAAAGTCATCGGTTTAGTACCTTTTCTAATGCAGAAATTACAAAAAAGATTTTAGAAACTACTTCGAAAAATACTCTAATAAGTAATCAGTCTATATGGAGACAATTTAAGACCTTCACCAAAGAAAGAAATTATATTCTGGATCAATCTACTACAACAGCTACTCTGGCATTGATCTTAAAATATTGGGCTTATAACATGAAAAGAAAAGACGGAAATGATTATAAAGAAGCAGTAATAAAGACAATGTGGAATAAAACGGCAAAATTAGTTCAAGAACTTTACTTTAATAAGTATAACAGGTCCTTTGATCCTTTCCATGATATAGAATTCAGAAACGCTCGGAATGCAAGAGATGCAAAAAGAAAAATTTTACAAAAACATCCTGAAGAGCACAAACAAAGTTCTGTGGCACTTTCTAATACAGAATTGTTGCAAATTTTTAACTATTGGGACGAAGATATACCTTGTGGATTGCAAAGAAAGTTTTTTCACGTTGCATCGTATGAACTAGCTTGGAGGGGAGGAGAAGCTACGAAATGTTTAGTTCATTATTTTAAAAAAGAAACCGACATAAAAAGATTAAATACTGGCCGCATTGAATACAATCCCATCTTTACAAAAACTGCACAGGGTGGAGCACAAAGGTGCGCTAATAGTAAATGGTTGACTCCAAACATAAATAACCCAGATATTTGCCCTGTTCGTCTTTTTGAAAAACTAATGAGTAAACGTGAAGAAAATATTAAAACCGAACGCTTGTTTCTTACTCCAAATCCGGCTTGGCAAACTCATGGTTTTTGGTATAAAAACGTTCCTGTGGGAATAAATTCCACTTCAAAATGGATGAAAGAATCCGCAGAAAAAGTAGGTCTAGACACAGTTACTAAAAAAATAACTAACCATTCTGCCAGATCAAGTGCAGTAAGTAACCTTTCAAAAGCTGGTGTAGGAGAACAAGAACTAATCAAGGTCACTGGTCATAATTCTGCAAGTTCGATTAAACCATACTTACAATTGAACCAAGAACATCATTCAAATATAATAAATAATCTTAGAGAAAATACGCAGGAGGAAACACTTAATATAACAAGCAATTCCAAATCCTCAATAAATAATGAGTCTCAAAATATTTTTAATAATTGCGTTTTTCATTGTACTAATTTAAATTGTTAATTCTTTTAATATATTCACAATGTGTCAACGATATTTTCATGTATTGTAAGTAATAATTAATTAAATTAAATTTTTCAATAATTTTATGATAGTTTTATTGATCTTTTTTATTGTAAAAATTTGTGAATCAAAAAATAATCTAGTCAAATATAACTCGAGAGTTCCATAAATTAGAAAATAATTTGACAGATTTTGTTCAAACTTGTTGCCATTTGGCAATAGCCACTCGAGCCCTGCGGGCTCTCGTGACTATTGCCTGGCAACAAGTTTTCAAACAATCTGTCAAATTATTTTCAATTTATTCTCACTCTCTTGTTATATTATTACTGAATATTGATTTGTTTTCATTTGCATTACATAACCTCTAATGTCGGTAACGTTGCCGCCCATCGTGCATTGTATTCGTTAGTTTAAAATTCCCGCCAATTCCCGTCTTGTTTGGTCAACGGTTTAAAGCTCACATGCGTTCAAGGTCATCAAATGTGGACCCCACTAAATCAACGGAGCCGACCCGAAGCGTCGCATCTTTATATTCTTTTATCTTTGATAGGAACACCATACACAGGGTGAGTTATTAGTAGAACGCTATTACGGTACATTAATATTGAAATGGTTAAAGAAGAGATACAAAGTAGTATGGTTATCCTGATATTACGAAATTTCATAAGTGTGTTTTGCCATTTTTGCAAACGTATAGCAGACGAACCTGGACACCTGGAAACTTCAATTGTATCCCAAAATAAATCTTAACCAGTGTACTTTTAGGTGGACTCTCTAGAAATTTGTTTATTTGTAAAAATTTTGCACAGACGTTTGTTTCATTGTAGTACAAAAACAAACAGAAAACGCTAAAACCTAACATCATGAGGAACGTTTGAGAACAGATTTGTTTCAGTACAAAAAGGAGCCAATAATATATATTTACTGTCATTTATTATTATTATTATTTTTGTTAATTGATTAAAAATGGGTTCTTTTTCTGTAGCGAAAATTTAAAATTGGCATAATATAAATGATAATATGTGTAATATTGATAAAGTGAATGGAAAGTGGGCTATTTGCAGGTATTCTTTAGAGTTTATACAAATAACGACTTAAAAAAAACAGTAATTTCCAAAAAATCTGTTTAAACCAGAAATTCTTGCATTCAGTGTCTTCAAACTATTATTATTGCTCCGGGTTCTTGAAATACCGTGTATGAATTAATTTTTACATTACTTTTGATGTTCCGATGAGCGTTTCTCTGATAATTATAGCTTTTCATCTATAATATCGCTGGCTTGCAACATTACAACAACAATAAGAAGTAAGTAAATTTTACACGAGAAAAATTTTAAAAATATCTGCCTTCTGTTCAACATTCTGTATCTGCGTGCCGTTTTATATGCCTACATGTCAATGCAAAGAAAAAATATTATAAAATACGTCAAATAAACATATGTCATCATTTATACATGCTGGGCCACTTTTTTCTCGAAAAACTTTTTTTCAGAGAGTAAATGTCGTACTTAGTAAAAAGTTTCATATGGATTTATTTGTTTTTCAATTCCTTGGAACGTGGAAGTGGAAAGGTTACTTCCACCCAGCGAATAATTCAGTATAGAGCTTCTAACGAAGTTAATTCACGTTACAATTTTCTAAAAAAATCAATAAAAAGCGTAATATGGATTAATTTCTTTATTAATTTGTTCATTCCTTTAATTTGAAATATTTTTTATTGTTCCTGTTCTGTCTTACTTTATCTGTATTTAGTATTTATTGTTATAATAGTAAACGTTTCCACATTGTTTCATAACAGATGAATAGAACATATTATACAATGTTACTCAGAATGACATTTACTGCAAAATAAAATTGGTGGAAAAAGTGTGGGACACCCATATATTTATTGAAATCAGTTAGTTTCCATACAATAAATGAATAATATGTATAATAGTCTACTTATTCAAAGACAAAATGGCATGTGTTAATCAAATATGTCATTATTTTTTACATATTATTCGTAATTGTGAATTGGTATCTGAAAATACTTGATTTTTAATAAAAACTGGTTTTTGAATAACATAAAAAACGGTCTTTTAAAAACCAACAAACCCTAGTGTTTTTGATAGATTTTTCTTGCTCTGAATAAAAATCAGAATCTAAAGATGCCTATCAGCTTGTTTTTCTTTTTGGCATATTTGGTTTTTATGTGTGAGTGCTTGAGAAAAACTAAAAAAAAACATTCCAAAATGTTAAAATTAATATGTTTATAAATGTAGTTTTTACGTTGCTTTTAGAATAGGTCTGCAATTGCCATTTTTGACAAACAATTGAATATCTCAGACACTATTTACTTTACACAGGTGCAACGTGATACACTATCAACCACTGGGACTCTAGTAACTCACCCTGTATATTAAAACTATCGTAAACATCTTACCATAAAATTACGAATAGATCTGTGAAACTTGGTACCATCGTAATACCCATTCTGGCAATGTTTGATGAAATTCTCGCAGGTCTTGGGAATACTATCGCAGTACAGTTCAAGATTTAACATCCCCAAATTCGTAAGCAACCTGACATACCCTAAAAATATCAACGTCAACGCAACAAACACAAAAAACCTACGAAAAATACCTTTCTTTTTAACTCTTTCATATCGGACTAAATCTTCGTGAATTATCGCAGCCTCATGGACCAATAGGGTGGGCATAACAGTAGAAGTGAACCCCGCGGCTACCATTCCGGTTGAGTAATGCGCAGCGTTAAATTTATCTGCTTTTTCCGTAGATTGTTTCTTGTTAATTTCAATAGTCGGCTCTTTATATTCTTTATTCAATTCCTCTAACGTATATTTAGTTTCCGCGTTTATGCTTCTTAACCGAGCAGTGGGGTCCGATTTTTCCGCTAATTCCTCCTCGGTTTCAACACGCATGTTGTTTTTAACATGATGAAACGTCGAAATATTAAATTTCGATAAACTATTAGGATCTTGGAGCACGATTATATCTTTTCGTTCGAAAGAAGCATCGGTAATCAAATCTTTGAAGTTCTTATTCTTTATATTTAATTGTTCCACAGCTTCCATGCTGTAGACGTTGCCGGTAATTGCGATAGCACAGATATGCGAATGTTTCGATAAGGTTTTGAACAAAACCGGGCAATGGTGTTCCCCTTCGGCATTTTTAAAGAAATTTAACTTGATTAGCGACTTAACCTCGAGTGGTTTACCAGTAACTGGGTTAACTTTGTATTTCTTAAGGAAGGATACTAACGAGGGTAAATCGAAAATATTTCCGTCCCTATCGCAATAAGGGTGCTCCCAAGGTTGAA
The DNA here is from genome assembly GCA_963966075.1 of Aphodius sticticus. Classification (NCBI taxonomy): domain Eukaryota; kingdom Metazoa; phylum Arthropoda; class Insecta; order Coleoptera; family Scarabaeidae; genus Aphodius; species Aphodius sticticus. Next base: position 72,779,667 of record OZ014509.1, read on the forward strand.
GCGAGACACAGCAATGATCAAACGGCAAACGTTTGAAAGCATTTTCTTCCTCAGTAGCCCGTTCCCCAGATTGTTTCCCCCCGTATAATGTAGTCCATTCAGTATACGTTAAGTACCTAAAAATTATATAATTAATGTGGATAGGAGAAAAATTATTAAAATATTTACAATTTATCCTTTTGATGCTGTCTTTTTCCCATATTTACTCGATACTATAATCACTCGAAGAATCACAAAAAAATCTTTCAATAACAATAATAAGTTGGGTTAGGTTACTGTTTTGACATTGACAACAAACATGAAACACGCACGGGTTAAAATCCCTAAGAAGTTTGGTTTGAACTATCGCGGGAGGTTTAAATTTGTAGCGATTTTCATTGATTTTAAACTAAAAATCTTAATTTAATAAGATATTTTGACTATAGTAAGTAATATGTGGCAGTTTTTGAGTTGATAAAACTAAAATAATCGTAGTTGAAGGTGCAATAGCAGGTAACTGCGGAGTTTGATTTTTTTGGTTTTGTATGTTGTAAGTCCCTGCTTTCATCTGTCTGCGGTACGCCATGAGCGCAGAGCTGTGAAAAGGGAGTGTGTATTGTTTTGAGCTGAAATTTAGTGCAAAACAAATCGTAAGTACTCAATTTCGTACAAATATTAATCGCTTATAAGGTGCTACGTCTCGATATCAACAAAGGGGCATAATCGTACGCGGTGTATCGGAGGTACGTCTGTTAAAAAAATTAACAAATCTTTGTTGGCAGCCGAATATGCTTATACGGCAATTGTGCGAATACCGAATAACCCTTGTTCAGGTAGAAAAGCGTTGTCCCGAGACCGTTTTCAATTTCTAATAATCGACTATTTATTCTTGTCTTCGGAAGGCACAAAATGGCCGACGAAGTTGTCAGGAATCAATTTTGATTTTGACTGCGAACGAGGGTCACGTTCCATAAATCCCTCGGGTACATTTTACCTGGGTGTTCAGCTTCACCGTCTATATTGTGTAGTTCGCCAAAAGAAGTGCTGTTTGTGTGATACGAGTGCGGAATACCTACAGAGAATAGCTGCGTATGTTTTTTTTAACGAGTTTGTTTTGCTTTGTGTCTGTACCGTTTATTATTATTGATACCAGAATGTGCAAATTTGTTTGTGTGTGGGACAAATAAGTCGGTATAACCTCAATATCTTGGATGATTGTCTCGTTTTTCAGTTAGCTTCTGTGTATCATTCCATTGTTTCATAAGGAATTTAGTAGATTATTTCTAATTTACTTGTAGGTATGATACATGCATGCTATAGTGTTTGGTGATTAGAAATTGATACTTTTTGGCTTTAGAAATTGCAACTAAGCCAAAAGGTAACACGTTTAGTTAGACGACTGACAAAGAGACTTGCTTGTCATTTGCCGAAGGTGCTGGACTTCTGACAGTTCATCGTGCATCTCGGATATGTTTTACTCGTTAGATAAACTCAACTAAATAAATGGAATTCACTGGAATCATGTTCCGAACAATTTATTTTGATTCCGAGAACTGTACGTCAATTCAGAAATACATATAAACGATTATTACCCCTTTTATAAAACAGTTATGTTGAGGCATAAATCATTTGTGTTTCCCAATGTCTTCATCTATTGTTCATGTTTATCAAATACTACATGCTAGGTACAACTCATGAATAAACATATCCTATCTTCTTATATTCATTTACGTTGATGATATTTTGTCGTTTCATTAGGACAGTTTTGTGGTTTATGATCATAAAGAAAAGCCGTAGATACATACATACTGAATGTATTGTTTGTAATTTGTGGTTAATAGTATATGATTAGACAAGCACATAATGTAGGTTGTAATTAACGATCATGATCATGTGAGTGAACTATAGCTATTATGTTTGAGTCAAATAAGACAGTTTATCCACAATTCATTAATTACATTTCTTATTCATTATATTCATAAATTTGTGGAAGGCAGTTTGGGGTTTTAAGATCATAAAACACAGAGCTGTTATTGCCATAAAACACTTAACTGTCACAAGCTGTGTGCATTATTGACAGCTGAATACACATAAATCCTTAACTTGTGGTGGTCCTTATTCTAAAATTTAAAATTTTATTCTGGACTTTCTTAATTTGTTCCTTTATATCCATACCTAATTCCTGTGAAATTTGAGATTAATCAATACATGTCAACCATATTTCCAAGTACATAGTTTGCCGAATACCTATACAATAATCTAGCTAAGTGACTATCCTGGCTTACAATGAACAGAATCGAAGAAGTGAAAACTGGCTCGTATGCTTTATTTCCCTAGAATCAGAATCATAAAGCAGAAATTCAGAATTGTGTCTAGTCTTTGAGAAGAAATGCATTTTTATTCTTTTTTTTTTTTCAGTTTTTTATCTCTGATTATCTCCAAAACTAGACTCAATTCAGAATTTTTGTCTTCAGATTCAGATTCTACGGAAAACAAGATACTAGAAACATATTTCACTTTGTTAATGTTCATTGTTGACAAATTAAATACTAAAATGTAAAATGATCTGTAAATTCACAGGAATTAGGGTTTCTACGTTTTTTTGCGACATTCAATAACCGTTTTTTAAATAAAAAAAAAACGGTTTAAAAAACTTGAATTAATATGTAAAAATAATAAACAATTTTATGTAAAATCATTGCTATGTTGATTGAAATGATGGGGTATTCCGGTGTTTTTGAAATTGTCATTTTTTACAAAGTATGGGTGCTACTGTTTGCTACTTCACAAGTAAAATATCAAACATTGTTTTAAATTAAGAGAAATCGTTGCTTGAAGTTTGAATTAGGATTGGTCTTTGTGACGTCACAAAGACCGCTCAATGTGAGCGACTTGACAACGTTGCTATATCTAGGGTGCACGTAGTAAATTTTTGTCTTCTGTTGTGTCAACGTTTAGAATCGCTCGTTTGTTGACACCTGCTTTGGTTATTGAGGTTATATCAAACACTTGTTCAAAATGTATAAACTCCAACGCCGACATTGTACTGTGCCGGGCTGTAACAGCAGTAGAACAGTAACTCCTGATAAGATTTTCTTTACATTGCCGACTAGCGAGATGAGAGATGTTTGGCTTCAAGTTTCAATGATCAAATCATCTCTCAAAAAAGTAACCTTTATTCGTTGTCAAACAACAGGGTCGCCAACCGTCAACTTGGCCGATCAGCTGTTCGAGAGCTGTCCGCTGTTGCCACCGCTACTAGGGATCGGTAATCATCGTGTATTTCCGAGGGTGGTCGGTGAATTCAAACGAAATGCACTTTTAATTGCAATTATCTTATAGAAAAACTAAATCAAAAAGCTCATAGCTTAACTATATGAATCCTCATAAATTATACAATAGGTTAAACCGAATATCTGCTTAAATTTTGACATGACCGGAATACCCTATTGTTATTCGATAATAAGTAATTTGCAACTTATATTGTGTCCTTGAATATGAGAACTGAGAATGATTTGTTGCTGATTCATTAAAGCTAAGGGATATACGAAAATGGCAAATAATTGTGAAAAAGTGTATTTAAACTTTTATAGTTGCTAAGTAAAAGCACAGGATGTTTTTAAACTCAATATTTTAACATGTTATACATATTTTTTAAATGATTCTTCAGTAAAATTTACCTAGTTTTGACTGAGTTATGCCAATGTAGAACTTAAAAAAAAACTTAAACAGACGAATTGTTCCGTTTAATTTTTTTATCTAGAATAAGGACTATAATAAGGATCAGCTCGATCTGATTGATGATGCCAAGTCGAACTGAAACTATGTATAGATATTTTCTGTAGATAGCGCTGCGATCAACTTCAACTTTCTTTTTCGTTTTTTCCTCAATTATAACGGTACATTTCTATTGGTTTGTGGCCACTGATAACCCCAAATCTACCCGTTTTTTCTAACAAGTCTGGTTAAGAATAAAATTAATACTTCTTACTAATAGGCGCATTAAAATCGAAACCGTTTGATGTACATATTAAGAAAATCTCGGACATGTCCATTTTATTTTATAGAATTACACATTTTTATATCAAATTGAATTTTGGGTCTTCAATTTTGTTCGTCGTATGACGTCATCAACATATTTTTTTGATGACAACTCCTACTTTTCTTTGTGATCCTGGTGTATCCCTGAATTGTCATCATGGTGGCATAAAATATTTTTGGCCTTACATCAGAAAATTTTGTAACAAAAGGCAAAAAGGAAACTGGCCATATAGCTGACTGAGATCAATCCAGTAGTTGAGTAACTAATTTTGTTTTTAATTTTTGCATGTAACTCCACAGTTTTCCTGATGCAAAAGTAACTATCCGTTTGTTTGTTATTGCCAGATCATTACAATTACCAGTGGCGTACTATTCTTCTTTGTGTTAAGATAAACCCTCAATGTAACCGCACAACCCGCATAACATTCAAGCTGTTCCAAGTTTTCTCGCGAAAAGATTTACATTATTTTTCAAATTCCGTAAAAAGTTACAGCCGTATGAAATGGTAACAAAATCGTAACAAAACGGCCTTCATCTCTTAAGGATATGAAAAAAATGCAAAAAGACCACATAAAGCTTCTTACTTAATAATTTTAAAAAAACATTAAAAGATTTATGTGGATTTATTAGTTTGTTCACCATTCATTAAATTTATTCAGCTCTTTCATTCTGTAAATTTTTAATGAATTGTAAAAGCAAATCACTCTAAATGAAACTTTTTACTCAATGACAATTATTACTTCCTAAAAAAGTGCCTGTAAATGCCAGGCATGACTTGTCCCAGGTATTCAATTTCAAAAAACCAAATTTCAAAATCGAAAAATTTGTTCGTTGGTGAATAAATTTTCAAGATATCAGATAAATCCAAATTTTAAAGGTTACTGTGAGGCTATTTTGAAGTTTTGAGGACTTTTGCTTCAGCCGTTATAACAAAATCATGTTTTTACACATTACCCTAATTTTATACACAAAAACCTGGTAAAAATTTATGATCCCTGATTCATATTCAACACATGGAAGTCTGTCGACAATGCTTATTTCCTTTCTATGCAGAAAATCCATACTCCTCGTAGCAATCAATATTTTCCTAATTTTCAATTATCTTCTTCTCAAAAATGTTTAAAATGTATACAAAAATCCGGCTGGGTTGCTAATTTTCCGAAATTTTCCGTTGTTTCCGCCAGGGCTGTGTGAAACTTTCGACAATTTCGACAATTTTCGATAATTTTGGTAGTCCGACTCCGGCAAAATTTTATTAGTATCCAGCTAATTTGATGACAAAAAAATTAAATCTAACATAATCTAATTGTAAATAAAATCAAAAAGGCCTGTTGATCGGACCACAAAATAATGGCCATATTTCAAAACGACGCGTTTTTTTCAAGATATCTCTAAAATCATTAGAACTTCAACTGTTTTCTCATTAGAGAGCACATAATTCTGAACTAGTTGGTCATTCGAAACGATTTTTTATTTTTAATAATAACAAAAGTAATGACAAACCATGACAAACCTGCATTCAACTTAGGAGAGGAGTTTAAATCGAAAATGCAGTTATAATTTTTAATCGGCTATTATACATATATTATGCATGTTTAAATTTATGCATTAAAAATTACGTTAGAGTGACGTTTGAACCTTTGCTACTAATAAAAATATATCTGGCTCAATTCTGTCAAGTGTAGGTGACCAAATCTGCGAATATCGATGTTTTTTAGTTGATCGCAAGAAGACTACGACATAGCCACCAATAATCTTAAAATCAGTAACCTACACTCGACAGAATCAGTAACAATTTAAAATATCTATATATTTTGTTAAATACAAAGGGATGTGATACCCTTGATTATACCATAATATTGTATAATCAAGGGTGATACTTTTGATAAATTTGTTCATGTGCCGAAGAAAAGAATCAATTTCGGTTAAACGTTTAAAGTTATCAAACATTAAAGCTAAAATTGCAAAGTTTTACTAGTAAAGCATTATCATTTACAAACATTCAGATATTGGGACAAATAAAAATAAAAGAAAAATCTTGAGAGTTAATAATACGACTGTGATACCATCACGTTGTTTCTTCTGGTACAAAAGCTGTAGGAAACTATTTTTTTCTTTTTAAAGTTGCAAGGGAATATCATTAAAATACTTTTTGCAATATTTAATGAATTGTTCAACTGCTCTTTGTGGCCGAACGAATAGGAGCAAATTCTCGTAATTTTAATGAATAAGGCAAAACCACACGTTGGCGCTTCACTTTGGAAAGTTCTAATTCGTCTATAAGTATGCATCGAAGTCCGATTTTTTCTATTTGTAGATGATCGAGCTATCATAATTAGCATATTGAAGTTGGTTGTTGGAAATTGGAAATACATAAACTATATATGCGACGCGGCAAGCGACTCACAATAATCATTTTGCTAATCATCACTCACCACCGACCTGTGTGGTTTGAAGTTAAATTATATTTACTGTAAAAGACCTAATAATATGTTTAGTTAATCGTTTACTATCTATTGAGGCAACGGCCATCCCGCATGTCTTTTTCTATATTATTTCAACATGGAGTCGGAGTCGGTACATTTTTTCCGACTCAGACTCCTCTGAAATTTGTCTGAACTCCGACTCCACAGCCTTGGTTTTCGCACACGAACACCCGCTGGTTACGCCACTGCTGAAAACAAAAGCGCAACTTTGACAGAACCCGAAACATTAGAGGTTAACAAGTAAATCGCGTCGCAAATACTGACTTACGTCAGTCCCGTCAAAAGCATACACCTTCCTTTCTTTTATAACCATTATGTTGTAAACATTTTTTACGTTTTACAGTACAAGAAAAGTGATATTATGTCGACTGCTGGCTCTAGCGGATCAGGCCGTGGAAGAGGCGGACAGACGGCCGTCGGCGATCAAAAACCGCCCGAATCGAAAGAGACCAAGACCAATCCGAAAATGTCAAAGGCGCTCGGGACGTCAGCCAAACGCATCCAGAAAGAACTGGCGGAGATAACGCTGGACCCGCCGCCGAATTGCAGCGCCGGTCCGAAGGGGGAGAACTTCTACGAGTGGGTGTCGACGATCCTGGGGCCCCCCGGTTCCGTGTACGAGGGGGGCGTGTTCTTCCTGGATATCCATTTTTCGCCCGAGTATCCGTTCAAGCCGCCCAAGGTGACTTTTCGGACGAGGATCTACCACTGCAACATAAATAGCCAGGGGGTCATCTGTTTGGATATTCTGAAGGATAATTGGTCGCCCGCTCTGACGATCTCGAAAGTTCTGCTGTCCATCTGTTCGCTACTGACTGATTGTAACCCAGGTGAGATTAGTTTCGAAAATGGTTTTTAAAATGGTTATGGACGTTGTAGTTATAATTTATCTATAGTTACGTTGAACCAATTAACTTATTCCGTTGTTTTTTTGGGCAAACTATGCAGTTAGGGTAATTCCATGTCAAATCAACACAGTTGTATTCCTCACCTCTATAACTCTTAGGCCGTCTGCACATGGGGCAACCGAAAAGAAACTGTAGTAGCGTGGATACCAAGAGACTGGGCGACTAGAGTACTCAAGTTGCGCCTTGTCCACACACGGTCTATAGTCACACAGTTGCGATACAAATCAGTTTACTCGTCTCTGCCCTTAAATCAGTACATTCTTGGATGTAATCATGGAAGCAGGGCCCTCACAGTAATCATTGTCCAACGTAGTGGATAATAATGATTTCAGTGATGATTCCAGTGATGAGGCTTTGCTACTATAGGTAATACCACGAGAGCTGCAAAAGAGTCATTGATTCCAGCTGTTATTTTGCTGATACGTTACAGACCATTCCCGTGCGTTAGACAGAAACAAGGCGCTTTTTCATGCGTCTGTTCTTACGATTTTTAGCGATGACTCATTTGCAACTCTCGTGATTTTATCTATATGCTACTGTTATCGTCGCAGAAGTAATGGAATAAAAAGAAGATTGTGGGTCGCCCCATATATCAAAAGAAATTCACACCGTTGCAGCAAAATTTCAGATAGTAATTTTTTAAGCTTCTATTGTATGTCGAAGCAAAGTTATTTAGAATTGGCCTACATAAAGAAAGTACCAACATGAGGTAATGCGTGAGTGCTGAGGAATGAAAATTAAGCACATTGACGTCTTTTCCCACATCACTCCAAGCTTTGTCCGTTACATATTTTGTTGTGTAGCCCTTTTCTTTATAATTGTGCAGCACAGGGTACTTTTCTACCAAACTCACAAATTTTAAGTTCAACTGCCGCTCCATGTTCAGTGCTGTCAGCTGTCAATATAAGTGTGTCACTAAGAGACTGGGCAACGCGCGACCCAACATGTCAGGTCTCTGATACTCGAATCGCGTTGGTCTCCCAGTCGCCGGTACTCGGGTTGCGCCGTGTGTGTTGAGTCATTGAAATATACATGCCCGTAGCCTAGTCGCGCAGTCTCCACGCTACTACAGTTTCTTTTCGGTTGCCCCATGTGCAGACGGCCTTACCAAGAGAAGTTAGCGACGAAACTTGGTAACTTAATAAAATTAAAAGCGCCATAAGCACCACCAAATTCCCTGTTTTTAAAGAAGAAGAAGTCGATGACAGAAAATGGAAATAACGTGGTAAACATAACCCACAGACTCTAGTTGATTATAGTACAATTTCCTGCAGGGTTTGCTATTCAATTCATCGTTAAAGTTATTACACGTATCACCAAATAGTTTATTAACTATTGGTGATATGAGGATTATGTGCATGGAGTTATATATTAATTATTTTAAGGTGGGGTTCGAAATGAGTAGGCAACCAAATATACCTCATAATTTTGTTGTCAGTATTTCACCGAAGTGATTAGGTTTTACCATTCAAATTATACGTTGAACTGAACTTGAAACCTTTGCCGATAATACAAAAAATACGTGGCTCAATTGTGTCGAGTCTAGGCGAAACGTTTTGAGATTGTTGGTGGCTATGTCGTAGTCTTCTTGCGTTCAACAAAAGAACGCCGATATTCACAGAATTCGTCATCTACACTTGACAGAATGGACCCGGATATTTTTTGTATTATCGGCAAAGGGTTCAAGTGCAGTTTAACGCATAATATGAATAGAAATACCTAATCATTTCGGTGAAATACTGACAAGAAAATTATGAGGTATATTTGGTAGCCTACTCATTTCGAACCCCATCTTAACTGAAATAAAATATATTCAGATTACTTTGTACAAAGTTAGGTCATATAATACATCGTATAATACATCTACATCCTAGTTCATGCAGAAAGTGAAAATAGTTCTCGTTCGGCTAGGTGTGGCAGCATCGAAATGAACTCTTCCTTACTATATGAGGACGTCTCACGAAGATGCATCTTTAAGGTCGATTTGAACTGTTTGAGAGATTTTAGTTTCCATTCTGTTGGAATCTCGTTGTACGTGTTCAATTGGGCAGCGTGGCTTGCTGTTGTTGTTAGTCTTGCTACATTGCTTCTCAGCAGGTCTCTGGTTCGCGTTGGATAGTCGTGATGGGCACCTTGCTTGGGAAGTGAGTGGCTGTTTTTGTGTATTGCTGTTAGGCATAGTGGGAGGTGAGAAGCATGGACTGTGAGAATGTTATGTTGACGGAACAATGGCTTACAGTGTGTCGTTGGAGTTGCGCTGCTGAGAGCTCTCACAGCTCTTTTCTGATGCCTTAGGATTGCTGTGGCATGCGTGCTGTGGCCCCAGATCTCCAACGCATAGGTCATTCTTGAGTGAAAGAGTGAGAAGTAGGCAACTTTTGTAGCTAAATATCCAAACGTCTTCTCTATTGTTCGTATTGCGTAGGTGGCCTTTGCCAGTTTTTTCCCGAGGGTCCTGATATGTTCGTTCCATGTTAGTCGTGCTCCCATCTGTCCATTTGGCAACTTATTTGTTCTATTTTTTCGCTCGTTTAGAGAGAGTGTGTTCTGGGAGAAGCATCTTTTTCGTTGTGCAAGCGCTCTTTGCATGTTTGTTTGCAATTCTGAACTATTGTGCCCTGTTGTTATGAGTGTTGTATCGTCGGCGTAGATTATTGTGGTACAGTTTAGACTCGCAGTTTAGCTTATACGCATGTCAAATCGCCATAGTGGTCTACTGTAAGTCCATCAACACACTGGACGTGCATTTATTTGTTACCTTCCTCCCCATAAACGTACAAACTATCCAATCGGTAAATATTTCCAAGAAGAGTGACGTAGGAGTGAATTTGAGCAACCTCAATGTCCTCGACTTTGTTTATACAAGTTGGCGTAAAAGTCATCACTCTATTTTCTTAGCTAATAAGTTTGGTTATAATCAGAGAGCGGAATTTAATCTACCTGCAATCGTCCATTTGTAAGAGCAGTGTTGTTTGTTTCTAGTATGATTTCTAGTCAGTTAATGATGCATACTTCACAGTAGAGGTGAATATAAAGTTTTTTTTACAAACAGCTACAAACAAAAACCAGTTATCACAAACAAAGATCATAAATGTAAATGTTGATTATGTATACATATTCAAAGTATAAACTGAAGTAATAAACAATAAAAAACAGCCGTTTTATCAATACATAAATAAGTAACACCGCTCTTACATATTGACGATTGCAGGTAGATTAAATTCCGCTGTCTGATTATGACAAAAATTATTAGGTAAGAAAATAGGGCGATGACCTAACGTGCTTAAAGAAATAGATGAAATACTTCTTCTTTAAAAACAAGGAATTTAGTGGTGCTTATGGTGCTTTTAATTTTATTAGTTTACCAAGTTTCGCTACTAACTTCTCTTGGTAAGAGTTTTAAAAAACTCATTTCAAGGTCGGATCTCCGCTATTGTTGTTTTCATGTATAGGGTTTTTTATTAAGAATGACGCATTTTGTTTATTCAATTAAAAGACTTGTGGGTTAGTTATGGCAATGATTTTTTTTATTTCAAATGAAAGTACAATCGATGCCATTATTTATGGAATACGACACCATTCAAATGTCCGCCGCGGAAGCGCTGGCACGAATGAATGCGCTGGACCCAATTTTCCATGACTCAGGACACAAATCGGCCGAATTTTGCGTTCGATGTTGGCCTGAAGCTGTTCCTATGTTTCTGGCTTATTGGCATAGACCAGTAATTTAATGTAACCCCAACGAAAAAAATCTAAAGTGTTGAAATCACACGAACGAGGTGGGCATTCGCGACGACCGTTGCGTGAAATCACTTGCTCGCCAAACTTGGTCTGCAATAATTCGATTGTGTCGTACGCTGTATGGCACGTTGGGCCATCCTGATCGTCCAAGTTCGAGGTGGTCCCAAAAATAGTCCGATATCATGGCCCTGTAGCGATCGCCGTTGAATGTTGTTGGTGCGCCGTTTTCATAAAAAAAAAAGAAAAATGGGCAGATGACGCCGCCGGCATGAAAACCGCACCGTGTATCTCTCCATTATTCAATGGCCTAGATTGACCAAATTTTATGACAATATGTTATCCCGTTTTGGAATTAGTAGTAGTAATTTCTTATTAAAGAATTTCATCATTCTTTACAAAGATTAATATTCAACATATTTCATACAATTTTCACTTATACTAATCACACAGCAAGTCCAATAACAATAAAACTAACAAAAACATCAATACCATCACATGTCCTATCCTTCAATCACCCTGTCCAGCTCGCGTTTAAAGGATCGGAAGGTTGCAAAAATTTCCAATTCCAGCCTATTGCAGCTCGCCTGTAACCTATTGAGAGGTCCATTCCCATGAGTATGTAAAATTTTAAAAATTGTTCAGGCATGATATATTTAAAGGCCAATTGCCGATCACCTAATTAATCTAGAGAGGTGGTATAGGTGCCATTTTATAGCTTTTTCCATGAGCTTTCGCGTGATATACAACACATTAGGGCTCGTTGGGAATTTTGCTTTATTATATAAAAATAGAAGGTTAACTTCTGATTATTTCGAAATGCTCATTTTTTAAACCATTGAAAAAAAATCAGGTAATAGCTAGCCTTACACTGTTTTCGTTAATTCCCAAAGTTTGATAGTGGGACGGGAATCATAATAATAATAATATTTATTAAGCATACTATTGATGAATTCCTCTATTTTACATCGGTCAATGTGATTGGGAAAAATAAAAAGAGTTGATCTTTTTTACTGATGTAGTTCTTTATTGCACTTATGCCATAAGTTAAATAAAAAGAATTGATCTTTTTTACTGATGTAGTTCTTTATTGCACTTATGGCATAAGTGCAATATAGAACTACATCAGTAAAAAAGATCAACTCTTTTTATTTTTCCCAATTTATTAAACAATCTGTACAGAAAAAAGTAAAAAATGGTATCGTACAATACTGATATGAAATGGGTTCATGTTAAAAAAATCTGATGTGGCCAGGCACATGACTTTATCATACTATATATAAAATTAATAGTTTAGCTGCATGAGATTCTATTTGATCGAGATCGGCCATGTCTGCATTCAAATAAAACTAGTAGAACTAGACAGATATGTCGATTAAAGCTGCGTTCGGATATTGTACCCCGTTGACACCGGGTATACCGTCCAAATGACACTTACGTGTTATTGGGTGTAAAAAGTGTAACGGGGTTCAATATCCGAACGTAGCCTATATTGACAGTAGTATTTTCAAAACATTAGCGTTTGACACTAGCTACTGTCATTAGAATCAAAAAATCTGACATATCCTGGCTACTAGTTTTAAAGCAGTACGACCGATCTCGATGAAATAGAATTTGCTCATGCAGCTAAACTATAAATTCTACCAAAAAATGTCATATACAAAAATTATAGAAAATTTCCTCTCCTTCGAAAAATGCTATGAGTAAACCACCAGTTCCTTTGGACCCTTTTCAACAGAAAGCTTTTCAGCTCTAAGTTTGGTTATGAAACTTCTAAATATGAAGTTTCGTCTCGACACCTTTAGTAGTTTCTCCGGAATCATCGCCACAAAAACGGGTACACACACACACACACATACACACACACATACACACACACATACACACACACACACAGACATTTTTTGTCCCTTGGTCAAAAATGTTCAGGGGACCCAAAAAGACATATTTCCGCTAAAATCTCAAAAATTTTTTTTGGCATGATTACAATACTTTACATACTGCGTATGATAAAGTAAAAAAATAAATGTCCAGAAAGATAATATTTACTGAAAATGATCTACCAACCAAGTGAACGCAATACACTATTATTATTTTTATTACTGTTATTAATTTTATATCATAGAAGTGGTTAGAAGTGGTATTAGACTATAAATAACTGTTCAGTTTCAATACAATTTGATGTTATAGTTGACTTCTTCTTCTAAATATTATGATTGTAGACATTTATGTGTTGTATGATAGTTTAATATTGTGTTTTATTGTAGGCTTATAATCTTATAAATACCAAATTAATTACAATGAAAAATGACCTAAAAAACTTGTTCAATAAAGTTCTGTTTATTCCAAATTGTCCAGTTGTTTTCAAACGCAATCTAGATTTGGCAATGTTTAAAAATCGATTTCAGTAGGTACAAATACATTTTAGGTATAGAACATTGTACAGAAAGCTGATCTAAAATTTTCCATAGAATTGAGAAATGTATTCATATGTTAGGGTTGCCATTTAAAAAAAATCGACTTTTAGTACTTTTCTCAAATTCAACTTTGATCCTCTAGAAGAATTCTACCGATGCATCGACAATATGTTATTCTAACAATTTTGCCGGACCACTTTTCTCCGGTTACAGGGGATAATTTATAAGTAATTGAAATTAACCGTGCAGCTGTCATTTTTTATAAAAAGAAAATGAATTGCACAAAAATGACACATGTTAGGTATAGGGAATGTAAAAATTGATCTAAAATTTAATGAAGACTTAAAAAATGCGATAAAATACGGGGTGTTAGATTTGAAATATAAAAGTTGACATCATTTCCGGTGCAACCGGAAGTAACCGAAAACTCAAAATATTTTAGTTGTGACGATCGTGTCCAACAATATAAGTCCACAAATTTTCAATCTCTCATTTTATTTGGTTCTCCATATACTTCTAATGGCAGCTCGTCGTGGGAGATCCTGAATTGTAATTGTTTACTTTTAATTAATATGTTTTTCTTTTTTGTAGCTGATCCATTGGTCGGCAGCATAGCAACCCAATACCTGCAGAACCGCGAAGAGCACGACCGCATCGCCAGGCTCTGGACGAAACGCTACGCTACGTGATTGCCCCGCGGAGCGACGGGTCCCCACTCAGTGTCTCCCTTTGCCATGCATGGCACATTGGTCCTCTCATCATATTTCACCCATAAACCGTTCATTTCTCTGTCCCTAGTGTTCCGTCAGTATGCCTATGATTTGTTAAATGTTTTTAAGTAGACTTAAGATTAAGGTAAATTCTTTGTCTCTAAATATACTCTGGTTTAAAATAACAACTACGTAGTTCTGTCGGTCCATCAGTTAATTTTTTTTTCTGTTTTCCGTTCATTTTAGGTAGATTTTGTTTCATCGTTCTTTTGTGGCAAGAATCGTTGCCATAGTTTGTGCTCTGTAGTGTGGCGTCGTAATAGACTGTATTCGATTTGATTCCAAGTGTCAAAGTAAAAAAAAAGTCTCCGAGGAATTATTTGCGGTACTTTGTTAATTTGTTTTTTCGTGCAAGGGTTAGAGTTTTGCTCCGTACTGACTTAAAATATTGTCGTGAACATTATATTATATACATATATATATATATAATTTATTATATACTATTTATATAATAACGATTCATTGTCATTACTCGATGAAATAAAGGAGAATCTCGTGGGAGTTGAGTGCGATTCTTATTTATATTACGTTTATTTTTAACCCACTTAATTGCGAACAAAAACCCTTGTACTAACTAAAAAAAGGCAGAAAAAGTAAAATATAAATATGTTGTGTGATATATCAGTTGTTCCTGGGTTATTATGTGTGCTACTTACGTTCTATTTATAGACAATAAAATAAAACTATGTATGACTTAAATTTGAATAGATGATACATGTAATCCATATCAAAAAAAAATCCTGTTATCTTTTATTTCCCCTCGTATTTAATTTACAATTCCCTTCCCCTGTGTTTTGTTTGCAATTCTCTTCCTCCTGTATTTAATGCTGTCCTCTCTCTTTATTCTTTTTCCGCAGATAGTTTCCTGCAATGTGTGCAATTATGATATAAAATATGCGTAGATTGCTTGTGCAGAACTACATCAACTGCTTTAGTCTGGTCTACGCCCTCGACGTTTGTTATATGTAGTGGAGTTGGGCAAAACTTGGAAATTTGTAGACACATTAAAGCGGTTGGTTTTATAAACTGCTTCTGTAAAATATAATTTTTTTAACGATATGAGAATATGGACTATTCTTCTAGTAATATGGTTTTAGTTTTTAAATGTATTAATAAAATTTTAGTAAGTACAGTTTTGTTTTATTCGTCGTTGACTCATTTTGTTAGTTTTTTCTTTAGGAAATTTATTTTACCGGTCCTTCAGTTTTAGCCAAATTAACCTGGGATCACTAGATATTAAAGAAACAATACAAAGTGCAAGTTTGTTTTTCTTTCTTCCACATGAACTATAAATATAAATTTTGTATTGGTTTTTTTACTATAAACAATGTCTAAAACATTTCACATTAAAAAATAAGTTTTTCTACTTTGCATTCACAATGCACACATTGTAACACTGTTTTCGGTGTTACAATTAACACATTGTAATACCGAAAACAGTAACATTTTTGTCTAAGATTGGTACACATTGATATCAAATGCCTTATGTCAAACGTACAATACATAACCCAACATAACCACACACTGCATCTTCTTAATCGCTTGCAATCGCATAAACTGCGAAAAATCATAATTCTATACATATTTAAACATGGGTGTAGCCTGCTATAGTATGGCCAAAGGATCGGGGCTTTCTTAGTTTTGCTGTGTTCATCAAAATACGCCAGCATGACGTTTTCAGTGATGTTTTACGACTGGTAAGTGGTCGTTATCATTCTTTTCAACTAAACATCAAATCTCCTTTTCAGATATAATTCAAGGACCACATTTACTTTAATAAGGTATTATTCGAAGATCAAACCTACATCGTAGATATGAACGATTTTAATTACTGCTGCGAGATTGTATATGCGCAATAAATGGTTTTAAATCAGCATACACGTACGAAGCTATAGTACATTTAAAGTGTAGAGGATTTCTTAGTTTATGTAACGTATAAGTTTTCGGTAATATTTTGGACGCTTGGATGCTCGGTTCAATTCGTATTTGTTTTTGTCCGTCGCTTTCGACTTTGTCTTAGTTCTGGTTGTGTGCAACGTATTTGTGTTACCTCCATCACATGTAATTTTACCAAGTATAATTTATTCTAATAAACTACTTTGCCGAAATTAGAATTGGGTTTCAATTATAACTGCTTGTAAATATATAAGCCGCAACGGCTACGTAGCGGAATTAGGTAGACACCGCTATTAAACGTTATAACAATTCTTTAGTAAGTTCTTGTTCTTCGAAGTAACTAATCAGTCACCGCCAAACACTTCTATTCTGATTATTATACTTATGAAACCACTATTTTAAAGTTGTTAACTTTTTAGGTTAAGTTTCATGTATTTATTACAGTAGGGTTAAAAGTGTTGCCCCAAGCTCCATTATGATCATCATTGCGACCTCGCTGATTATTTATTCAAACTTGTAGGCTAAAGTAGAGTAAAATTATTCACAATTAGATTTTGTCATGATTTTATCTCATCGATCTCATCCTTAACGAAGTTGACAGTTACTACAGTGCTGCTACGTGGTACCCGCAAAATACCCTAGATTCTAATTTAGCGCGATATAGTACCCACAATTTATATAAAATTAATGACGCAAAGTAGAAAAAATAGTATATTACACTCGTTTTATAAGACGTATTGGCGCACTCGTTCAATTTGGGCACTCCTCGCTACGCTCGTCGTGCCCAAAACAACTCGTGCGCCAATTTGACGTCTTATAAAACTTGTATAATAATATACTATTATGTTGGAGCATTTGATTTCTATTATATAATCGTCAGGCTCTCTAAAAGGTAATAAGAATTAATATAAATTAAATACTGCGCCAAACACTTAGCTAATAAAATGACACATAAATATTTGCCGTAAATATTTATTTTATTTTTAATTGATATGGTGATTTGAATAATTTGTTAAAAGAAAAATTTGGAAAGGTGTTGATCATCAAATTCAGTTATTTCATTTAGCTATTATGTTTTAATTTTCTTTAATACTAACATTTTAATAGATTTCTTTAAATGATGTAAAAGGGTATCGTTTTCAACTTTAGTTCGTTAAATCTTATTATTAAATTTTGCCTTGTCTGTTCAATGTATGTGTTGCAATCGGAATTCCACTTTTTTCCAATAAATTTTATTTTGACCTTACTATTTATTAATAAACTTGCAATAGTATTTTGTTGTAGAAGTCATAATATTGAATTTCTGAAGAATTTTTTTAATGTGTTTGTGAATGGTCAGGTGAAAATGAATTGAAAAATATTTTGATTAGGCTACTATTGTTTAGAATTGTTGAAGTGATTAAACATCTATAGTCTACCATAAAAACAACAAACCACTTATTAAGCTTATATTAAATTTTATTTATGATTTAGCCAGACTACAAAAATAATAAATTAAATACTGACACAATAAGTATATTATTGCATTTCCTTATAGGCTAAATAAATAAATAAATACTTTAAAATGGTGGTGTGACGCTCATTCTATTTCTGTGGCATAATTAACGAGCTGATATCGTTCACCAAGAAATGATGAATGAACGTACATTTGGCCCGCTGAATCGTGGAGGTATCAACTTTTCCTCTGGGGCTGCGTAGAAGAATTGCCCCGAAAATTGTTGCTAAAGTCTTGGCATCCGTCATATTGTCTCTGGAGTACTTGAGCAGCTCTTTAAGGAACATCATAATGTACAAAAATACATTTCGATGTAGGTCTGGTAACCTCCTTATTAACTAGAACAGAAACGCAAAAATATTTACGTAATGATTAAAAATTTATCGTAATGGTTACCTCTTGACATTGGGCAAAGTTGTTGGCCCCGTTTGCAATCTGCTCCGTCTGATAATGCGGAACAACTGGATCTTTCGTGTGCTGTAGAAATAGTAGTAAGCATTCGGCTACTGCGCAAACATTTTCGATGGCTAAGTTATATATTGTTAAAGGTTATATTTCCTGTTAAAAATATTAGAGTTTGTGTGAAATAATAGAAGGATACGATTTGGTAGCAAAGATCCGTTGTCCAGCCAGTCTCTAACTTTTATTATTTCATCCGGGAGAGCTTTTGATTCAAATAATTTACTTTTTAGTCCGTGCCTGTAGAGAAAATCCACCAATAACCATAATTCTCTGGGTATTGAGTACAAGACCGAACTTTGTTCTTTTTCCTATAAGAAAGAGACAGAAACATGTTTTAATTAAGAAATAATGGGTAATTCCATGATAAACAGTTTCATTTTTTTAGTAGGACTAGGTATGGAACTTGATCCGCCCGTGACCATGCTGCGCATTCGTGTACAGTCCCATAATTGGACCTCCCCTAACATATTATATATCCGTATAACTTGCTAGCAGTTTTGGACTCTTGTTAATTGGTTTTTAAAAATTCTTTCCACTTAAGTAGAAAAAGTATAAAATGTCTTTCGATACTACTAGCGTAACTGTATTAGTGTATTTTATATGAGATCAGCGTATACAAGTCGGCAAAACAAGAAACATAAATTAGAAAACAATTTTATTTAGTATAGGTATGTCATATTTAGTTTCAACACAGTGAGTTTTAACAGCAAGAAAATGTGAAAATCATTAGATTTTCAAAATTTTGATACAGACAAAGCATAGAACCCATACCAAAACCTATAAAACTGAAAAAAAAAATAAAAAATCTTTATCAAATCTACAGGCGTCCCACTTTATACGTTACTTTTTAACAAAATATCATTCTAATAAAAAGTTGCATATGGACTTATTAGTTTTATCAAATTCTAAAAAAGTTCCAGCGGTTGGAAATTAAAAAAAGAAGAAAAATTTTAAAGAATACTTATTTAACTATGGAAAAGAACAAGAGAAGCAATACCAGCAAAAAACACAAGAATACCCATTACAATAATAAAACTAGTAACAAAATTATCTTCAGCCGGGCTGAAGTTAAAATATCCCCCAGTGTAAAATATTAAAAAAAAAGAAAAATGAGTGAACCGATTTTGCTTATTCACGAACTTGTCCTTACTTTTCAAGAGATACGCTGATCAAAAACATATATACAAGTCTATACCTGCCACGCTTCCTTAAGGGGAATCCATACCCCCTACGTTTTACTAGCAAACCACGCAAAAGTTCTGAGGCTTTTTCTCAGCAGTTAGTTCATACAATCGTAAAAGAAATACACCAAATTAAAGATAAAAGATATATAATTTTGCATCTAGTGGTAGATTTTTGATAGTTCTGTTCGTTTTTGACAAATCTGTTTCTGAACATGACTTAAAATTGGCTGATTTTGCAATTTTTTTATGAAGAACTCAGGTTAAAATTGAAAAAAGTACCACATAATAGGTCTAAGTTACACCTTCCTCTATAAGTGTACAAAATTTCACGTAAAAATATCAATATCTTACATGCTTTTTTCACTCAAAACTTTACTTCTTCAAGTACATGAATAAGTTATATTTTATCACGTAGCGTGGATACAACAACAACAAATAATACATAAACATTACCACAGCAAGTAATACATCTTTATCTATAATTTGATGTATAACATGAGAGAATTGATACAACATTAAGCTGACTATGGATGCTTATTTTATACGACGTACCAGCAGTAGTGATCCTCTTAAGGGTGTTACAAATGTTGTGACAAACTCAATATACCCCTACCACAGTAAATGTGGGGGGTATAAAAACAGTCAAATGACTGTTTTAATAAATAAACGATAATAATGATAAATGATAAAAAAATAACAAACAAATAAGTTAAAATGAAACATGTTTTGCTGATGCTTTACCATTTTTTAGAAAAATTGTTATTTTGAGTGCCTAAGTGCCTAAAACTCAAAAATTTAAAAAGGAAATAAGTCCATACTTGATTTCTTACTGGAAATAGCAATTACTTCATCTAGCACCACTTAATGAAAATCAGAAGAAACTTGCATATCTATTTATTATTTAATTATTTTTTGTTTGTTTCTTTTATTTCTTTATTCAAATTATTTTTTAATTAATAAGTTAATTGATAGGTTAATAGTAATATGGTGACATACAGGCGGGATGCAAATTTTAAATAATTCAATCAATTCAATTTCATTGAATGAAAAAAAAATGCTGAGACAGACTGTATATCTATCAAAATTATATCATTCCGTTTAAAATAACAAATAGTTAAATATTCAGATGAGTGAAGTTTTAAAACGCAACTTGCAACTTTGACTACATTCAGTCGCCAATATATTTGTTTTTCTAGCTAATTTTTCAAGTAAAATTTGGATAGTCACTATTTTCTCAGGAAAACTTATACTGTCCGAGATAATCGCAAAAAAAACCTGAATTACACTAATTTCCATCCAAATTCAGAGTAATGAGGTCAAAAACTGTGTTGATTTGACATGAAACTATAGAAACTACCCAACTAAAGTGAGGTTAGAAACGACATATGAGCACATAAACTGACACAACTGTCTTTCCTCCACGGCGATACGTTTAGAATAGAATGTTCAAATACTTACCGCCAATACATATTCAGATTCCGTCATACATAAAATAGGCACTGGTGCGCGGCATAACAGAGATATAGCCGTAGTAAAACAAGACCTTTGGCAGGTACCAGAAACCGATATAAAAATGTCCTTTCCATTCTCCAAATGCAGTACCAAAATATCCTCCAACGTGCTAAGGGGATGCTCCAAATTTACCTCAAGACGAATATCGCATTTTTCCCCTAAAGAAATCGCATATTAAAGAATTACCCCAATCCACAGGCAACCAAATATACACGAATTTGTCATGTGCAATATTGGTTGCCTATATTATTATAAAAACATACCTGGTTCAATGCTGCCGCAATTTGGTGAAATCCTCAACCAATCCTTACAATACGAGTCCTCGTTAATTTTATTTACAAAGTTAAACTCGACGGGGACTTGTCCCGTATTTGCGATAATTATTTCTTTGGCCGTAGGCTCTCGATACTTAACCAATCCGAAGGAGACTTCCGTGGTATCGACGGTCACTTGAGGCAAAATTTCGTTCTCGAGTTTATCCATAAGTTTGAATACCTCCTCTTGTACCTTCTTTTGTTTCGCCTCGTCGATAACGGCGATGTCAGCTCTGAATAGGGCGCTGACAGGCTTGTGGTCGCTTGTTCTTAGGTCCATATGAGATCGGTAAGCTGTCGGATATATACCTTTACCTTTGAAAAGAATTCTGTCCGTCCAGGCCGGTGCTTTTGTTTTTTCGCTCACGTCGTACTTGTCGGTGTTTAGTTCGAATTTGTATGTCGGAGGGAACGATATTTCAGCTTCACTATAACCCTAAAATGTGTAACTTGTATAACAACGGCAAAATTGTCAACGGCAAAAAATTTGATCACATAAAATTTTTGTGTTTTAGGTGGCCAATTTTTAATTACTTCTTTGATTTAGAATTATTTGTACAGGGTGTTATGATAATCAATTATCTAGAAAAAGAACAGGAGAAAAGAAGAAACCGGAAACAACATAAACATGACTTGTTTGATTTCACAAGAAATTGTTTGATTTAACAAGAAATTGTTTAATTTGACAAGAAATTGCTTGATTCGACAAGTAATTGTTTGATTTGACAAGAAATTGTTTGATTCGACAAGAAATTGTTTGACTTTACAAGAAATTGTTTGATTTGACAAGAAATTGTTTGATTCAACAACAAATTGTTCAATTGAAGAAGAATTTGTTTGATTTGGCAAGAAATTGTGTGATTTCCAAGAAATAAAGTTTTTTATTATTATTTAGTTGTTTAATCAATTCCATAAGAAATTGTTCAATTTGACAAGAAATAGTTTGATTTCTCAAGAAATTGTTTGATTTACAAGAAACAGTTTGACGTCACAGGAAATTTTGCAATTTGACAAGAAATTGTTTCCTTTTACAAGAAATTGTTAGAAAATGCTAGAAATTGTTTGATTTCACAGGAAATTGTTTGATTTCTCAAGAAATTGTTTGATTTACAAGAAACAGTTTGACGTCACAAGAAATTTTGCAATTCGACAAGAAATTGTTTGCTTTTACAAAAAATTGTTAGATTCAACAAGAAACTGTTTTATGTGATAAGAAATAGTCTGCCACAAGAAATTGTTTGATTTCCAACAAATAAATTATTTTTTCTTTTATTTTTTACTTGATTAATGAACAAGAAATTGTTTGATTTCCAAGAAATAAAGTTTATTTGTTTTATTTGTTTAATCGACAAGAAATTGTTAGATAACATACGAAATTGTTCAATTCAACAAGAAATTGTTCAATTCAACAAGAAATTGTTCAATTCAACAAGAAATTGTTCAATTCAACAAGAAATGGTTTGATTTGACAAGACATTGTTTGATTCAACAAGAAATTGTTTGATTTAATAAGAAATAGTTTGATTCCACAAGAAATTGTTTGATTTACAAGGAATAAAGTTTTTTCTTGATTAATTGACAAGAAATTGTTCAATTCGACAAGAAATTGTTTGATTCAACAAGAAATGGTCTGATTTGACAAGACATTGTTTGATTCAACAAGAAATTGTTTGATTTGATAAGAAATTAATTGATTTAACAATAAATTGTTTGATTTTACGATAAATTGTTTGATTCAACAATAAATTGCAAAATTGAACAAGAAATTATTTAATTTGACAAGAAATTGTTTGATTTTACAATCATTTGTTTGATTTGCAAAAAATTATTTGATTAAACAAGAAATTGTTCAATTCAACAAGAATTTGTTTGATTTGACAAGAAATTTTTTGATTCCACAAGACATTGTTCGATTTCCAAGAAATAAAGTTTTTTTTTATTATTTATTTGGTTAATCAACAAGAAATTATTTAATCGATTCCATAAGAAATTGTTCAATTTTACGAAAAATTGTTTGATTCAACAAGAAATGGTTTTATTTGACAAGAAATTGTTTGATTTCATACGAACTTGTTTGATTCAATAAGAAACTGATTTCACAAGAAATTGTTTGATTCAACAAGAAACAGTTTGATTTCACAAGAAGTTTCGCAATTCGACAAGAAATTGTTAGATTCAACAAGAAATTGATTAATTGGATAATAGCTTGTTTCCACAAGAAATTGTTTGATATCCAACAAGTAAATTTATTTTTATTTTATTTTTTAATTGTTAATTGATAATCAACAAGAAATTGTTAGATAACATAAGAAATTATTCAATTCAACAAGAAATGGTTTGATTTGACAAGACATTGTTTGATTCAACAAGAAATTGTTTGATTCGACAAGAAATTGTTTGACTTTACAATAATTTATTTGATTCAATAAGAAATTGTAAGATTCAACAAATTGTAAAATTGAACGAGAAATTTTTTGTTTGACAATAAATTACGTTTATTATTTTTATTTTTTACTTGTTTAATCGACAAGAAATTGTTTGATTTGACTAGAAATGTTTGATTTGACAAGAAATTGTTTGATTCAACAAAAACTATTGCTATGATTCATTCCCTTAAAAGTTTTAGCAATTTTTGAAAAATTTGCAAGTTGCAAGTTGATTTGTCTTTCACAAACTAACCTCAAAAACCCTCCCTTCGTCCTTCTCCATCATAAGCTGGTCACGCCTCAAAATAAGATCGAAATGTCTGGAGAATATGGGGCCCATCACTTCGTCGCAGGTACTCTTATGCAGCCTGTAATTTAAGTCCCCCAACCAGTACACCTGACTGAAAATAAAACAAACATTTTTGGTTATAATCGTATCAAAAACATTTGTTGTAAAGTTTAGTACTCGTGATCTTTTATCTTCAGCGGCGGTTTTCTGAAATTGATGCGATCGTTTATGTCCCGGAAGTCCTGATTTCGTCTCTCCAGTTCCTCCTGATGGGCCGCCAGATGGGAGCAAACAAAGCACAGCGTCGTATTGTACAATTTTAGCCGTATCGACACACCACCTTTATTCCCCTACAATCATATTTTCATTCGTTAATTTGTACAGAAATAGTTAAAGATCTAAGATATTCTAATCAAGTATTAAGGCTGCCATCATTTGAATAAATTATATTAAGCAATTCGTATTTTCGTGTTTTCAAACATAAACTATTAGGTTATGTTTACATTTCTTCTTCTTTTTGTCACAGTTTTGTTAGGAACATTTATTAATTAGGCACCAACCCACACACCAACCTCTCTTGGATAGAGGTTATGTATGCATGTTTTGCAGTTCAGAACTAACTTCAAAACAAAATTTTGGCAACCTGGATTCATGATTACAATATAATAGACCTCCCATACATAAATTAGTACCATTTTACCCAAAATTCCAGTTCCGACTGTGTCGGTTGCAATGTCTTTAACGTAACTGTAATGATCGTTATGGATCAGGACAATCAATTGAATGCCGACTAAGCGTTCCAAAGCTATCCGTCTATACCGCGCCTTAGGGTGTATCGAATTGGCCACCACCTTTCTACGACATTAACATTACGATTAATAGAAAAGCGAAGAGAAATATCTCAATATTAATTGCTTACTCCCATTCTGCTTCGCGAGGCGTATCGTTGAATAGGAAGGCCTCTTTGCTCAAATCCAATTCTTGAAATCCGACCGCGTATAGAATTGGGGGCTCCTCGTCGCAGCTCAACCATGGGCTGACGTTTTCTGGTGGAGGTTGACCGTTTACGTTCCAAGTGCCAATGAATATACTGAAGTAATACAGGTATTAAATTTATTAATTTTGAGGGTATTTTGAAAATGAGGAGTTAAAAGATATTGTTGGATTTTTTTGTATGTAAGTTATATTGTTTTTTGTAAAAAAAAGGTTAAATTGGCATTGTTTTCACAAATATTCAAATTTGTATGAAAATTTTAAAATGAAAAAGAAAAAAATTTCTACATAAGTGATTAGACATTATATGACCAAACTTTTTTATTTTCTGTTATACACTTATGAATTAAAACCAAAATAACTTAATCTATTGTAATTACAGTCAAACTTCTCTGACTCGAATTATTCTATAACTAGAATATTTATTTGCGAACAAGATTTAAACAATTGTTATACAGATGTGTATGCAGTTAAGGTGGAGAACAGTAAAAACGTCCAAGCGCAATTTAAAGTCTTTAATTAATTGAAATTAACATAAGAAATTGTTCAATTTGACAAGAAATTGTTTCATTTCACAAGAAATTATTTGATTCAACAAGAAATTGTAAAATTTCGCTTTAAATTCCTTGGAATCAACCATTAACTTTTCTTATGGGTTTCATAATGGTTTTAGACATTTCAAAATAAATTCAAGTAAACATGCTATCGTTTCTTTGATTTTAATTGATTACTCTTAAGAGAAATTATGAATTTCAAGCAAAAACAAACCATCTATTTAGCATAGTTAAGTTAAATTAATTCTTGTTATGTACTGAAGCGTATTATATTTATTGCATCAGGTCTCCTACTTAAATGAAAGTATTATTATTATTTAAATAATATTATTTCAACACTACCACGGACTATTCTGCAAATTATTAAAGCAAAAATTCAAAAACGGCTGTCATTAAAACAATAAGTTTAATTTTCCAGAGTATTGAATCAAAAAGTGTTAAAAAAGTGCCTGTTAGGTGACAAAATAGCATCTTGATATGCCCACAAGTAAAATATAATTATTTAATGCTAGATATTTATCATTTTAATGTGCAAACTAATCTCCTAATTATAAAAAACTTTTAAAATAATTTTCTGATTATCGTACCCTTTAAAATATATCGTTGGGTCAAATTAGTATAAAAATAAATACGTACACTCGTTCAGTAAGTTTTATGTACTGAGCTTTCCTTGATTCCATCTCAAATCGAAGCATTGAGTCCCTGCTCGTGTTGTTGCTTCGGGAAAATTTCTGTCTAGATACCGGAAGACTGGAGGCCTAAAAACAAATAACAATGTAGCGTGACAGATTTATCTATTACGTTATATATTAAAAAGAACATCCTAAATGTCCTTAAAAATAAATTATTCAATCTCATTGCAGAATTGCTATTTTTAATTTATAAATTTGTTTATCAATGCTTCACAATATTTTATCTACTGGAATAAATAGAATTAGAGATAATACATGGTGAGACTTTTTTCTTTGGTCTGCTTTACCACTTTTGAACATAATATCTCTTGATAGTCATTATCGTGTCAATAATGAAGACTTTGACGTATGTATAGCATAACCAATAGCATCTTGACTTTGAAAAGTGACATATACGATCTGCCTATGAAAAGTTAGGTATCCAGGTTGGTGTCTAATAAGATAAATGTTCCTAAAAAAATTGTTGACAATCCGTCAAAAACCACAACAATATTTAAAAAATAAGCACTCCGGTTATGTTTAGATTTCTCCTTCTTTAAAAACAAAGAATTTGGTGATTCTTTTGACATAGTGTCAACAAATTTGTTAGGGACATTTATTTTATTAGACACCAACCTGCATATCTAACGTCACTTGGGTTTTAACTGTCACTTTACAATAAAACTAAATAAAACTTGTCACTTTACAATAAAACAAAATAAAACTAACTTTTAATTCTTTCAATACGATTTAATTATCAATTTGAACTTAATATTCAACAGACTGATTAGATAAGTTTAACGTTATCAGTACAACATCACGTAACAAAAAATAATATAGATAAAAATCAATAGATCTAATAACATACCTCATCACCCAATTCTGAATCAGAATCATGTCTGAATCGTTCGAGCCACTTATGATCCAGAGAATTGGCAAGGAACGCTAAAAATACACTAAAATAAACAAAACTTATAACGTACTTATATTTATTATTGAATTAAACACCTTTCTATAGCACTAAAAATAAACTAACGTAAACAATTGTATTGTTTGAATTAAAGTACCTTCTTTAGCCTTCCTAATTTCTTCTTTAAAGTCTTCAGAACCGATCTCAATGTGAAACGTTAAACCCAACGTCTTGCAATTTACAACAAAACGTTCGTGGGTGTAACTACTTGGAATGGAGTCTATATCTGTAACGATATCATATAAATAGTGCAAATATATGTATTAGCTGTTAGATTTACACATACCACAGTAAAAATACTCATCTATTGGAATTATCTTGTCTATTGTAAGGTCTGAGAACTTGGTCGGAATTTTTTGTTCCGATTGGAATATAAACAAAGCGTAACTGGACTGACACTCGACAACGGAGAATATAGCGTTCTGGGTAAGAGTGTCCTGTGGAACGACCACGTTTAAAAGTACCTAGTGGTGGTTAAGAAGCCTACTTTTCGATATACAAAAATTGAAACGGTTAAAGGATACATTTCTTATAGTGATATTTGGTGATGATAGCTTTTCTAAAATTACACTAACAACGTCCTGATTACCAGACATGGTCGAAATTTATAATTTTAACTTATAAATTAATTTTATTCTTGCAAAGTAAATACAACATAAAGATTTCATCTCATTCCAATTTGAGACATTTCTAACCTACAAATGGGAATCGGATGAATTGACGTTTATGAGCAGGTATGCCAACCTTCCGTGTTAGTTTAAAGAAGGAACACTAAACATAACTACAGTAGGAAATTATCTTCTATAATCAACATTGCAATTATAACGATAATATTACAAATTTAATCGAAGTAGTAGTAGAAATTATAGTAGGAAGCCGAGATTTTTAGAATTTTTAATTATGTTGGTATGATTTACCTAAAAACCAAACCGCGCATGCGCACGCCTTACCTCTTCGAATTCAATTTTGGATATTATTTTGCTTCAATTGTAATAACTGCGCAAATAAACAACTAACTTCATAGTTAGCGTGTTTGACACTTGCAGAGTACAAAAATGGCTGATTGGGTTCATTGTAATAAGTGTTCGCACAGATTTAGTCCGAATATCAAATTTTATGTGCGGGAATGTAGCCATTTGGAGTGCCAGACGTGTTCCAAGGAAAACGGTAAGATTATACGTAGGCATTATACAAAATAAACAGCTTTTCTAGTAGGAGAATTGGATGGAAAATGTTCAACTTGCGGCAAAGTATGCAAACGCATTTTAATATGCCCTTCAATGAAACCAGAGATGCAAATATATTTTAAGTCGTTTTCTCAGCACTTGGATAAATCTAAGGAAGTATGTTAATTATTTCTTTCTGTGCTAAGATGTATTTTTTTATTTTCTCTTCTGTATTTTTAAAGGTGTATGAATATCAACAGCGTCAACAATCACATTTATGCAAACAGTTGACCGCCAAATACCTTCATGCCAAAAAGGAAGTTCTGAACGCATATAGAATGATAGAGGTGCTGAAACGTGATATTTCCTCATTGAAACGTGGCGGCCAGGTTAGTTTGGAAGACATTTTCGGTAATTAATCAAATTGTTAATTGCCGCTTTTTGTAGATAAGTGATGAAAACGATCAACAGTATGCAACAAGTACTCCTATTATGAAAGATGCTCCTATGTCAGTATTAAATGCATCCTTGTCCACAGTGCCTAATACCCATAACTATTCTGGAGTGAACTCATCACCTGGTATCTTTTCCTTGAAGGAGTTGCTGCCACGTCCTGGCCAAGCAAGAAGGATAGATGGTCGTAACACCAGTGGTGTATTGGTAAGTTGTAAACAATCAATGTCCGATTTTTCTTCTGGTATTCTATAGAATGTTATGATTTTGGTTCGTGAGCGATTACGAGCAAAGTAGTTGGGATACAAATTAGTATCATACACGCCTTGGTTACAGATAAGATAGGTAATCAATTCTGAAAATTACAGCTTTCTATCTATTCTAGTTGGTTCAGGAGAACTTTTGAAACATAGAGTTTACGTTATTTTTAGGTGGTAGAATGTTATGATTTTACTTCATGCGCGATTTCGAGCAAAGTGGTTGGGATACAAAATATTATCAAGCACGCCTTGGTCACAGATAAATTGGGTAATTAATTCTGAAAATTACTGCTATCTAGGTATTCTAGTTGGTTCAGAAGAATTTTTGAAACATAGAGTTTACGTTGATGTTAGGTGATAGAATGTTATGAATTTGCTTCATGTGCGATTACAAGCGAAGTAGTTGGGATAAAACATATTATCAATCACGCCTTGGTCACAGATAAAATAGGTAATTAATTCCGAAAATTGCAGCTGTCTAGCTATTCTAGTTCGTTCAGGAGAGTTTTTGAAACAGAGACTTTATGTTGATTTTAGGTGGTAGAATGTTATGAATTTGCTTCATGTGCGATTACAAGCGAACTAGTTGGGATAAAACATATTATCAATCACGCCTTGGTCACAGATAAAATAGGTAATTAATTCTGAAAATTGCAGCTGTCTAGCTATTCTAGTTGGTTAAGAAGAATTTTTGAAACATAGAGTTTACGTTGATTTTAGGTGGTAGAATGTTATGAATTTGCTTCATGTGCGATTACGAGCAAAGTAGTTGGGATAAAACATATTATCAATCACGCCTTGGTCACAGATAAAATGGCTAATTATTTCTGGAAATTGCAGCTGTCTAGCTATTCTAGTTGGTTCAGAAGAATTTTTGAAACATAGACTTTACGTTGATTTTAGGTGGTAGAATGTTATGAATTTGCTTCATGTGCGATTAGGAGAAAAGTAGTTGGGATACAAATTATTATCAACCACGCCTTGGTCATAGATAAATTGGGTAATTAATTCTGAAAACTACAGCTATCTCGCTATTCTAGTTGGTTCAGAAGCATTTTTGAAAGATAGAGTTTACGTTGATTTTAGGTGGTAGAATGTTATGATTTTGCTTCATGTGCGATTACGGACAAAGTGGTTGGGATACAAAATATTATCGATCACGCCTTGGTCATAGATAGATTGGGTAATTAATTTTGAAAATTACAGCTATCTAGCTATTCTAGTTGGTTCAGAAGAATTTTTGAAACAGAGACTTTACGTTGATTTTAGGTGGTAGAATGTTATGATTTTGCTTCATGTGCGATTAGGAGAAAAGTAGTTGGGATACAAATTATTATCAACCACGCCTTGGTCATAGATAAATTGGGTAATTAATTCTGAAAACTACAGCTATCTCGCTATTCTAGTTGGTTCAGAAGCAGTTTTGAAAGATAGAGTTTACGTTGATTTTAGGTGGTAGAATGTTATGATTTTGCTTCATGTGCGATTACGGACAAAGTGGTTGGGATACAAAATATTATCGATCACGCCTTGGTCATAGATAAATTGGGTAATTAATTTTGAAAATTACAGCTATCTAGCTATTCTAGTTGGTTCAGAAGAATTTTTGAAACATTGAGTTTACGTTGATTTTAGGGGGTAGAATGTTATGATTTTGCTTCATGTGCGATTACAAGCGAAGTAGTTGGGATAAAACATATTATCAATCACGCCTTGGTCACAGATAAAATAGGTAATTAATTCTGAAAATTGCAGCTGTCTAGCTATTCTAGTTGGTTCAGAAGAATTTTTGAAACATAGAGTTTACGTTGATTTTAGGTGGTAGAATGTTATGAATTTGCTTCATGTGCGATTACGAGCAAAGTAGTTGGGATAAAACATATTATCAATCACGCCTTGGTCACAGATAAAATGGCTAATTAATTCTGGAAATTGCAGCTGTCTAGCTATTCTAGTTGGTTCAGAAGAATTTTTGAAACATAGACTTTACGTTGATTTTAGGTGGTAGAATGTTATGAATTTGCTTCATGTGCGATTAGGAGAAAAGTAGTTGGGATACAAATTATTATCAACCACGCCTTGGTCATAGATAAATTGGGTAATTAATTCTGAAAACTACAGCTATCTCGCAATTCTAGTTGGTTCAGAAGCATTTTTGAAAGATAGAGTTTACGTTGTTTTTAGGTGGTAGAATGTTATGATTTTGCTTCATGTGCGATTAGGAGAAAAGTAGTTGGGATACAAATTATTATCAACCACGCCTTGGTCATAGATAAATTGGGTAATTAATTCTGAAAACTACAGCTATCTCGCTATTCTAGTTGGTTCAGAAGCATTTTTGAAAGATAGAGTTTACGTTGATTTTAGGTGGTAGAATGTTATGATTTTGCTTCATGTGCGATTACGGACAAAGTGGTTGGGATACAAAATATTATCGATCACGCTTTGGTCATAGATAAATTGGGTAATTAATTTTGAAAATTACAGCTATCTAGCTATTCTAGTTGGTTCAGAAGAATTTTTGAAACATTGAGTTTACGTTGATTTTAGGGGGTAGAATGTTATGATTTTGCTTCATGTGCGATTACAAGCGAAGTAGTTGGGATAAAACATATTATCAATCACGCCTTGGTCACAGATAAAATAGGTAATTAATTCTGAAAATTGCAGCTGTCTAGCTATTCTAGTTGGTTCAGAAGAATTTTTGAAACATAGAGTTTACGTTGATTTTAGGTGGTAGAATGTTATGAATTTGCTTCATGTGCGATTAGGAGAAAAGTAGTTGGGATACAAATTATTATCAACCACGCCTTGGTCATAGATAAATTGGGTAATTAATTCTGAAAACTACAGCTATCTCGCTATTCTAGTTGGTTCAGAAGCATTTTTGAAAGATAGAGTTTACGTTGATTTTAGGTGGTAGAATGTTATGATTTTGCTTCATGTGCGATTACGGACAAAGTGGTTGGGATACAAAATATTATCGATCACGCTTTGGTCATAGATAAATTGGGTAATTAATTTTGAAAATTACAGCTATCTAGCTATTCTAGTTGGTTCAGAAGAATTTTTGAAACATTGAGTTTACGTTGATTTTAGGGGGTAGAATGTTATGATTTTGCTTCATGTGCGATTACGAGCAAAGTAGTTGGGATAAAACATATTATCAATCACGCCTTGGTCACAGATAAAATGGCTAATTAATTCTGGAAATTGCAGCTGTCTAGCTATTCTAGTTGGTTCAGAAGAATTTTTGAAACATAGACTTTACGTTGATTTTAGGTGGTAGAATGTTATGAATTTGCTTCATGTGCGATTAGGAGAAAAGTAGTTGGGATACAAATTATTATCAACCACGCCTTGGTCATAGATAAATTGGGTAATTAATTCTGAAAACTACAGCTATCTCGCTATTCTAGTTGGTTCAGAAGCATTTTTGAAAGATAGAGTTTACGTTGATTTTAGGTGGTAGAATGTTATGATTTTGCTTCATGTGCGATTACGGACAAAGTGGTTGGGATACAAAATATTATCGATCACGCTTTGGTCATAGATAAATTGGGTAATTAATTTTGAAAATTACAGCTATCTAGCTATTCTAGTTGGTTCAGAAGAATTTTTGAAACATTGAGTTTACGTTGATTTTAGGGGGTAGAATGTTATGATTTTGCTTCATGTGCGATTACAAGCGAAGTAGTTGGGATAAAACATATTATCAATCACGCCTTGGTCATAGATAAAATAGGTAATTAATTCTGAAAATTGCAGCTGTCTAGCTATTCTAGTTGGTTCAGAAGAATTTTTGAAACATAGAGTTTACGTTGATTTTAGGTGGTAGAATGTTATGAATTTGCTTCATGTGCGATTACGAGCAAAGTAGTTGGGGTAAAACATATTATCAATCACGCCTTGGTCACAGATAAAATGGCTAATTAATTCTGGAAATTGCAGCTGTCTAGCTATTCTAGTTGGTTCAGGAGAGTTTTTCAAACAGAGACTTTATGTTGATTTTAGGTGGTAGAATGTTATGAATTTGCTTCATGTGCGATTACAAGCGAAGTAGTTGGGATAAAACATATTATCAATCACGCCTTGGTCACAGATAAAATAGGTAATTAATTCTGAAAATTGCAGCTGTCTAGCTGTTCTAGTTCGTTCAGGAGAGTTTTTGAAACAGAGACTTTACGTTGATTTTAGGTGGTAGAATGTTATGAATTTGCTTCATGTGCGATTACAAGCGAACTAGTTGGGATAAAACATATTTATATAAAATATAATATATATAATATAATAATATATAATATAAAAATAATATATAAAATATATTTATATATGTACATATTTATGATTTTGCTTCATGTGCGATTAGGAGCAAAGTAGTTGGGATACAAATTATTATCAACCGTGCCTTGGTCATAGATAAAATGGCTAATTAATTCTGGAAATTGCAGCTGTCTAGCTATTCTAGTTGGTTCAGAAGAATTTTTGAAAGATAGAGTTTACGTTGATTTTAGGTGGTAGAATGTTATGATTTTGCTTCATGTGCAATTAGGAGCAAAGTAGTTGGAAATAAAATTATTATCATACACGCCTTGGTCACAGATAAATTGGGTAATTAATTCTAAAAGTTACAGCTCAATTCTAGTTGGTTCAAATAAATTATAACTACAGCTAGATATACATTGGTTTTTAAGAAGTAAAGCAGTGGACGGATCTTTTGTCCTAATTGCCAAAGCAAATTTAAAGACAACGCGGCTGTGTTTGAGTTGTTCATTATTAGCACCAAGGTCTACTAGGTCTACAATATTTAAGTGTCTTCCACTTACATATAATTGAGTACTGTTAGCTTTTTTTTTAAACAGCAACCAGGTACTAGATAATAGAATAAATTGAGTTAAACATGTATTATGAAATAGGCAAACAATTATAATACACTACGAGACAGTATGGAAAACCCTTGTGCGTAGCCTAAGAGTTTGTGGGCTACATCTATTTTTTATTTGTCAATGTTTTGTCATTTAAATTGGATATTTAACAGACATTAAAAATCTATAAAGTAGAATCTTATATTTATTCCTATTGCTTAACTTATGCTTGACTATACAGTTTTTTTTTAAAGTAAGGCTAGCAGCAACTTTTAAACTCCTTAAAGATTTCGAATTTTCGTTTGTTTGTGTCTCCATAAAGAACAGGACCGGAAGCGACTGACGACGGTCAAGGGTTCGTCGACTGCCTCATTATAATTCCAAATACGCGCGCAAGTCTGCGGTATATCCGAGTGTCGTTCGGAAAATTGAAACAAAAAATAAAGCGCCGCGGAATACCGGGCGGCCGACGCAAGAAATACAAATGGGGCTCGTTTATTTAAATAAGGGAATATATAATGTATACAAAGGGATAATTATGAGGGGTTATAATCACGGACAGATTGTGACCGAAATGCTAAAATGTCCGCAGCGTAAATTTCGCAAATAAATCAGTTCGCGAAACGTGATCGTGTCCCTTTGGTGCTTGTTGTTTTCTTATAGGTAGGTACTCTGCTTTTGTAGTCAGTTCAGGGGCGCATTTGACCATTATGGGACCCTGGGCGCATTTGAATTTGGGGCCATGTACAGGGTGGGCCAAATTCGATGTTACTATAGGAGATCTCGGTAACTATAAGAGATATCGAAAAATGAGCAAGGTTGTTGTGTCGCCTTTTTTTGAGAGAAACTCAATGGTGAAAACCAAAATTAGCTATCGTCTTTTGTTTTCGAGTTATAACACAAAACTCGATTTTTCGCTATTTTGATACTTGTCGATATCTTAGTTGTTTGTTAAATCAGACGAATGATATTTGCACGTTTTTCAGGCACTTTCTCGATTAGAATTCAGTGGAATTCACAGATTTTAAATATCTCTAATAGTTTTGTAGTTGTGTTTTTTTAAATGGAAACCATAGTTGGCTATGACTGAAATAAATAGAGCCTCTTGTCCTCTTTTCAACGATATATAACATGCTGGTCCAAGATATTGAAAAAGTAACGTTTTATTGAATAACATGAAATTAGTATATATCAGAGGCATTATGATTATTGTCTTCGTGATTTCTTTGAGTAGGCGTATGCCACTAGTAGCTTGACACTACTAATCAGTGAAATTAGTAAAATTTAATTCTTTTATTTTAATTGAAAATTACGGAATGCCGTTTGGATAGTATGAAAAATGCTCAATAATCGAATGCTTTATTCAAAGTAATAACAATAATTGTGATATAACATCCGAAACATAATTCAATCGTTATCCAGGTAGTGCACGACCGCACAAACTTGTTTTTGAGATTAAAAAAACATCTGATCAATTACCGGTTGATTAATATGCCAAAAGCCGAACATTGTGATATGGAAGTGGTATGCTGAAGAAACTGTCATGAAAGTAGTTGCTGAGGGTCTGTTGGTTGCAAATGATGTTGTTTTCTTAAAGCATATGGCCTAAATTTATGCTTCTTAAGGATTCTCAAAGCTCGACGTCTTGCTACCCCAGATTCAGTTTCTACTTCACGACTTGAAGTTGAGGGATTTGCAACTGCGGCTGCAACTGTGTTGGTGGCAGCTGCTTCAGTATTTTCAATATGGTA
Organism: Aphodius sticticus; assembly: GCA_963966075.1. Lineage (NCBI taxonomy): Eukaryota > Metazoa > Arthropoda > Insecta > Coleoptera > Scarabaeidae > Aphodius > Aphodius sticticus. The sequence continues at coordinate 72,815,267 of OZ014509.1, forward strand.
ATGTTTGCGTCTTAGCATACTAAATGACCCGTGATTGATGAGATTTTCTTTTAATCTCTCAAAAATAGATTTGTGAGGTTGTGTTCTTTCTGGATAACAATTGAAGTATGTTTCGGATGCAATTTCAGCATTGTTATTACTTTGAATAAAGCATTCGATCATTGCGTATTTTTCATATGATTCATACGGCATTTCGTAACTTTAAATTGAAATAAATATTCATAAGAATGCAAATTCAATACTTAAGTCACTGATTAGTAGTGTCAAACCACTAGTGACATACGCCTACTCGGAGAAATCTCGAAGACAATAATTATAATTTCTCTGATATATACTAATTTCATGTTATTCAATAAAACATTACTTTTGGAATATTTTGGACCGGCATGTTATATATCGTTGAAAAGAGGAATAAACGCTCTATTTATTTCAGTCATAGCCAGCTATGGTTTCCATTAAAAAAAATACAACTTTATGTTATATCTACAAAACTATTAGAGATATTTAAAATCTGTGCATTCCGCTGAATTCTAATCGAAAAAGTGCCTGAAGAACGTGCAAATATCATTCGTCAGATTTAACAAACAACAAAGATATCGACAAGTATCAAAATAGCGAAAAATCGAGTTTTGTGTTATAACTCGAAAACAAAAACGATAGCTAATTTTGGGTTTCACCATTGAGTTTCTCTCAAAAAAAGACGACACAACAACCTTACTCATTTTTCGATATTTCTTATAGTTACCGAGATCTCCTATAGTAACATCGAATTTGGCCCAGCCTGTACAATGTTGAATTTGATCATTTTTAATCGTTTTTTTTTTTTAATTTTAAATTGACTAATTATTATTGGAAATATGAGTAATTTGTAAGAAGAAAATTGCTGGTGGATAATTATATAGTAATTATTTATTAGTGCCATTTATATTAATTATTTTTTTAGCCAATAATAACAATTTTTAAATGTCAAAATAAGAATATATTTTTTTCCAGTTATCATGCAAATAATCCTTATTTACTGCGATACATATCCCTTGAATTTAATAGCATTCCCATCATTTGTTCATTTTTAAAACCAAAATAAATATGAACACTATTTTGCGCAATTCGCCTTCCCTCGTTTGTGGGTTTTGGTGCGAGGCAGTCGACGAGATGCGAAGTTTTGACGCGATCAGTGAATCCGTTTGAATCCGTGTTCGTAAAATATTATTGGGTATAATTAATTGTACATCTAAACTCATTATTTATATTTAACTCGCACTACTATTCAAAATTTCGAAATTAAATTGTTCTTATCGGTTCGTACTAATACTAAATAATCTTCCACTGTCCCAGCTACGTTTCCATTTATCGTTACGATTGACGTAGTGCGCGCTGCACGAAATTTATATCATTCATATTAAATCGCTTTAAAAATTACTTAAAAATTATTATACAATTCTGTTTCTACAGCCGCATTAAATATGACGATTGATTACGTGTAGATCCCGATATCGTGTTACTATTGGTTACTGAGATATCCGCTTCCATGATAATCTAATTGCTTACGATAGGTATTTTTTAATTAATTTTAATTTTCTAATATTGTTCAAGATGAATCAAAATATTATTGAAAAGTACGCTTTTTTTAATTTACGAAATCAAATTGAAATTGTTTGGATCAATTATTACGCCAAGTATATTATTCTATTAATATTAGCTCATTTGAATGTGAGATTAACATTTTGAAAATAAGTCAAATATACATACTTGAAGATACGTAAAATATATTCATTTGATATCGATTCTAAACATGGCACATTTCCAAACCCGTTTCAAATTCTCGAAACACTGCAACGCATTGGACTGGACAAAAAACTTGTTATTTTGTGGCCGTGAAATACCTTCTACCCCGAATTTTGGTACTATATATGAGGAAAACATATGCCGTCGATGCTCCGCAGAAAAATACTTTTTTCTACTTGTTTTCGGGTTAGAACCAGATTTCTTAATACGTTTTAGTTTCGACGACAAAATAATATCTTGGAATGTAGTATGTCTTGCAAAATATAATAGTACATGCATACTGAGTAATGACTAATGAATTAATGAATAATAAATTTATTTTTTGATAATAATTAGTCCGGTAATTATTTATTCGACTGTAGTTAATAAAGCGGTGTTCGTTACATGAACTTAACGATGTTAGTACAATAAAAAAATAGTAAATAAGTACAAAATACTGCGGCAAAATACACAAATTATTGAAAATAAATATAAATTAAGCGAATAAATTAATCCGAACCTAAGAAAAGTAACAAAGTGGTCTCATATTTTGAAGAAGAACACACATCATAGGCCTTTTCTGAAGGTTTATGTGAGAATTTGGTAACTCAATATGAAATATGAGATTATATTAAAACTATGACTCTAAACAATAATGAGACTGGATTTCTTGTATATTTGCTTTTTTAGCGCAACCCCGAAGTTGAATGCCGTATACCCAAATCGATTTTAGTACTTTGTTGTAAACTTGTATTTGTTCTGTACTGAGAACTGAGAGTTTCTTCCAAAATGCCGTACTGTAAACTTGGCTCAAGCATACCAAATTTGATTTGCCTAGAACTATTATTTAGAAAGTTACAGGTACACAAGTAACATACAGCCATTAGTACAATATAGAAAAACAAAATCGTTGTTGCATAGTTACCTACGTTAGTTTTTATGTTTGGAAGATATGCATACACTTTACTTACACTGTTATAGGTCTACGGGCGATAACTAGTCAGGTTGATATTAAAAACGGTGCTTGCAGCTTCAGAATATCTAAAAAGCAGTTAAATATTTCCGGAAGTTCGCGGTATCAACGCTCCCTACGGTAAGGGTAGGCCGTTTAGCGTGCGTTTAACATTGCCAGCACCTACACAATTAACTTTAATTGTGCAATGTTAAACACTGCTAGCCGAATGTACAGTTTCGTACACTTTCTATGTACACTTACGTGTATGTACCTACCATACATATCTTCGTGTACACGAAGCACACCTTTGTGTGCTCAACCAATTTTTACCGGTAGTGTATGTATTTGGTAAAAGAAATTTTGTGTCGACATAGGGCCGTGACTCGTGTGGTTTATAGGTACATACTATAATAGCTGTTCTTTTAAATGCTAATTTACATAGCCCAGTGAAATTAGACAAACAAAAAACTTTTCTCAAATTTCAAGTCAAGTGTTGTAATACCTACCTAATTTTTTTAATAAGATTGTTTTTTTTAATCCTCTTTTTTTAAGATTCAGCACTCAGCACTTAATTTGTTCGTTGTTGTTTATTTACTGATGGTTTCACTCAACAACCAAGGGATTTTAACATATGTATAGTAGTTATAGTTGTATGATTTTAAAAACATAGTAGTAAAATGAATTTGTATGAAACCTTGTAAAAACCTTGTCGTTCGACTGCCTTGCGCCAAAACCACGAACCAGGGGGAAGCAAAATATTGTTCAAGTTTATTTCGGTCTAAAAAATTAACAAATAACCCAAATGCCATTTAACTCAAAGGATATGTATTGCAGTAAATAAGGATTATTTGCATGATAACTGCGTTGTTGCTGAGATCCGCTTCCATCAAAAGTTTGCTCACAACCTTTGTTACCTAAAAATCTAAAATCGTAACTAGAGATAGCAGTTAGTTCTAACTTACATAGAAATAAATTAGCCTGAATCGTCTTAAAATCTATAGATTGACCATAATTAAGCAGAAAATCATCAAGAAAATGATATTTCGCGGAGACTTCAACAGTCCATCGAACAACAAACCTATTTTTTTTTCGGAAAATGGCAAATTTGAATGTGTCGAATGGCCTAATGTCATTTATTTGCTTTAAGTTATAACAGATATGACAGAATTATGACAGATTTGTGAAAATTATACAGGGTGAGTTATTAGTATCCCGGCGGTCGGTTTTATACAAGAGTGGTTTGACTCATTAGTTTCTATAACGCAAAATTATTTTCATTTATACAGGGTGTTGCACTTAGGCGTGACGGAAAGTCAGTAAATTTTTTTTAATGGAACGCCCTGTATATCGTGGCATATTATGAATACTAAGGAAGTTGTCTATCCAACTGTGTAAGTTGTACCTGTGTAAAGGAAATAGTTCCTGAGATATTCAATTGTTTGTCAAAAAATTGGCAATTGCAAGCCTTTCTTAATAAACTGCGTTAATACCTACTACATTTTTACAGATATTGTCCTTGTTTTTACAGTTTTGTCGCATAATAACTAAACCCATAGCTAGGTGTTGATGTCATGAAAAATTTGATGCGCTATACCGGGTGTTTGTAGCATGCACTAGTTTCAAAACATTTTTAAATGGCTTTTTCTTGAGATTTTTAAATGGAACACCCTGTATATTATTTGCTAATGGAAATGTCTCTTAAGTTCTTTGTAATTTATATTCACTATATCGTATATCTATTTTTACTAGTTTTTGTGATATTTGGAATTTAAAGAGTAGTATGCTATTTAGTATCTTAATATTGGTTTGTAAACAGTGTGTTGGGTAGCATGATGTAAAATATTTAAAGCGTTATAGAAAAAGCCATTTAGAACCTATCTAACTAGATTTAGTCATATAAAAAGTATTACCGTTATCAAGGTATTACACAATTTTGTAAGAATGTTTTGAAATTTTTACAAACGTACAGCGAACAGCGAGCGAACCTGAAGACCTAGTAACTTCAGTTAGGCTTCGAAGTAATCCAAAAACAGTGTTGTTTTAGGGGGACTATCGTGAAAAATTGTTCACCTTTGTGAAAAATATGCTGAGACGTTTCATTGTAATAGTATGTGCGCTCATACACAAAAACACACAGAAACGCTAAAACCTGTCTTGACGAGCTACGTTTGAGAACGAATTTGTATTCAGTACAAAAACAACCAACAATATCTACTTACATTGTGAATTGATTTAAAATGGGTTCTTTTTCTGGAGAGACAATTCAAAACTGGGATAATATGAATGATAGTATGAGTAATATTGATAATGTGAATGGAAAGTGGGTTACTTGGAAGTATTTGTTAATAGATTTTTTGCTATGAATGAAAATCTGAATCTAAAGATGCCTATAACTTTGTTTTTGTTGAATATTTGGTTTTTGTGTGTGAGCACATTAATCACATCAAAAAAAATCTGGTTTTCGACACTCAGAAGTCAACAAATTTGCACGATAGCTAACCTAAAATTACACGGTTTAGGGTTTACTTTAGCAGTAATTTAAATTTTTAAATCGCGTGTTCGGTTGCCATAGGATCGACGGCAAAATATACTTATAAAATTTCATATAAAACTGTTAATATGTTGATAACGGTAATACATTGTATAAGGATCAAGCTGGTTAAATCGTATCTAAATTATCTCTTCTATCGCCACTTGAAGACTTTACATCAAACTACCACAGCAATATTAAAATTTATAATAATAATAATAATAATAATAAATCATTTATTAGTTCACTGTTAAGTACATAGTAATTGCATTACATTTTCGTTAAATTGCAAATATCACAAGAAATAGTAACATTTGGTGTATGACATACTAGATGTAAATTGGAGCGAAATAAAGGGTTATTACAGCCAACACATATTATTGTTCCATTTAAAAATCTCGAGAAAAAACCATTTGAAAAACAACAAAAGTGCAATGAACACCCTGTATAGTGTATCTAATATCTTTTGATACTATCATCTACCTACTGGCTTTGACTATTGTCTCATATAGTTTAAAGGCAAAATGGGCAAAAGTGTCATTTTTACATAGTTTTTAAAAAGATCCTGCAACGGGCATATTTTGGAATAACAGTTGAATATCTCTGGAACTATTAACGCTGTGACTTAGCAACATACACGGTTGGATAAACAAATTTAGTAGTGTTTACAATATAATAAAATATACAGGACGTTCCATTTAAAAAAATGTGCATACTTTCCGTCACACCTAAATGCAACACCCTGTATAAATGAAAATAATTTTTCGTAGAAAAATTAGAATAGAAAATATAGAAAATGGCGAGTCAAACAACTTTTGTATAAAACATTTTTTTCTTTCTCAAACGATTTATAAGCTATCGACCGCCGGGATACTAATAACTCACCCTGTATGTGTGCTGGTTGTTATACGCGAATTAAAAGCATACTTGACATTTTTCCATTTTCCTTTTTGCGTTATTAACTAACATTTTTAAGTGTAACTTAGAAGTAACACGAGTTGTAACATTGTTTTTGTAATTTTCTTTAGTTAAATATATGCCCTTAAAGCATATCAAATTTGATTTGCCTAAAACTATTACAGTAGAGCGTCGATAATCCGAACTAATTGGGATCGAAGGTGGTTCGGATTATCAAATTGTTCGGATTTTCGAAAATAACCTAGAAAATGACACTTTAGGTCTAAAACATGTCTAAAAAACACATTAATCGATTAAATACACATATATTAAACAAACTATTCATAATTATGTATTTAAACTCTTTTAAAACGCGTTTGGATTTTTGACGTTTTGGATTTTGTCGTTTTGGATTTTGTCGTTTCGGATTTTTGACGTTCTACTGCATTTAAAAAGTTACAGGTTTCGAAAAGAGTGTCCTCTAATTTTTTTGACCAGTGTATTTTAAAGTATGTCAAAAACGCCAACCCAAATAGTTTGTTTAACTCAAATTGCATTCACCGTGGAAAATCTCCATGGTCGTGACATTTTTTAAAATTCTAGCCACGGTCGCGACCTGTATGCTCTCGACATTAAGACCCAGTTCTTCCTCTCCTAAAACGCGTTTGCAAATAAAAGCGTTATTTATTGTTCAAAGTTTATGAAATTTTTTATGTAACTTCTTAGATAAATAACGAGTTGGGCTGGATGAAAAAAAAATTTTTTTAAAGATAAAAATCAATTTTACTTCTACATCTTTGGTTTTTTTCAAATATAAAACATTTAGCCCAACTCATGATACAAAAATAGATTTTTTATTTAAGTACAATTTTAATCTAAACATTATAATTGCGATAACAAAGCGTAATTGCCAGAAATGTATGTAATTTGCCTATATTACGGGCCCGGTGTAGACAGCAGACGTTAGGAGTTTTAAACACCGCCTATAACTACGCCACGCCTACTGCTATTTTTAGATTAGACTGTTCACAAGTTATGAGTGTTATGACCGTAGCGTATATTGAATCGGGAGAACAGAGTTCTCGTATTTCACATTTATACGCACGGTTTACAAATTTAACACACGATAAAAGTCATATACTGTATGATATTATACTTAGTGTAGTTATACCTGCTAGGTGTTAGGTACATTTGTTTAATAATGGGTAGAAGTCGTGGCAAAATACCTAAACATCCGCGTCTGTCCTTTAGACGAATTAGTAAAAGACGACTACGTACCACCTAAGTTAAAATATTGCATAGATAATCTAAAAGAACAATATTGTAATTATTTAATTACAAATGAGACAAAGGGACCAGAACAGGACTCAAATGAACATTTTATTTAAAATGTCGGTTTTATGGACAGGAAGAGACAATTAGCAGTGACGAACTTGGGTCGGCTCTAATGAATATTAGTTCAACGACTGTATTGGGCAGTATTACAGCGGGAATTGGATATAGCCAATGCCAGAATTTGTTTTCATTCATGAATCTTGCATTCATGGCGCCCAGAACGTTTATAAAATATAGCGAACTTGTAGGTGACAAAATATTTGGGATTTATATAAATGGTTTGGGGAACTTTGGACTATGTGCTATGATTTTACTTTATCATACGTAGTATGTAAAGTATTGTAATCGTGCCAAACAAAATTTTTGAGGTTTTTGGATCCCTTGAACATTTTTGACCCAGGTTAAAAAAAAATTCTGTGTATGTGTGTGTGCCTTTTTTGTGGCGACGATTCCGGAGAAACTACTAAGGTATCGGGACGAAACTTCATATTTAGAAGTTTCATAACCAAACTTAGAGCCGAAAAGCTTTCTGTTGAAAAGGATCCAAAGAAACTGGAGGTTTAGTCTTATAGCATTTTTGAAAGATTTTGCAAATAAGCCGCCATTTCTGGAAATTTGTCGAAATAGTTAAATAATAAATTAATAATAAATTAAAGTACAGGAAATTCTGAACAATTTATGACTATGGCATTTTTTTGTAAAATGAATAGTTTAGCTGCATGAGCAAATTCTATTTTATCGAGATCGCTGCATTAAAACTAGTTAGCCAGGATTTGTCAGATATTGTGATTCTAATGACAGTAGGTAGTGTCAAACGCTGATGTTTGGACAATACCTACTGTCAATATAATCAAAATATCCGTCTAGTTCCAGTAGTTTTATTTTAATACAGACATGGCCGATCTCGATCAAATAGAATCTCATGCAGCTAAACTATTAATTTTATATATGGTATGATAAAATAATGTGCCTGAACGCATCAGATTATTTATTTTTATTTTTGTCTTCGTGTGTCACTGCCGTGCGTTCGTTCGATATCCAGCATGTTTATAGCTGTATTGGGTCCTCATTGCTCGATTTTAATTAATTCCTTTCTAAATTGAAGTCCATAATTCACCGATGAGTTATCATGAGTTAGGTAATACATTTTTGTCAATTTACTATACAGTATGTATGTCACCCTGTTAAAAAGATTAAATATTATAATAGCAAGCGCGCTCTCTCTAACTTAAATCAATATATTTTCTTTTACCGCCTGGCGGCCGCCAGCCAGCTGTATGCAGTCCGGTATGCATATGCGACCGTGATGAGTGAGAACACTAATACATTGTAACTTGAGCGAAAGCGAAAGCACCGACGCGCGGCGACAAACTGGCTGAGTACTTCCCCTTCGAATGTACTCGCGTCGACTATGCTCCGCCTTTGCCTCATCTTCTAAACCCCCCAACTTCCCCTTATCATAAAACTGTGGCCTGGTTGACGTTGGTGGGGGCCAGGCAGACCACTCCCAGCAAAAAAAAACATCGCAACGAAATATTTCGTTTGGAAGTTGCGATGTTTTTAAAACGGAGCCTTAAGTGAGTTTCAATTTTAAACTAACTTTGTTTATTAATATGTTCATATAAGACTTTTTTATTGAGAATTGTAATGTATTTCATTGAACCATTAAACTCTTATCATAGAACTTAAATTTTTGTCCGAATTATAACTTTTGGTATAACCTTTAACTTTATAACTTTGCAATTTCATTCATCCTTAAAACAAACGATATCGCCATTATGAGCGTCGTCGGTCGCCAATTCCAGTTTTAATTAAGCGAATGATTCGAATCGCTGAAATTTTCGAGGGCAATCCAGTTACGTAAATTAATTTTCTAGAATTAATTTCGTTCTCACATGCAAATTGAATTCTGGATGCAGTCGCGGCTCGCCCGGCAAGAAGTTACACAATATTCGCCCCGCTCGAACTTTAAATGGCCATAGAATTCCAAGTTCGGGTTGTGCAACTGTTCGGAAGCTTCCGCTCCGCGCTACGTGCCATACTCGTAGTAAAATAGCGAATTGATTTTTCGGCTCAATATTAAAACATCACGATCCGGCAAACGGTGCCTGTTTACGTTGTAAACCTGGGCACAAGTGGCAGCTTGTGTACCCTCCGAACCGAGTCTGTATCCGGCCGATTCAAAATGCTGAAAGCTTTCGTGTATTTTCAGGTTCGCGAAAAAAAAGTGTTTACCAGTTAAAAGTGTAAAAAATATGGTAAACTAAAAATTATTTTGGTCATCAATGACAACTTAACGAGGCCAAAAAGGCGTACTGTGTCGTAACTTACTGATAAAATAGTAAGTATGAAGTAAGTGCTGAATTGAACTGAGTGCCAATTGTATAAACAAGGTTTAGTGGTCTTTAAACTCTATGGCATTAGTACCTAAATGAACAGCAGCGCCAAATTATATTCTCCGCTTTTTTTCTTTAGAACTAAGGCCCGCCCTTTGGCGATTTTAACCTTCTGTCATCTCATAAATTCGCTCCTCAAAGGAATTCTTTAACTATTTGCTAGCAGAAATTAACCAAATAATAAAACCTTTGAGTTAGAGGTAAACTTCTTAGAATAGTTAAATGTGCTTCTATTGAAAGATACTTAAAGCAATTTAAATATGTTATTTTGCCGATTTTTCCAGCCTCAGCCAATCGTCAGTATCTCTTATAAATAAATTAGTAAAGCGCACCACGTCCGCGCATCACAAAGCAGCGCGAATGAAGTTTGCTCTGGATCACAGAGATTGACAACTTTGTCACTGAACGCCTGTACTGTTTACAGACGAGTCCAGATTTTGTTTAACTCGTTGCGACGGTCGCGTACGTGTATATAGACGTCCTGGTGAACGCTACGCAGCCGCTGCTATACAGGAAGTGAATAGATTTGGTCGTGGATCTGTGATGGTTTGGGCTGGAATCAGTATAGACAACAGAACTGATCTTGTTGTGGTTCCTAATGCCATGAATTACATCGAAGACATCTTGCAGGACCATGTGGTGCCTGCTGCATATGGCGTCGGTCCTGACCTGAATCTTATTGAACATGTGTGGGATCATCTTGACCGACGTGTTCGCAAGCGCCCTAATCCACCACTAACCATACAGGAACTGACACAAGCCTTATTGAGGAATGGGATAGCATACCCCAAGAATCTCTTCGCAGACTAGTGCGAAGCATGCCACGCAGGTGTGAGGAAGTGATTCGTGCTCGTGGAGGGCATACACTGTATTAAACCTCACTAATCCACAGAAAATTCGACTGTCATCGATACTATGACCGTCATTTCCATTTTCTTTTGCGTTATTAATTTACGTTTCTAAGTGTTACTTAGAAGTAACTAAGAATTGTAACATTGTCAGTAATAATATAACAAGAGAGTGAGAATAAATTGAAAATAATTTGACAGATTGTTTGAAAACTTGTTGCCAGAACTCGAGCCCTGCGGGCTCTCGTGACTATTGCCAAATGGCAACAAGTTTGAACAAAATCTGTCAAATTATTTTCTAATTTATGGAACTCTCGAGTTATATTTGACTAGATTATTTTTTGATTCACAAATTTTTACAATAAAAAAGACCAATAAAACTATCATAAAATTATTGAAAAAATTAATTTAATGAATTATTACTTACAATATATGAAAATATCGGTGACACATTGTGAATATATTAAAAGAATTAACAATTTAAATTAGTACAATGAAAAACGCAATTATTAAAAATATTTCGAGACTCATTATTTATTGAGGATTTGGAATTGCTTGTTATATTAAGTGTTTCCTCCTGCGTATTTTCTCTAAGATTATTTATTATATTTGAATGATGTTCTTGGTTCAATTGTAAGTATGGATTAATCGAACTTGCAGAATTATGACCAGTGACCTTGATTAGTTCTTGTTCTCCTACACCAGCTTCTGAAAGGTTAGTTACTGCACTTGATCTGGCAGAATGGTTAGTTATTTTTTTAGTAACTGTGTCTAGACCTACTTTTTCTGCGGACTCTTTCATCCATTTTGAAATGGAATTTATTCCCACAGGAACGTTTTTATACCAAAAACCATGAGTTTGCCAAGCCGGATTTGGAGTAAGAAACAAGCGTTCGGTTTTAATATTTTCTTCACGTTTACTCATTAGTTTTTCAAAAAGACGAACAGGGCAAATATCTGGGTTATTTATGTTTGGAGTCAACCATTTACTATTAGCGCACCTTTGTGCTCCACCCTGTGCAGTTTTTGTAAAGATGGGATTGTATTCAATGCGGTATTTAATCTGCCAGTAAAAATTGCCAGTATTTAATCTTTTTATGTCGGTTTCTTTTTTAAAATAATGAACTAAACATTTCGTAGCTTCTCCTCCCCTCCAAGCTAGTTCATACGATGCAACGTGAAAAAACTTTCTTTGCAATCCACAAGGTGTATCTTCGTCCCAATAGTTAAAAATTTGCAACAATTCTGTATTGGAAAGTGCCACAGAACTTTGTTTGTGCTTTTCAGGATGTTTTTGTAAAATTTTTCCTTTTGCATCTCTTGCATTCCGAGCATTTCTGAATTCTATATCATGGAAAGGATCAAAGGACCTGTTATACTTATTAAAGTAAAGTTCTTGAACTAATTTTGCCGTTTTATTCCACATTGTCTTTATTACTGCTTCTTTATAATCATTTCCGTCTTTTCTTTTCATGTTATAAGCCCAATCTTTTAAAATCAATGCCAGAGTAGCTGTTGTAGTAGATTGATCCAGAATATAATTTCTTTCTTTGGTGAAGGTCTTAAATTGTCTCCATATAGACTGATTACTTATTAGAGTATTTTTCGAAGTAGTTTCTAAAATCTTTTTTGTAATTTCTGCATTAGAAAAGGTACTAAACCGATGACTTTCACCCATTTCGCGTTGACACAATTAAGTAATTATTTTGACAAGTATCTGACAGTTGCTAGGCAAATAAAAGCTACAGTGATTATTCCTGAGAATAATCACAGATTTATTCCCACTATAATAATGACATAATTGGTTGAAACTTACCCTTGTGACAAATAAAGAAGCATTTCATTGGTTTTAAGAAACGTCAAAAAATAATCTCTGTAATTTTCTTTACTTAAATATATGCCGTTGAAGTATACCAAATTTGATTTGCCTAGAACTATTATTTAAATAGTTACAGGTTTCGAAAAAAGTGTTCTCCTATTTTTTTTGAGCAGTGTAGTAAAACCTGAGAAAAAAATGTTCCCCTATTTTTTTTTGGCAGTGTAGTAAAACCTGAGACAAAAATGTTTGACGTCTGCTGGTAGTACACGTTTTCTAATCCAAACATATTTGATTTTGATAAATTATTGAAATTATTGAAATATACTGGGTGCCCCACGTCATAGGTACCCCGTTTATTTTTTGATTGGCCATGCTAGACGGAGAAAATTTGGAGGGGTGTTAATAGACAAAAATGCACTTATTTGAAATATCTATTTTTCGTTTTAGTATCCCTTCTCTTTTTCGGAAATGACGTCGTCAATGAAATTTTAAATGACGACATTTTTAACACAAAAGCATATATACATTTTTGTTTATTTCTGGTTATTCAGTTCTTTTCCAACGCACACTAGATTTGGCAACATTTTCAATTTTTATTCTGATGTTTAAAAATCTATTTTAGTAGGTAAAAATACATCTTAGGTATATGACATTTTACACAAAGTTGATCTAAAATTTTACACGAAATTCCAAAATGCATTCACATATAAGATTACCATTTGAAAAAATTGACTATTAGTACTTTTCTCGAGTTGAACTTTGATCTAATAATTTGAACATTTTCCAAAATTCTATCGAAAACGCCTCACAGAAAATATAAGGTTTACTTTGAGACCATTTTGAACTTTCTTGAAAAATGATTTTTAAGATTTGTACTCTCGATAGGCATTATCGCGCTATTATACAACACATTTTGGAATGAATACGACATTCACATCAAAGTTATCATAAATCGGCACTTGTCCATTTACACGACTTTCTATCTCTGATATAAACAAAAGCACCGATACAATCCAATGTCCGTCCAATAAGACTAAATAAAGTAAAAAAAAATAATAAAATATAAAATAAAATTCATTCTAATAGAAACTAAATTAAGTAAAAAATACGGTTTATAAAACTGTTGTGAGGAACAGAATAGTTTCAACAAAATCATTATTTTAAAAGTTAAAAATAATCTGTCAGCGTTCACCTGTGTTAGTAGCAATGCCGTCACCATGATGGCCGCAACACGTATAACTTAAATTCACAATATCATTCAAAAATCTTGAAATTGCCGTTTCAAATTTCCGCCGGGTCACTTTTGCTAATCGTTTTCCCTCCAGTTTGGAAAGATCTAATTCATCTAACTATGCATCGAAATCTGATTTTTTATTTGTAGAAGATGATTCCGAGTTAACATGATTAGCGCATTAAGGTCGGTTTGTTTTAAATTAGGAATACCCTAAATAGGCAAATACAGAACTGTTTTTTGGTTATTTTTACATATGTATCTTTAGTAGGTACTTTGCAAAAGACAATAGAATAATTAGTTTTATTTGTTTACTGTCTACTGAGGTAACGTCCATGTCGCATGTTATTCTCTTTCTACAAAAATTAAACCTGGACTCGGAGTCGGAGTCGGTACGTTTTTTTCGATTCCGACTCCGACTCCTCTGAAATTTCTTTGAACTCCGACTCCGACTCCACAGCCCTGGTACTAATAATTCCTCAATAAAGGTCAAGTTTGCATAATTTAGCATAAAGCCACAAAGCCCATAAGAATAATTAACAATGACGTAATACCAGGCGCGGGATGATCTGTGTGAAGCTTAATATCGCAGTATGCATACACAAGTTTCAACATCCTCACCGCCGCACCGCGCCGGCACACATACATCACGCCGTGTGGCAATCCTGAATTAAATGCATAGCAGTGCCTTCGCCTTACCTTAATCGGGCGAATCGTACATTATATGGAAGTAACTGCTCGGGCCAGGTGACGTAAGACTTCCGGTGTGGGGCGATCCATACGTGTGCAATTGAATTTCTAATTGATTATCATTATTCGACCTATTGTCGACCCATGGTCGGGCAAGGAGGTCGACTGGGTCGACGCGAACCGATATCGTCCAGTTTTTCTCACCTGAACAATGACCGCTTATCGACTGGTGAGACTTTATCGCGCTTGGACAAAAGCTGGCGATATAGTTAATCTCCAGGCTGTCGTATAACAAAAGAGGTCAGAACGCACCGGTGCCAGTCATTAGCATAACCCGGGCTGTCGCATTACAATGCGCTGCCTGAGGAGACGTTTTTTTTTTATGTGGAAACTGTTTAAATAGCGTTGTTGTTGGTTGATAATGATAATACTTGAATGGTTGAAGGTGGAAGATTGGTGGTTGATACTGAACTATAAAACAAGATATAATACAAAAAGGCATGTTGCAGCCTTAGGAACAATGTACATTTTGCTATATTAAAATTCATTGTATGCATTATGTCCAAATTCCGACACGGGTGCCACTATGGCGAAAATACCCGGAAAGCTGGCCAAAACCTAATATAATGAAAATGCTGCAATTGTCAAAAATCCACTTCCGTTAAACACAAAAAAACTCATTCCTATTTGAAACTAGTTCGTAGAATTAGCCCCAAAGTCGACTTGTTGCGCGGGAGAATCATTCTTTACTGTAAGTACAATAATTCAATACTGCGTTCAAGTGCAATTTTCTTTGTATTCATGATTATGTAGATAATTTTTTTACAATGGATATTCTTCCTGGAGGTTTGTACTTACTTAATGCACTGTAATAATGGTGAAAAACATAAAACATTTCGTTATAATTTAAATTGGAAAATAGCTGGTTCGTCTTTTTAGTATTCGTTGAGTTTATTTGACTTTAAGTAGTGGAAAAGTTACATATTCCACTCAATCCTGCCGAATGGTGCATCCTACCAAATAGGTAGTATGATAGGTAGCTTTCAGATAGTATGAAAATTACATCCGACTTCATCCGACTGAATAATGAGGCAAAATTCACCTTCTTGGGCTATTGCAAAATATGCATTAAATATGTTCACAAAGGGTTTTTTGGTGTCACTGATTCGAAATCTGGGAAATCTGGCGACCAAAAACTCGCGAAATCGTGCGAAACTTGCCTCCTGCGATACCTCAAGCTCCGTGATTCCAAATATGTCAGATTTAAACAATTCAAAATGGCGGATTAAATATGACGACCAAAAATGTGAAAGCTATGGATTCGCATGAAACTTATTTCCTATCATGTTTTAAGCTTCCTGATTCCAAATCTCATGCCAGATTTTGTAAATTGAGAATGGTTGATTCAATATGGCGGAAACAAAATCAAAATATATTCAGATTCACATGAAACTTTTTTCTTGCGACATTTGAGGATCTCTAATTACAAATCTGATATCGCAATGGCGGATTTAATATTTCAAACCTAAGTATAGAAACTGTCGGATTTAATAGAAACTTATTTCCTGTGATATTTAAGCTGTTGACTTCAAATCTGATGTCAAATTTTCAACATAATTCACAGACTGATACATCGAATTGAATTTACTTGTATAAGCATTTAGAAAAACTTTGGAAAAACGCACAATACTACAATACGACCCATGCAACGAAGACTATCGTAACTCAACTGCAATCTCTATGTACTTACTATAGTCTTCGTTACATGGGTCGAGTAGTAATTAAATTAAAATTAATCTTGTGTGAAACCTATACTAAATTTATAAAATGCAATAATATGCAGGCTGATTTTTTACGTTCATATTATTTCAACAATCAATACCATATAGTTTTAAGCTCTTTCACATCTTCATATAAGCCCCAACAGAAAAGTCTTGTAATATTGAGAATCAGGAGACTTGTAATATTACAGGAAATAAGTTTTATGCAAATCTGTCAATCTGATATATTTTTACACTTTCGGTCGCCATGTTGGTTCCGCCATTCTGAGTTTTGAACATCTGATGTCGGATTTGGAGTCAGAAGTCTTGTAATATTGCAGGATATAAGTTTCATGCAATTTGGAAATTGTTTATATTTTCGGTCGCCATATTGATTTCGCCATTTTGAATTTCACAAAATCTGTTACCAGATTAGTAATGGGGAGTCTAGCAATATCGCAGGAAATAAGTTTCATGCAAATCGGATATATATTACGAGTTTTGGCCATGTTTTCGGGATTTCTCGCCACTGTGGAGTGTCGGAATTACGGACATCAATAATCCCTAATTCTGACAGCGGTGTCGGAATTATGGACATTAAAAAATAGTCCGTAATTCCGTCATAAAACTCGATAGGCATCATATGAAGTGAAATAATACGGACTGTTACAACACTATAGCACTAAAGTAGCGTTTTGACATTAGTACACCACATCTGGAACTTCCAGCTGAACTCATGCCATAAAAAAATCATTATTGTGGCCTAAAACGCCCAAAAAGTACAAAGAAACCGTTCTTCTGTAGCTCTTTCTGAACCTTGGAGAGAATAGTTGTTAATAAAAAAGAAGGAAGCACGAAAGAAAATCATTCTAGAAAAATAAAGGAAGCGAAAAGAGGAACACATAAAAAGCTGCACCAAGAAAAAGAATACACAAAAAACCTAGATGCAAAAGAGTTAAATTACTGATTGCCTTACTTAACCTGTCTGAATTTTGGGTGACTTTCGTACTAGTGCTTGGAATCTCATTTATTTCAATACTACGGAAAAATATGTTATGACGTCAACCATTTTGTTTTTCTAATGGAACCCTATATTTTGTATGGTTGATTTTTGTGGGTTTTTTAATGTGTATTTAACACTATAAAATTTTGCATAGGTTACGAGAAAAAAATCAAGAAAACGGAGAAAAGTTTTACTAGTAAAGATGAATGACTTCTACTTGAAGATGGTCCCAAATTTCCACCTTGGGTTTTTTTTGATATATTGTCCCGTCAAAATGGATATGCACGTTTTCTAAAAATATGTGACAATTTTGATGTACTTCTGTCCAATGTACTGAAATAATCATCAAAACCGGTAAATGATTATATAGAGGTTTGATAGTCCATTTATTAAAAAAAAACGTGAGTGAATAATTTAGTTTTTAGTAATCTCCGAAAAAAAGTAAATGATAACTTTAACATGTAACCTAACTTTAACATGAATATTCCATTCAGTTGCATACAGTTGCACCAGACGAAAGTTTCAGAACTGTCAAAGCTCCAATTTGCCGGTACCTTTGACAGGGTCAGGGTTGCGCTCGCAAATCCGTAGCTAAATACACGTCAATTAGTAAGGCATTTATTGTTAAGGTGCGCGAGAATCCGTTTCCCAGTTTGCTGCCTTCGTATCACAATTATTTTCCTCTTGTCGGCTTTGCGAATAGCAGCTACTGGTACGCTAGCTGACATGTGAATGCACTTTACTAATATAGACTTGCTGTCGCATGCCATTACGCTGGATGTAATGGGTCTTGACAGATTAGGCGGAACACGACGGTCGTCAATCCAACTATTCCCATCGATTTTCAAAACCTATATGCTGTGAAGTTTGAGGATAGCAAAATGAAGCGAAACACTGTGCGAAGTATTAACAGAAAAATCTGGGAAAACTGCTTCTAGCCTCTAGCTTCTATGATACTTCACATAACCTATTTTGCTAATGGTATTTTCTTAAAACCCAGTATATTAAAGATAATTAAAAATAATTAATGATAACAGTGCAGAAAAACTGCTAAGTGAAGAAACCTCCTTTAGTAGGACTAAATAAAACCTCGAATAGAAAATTAGATACTGTAAACTTGGCACAATACACTGCAGAAACTAGAGACAAAAGTAAAATTAAACTGACATTGGTGACATTTAGCTAATAGCAACCAGAATATGGTTTAAGGGGTAACGCCACTCTAGATTTTTTGAAAAAAAAAAAAATGTTTGCTTAAATGGTGTCTTGAGATCTTAGAAATAAGGTACAATACGTTTCATATTGGAAAAATATTTTTAAATGCTTATTTGATGAACATACGGCCAAGCGTCTAGCCGAGCGTACATGCAAAAAGTTTAGCGTGAGAGGTTACAGCCTAGAGACCTATACGCTCTTATCTTATTTGGAGGAATTACATACGTGGTGTGAAATATAACATAAAATATTATAAAACATAAAGATTTTGTGGAAATATCCTCGGTACGTTCGTTGAACTGACGCTAGCCGCACAATGTTACAGCTGTCTGATGTAACGTGTGTTGTTCTTGATTAGTTGGTAAAAAAATAGCAGAAATAATTAGTGACATTCTTGGAGTATATCGTGATCGAAAGGAGTCGAAAGGAAGCAGCGATTTTCAAATAAAACTAATATGACAAGCATTGAATCGTTTGAAACTAGAGTCGCCTCTGCCTGATAGCGTATCCACAGTCCACACCGGTAAAAAAGTAATGTCGGTTGAAGATTATTACAACGTTGAAGTGGATAACGTTTAATTATCATCTTTTGAACTTTGTTGTTGTGTTTTCTGCTATTTCACTATTTCGCTATTTCAAGTTGTAGTGTGTGAAACGTACAAATCAAATGCGAAATTGGCCGAAAGTGGCAATTTTGAACAAACTTTCCTTCCGAGTTGCCTATTTGTCCAACAAGGATATGAAATGAATACGGGAATTATCCTTGTCATGCGCATAAGAATAGGTGTAGATGTAATTGAAAAGTTTTGCGCAATCAAGGACCTTCCTCGTCCGATTTTTCACTCATTTTACGATAAAGTTGTTCGCACCATTTTTGTGGAAACTGAAGCATTGTCAACAAAGTATGCAGAAAGCAGGGCTAAAAGTCAATTGAAAATAGTAAAAAAAAGAATGGCGTAACTGTCTCGGGCGATGGAACATAGAGAAAACATAGCTTTTCTTCTCTGTATGATTGGTGGCGCTTATCAGCTGGAGAAATGTTGTTGATATTCTTATAAAATCTAAATACTACTGCAAAGCTTGAAAATTTTGGAATCAGAAAAGGAAATAAGAAAAGGAATGCATAGATAACGTGAAAAAACTAATGGCACTCGTCCCCGCCATTTGACAAAAACCAGTTAGGGCCTCGAAGAAAAAGGGAAGTTAACCCAGAAGCCTATAAATGAGCTTTCAATTTATGATGGACTAGCCATTCGTCATAATCATGGTTCAATTGATAAAATGAAGAAAATAAATCTGGGCGACAATGTATCATAAATTCTGACCGATGAAATGCCACCTGGTGATTTCATTTTCATTTTCACTTTCAAGTGGCAAAGTAATTGTGGAAATTGCAGCAAGTATAGCTATATGTGTTGTCAATGATGCATTATCCAGCCTTATGAAGATTATGGAGGTATTATGTATGAGCATCTAGCCAAACTGCAATAATGTCTGCGCGAAGGCTGACGCACGGCGCATCATGTTTTCAGAGCAATCCCTGACTGATTCTGCAAAACAGGCCCGTCTGTCGTCAAAATCAAACAGAAAAAAACAAGAGGAGGAAAATGTTAATTTGAAAAGATAATTGTATGGTGCAGGCTTCGCCGATTATAGTAGTAGAATATAACAATTCTATATAATTCCTACATCAAAGTTACACAATATTTTAAACGGTGTTTTCTCAAAACCGCATTTTTCACACTGGCCGGAACGATAACTTCAACTGATCTTCTTCAATTCACTTGAAATTTCAGCTTCAGAACAATATTATCTAGAGAAGTACGTACGGATTTTACGATAAGTTCGAAACTTGTCTTGTAATAAACAATTTTTAACCTAATTTTGTACCTAAAAGTTATATTTTGTGTTCAAACGTGCACCATTCTGTTTTAAAGCGGAATTTTCTAATTTCCGTACGTACTTCCCTATCCGCCGGAAGAGGTTTCCTTTGATGTGCTCTAACGCTGCTATTTTTTATTTACTTTTATTTTTATTTATTGTGAATATTCCTCAAAATATCAACAATAAAAGGCTTTAAAGAGATTTTGTAATTCATTTACTATATTGTAAAAATATACCCAGTGGCGGACTGGCCAGGTGGTGCCAGGTTGCCCGATGGCAAGTGCCCCCCCCCCCTTAAGTGGGCCCCCCTTAAGACAATATGTTGATAGTATTAATAATAGTATTTATTTATACTGAAATTTGCACTGGACCGCCGGACGAAAAAATATCAGGCAATAAGAGGGCCCCACCTATTTGCAATAAATTCGTAAGAATGTATATGTTTGGCAATAAATATGAACCCCATAAGAAAATTGCATGGTGAGTTTTAAGAAACCCACTTTGGGAAACAATGAAAATTCTCCAAAAGGCCCTTGTTAAGAGAACTTGTTAAAATCTATTATTATTTGAACTTGATATTTTTTAATGGACGTTTAAATTTCATAGAAACACAAGTTTTTTTCAAAATTTTATTGACCAGGTTCTGGCAAAAATATTATTCATCCGAAATTGAAATACCAATACGTCACAGAGTACAGAACTATTATGGCATGACGTGGTAGTTTTTACCAAGAAAAATTAAAAATAGTAAAGTGCTACAGTTAATGCTATGATAAACAAAATTAAAACAAATCGGATTATTGATATAGGAAACATTGTGGAATATTGCCTGAACATATGAAAGGGACCAAAATAAATCAAATAAATAAAATTTTACTTGGGTATAAAAATGAATCACTTGTACAGAATGCTCTTTTATACATGCAATAAAAATAGAATAAAATTTATTTATAAAATACAATATGTAATTTAAAACAAAATAAATTAAAAAAAAAACATGAATATAGAAAAAAATATTAGAAACAAAGTTGCGCATTTTTGTAGTGATCAATGATATAAAAAGTAATATACCTTTTTCACTTTCGAAGATATCATAAAATTGATGTACAGGGTGTTATAAAAGTTATAGATAATCATTCACCCTACAGCCAGAAAATATTGGTATGCTTACAGGATGTCCCACAATAACGTACCAACAAACTTATGTTTGTTTAAATGAACACTACGTATATTATTGCAATTTTTGATCAACATTTTTAGCCTAATTGTTTTGACATCAATTTGTATTAGGCTATTATCAACTGTTTCTGAGATATTGTGGAATGGTTGTCAAAAATGAGCATTTTCAAAAAATCATTCTAAGGTAACTAACAAGAATAAAGAAATAAAAGAACTCATTTTGCATAGTAAAAGTAATGCACTTTTTTACAGTTATTTGCGATTCAAATATGACTTATCCTGAATAACTTGAATAATCTTGACTTACATCGAAAGATCGATAAATCAACTTTCCTAAAATGTCTAACTCGGTAGGTCTATCGTCAACAGCTAAAAGTTATTAAGCATCTAATTTCACATTTATACGCATGCAAAATGTTTCGTAAATTAATATAAAATATCTAGTTGCGACGACGAAATTCAGCAATCGCACAAATGTAAAGATTCTTCTGCAGCAACATTTAGTCATTGAAAACTGCTACTATGAGTTACACAAACGAACAATTTATGATCATCCAAGAATTAGTTTTAAAAACTAATTTATTTAAACTAAACTTATTTAAAATTTTAATTATTTATTTACGTAATATTCTAAATTATTTAAAGAATTTTAATGGATCCTTGGGTTGGTTGTAGTGGTCTAACGCCTTAGCCAGCTAAATCGCCTGTTCAATTTATTTATTTCGGGACATGTTAAGAAATAAGTTTATGGGGATGTTCCACTTACTACTGATAACAAAAACAAGGAGTGTTTTGGTAGCAATGTGGTGTTCTTCAGAAATCCTAACATTTCTGTACTCTCATAAGAATAAATAACTAAATAAATGGATAATTGTAAACTGAATAAATAATTATTATTTCAGTACGATTGTGAACCCTCTCAGGTCAATGCGTTTCAGTCTTGGTTCAAATTCTCGGTGGAAATCCTTGGTGGAAATATTACATTTTCCATGGTTTCCACAAAAACATTTTGACGCCTCCTTATTTCTATTCTTCATGTTCGCTATCGTAGGTAGTTGTAATATTCCCATAAATTTTTTCCTCAATATGTCTTCAGAGTAACAAATCAAACCCGATTAAATCAGGCGTCTAGTTTTCCAAAGCGTTGGACCACCATGAACAATTTAATGTCTTCGATAAGTATTGTTTAAACAATTTTAGATTGATACATAAATTACTAATTCTTTAACTTTGAAGAAAATAAATATCACAAATTATATGTTAGTATAAATCAAAATTGCAGAATGCTATTACTAAAAGCTGCTGCATGAAAAGAAGAATTATTATAATTGAGAGATTGTTGGATTTCATCGAACAATCTCGATATTTAATAGTAATTTGTGAATATTGTGCATAAGTTACAAATGTAATATCAGATGCTTAATATATTTTTAGCTGTTGACGATAGACCACCGAGTTAAACACTTTAGGAAAGCTGAAAGATATATAAGATCGATAAATATACATTTATGATATATTTTTAATATTTTTATGTTTGTTTATTTGTAAGAATACTATTTATTTTTGTTTGAATATTATTTTTTTTATATTATTGAAACTATTGTACACCAAAAACAGTTTACTTTACCTCCATAATAGTTAGTCGAATATTTTATTTCATAATATTTTTGTAAGTTTTTCTTTGTAACTCTTTTTTCTCATTTTTCATTTTTTTCTCCTGTATAGTAAATGAGATACCGTGTAAAACGTTTCATATTGACTTATTATTTTTTCAATTTATAACAAAGTTACAACCGTTTGAGTTATTAACAAAACCGTATTTTAACCGGCTCTAACTTCTTAAGCAATTGAGAAAACCAATAAGCCCATATGATACTTTTTACTCAAAATGACATTTGTCTTCTAAAAAAAAATAATAGAAAGCTTTATATTAATTTTTTGGTTCATTTTTTTTATTCAATTTATATAATTGAATTTTATTTTATTTTGATTTTATATAATTGATTTTCTTTTAAATATTTTTATTTAAATTTATTTACTTTCTATCGTTGTAATGTGTAGTGGGTGTGTTCAAACGACTGAAACTTTTCAAGGAATTGAGAAAACAAATAAGTCCTTATAAAAAATTTATTCAGAATGACATTTGCTTTCTAAAAATAATTTTGCGGGGAAAAAAGTGGGACATCTGTATATGTATATACCGGCAGCATGAACAAAAAGAAAGGTGGGCCCCCTCCTGGCTTCCTGGCAACCAATATTTTTGGACCCAGTCCGCCACTGAATATACCTACAAAATCGGCTATTTTTTCTCGCGCTGGAGTGGCACCCCTTAAATATTACTGGATATTTCCAGTATTTGATATGCATTGATTGCACTGAAACTAATAGAATAATTAAGATGTATGGGCGCTTCTGAAGGACCGAAGTTATCAAAGGATGTCTCAGTGAGGGGAGCACTTAAAAGAGTATGTGCCGAAGGAATTCTTTCGTCGTGTTTTGTAGCCCATACTGGAGGCGTATCGCGTTACGTACTCTTGTACCTTTTGCTGCACACCTCTCGGCCGCTCCGCTCAAAAGTCTCCAAAGTTCGCCGGTCGTTATTGACTTTTGAAGGGTTTGCAGACGAGGCGAGGCGGTGGCGGCGGCGGCGGCGGACGTCCCCTCGAAAAATCAAGTTGAGGAATTAATAAGTTGGACTTTTCCGCCGCGCGCCTAGCGCCATTATTCCGGGTACAAAGGGGCGACGTGTTCGCGCATATTAAAACTTCCACCTCGATCGCGATCGCAGCGCGCAGTGGCCGATTTTGAACTTTTAGGTGGAGAAAAAAAATAGCATTTTTTTGTTTTACCTGTCCAAGCAAATATTTCCATTATTGTAAGGTTCTTATTTCGGTATATTCTTAGAACGTTTTCTTTGGAATTTGGTTTTCTTAAAAGCTAGATTCAATTGTCAGTTTTTGTGTTCTTATTCTAGGGAAGAAAGGTTACCAGAATAGATTGTTCTTTGTTTGATATTTTTGTTATTGGACCGAGTAAGTAGTAATTTCGTTTTATTGTCATAATTTGTTTGTTTTGCGCTGTGCTTTATTACTTATTTATTAATTTTATATTGGGCCCACATCTTGAAATTCAGGTAAAGAAGTCCGGCTCTAAATGTTAGTTAATTAGCACTAAAAGTCACACTTTTGGATTAACTACAGTCTACTACAGAGATTTTATCGTCAAAATTGAAACGTATTAAGATATTTCGTGCTAATCCAAAGACAATTTCTTTCAAGTAGAAAAAGTACTTTTCTGCATAGCATTTACGGCTTGGATATGTTTTCCTCAAATATTCTAACAAACTTAGGCGTAGATATTATTTTACGGCCACAAAATAACACGTTTTTTTGTCAAGCCCATTACGTTGCAGCGTTTCGAGAATTTGAAACGAGTTTAGAAATCCAAATATCTGTGCGAAGTCTCAAATCGATATCACTTATTTTCAAAATTTGATTTTATATTCCAATTTGCTAACGTTAATAGAGTAACATACTAGACGTAATACAACTGATTTTTAGTGACATTTTAGTGGCACTTATTAATTTTTATATTTATTATTTTATGTATATACACTGCTCAAAAAAATTAGGGGAACACTTTTTTACAGGTAACTGTTTAAATAATAGTTCTAGGCAAATCAAATTTGGTATGCTTTAAGGGCATATATTTAGCTAAAGAAAATTACAAAAGTAAACCAGTTTTATTCAATTCGTATCGAGTCCACCTCAAAAATACATTTATATATTCGACGGTCGACGAATACTTGGTATTTGCAATATCCAGTTGAAGTGGATATAGCAACAGCCTAGGTCATGGAATGACCGACGTAAAGGCCTGACCTGAATCCTATTGAACACGTGTGGGATCAGCTTGACCGACTAATCGCAAGCGCCCTAATTCACACTAGCCATACAGGAACTGACACAAGCCCTGATTGAGGAATGGGAAAGCATATCCCAAGAATCTGCTCGTGGAGGGCATACACTGTATTAAACCTCACCAATCCACAGAAAACCCGACTGTCATCGATACTATGACAGTAATTTCCATTTTTAACATTTTTTTTATAATTTTCTTTAGTTATATGCTGTTGAAGTATACCAAATTTGATTTGCCTTGAACTATTAATTATAAAGTTACAGGTTTTGAAAAAAGCGTTCCCCTAATTTTTTTGACCTGTATAAAAATGTAATTTCCAATAATTTTTTTAATAGAACACAAGTCACAACGGTCGACCATGTGCCCCTTCAAGCGAAAAGTTCCTGTGATATCAAAATAATTGAAAAATATCTAGAAATCATAATATTAAGAATTTACACAAAGGAAGCTTAACTAGTAAGTACACAAAGAGAAAAAAAAAGTGTTGAATCAAAGAATCCATTTCTAAAAAAAATATATTGGCCCTGAACAGATATTTTATTAACCTAAATAGATTTTTGTTTATAAGAAAGAATTCGGGTTCTTACATGCTTTGATTCAAATAAGCACATTTCTTGATGCTGAATTTTTTCAATTTTATTTTTTTTAATCGATACACATCTCTATTGGTAACTAGGATATCGGTTTTGACACGTATGTATAGTCGGAGATATTACTCCGCCGTTCTTCGGAAAGCACGTAAACCTTATGGCCCCGGCAATCTGTCGAACGCCTCTGGTTGTCATTATGATAGTATAGCTGTTAGTGGGAGTTTAAAGGTATCCTATTGATGACATACTTGAAATCAGAAAACATAAGAAATGTTAAATGTGAAAAATTATTAGCTAGAAGACCTGATCAATACTCTTCATTCAGAGTGTCTTGCTCGATTGACGATTTAAACAATCTGAAAAATCCTGAACTTTGGCCAGTCGGAGTAAAATTGAATCGTTTTTTATTCAAAAGTCAGAAACAAAAACAACAAACATAGAAACTAAAAAAATAACTTTATTCAATATGTTACATCAAAATGTACAAAGTATTTTGAATAAAATCGATGACCTAACAATCTTCCTACACGACTGTGAATACAAGTATGATGTAATTGCTATTACCGAGCATTGGCTGAAACCGTCTCAAATTCCCACTATCAGAATTCCAAATTACATCTTGGGTTCCTTCTTCGCGAGAGAAACTATGATTCATGGAGGCAGCTGCATTTTCATAAGGGATAATTTGGTATTCTCCGAACTTCCAACTCTGAAACATAAATCAAAAGAACAAGTTATAGAATGTAGTGCGTTGAGAATATTAAATCTAAAAACTATAATAATTAATATATATCGTTCCCCGATGGGAGATATCGACGAGTTTTTTGGTATTCTGGATGAAATTCTAAAAGAAATTACTGAAAAATATAGATCAGATCAAATTTTGATGTCAGGCGATTTTAACATAAATTTTATGAACAAGGCCGATAAGAAAGTAGAAACTTTTACACAACTCATAAATTCTTATATGTTAAGACCAACAATAGAGATACCTACTAGGGTAACGGACACTTCAGCTACTTTGATAGACAATATATTTGTTAACTTTAGTAAATTCAAAAGTAATGTAGTACTAACCGCTATATCAGACCACTACGGACAAGAAGTTCAGATCGAGACCACTATGAGTAAACAGCAGAAATCTAAGAAACATAAAATTAGATGTTTTAATGAAACTACACTATCGCAAGTTCGGACTGATATGCAGGACGTTGACTGGCTGGAGCTGTTGAATGTGCCCAATCCGATTCTTCAAATGGAGAGATTTGCATACGTCCTCCAAATGTCAATCCTTAAGAATTGTCCTTGGAAATCTGCTACTGGCAACAACAATAAAAACTGGATGGACGATGAGATTAGAAATAGAAGCAAAACAAAGCAACAACTATATCAGGATGCAACAAATGGAAGAATAGCATGGGACGACTACAAGCGGTACAAAAATAACCTGAGATCTCTGGTAAAACAGAAAAAGAAGAATTACTACGCTAGGCGTATGGAAAAATCATCTAATAGAGTGTTGGCAACCTGGTCCATTGTAAATGAACTCACAGGGAGAGAAAAAAGTCAAACTAGCTTTTTAGCACAAATGAAGACCAAAAATGAAAATGAATGTGAGGACGATTTAAAAATTCTAAACAATTTCAATGACTATTTTGCAAACATCTGTGAAAACCAAGGATATCAAACTGCCAATGACTTGAAATTCGTAAAGAAGAATAACTCCAGCATGTATCTATCAGACACAACCCCAGCTGAAATATTTAACATAATTCATTCATTGAAGGATACCTCATCAACTGGGCCGGATGGTATACCGACAAAAGTGTACAAGACGTGTGGAAATGTATTATGCGGACCATTATCAGTAATAATAAATAATTGTTTCAAAGATACAGTTTTCCCAGAACAACTCAAGAAAACAAACATAATACCTATATTTAAGACAGGCTCAAAAACAGAATATAATAATTATAGACCCATAGCTTTGGTCCAAATTCTGTCAAAGATCTTTGAAAGAGCTATAGTCGAAAGAATGCTAAATTTCATTCAGAAATATAAAATTATATCAAATGCGCAGAATGCATACATTAAAGGAAGATCAACGATTAGAGCTCTATACCTGAGTCTGAGTGCTATATTGGAGGGAATGTCCAACAAGAATAAAACAGCGGGAGTGTTTCTGGACCTGTCGAAGGCGTTTGATAGCGTGGACCATCAAATCCTAATTGCCAAATTGGAGATTGTAGGTTTTCGAGGACCAGTCAAGAGCTTGCTCAAATCATACCTGTCCAACAGACTGCAGCGAGTAGTAACAACTGACACCAATACAGGAGAACAAATATCATCGGAGTGGACAACTGTCAAAAGGGGAATCCCGCAGGGGTCAATTATAGGATGCATTTTGTTCGTGATATATTGCAATGACTTACCATGTATTCTGTCCCACGACGTTGGCATGTTTGCGGATGATACCTCCGTTATTTTCTGCACGGAGACCGACGAACAGATGGAAGGTGAAATAAAGGGCAGCCTTAAAAAATTAGACAGTTGGTTTCGAAGCAACAGCCTAAAACTTAATATAGGAAAGACAAAAATAATCAGTTTTGGCCTTTCAAAGACCGACAGCATATCAGTGAATTATGACGATGAATTGCTTACCTCTGTGGAAAGTACCAAGTTCCTGGGAGTGATGATCGACTCTCGCCTAAACTGGAAGGATCACATTGTGCAGCTATTATCCAAGATCTCTTCCTTCAGATACGCACTAAGAACGATATCGGCATTGGTGTCTGAAGGCGCTGCACTGGCTTCTTATTATGCCTTTGTATTCTCTAGAATAAAATATGGCATTCAGTTATGGGGAAATTCCGTAGATGCACCAAAAGTTTTCAAAATGCAGAAGTCGTGTTTGAGAAATATCTTCCAACTGGGACCTCGCGATTCCTGCAAGGAAATCTTCAAAACAAAATCCATACTTACCGTACCTTCGATCTACGTGTGGGAGTGTGCAGTCTTTGTAAAAACACACTACAACGAAATATTCTCCATATTTGAAACTAACCATCAATATGGCACGAGAGGCAATAGCACAAAACAGCTCAAAATCCCACAAACCGCATCTGCAAGCATTTACAGGGGAGTGGTAATTCAGATGCTAAAGTTATACAACCATCTACCCGAAGGACTACGCAACCTCACGAACAAAAAGTTTAAAATTACACTCAAAAAATACCTTCACTTCAATGCATTCTATAGTATACATGAATATTTTGAATGTCACAATTTTGAATTGTATAATTTATCATAATTATTATGAATTAAGATGTTTATTTTATTATTTCTTTTGTGAATGACCTGTTCTACACTGATTTTTTGGTTTACAGAATAAATCATTATTTATTATTATTATTATATTAACCCACGGAAAAGCAACATGGTTTCCAAAGCTGGGCAAAGTTAATCAGAAAGTTAACTTCGTTAATCATTAATCAGTTAACGAAAAAGTTAAGTTCGTTAACCGATAGTCCGTTAATTTGTTACAAATGTAACGGAAGTTAACGTTAACCGTTAATCGTTAACTTTTTATAAAAAAAATATAGATTATGTTGAGTGCCGATCTACCGGTGAGTATGCAACCCAAATAACTGCGGACCTTTCTTACGGTTGCATATGTAAAAATTGCGTTAGAAACTTTTCAAACTAGGTACAGTGGTAACTAAAAGAACTACATTGCGAGATACAAAGATGAAAAGATCAACTAAAGCTACTTTTATATCTATGCATCTCAACCCTGCACTTTCAACAAAGCAGTTTTGAAAAATCGTATGCAATTTTATGACAATTTGTACACCATTTACATCTGTGCAACTTTAATAAATCGCATGGCTTGAACATCAGTGATTTTTATTTTTTTACTACAATAGTTGCTTTGGGTTGGTTGCAAACATAAACTCCATGCTTTGCTATTAAATTATTGATTACGTTTTTCTTCCACACACAGTTTTTAAATCACAGCAAACAATAACAAATAACGAAATGCGGAATATGTCACGTTTCGCGTCTATACATAGTGGTGTCACCAAATTTTCGTTTTAGACAAACATTCCTAGATTGTTGCTATAAACGCACGCACTTACATATTTAGAACTGATCGAACTGATCCTAATTCCATGTAACTTGGTAATTGTAAAATGTTTCATATAGTAAAACAAAAAATCACATTGGACTTGACGAATTTAATTGCGCGTTTGAATTGCACAGACTGACGTAAGGGCGCTTGGAGTAGAAACAACTAAAAACAAAACAATTCGTGCGCATGCTTTATATACGGACGCCACGTCACACAAAGTAGTACATCACACATGTAAACAAAACCAAGTCCGAACTTGCACATAATAGGTGTGTTTTATTGCCACCCGTGTGCAGTTCGTATCTATTTGAAATGATTCTCTTTTGAAGTGAATTGAACATGAGTAATAAAACGCATTTGAGTGTACCTATCGCGCGCGCGCATACGCATTCGTGTTATAGCTGGTTTACACGAGGACAGTAGGTAAGTGGTAACTAAATTTTTAGTTACTGCTTTTGTGGTAAGTGTCGTTCACACGCATCGGCAAGTGACAACTAAATTTTTAGTTACTGCTTTTGTGGTAAGTGCCGTTCACACGCATTAGCGCTCAAGTAAGCGGACAAGATGGAGATGCAGCAGCAACCTGTAGAAATGAGTGAAATATAAAACGATATAATACGTGATGTCTGAACTCTAATTGTGGAGGAAATAAATGAGGAAATATCTGAGCAAAACAGACCAAAACGACTTTAGGAGCGAAAATGAATTGCGAGAAGAAACAACTTTGGTGCAAGTGAAATTTTATTCAAAGAACTCGCCGCTGAAGATACATTCTAATATTTTAATGCTTTGCGAATGTCTGAAGAATCATTCAATTATTTACTAGGCAAAGTTCAACCCATGATACAAAAGGCAGATACTAACAACTTCCACAAACTTATAAACTTGACTAACTGTGACTGTGCGCGTTTACACGGTTCAAGTGACAAGTGCACACCCTAGGTGGGGGAAGCGCTGCGAGCGCAGCACAGTTACTTGCACGAAAAATAGAATATTTTCTATTCCGCTTACTAAATTTCTACTTGTTCGGCAACTTGCCACTTACTACTTGACGCACCGTTCACACGCGTTCAAGTGACTTAAAATTTAGTTAAAATTTAGTTGACTGTCCTCGTGTAAACCAGGCATTACGTGTAGTTAGGCCGACAGGTTATGTTTGTATCGGGCATTTTGCATAAGACTTATGCAAGGAGTTAACTACGAATTGCATATGAAGCCGTCTCACCAACGAAAACAAATACACATAACCTCTCCGAGATACAAACGTGACATGCATGTGACTGCAGACTGATACCTTCCTCCTATTGGCTGATTTAATTTCAATTCATTTTGAATACAACTGATCATCTTTTCCGGCTTGTCCTTCAGGGGTGAAGGGGGAACTGAATATGATTAGTTGAAATCTATTCACTTTCATTTTGAATGCGCAATAAATCGCTTTTTGAGACAAGTGAATACGTTTCAAAATGAAATGAACTGATTACCAGTGGCAATAAAACACACCTAATGTCTATACAACCATTTGAAATATTTATTGATGATATTTCCGATTTAACGGACTTGAATTAACGGATGATGAATGTAGCGGAAGTTAGTCAGTCCGTTAATGGTTTTGGAAGTATCTTAAAAGTTAATTCGTTAATGAAAAATTTAACTTCGTTAATTAACGATTAACGGATTAACGCTTTTGTGCCCAGCTTTGATGGTTTCTAAAAAGAAGGTTTCCGCACCAATAAGTATCAATATCTCAAAAACAAAGACATGCTTCCGTTTTCATCCACTGTGCGGCTGCTCGCGGCGACAACCAACCAACGGTGCCGTCGGCGATTTACATTTTAAGTTGATCGCCTGCCAGCGACATTGTCTGCCGTACTGTCCCATTAAGGCACACTATCGATACTCGCGTAAAAATTTATCCGTCGACCTTACTTCTCATGTAAATACATTCGGGCTGCTTCCCTTTGATCTTCCGCATGCAGATATCTGGAGAGATGGCGTCCGCAGCGTGGAAATAAATGGTGGGTACTCTCCGCCGAGCACTCCTACTTATTGTCTACAAATATGCGAATGTATTCTGCCATCTCTATCTCCCTCTCGCTGTTTCCTTGCGTGTACATCCATCTAACCTTTATGCTGATTTGTAGTTCCTCGCATTTGTCCTAAAGGCCGCATTACCATCACACTTGCTTTTCATGATGTCCCATACGCTCACTTATGGAGACGATGCATGGCTACTCACTTTGTATTGTAAGTGACATTGAGTTTTTGAACAAAAATATTACCGAACATCTAGGTTAACTACACTACACCTTTTCCTGCTGTTATTATGTTATTGTATTATATTACTGTAATTATTTTCAGAAAGTAGCAATTGATATTCATCTATTCCGATTTAGTGTCAGAAAGTAGCAGTTGATATTCATCTATTCCGAATTATTTTCGGAAAGTACCAATTGATATTCATCTATTCCGATTTAGTGTCAGAAAGTAGCAGTTGATATTCATCTATTCCGAATTATTTTCGGAAAGTACCAATTGATATTCATCTATTCCGATTTAGTGTCAGAAAGTAGCAGTTGATATTCATCTATTCCGAATTATTTTCGGAAAGTACCAATTGATATTCATCTATTCCGATTTAGTATCAGAAAGTAGCAGTTGATATTCATCTATTCCGAATTATTTTCGGAAAGTACCAATTGATATTCATCTATTCCGATTTAGTATCAGAAAGTAGCAGTTGATATTCATCTATTGCGAATTATTTTCGGAAAGTACCAATTGATATTCATCTATTCCGATTTAGTATCAGAAAGTAGCAGTTGTTAGTCATGTATTCCGAATTATTTTCAGAAAGTAACAATTGATATTCAGAAAGTAGCAATTGTAATTCAAAATTCTCCAGAATTTTTTTAAGGCACTACTCTATGAAGTGGGTCTCGTACAGATCAAATGGATGTCACATGAGAGAATGACAGCGTATTTTTATATCATGCAGGTTAAACAGAGACACAGTTAAAATATACAAAGTTATTTGATATCTTATTTTTAAAAATTTATACTTAAGATTGAGAACTTAATTAAGCACAGAAAAAAAATAAAACATTATTTCAAAACGTCAAATTGTACATTATTCTATGTACAT
This sequence comes from Aphodius sticticus, assembly GCA_963966075.1. Lineage (NCBI taxonomy): Eukaryota > Metazoa > Arthropoda > Insecta > Coleoptera > Scarabaeidae > Aphodius > Aphodius sticticus. Next base: position 72,848,561 of record OZ014509.1, read on the forward strand.
ACATACATACATACATAGATTAATACATACATAGACCTAAAATCATGTCAGGAAATAACTGTTGCTAACAATATATTTATAATTTGCTCAGAAATTGTCGAAATAAAATATTAATACAGTTATAATTATTTAAATTGACTGAATATCATTTGTCAATTTCTGAATTTCAAATGACATATTCTGAATATCAACTGCTACTTTCTGATACTAAATCGGAATAGATGAATATCAACTGCTACTTTCTGATACTAAATCGGAATAGATGAATATCAACTGCTATTTTCTGAAAATAAATCGGAATAGATGAATATCACGTGTTGCTTTTTGAATATCAGTTGCTACTTTCTGAATAACTGCAGGAAAAGGTGTAGTCGACAATGTTATGGTAACTTTAATGAGACTATTATATAGGCTTAGCCAAAATTACCGGAACACCCAAATAATTCCACAACGGTAAAAAATTTCAAAAAAAAAATCAAACAAAAGTTTTTAGACTTTAAACAATCCATCGTTCAAATATATTTTGAATATACAGGGTGTTCATTTTATTATAGAAATCGCGTAAATTTTTTTTTTCAAATGGAACATCCTGTATCTTTTTACATTTTATAATTTTAGGACTAATTTTGGACATTGTTTATTAAAATAATTTTTTTTATAAAATGCATCATTTTTTAGTTTTAAGCAATTAATTAAAATTAGTCAAAATTACCGGAACACCCAAATATTCTCCATCGGTAAAAAAAATTCAAAAAACATTCAAACAAAAGTATTTGACATTAAACAAGCTATCATTAAAATATATTTTTAATACACAGGCTGTTCATTTTTTATGCAAATTTGGTTAACTTTTTTTTTCAAATGGAATACCCTGTATATTTTTACATTTTATAATTCTAAGACTAATTCTAATAATTTTTTATTGGAATAATTTGTTTATAAATTTCATAACTTTTTAGTTATAAGCAATTAGATGAAGTAATACCTCATCTCCTAGTTATATTCAACGAAGATCTGAATAATATTTGGTTTCAACAAGATGGTGCACCGCCGCATTACGGTGTCCAAGTTCGGAATTATTTAAATTCAATTTTCCCGCAGAGGTGGATTGGAAGGAGAGGATCCATTGAATGGCCACCTAGGTCGCCGGATTTACAAATACTGGATTTTTCTATTTGGGGCCACCTAAAGTCCAAGGTTTACACCAATAGGCCGCAAAATATTGATGCGTTGAAGCAGAGGATAGTGGACGAAGTTCAGAGTATTACTGTCAATCATTTAGACAACTGTTTACGGGAATTTGTTGATAGGTTTGGGCATTGTCAAGCCGCTCAGGGATGGCAGTTTGAAAATTTAATTTAATTGTTTTGTTATTTTTTCTTCACATTGTTATTATTTATCCGTTCGGCTAAAATAAATGTTTTGGAGTTTTGATTAATTGCTGATAATTAAATAATGAATCAATTTAAAAAAACCTTCTTGAAAAAAATTCTTACAATTAAAAAATAAAAATGTACAGGATGTTTAATGAGAAAAAGGAAAAGTTTTCCATACTTCCATAATAAAATAAACACCCTGTATATTAAAAATATATTTGAACGATAGCTTGCTTAAAGTAAACAATTTTTGTTTGAATGTTTTTTGATATTTTTTTACCGATGAAGAATTATTTGGGTGTTGCGGTAATTTTGACTAATTTTAATTAATTGCTTAAAACTCAAAAATGATGCATTTCATAAAAAAATTATTTGAATAAACAATGTCCAGAATTAGTCCTAAAATTATAAAATCTAAAAAGATACAGGGTGTTCCGTTTGAAAAAATAAATTTACGTGATTTCTATATTAAAATGAACAGCCTGTATATTCAAAATATATTTGAACGATGGACTGTTTAAAGTCTAAAAGCTTTTGTTTGAATTTTTTTTTGAAATTTTTTACCGTTGTAGAATTATTTGGGTGTTCCGGTAATTTTGGCTAACCCTGTATAGTTTTTTTGATATCTATGATTTCGAAGAGCACATTATAAAAGCAGGTACAAAATTTTCCAGTGGTCTCATTTCTGACAAATCTGCGAAAACCAAAAAAGAATAGTAAAAAGAAATGGCCGTTGCATATTATTTTCTGGATGCATTTACATTAAGTTGTCGTTAATTTATGTTAAGTATGGCATGTACAGACTTATTTCTACCCGTTTTCGTGATATTTTGAATTTGAAGAAAATGTGTAATAAAGTGTACAAATATCGTGCTTAATATTACACCCTGTATAATTTGTTTCCTTTTGTCATGAATTTTGTTATAAATGTTGGTAACTTAAATAATGCAGTTTTTTTACAAAAATACTTTTAAATAGCTCAGTTTCTTTAGGGTTCTATAAATGTGAAAGGTAGGTACTTAATGAATATTGAATGTTTAATGGCTATCGGGAGCTGCCTCAATAAAACACTTTACCTTTTTGCTGACGTTTCGGTCTATTCTTCAAACCTTTATCATAGCTCAAAAGTATGACTAACAATTAAAATATACATGAAAAACAAATTACACCGACATATCACGCGTGTAACGGTACGACGGACATCGTCATATTTGAACAGGCATGGAAGGCATGGAAGACTGTAACAGAAAATGTCAAAACATACAGGCTGTTCTATTTCAAATTTAAAAGTTTGAGGTTATATCTGAGAAACTGTAAACGTTGCATGAACGATAATAACGCCAGTGACTCCTTATGGTTGCAAAATACTTAATTAAAAAAATTTCGTTAAATTCGGTTGAACCGTTCCGGAGGTCTTGTCACTGTTATTTCATAACCTTCAATTATCTTTTCTCGAAAATTTTCTTACGTAAGGCCATAAAAATATTATGCTATCATTAAGACAATTAAAAGACCTGTCAAATTCATTAAAAAATACGGGGTTGTCATTTAAAAAAGATTGTGAATGACGTCATCTGTCAAAAACAATTGAAGGTAAAAATTTAATTTGATATCATAAGGTATATTTTGATAATGATAAATCGACGTGTCCGAGGATTTTTTAAAATAGCAAACCGTTCTTGAGATTTGGTCATGTTTCCATACTTTACGCGCTCACTGTATACAATAGAAGAAACACAATTGAAGAGTTGAAGTAAGTAATGAACTAAGTGCCAAAAATTCAAAAATTGGTTTTATTACATTAAAGTGGGCTGGATTTCACTGGCTTTAATGTAAATAACGGGCTACGTAAAACTGTGTCGTAAAATGCCTAACAAAGTTGACCGCTCTATCTCGCATGAGTTAACATTCGGCGTATTTTCGTAAATAGCGCGCCAAGTGCCTTTAGTCAGTGCCAGTAGTTGCTTATAATTAAAAAACTATGCATTTAAAAAAAAATGATTCCTACAAAAAACTCTTAGAATTAAAAAAATAAATATACAGGATGTTCTATTAGAAAAAGAAGAGGTTTGCAAATTTCCATAATAACGTGAATAATATATTAAGCAAGAGCTTGTTTAAACCCAGAAAACTGAAAAGAAATGATTACTATAAACAATTCTTAGAATTAGATTTAATCTTAGAATTACAAAATGTAAAAATATACAGGGTCAAAAAAGGAAAAGTTACCAAATTTCCATAATACAATATATTTAAACGATAGCTTGTTTAAAGCCAAAAAAAAGTTTTGTGTGTTCTGGTAATTTTATTATTACAAAAAAGTTCATGGTATTTTTGATTTTTATTTAAGAATTTCTGGTCCTTACTTTTCCTGAAGGAAGTTACTAAAATAAGTCATTTCCAACGTAAACTTTATATAAACATCTTTAGATTAGAAAGATTGCACAAAAAACAACAGTTTTTCAGTACATTTGCAAAATAACAAATAAACTCATTTTTAGAGAAAATTAATGACTATAAAATTGAGCAGAACTATCAAATTTTGCATGGCTTTCAGTAAACGGGGTCCCCATGTATTTTTTCGAACAACGGACACTCTGTATGAAGTATACTTGGTTAAGCAACTTTATTTTATTAAGTTTTACTTTCTAGTATAAAAAAATACCTACTTAGCTTAAAATATGTATAGCTAAACATTTTGTTTTTGCGATACAAGACCTCGGCAAAAAATCACACATGATGTACAATCTGTTTAAATATGCACAAAAAAATAGGGATGGCTTTCTATAAAACATTTATCTTGCTGCACACTGTTTTCTAAATATCTCGGAATAATGTTTTTGGCACTTAGTTCGTTATTTACTTCAACTCTTCAATTGTTCATAGTGATCCTTTTTACACCCTTTTGACGTTTCTAGGACATCGGTTCAGTTTCTGAGTTCGAAATTGTAAAAAAAATATGTAAGGCCATCAAATTTTAATGAATTTATTGGCAAAATAATTATTTGATTTATTTAAACCGTGCCTGATTTGCTTTCGAATATCGGTGGACCAATATAAATAGACCAATATAAATATATACCATCGTAAGTTATTCGAAAAAGGTGTAAAGTGTAGACCTTTTATTTATTTATGAAATATCGACAGAAAAATACAATTGACTGGAAGCTTTTATGGCATCCATAGTTCGCATTGGCCGTATATAACGAGCATTCATACATATACATTATACATAGAGTAGTATAGAGCGGGGGTTAGGGTTACACGGTCACATCTAGGCTTCTGCCGCATGAATTATGTAACGCATGTACTTAAACCAGTAGTAAAATAGATACGATGACGGACAGGGACGTTGTTTTCTTTTCTTCTTTGTGAACGCGTTCCTTCCTATTTATATTTATATACGCGCTTCGGTATTCTTAAGCGACTTCGGGCCGTTTTTTTTTTTGCCTCTCGCTTCCCGTGACAAAACACGCGCGCAAACGACTCCCGTGACGCGTCCGATTTGAACCGCGGCCACACGGAGGTGGGCATTCGACGACAGAATTTTGGCATTCAGTATTTATGATGTAAAAACAGGCTTTTCAACTTTATTTATCACTTTCGGTTTCTAGTAGTTCTGTTTGGAAGTAAATCAGTTATGTTTCGTTTACAACAGTGTGTATGTATGGTACTTAGGTGCTTAAAATATGTACTACAAGTTTACAGTTCTAATTACAGAGAGATTTCTATACATTGCTACCTAAGAGACATACGGTTTCAAGTACATTTTAGACAATTTTACACTAGAGCAATGTTCGGTTTAAATTTGATTAAACATAATGATACCACATAATTCAACTTTTTGTAAAAAAGGATCGATAATTTAAATTAGGAATTTATACCAAAATAAATTAATTTTTCATAACAATATTATTAGACCTTACAACTAAACCTGAACCTTAGCGAATAAACAATATAGGCTGTTTGTAAAGCGGCAGTCCCCACTTATCTCTCCTTAGAATGTCCCGACTGATAGAGATCTGAAAATTTGGAATCAGGAATCAATGAGAATGAAGGAAACGACAACATCGGTCGTCTTCCGTTGTCTTAAAGATTAAGATGCTTTATACAAAAGTTGTTTGACCCATCATTTTCAAAAATGATTCATTTATACAGGGTGTTGTATTTAACCGTGGTGGAAAAAATATAGCTTATTTTTATTCAATTCATTAAATAAAAATAAGGTGGGCATTTCATGCCCTGTGTATTGTAACACATTACGAATCCTGAAAACCATAAGATAGAAACAATGAAATATATCTAAACGCCGCCAATTTAACACCGTAACTTAATACCATTTAACACAATTTTGTGGGCCAGAAAATAGACACTTTATTTTCTGGCCCACTAATTCTTACTAAAAAAGTTTGCTTAATTTAATACTAATAGTAATTCGTTACATGAGTTATTATAATCGCATTTTATTGCCTCTAACTTTTATTTGAATGGGTAATTTAACTTCGACTTCAAAAGTGGCCCCGCAGTATTGAATCAATGTTTATTGGCAACGTGCGCGTACATATTTCGTTGGGCCATTTGGCTTCCCGCTTTGTAGTGGTTAGGAAATTTGATATTCGTTTGATTCGTTTCTTCTGGCGCAGATGTTTTATTTCTGCTGGATCCCGTTGAGTACAAACAAGCATTCACTATACACGCTTGTTAAAATACTCGTCAGCGACCAAACTTTTTTTAAAAGGGGGAATTTGAATTACTGTATATACATAAGTAGAGTAATAAATAATGTAATGTGTAACCTTTGTTTCCGTAGTTCGAGCATAAAATTACGTTTAAAACAATTATTCCTTAAGACGACCGGGTACATTAACGAGCGAAAAACAACGGCCGATTCGTTTGTTTTTTTTTCTGGTTATTAGATTATATATTTACACTATTTTTTTTCTTTCATATGAATATACATATCGTTCTGTATACAGGGTGAGTCACTAGAGTCGCGGTGGTAGATATAGCAATTATCTTTAGAGATGGAAAAAAATATTTATTACAAAAGTTGTTTGGCATATCATTTTCTACAACGTAAAATTATTTTCATTTATAGTGGGTGTTGCATTTAGGCGTAGCAGAAAATAAATTAACTTTTTTAAATGGAATGCCCTGTATATTATAACATATTATGATTGCGAAGAAAATTGTCTTACTAATTGTATCAGGTGATATTGACGTAAAGCTAATAGTTTCTGCAATATTCAATTTTTTATTAAAAAAATGGCCGTTGCAGGCCTTTTCCGAAAACTACGTAATAGCGTCATTTTTGGAGATATTTTCTTACAACTTTGTCAGAAAATAACCAATACTAATAGGGAGGTGATAGTGCCCAAAGAAATTTGATGCGCTATACAGGGTGTTCCTAGCACCTAATCAATTTTGATATTTTTCAAATGGCTTTTTCTTGAGTTTTTTAAATGGAACGCCCTGTATATTATTTGCTGGTTGCATTTCCCATTAAGTTGCCTTTAATTTATATTAAGTGTGGCATATACATATTTGTACCCGTTTTCGTGATATTTGGAATTTAAAGAAAATGTGTAATAAAGTATACCAATACAGTGCTTTAATATTACACCCTGTGTAATTGAGTTAGTCTTTTTCATGTATTTTGTTATAATATAAATAAATTATAAATGTTGGTAAAGTTAAAAATGCTATTTTTTATAAAGATACATTTAAATAGCAGAGTTACGCTAATATTTTAAGTTAGCTTAGATTTACTTAACCTCGTTGTCATGGAAACAAAAACAAATAACAGACGTGTAGTTATTGCTGTCAACAGACTTAATATAGCTAACCAACATTTGTAATCTCTGTTAACAATGAATTTTAATTATATTAAAGAGGAACTGATAAATATTATTTACATCTATGGAGAAGTCGGCAAAAACGCTCTACTGGCCTCAAGAATTTACGCTCAGCGATATCCCGAAAGACGGCATCCCGATGCAAGAACAATTAATAGAGTTCGGGAACGTTTTGAATCAACAGGTACTATTACTTACAAAAAAAGAAAAAGAACAAAAGCGGCGACACATGAAGAGAATGAATTTCTGGTAGTTGCTAGTGTGGTAGAAAATCCATACTCAAGCACTAGACAAATAAGAAATCAAGGAATAACCCAATCATCTGTGTCCAGAATAATACGGCGACACAAGTATCATCCATATCATGTGCAACATGTACAGGAATTGAGCGAAAACGATTTAGAAAAGAGATTAAATTTTTGTTATTGGGCAGCTGCTAAAATTCAACAACAAGCAAATTTTTTTGACTTTGTTCTTTTTACTGATGAAGCTACGTTTCATAAAAATGCGTATGTTAACCAACATAACTTCCATTTTTATGCAACAGAAAATCCTCGCGTTATCAGGCCTTTGGACCATCAACATAGATGGTCACTCAATGTATGGGGTGGAATAGTAGGTACCAATTTGCTAGGGCCTTACTTTTTGAGGGTTCCGTAAATGGTCAAAGGTACTTACATTTTCTTAACAACCATCTACATGAATATTTAGATGATTTGCCGCTTAATATTCGCCAAAACTTAATTTTCCATCACGACGGAGCCCCACCCTACTTTAGTCTGAACGTAAGACAATTTTTGAACAACCAATACCCCAACAAATGGATTGGAAGAGGAGGCCCTACGTTATGGCCGCCAAGATCTCCTGATCTAAATAAGTTGGATTTTTTTTTGTGGGGTCATGTTAAGGAATTAGTATACCAGACACCACCTACCACACAAGACGATATGAAGATTAGAATAAGAAATGTTTTTGCTGACATCAGAGAAAATAAGAGAGAGATGTTAAGAAATACTTCGAGATCTTTTACCCATCGGATTAATGCTTGTAGAAGACAAAATGGAGGGCATTTTGAACACCTACCAAATCAATAACTACTTGTTGTTTTATCTTTAATTGTTATAGTTTTTTACTAGTTTTATGTTAATGCTTATCAAGTTTAAAAAATAGTTTAATAAATGTTATTAGTTGTGGTTTCTCTTAATTATTTGTTATTATTTAATTTTTAGTTGTCTCAAATTATATTAATTTTTCATATTGAGTAACTAAATGGTAATTCCATGTACTTTTCAATTTATTTTGAGCAATTCTGTCAGTTTTTTAATTCAACAAAAGTATTTTTTCCTTTCTATGTTCTCTTTACAAAAAAAAATCATTAAAAAAGAACCATGTTATGCAGGGTGTAATATTAAAGCACTGTATTGGTATACTTTATTACACATTTTCTTTAAATTCCAAATATCACGAAAACGGGTACAAATATGTATATGCCACACTTAATATAAATTAAAGGCAACTTAATGGGAAATGCAACCAGCAAATAATATACAGGGCGTTCCATTTAAAAAACTCAAGAAAAAGCCATTTGAAAAATATCAAAATTGATTAGGTGCTAGGAACACCCTGTATAGCGCATCAAATTTCTTTGGGCACTATCACCTCCCTATTAGTATTGGTTATTTTCTGACAAAGTTGTAAGAAAATATCTGCAAAAATGACGCTATTACGTAGTTTTCGGAAAAGGCCTGCAACGGCCATTTTTTAATAAAAAATTGAATATTGCAGAAACTATTAGCTTTACGTCAATATCACCTGATACAATTAGTAAGACAATTTTCTTCGCAATCATAATATGTTATAATATACAGGGCATTCCATTTCAAAAAGTTAATTTATTTTCTGCTACGCCTAAATGCAACACCCAGTATAAATGAAAATAATTTTACGTTGTAAAAAATGATATGCCAAACAACTTTTGTATTAAATATTTTTTTCCATCTCTAAAGATAATTGCTATATCTACCACCGCGACTCTAGTGACTCACCCTGTATATATAGGAGAAAGGTATTTGTCGGGCAATTCCAATTATATATATATATATACTATTTCAAAGTTATATATATATATATATATATATATATATATATATATATATAACAATTTTTAAATGAACGAATATTCTAAATTGCCCCCCAAGAAACTATTAAAAAAAAATCTCCTCTTTTTACGGTGGGCACCCCTACGGCTAAACGAATGGTACGAAATAATAAAATGAAACGCCATTGTACAGCTTAGATATAATTAGGCTTACCATAATTATGAAATTCCAAACCGGGACAGAATGACGTTCGAAGACATATAAAATAATTATGTAAGTAAAACGTAGAATAAATCGAAATGATCGGTACTTTTGTGACAAAAAAAACAGAATGAGGTATAATTACTTATTACTTCTATTTTTGGATAGTGTACTTTTCTAAATATAAGGATTATTATTTAATAAAAATTAAAAAAAAAAATATTATCTGCTTTAACCATAGCATAAAATTTGAGATGCCAACATTTATTTTGTAGAACAATAAATGAAGTCAAATTAGACTATCGTTGCAAATACTCGGACTTACTCTAACGCGGAGGAAGAAATTTATGGGGATATTAACTACGATGGCGAACATGAAGAATAAAATAAGATGGCGTTTCCAAAATATTTTTGTGGAAACAATGGAAAATGTAATATTTCCACCGAGAATTTGAAGTTCGAGACTTATACGCATTGACCTGAGAGGGCTGACATGTGCACTCTTGACAATCGTACTGAAATAACTATTATTTATTCAGTTTACAATTCTCGATTTATTTAATTATTTATTCTTATGAAAGTATTACTGACACTGTGACATAAATTCATAGTAGCAGTTTACAATGGCTGTAAGTTGTTGCATGAACAGAAGTATTACTACATTAGTGAGATTGTTGAATTTCGACCAACAAGATTGTCGCAAATCAATAATAATTGACAAAAAGTGCGATACTTTTACTATCCAAAATTAGTTCCTTTGTTTTATCATTGTTAGTTACCCCGGAAAGATTTTTTTGAGGATTCTTTTTTTTTTATTTTAATTTCACAATATCTCGGAAACAGTTGACAAAAGCCTAATATAAGTTGATGTCAAAACAATTAGGATAAAAATCTTACTGAAAACTGCAATAATATACCTAGTGTTCCATTTAAGCAAACATATGTTTGTGTTGGTACGTTGTTGTGTGATATTGTGTAAGCATCAACATATTTTCTTGCTGTAGAGCGTATGACTGTCTGCAACGTGTATGTATGGAAAAGACGTAAATTTGATTTCTTAAGCCCATTAATATACTTTGTTTATAGCGTGGGGCACCCTGTACATAATATTCTAAAATCAATACCAAAGAACCTCCATTATACAACTTTAATTCGACCAATGGTAGAAAATTATGCAGTCATTTTTGGAAAAGTTATAAATATTTTGCTAAACCAGAACACCGAAATGTATATTCCATGTTCAAATGAAGACACCTCAGTAGTTCGCATCGGAGCATTCATGAATGACTAACCGAACTAATAACCTACAATTTTGTGTATGATAGAAAGTTATTCAAACATCGTTTTAAAAAAATAATAAATATTTTACTTACGTAGCCAAAATATAAATTTCCTCCAGGTGCTCTACATAATATTGTCATATGGATGTTTTTCATCTACAGTTTCGTTCAGCAGAGAAATAAACAATTTTTCTGTAGCAGAGATACATTCGTTCTATAAATTCGAAATTGTGGAATTGCGTTGAAATATTGTTACAATCACTAATCGATTAGTCACTATTTAACACTTTGTTGCTGATAACCTTCGAATCATGATAACGTGTATTTCTCATAAAAGGCAGCATCAAAAGCATGAGGGCAGTTTTCTTGACAGAGAAAATTTGATTTGCGCCCTTTGTACATTTCTAAAATATTTCAACTTGCTGACAACTAAGATAGAAATCTGTGATAGTATGTTAAGAATTTGAACCGGGATATAATACCAAACCGGTCGGGACACCGGGATCTGTCTCAAACCGGGACTATCCCGGTCAAACCGGGACGTATGGTAAGCCTATATATAATGCTACAAACTGATGCGCATACATTTTTAAATGTCAAGAACTTAATAAAATGGCGACCATATAAATGAAAACTGCTAAAAATAACCGTGTTTTTGCACATTCCGTCGATGCTAAAAAATAGAGGAAAAAATTAAATAAAAATCTGGCCGGCTTAATTTCAAGATAAAGTACATATTGTGCGTAAATCTCTATACAATCGGTCAATAAGTTTTCTGGTTATCACGTTCACCGATTTAAAAAAAACATACTTTAGAGAAAAAAGCGCTTAAAGTATTAGGATTGTTTTACATCCCATCGATTTGGTGGGGATGAGGGGGGTCACAACTCAACCATATATGACATTCGGTATGCACGGTTGTATCAAAAAACTTAACCCTTGCCTTTCTAGGTATCCTTGCAAACTTCAAACACCAACTGCTCTAAGCTGTGAAGCAAAAATATTTGTAGTGTCGTTATTTTTCAAAATATTGACTTGATATTTGGTGAGGGTGTAGGTAAAGGTCTAAACTTCATGAAAACAAAAAGAAAAATCTTGAGGATTAGAGCAAATGTCTTTTTTTGTATGGAAACCTTATAACTAATTAAAATTAGTTAGTTAAAATTTACTACAATTTTGGATTTTGAGTCCGCAGTATAGAATTAACCATTTCTATTTTTTAAAATTGGCCATCATATGTGATTAGTGGTAGAAAACAACCTTAAATTCCAAGTTGTATAAGAATTGGCACAAAACTTGCAAGAAAGTTTGTGTCAAAATTTTATAAGTATTCATCAAACAATGACAAAATTACAGAATTCCGGCTCATTTTCAAAGAGAGACAGACTTATCTGGTGGGTAAACATACTGTCCGTTAATATCGTTTTTCTGTGATTATACACCATTTTTCCGGTAACTTGTGCGGTCTTATCTCCTGAACCGCTTCAAGGGTAATCGTAAACCGCGTCTTTCATTCAATGCTTAAAAATAGCGCTTGTCCGGCTAAAAATAGTCGCTAGTACGTAAATCAGCAAAACGAGCAATCGCAGTAGGCGTTCGCAAGCTCCGACGATTTATAGTAACAATGGCAAAGCGTGGCTTACAACCTCTAGCTCTAAAATTGAAAATTGTCGAACTCTAGTAGCGGGCGATATTGAAAGGGAGCGCGCCGCGCGCGCCCTCTCTCTCTCGCTTTTCTATTTCTAACGTGAATAATGACCGGCCGTACCTAATTAGTTTCAAAGTTCTTTGCTGCTCGGACGGTTGGTGCGCCTGTGGCGCGCTTTCCGCTCTTTCCACGACTATTTCTCTCCTCGGAAATTAGAAAATATTATTTAAGAAGTTCTCGGGTGCTCCAGTGGCGGCTCGTGCACTGGTTTGCAGGTTTGCGCAACCCCCAAAAATAATAGGGAAGGGAAAAGAATTTAATTATATGTGATAATAGTATAATAGTCAATAAGCAACGATATATGACATATAATTTAAGAAAACAGCGAGCATTTTCTCGCGAACTCCAAGCGCAAGTAGGCTATGCGGCCTGGGGTTTGCAGCGAGACCGCAAACGACTGCTACCGCTACAGTGCGTATCGATACATGAATGCTAGCCCACTAGCGAGCGAATTTCATTATAAGGCTGCGATAAATGGTTCTTTGATTAAAGAAATTATTAGTTTGTTGAAGGAATTAATGTGGAACTATGATTGACTAGAGCAAAATAAATATTCCAAATAAATTAATCTCTACAAGTAAATAAACTAGAGTATTCAATGAAGTAAAGTTAGTTAGCGTCAAAGAAATATGTTTTGATCTAAAAGAATAAATTCAAAAGAATATATTTCTTAACAACAAGAAATATTTCTATCTGTGTATTAAACATAACTAGAACATAACTTGATTAATAAAAAACTATCAATATCGCCAAACTGATGCGCAGTTTCAGTTTTACTCATCCAATAGGGTATTTGACTATTATTGGAAAACCATCTTAGTGTGTTTATTCCTTGACTCTACATTGTAAACGCATTATTTTTCGTAATTATTTTCTCAATATTTCATAAAAATCAGCGTTAAAAATTGAATCACAAAAAGTCCCGCCAAAACGATACTTTCTGTTGTGTGACGTCACCCTATAGTAGATGTCAAATCGGCCCATATCGTCTGTCAGCATCGGCATCGTCGCCGTTTGGTAATTGTGTTGTATGATGTGTTGTTTTTACAATTTCTACATAAAAATGGGTTATAAATGGTGTATGAATCCACAATGCAGAGATATGTGAAGAAAAAATCCTGAGAAACTATTTGTAGCTGTTCCGCAAGATTTGAAACTGCGAAGAAAGTGGTTGGCTCGTAGAAATCCAAATGAAATAAATAGCGACCAATACAAGTGTTTTTTGTTGTGAAGATTACTTCGACATAAGTATAACTGACTAGAATAAGTTATCTATTAAATTCAAACGGGAGAAGCATAAGAGCGCGTTCGGATAACCCTGTATTGTACGGTGAGAGTGACGCGCTGCATAATAGGCGGACTAACGTCATACGGCGTTTATCTGCATATAAGAGAGAGACAGCCGACCCAGGTTATCTGAGCATTGCTCTCCCAATACCCTACCCTGACAAACCGAACGCGCTCTAAGCGTACTAACGAATGACGTCACTGGAGACTGAGCCAATTACAGAGCGTTTTCAATCACGTGATAGGACGTGAATAAAATTCAATTATAATTTTGGTTTTTAATGGAAATTAAGCATATTTTTTTGAAAAGTAATAACAAATAATTTTCTTAAACTATAATCTATTAGGATGACTATAATACAAGCCATATTTTTAATACAGTCAAATACCCTATTGTAACTAAAAAAAAATACCGGCTTGTTCTCTGAGCAAGTTCTATACAAAATTGGCCTTATACTGTATAGTTTATATTTTTTTGTGTAATTGATTATGAAATTTTTTCAACGCTAACATTAACAAACTTTTTTTTCCTTGGTCCGGTTATTTTTACACTTATTCTTCGAGACCCACTAAAATTTTTACGCCTGTGCTAGGATAAAATGTAAATTAAAATTAAAATAAAATGAGATTTTAGTAGGTTGCGAAGGAAACGTGTAAAAATAACAGGGCCACGACAAAGAAGTTTGACATTTGACGTTATTGGCATTCAAAAAACTTTCATAATTAATTACAGAAAAACAATAAAGTATAGAGTATTGTGATCCTTCCTCAAATTGATGGATGAGACAAACTGAAACTGCACGCAATTTAAACAATTAAATATTATTATTAATTAATACAATTAGTAATAGTTTTTAATTAATATAAACTATTTCCTGTAACGTCGGATCAGTATTTTCTTTTATCCGGTATGAAATTATTTCGACCCTAAAGGCTTCAGTGATGGTCTGAAAGTATAGAACTATTGAAAAAATTATGTTGGCGTTAACTTTTTGTGATACCTAGCATTTTGTTAAATAAGATTTATACGAAAGGTTTAGATATAAAATTCCTATAATTGTTTACGACACTACGTCCTAATATGTCAGTTGTTTCATTTACAGAAACCCAGATATAGATATCATTAATGTTTGTCTTAATTATATCTATTCATTATACTTAAATGACGTTTGTAGTTAAAGGAAAAGATATAAAAATGTATGAAAGAATTATAATTTTTTAAATTAACCATCTGACTATACAGTTGGATGAGGTACTCACACTAAAAATATATTTATTTTAATCAAAATATGATTTCTTTGGCGGTAGTAAACCTATTTTTAAGCTAAAGGAAAATTATTTCTTTGAGGGAAATAAATCTCTCCTTGTATACAAATATACTTGTTTGAATCAAACTTAGATTTCTTTGGTGTAAAAAAATGGAAATTAGAGAATTAAGGAGTACTTTTTTTGTGTGAAAATATAGTTATTTTTATGTAAAACATGTTATACTTAACTGGTACCAATAAAAGTTGCAACCCCCATATTTTTAGAGCACGAGCCGCCACTGCTCACTGCTCTGGCCCGTTCTGTGGCCCTTATCGACCCCCCCTATTACACTCCTGCAAATTAAAACTTTGCCGGCTAATTTATGTTCGCATTGTCAGAGAATAAAGGGTGCCAGCTCGAAAGAAATTGCTGTTGATGAACAATTTTAAACTGATATGATTGAATTTGTGATATTTTCCAGTTGGGTATTGTTTTTTTTTGTTGTTTACTTTGTTACGAAGTTAACCACGTTGTTGTATTGTTTGTATTTTTGAGGGATAAATTGACAAATTGGCAGTGTAACAGCATTTCATAGAAAAACACATTCACTGCTAGTGTAAATACAAGAAAACTATATGGAAATGCAAACATAATATTATCGAAATTGGGACTTATTTGTACAAATGGTGTGAACGCTCCAATGTTTATGTAACTGTATGTATGGAGCAAATGCTATTTACACAAGCTTTACGCTCGCTTTGTTGGTTTGAAACTGGCTAGTAAAAATATAATAAAATTATGGAATAACAAAATTTGTCGTGCAGTTCATATTTTTGTCGAATCATATCATTTGCGACTTCAAATTTATTCTACACTGCTCAAAAAAATTAGTAAATTTCTAAATAATAGTTCTAGGCAAATCTAATTTTGTATACTTCAACGGCATATATTTAACTAAAGATAATTACTAAAACAAAACAAAATGGAAATGACTGTCATAGTATCGATGACAGTCGGGTTTTCTGTGGATTGGTGAGGTTTAATACAGTGTGTGCCCTCCACGAGCACGAATCACTTCCTCACACCTGCGTGGCATGCTTCGCACTAGTCTGCGAAGAGATTCTTGGGGTATGCTTTCCCATTTCTCAATCAGGGCTTGTGTCAGTTCCTGTATGGTTAGTAGTGGATTAGAGCGCTTGCGAACACGTCGGTCAAG
Organism: Aphodius sticticus; assembly: GCA_963966075.1. Classification (NCBI taxonomy): domain Eukaryota; kingdom Metazoa; phylum Arthropoda; class Insecta; order Coleoptera; family Scarabaeidae; genus Aphodius; species Aphodius sticticus. The sequence continues at coordinate 72,864,831 of OZ014509.1, forward strand.
CTGATCCCACACGTGTTCAATAGGATTCAGGTCAGTACTTAACGCCGGCCATTCCACGACCTGAATTCCACGTTCTTGTAAAAAGTTTCTGGTGATGCCGGCGGTATGTGGCTTTGCATTGTCCTGCGTTAGGATGAAATTTTGACCGACGCCATATGCAGCAGGCACCACGTGGTCCTCCAAGATGTTTTCGATGTAATTCATGGCATTTAGTCTACCAGGAATCACAACAAGATCAATTCTATTGTCTATATTGATTCCAGCCTAAACGATCACAGACCCACGTCCAAATCTATCCACTTCCTGTATAGTAGCGGCTGCGTAGCGTTCACCAGGACGTCTATAAACACGTACTCGACCGTCGCAACGAGTTAAACAAAATCTGGACTCGTCTGTCATCAGACGATCCAGAGCAAACCTCATTCGCGCTGCTTTGAAACGCTGCGTAAGGCGTGGTGCGCGGACAGGTCTTCTTGGTTTCAAATTCGCTTATTTTAATCTGTTTCGAACAGTTTGATCAGAAATGTCTATTCCGTGCTCGTCTTAGGTCGTTTAGGAGGTCTCGTGCTGTGGCAGTACGCTGACGTAGAGAGGAAAGGACAAGAAATCGGGCTTGATTTTGAGTCATTTCTGGATTTCGACCTTGTCCAGCTCTTCTAACATGTTGGCCAGTCTCCCGAAACCGATTCCATAAACGCTGAATAACAGAAGGGGAATCTCGAAGGTCCCTGCTAACATGTTGAATAGAGTGGCCATGCTGAATAAGGGCGACAGCACGAGCAACTTGCACGTCACTAAGATGCTTCATTTTACTTGTAATCAACGAAAATTGACAACTGAATTCATTTGTCATCTTTAGTAGGCTTTCGTACGTGAACTCAAAGCATACTTGCCATTGTCTCCATTTTGTTTTGCGTTATTAATTTACATTTTTCTACTTTGCATTCACAATGCACACATTGTAACACTGTTTTCAGTGTTACAATTAACACATTGTAATACCGAAAACAGTAACATTTTTGTCTGATTGGTACACAGTGATATCAAATGCCATATGTCAAATGTACAATACAAAACCCAACATAACCACACACTGCATCTTTTTAATCGCTTGCAATCACATAAACTGCGAAATATCAATATTCTATACATATTTAAACATGGGTGTAGCCTGCTATAGTATGGCCAAAGGATTGGGGCTTTCTTAGTTTTGCTGTGTTCATCAAAATACGCCAGCATGACGTTTACGGTGATCTTTTACAACTCTAGTAAGTGATCGTTATCATTCTTTTCAACTAAACATCAAATCCCCTTTTCAGATATAATTCAAGGAGCACATTTACTTTAATAAGGTATTATGCGAAGATCAAACCTACATCGTAGATATGAATGATTTTAATTACTGCTGCGAGATTGTATATGCGCAATAAATGGTTTATCAGCATACACGTACGAACCTATAGTACATTTAAAGTGTAGAGAATTTCTAGTTTATGTGACGTATAAGTTTTTCGGTAATATTTTGGACGCTTGGATGCTCGGTTCAATTCGTATTCGTTTTTGTCGTCGCTTTCGACTTCGTCTTAGTTCTGGTTGTGTGCAACGTATTTGTATTACCTCCATCATATGTAATTTTACTAAGTATAATTTATTCTAATAAACTACTTTGCCGAAATTAGAATTGGGTTTCAATTATAAGTGCTTGTAAATATATAAGCCGCAACGGCTACGTAGCGGAATTAGGTAGACACCGCTATTGAACGTTAAGCGTTATAACAATTCTTTAGTAAGTTCTTGTTCTTCGAAGTAACTAATCAGTCACCGCCAAACACTTCTATTCTGATTAATATACTTATGAAACTATTTTAAAGTTAACTTTTTAGGTTAAGTTTCACGTATTTATCACAGTAGGGTTAAAAGTGTTGCCCCAAGCTCCATTATGATCATCGTTGCGACCTCGCTGAATATTTATTCAAACTTGTAGGCTAAAGTAGAGTAAAATTGTTCACAATTAGATTTTGTCATGATTTTATCTCATCGATCTCATCTTTAACGAAGTTGACAGTTACTACAGTGCTGCCACGTGGTACCCGCAAAATACCCTAGATTCTAATTTACCGCGATATAGTAACCACAGTTTCTAAATTTATATAAAATTAATAACGCAAAGTAGAAAAAATAGTATATTACACTCGTTTTATAAGACGTATTGGCGCACTCGTTCCATTCAAAACAACTCGTGCGCCAATTTGACGTCTTATAAAACTTGTATAATAATATACTATTTTAAGTGTAACTTAAACTCTTTTGACTTTGCCTTTATTCAAGCTTACTAATAAGTTTCTATCATCTAAGATAAAAATATAATACTTACTTACCTGTTTCATAGTTCTCACGTATTTCTGGCATCTAAATTTTGCACTTGGGATAAGGGTTAAACAAATGAAACCACACATCTCCTAAAAGTCCTTTATTTTACTACTGTATTTCAGTCTTGGAACAGCAGAGTGTATAACGTAACAACAATAGGTAACAACAAGGTAACAAGTAGTAAAAAAGTGCGAAAGGAACTCGACTAAAGACGTTTCTGGTAAACACATACCGGGTGTATATATATATATATTTTGTACTATACTCAGTTGCTTTTATTTTTCATCGTACCTGTTGCAGGGCAATCACTCCTTTTCGCCGGCAACTCCGTCTTCTGTTCAAGTCGTACCAGGATCCAGAAGGAACATGCCTCAACCGCATTTGTTTTACAAGAGCAAACCATCGCTTATTTCACCAAAATTGGCACGCTATGGTGGACCATCTTCACGACCAAGACCTATTTAAAACAAAACAGAGAATCGTGGTTAATTATGGAATAGTATTTCAGTTTAATTTTTGGTATTCACAGTCTTTAAGTCTATAAAAATTATCTTAAAACTTATGTTAAAACGCGCTTAAAATGCTAAATTAATTTCTTTTTTTCCCTAATTTAAACAGTGTTGTTTATTTAAGAATATTTTCTAAATTGTTTAAGTTTGAATTGAGAATTAATAAATACGTTGTTGTCTCCTAGATTGTCAAATGTTTATATATTTATATGAAAAACAATTTTCTAATGCAACCATTTCCATATAACGTGAAGTTGACAACGAAAAAATATACAAACAAAAATTAGCGTTACTATAAGGTACACAGAATTAAGAATAACGTTCATGCACAAGTTTTTTTAACCTCATAACCAATCATGTCCTCACAACACTGAAGAGTAGGTATAGATGTTACAAAATAGTTATACGATACAGTAACATACAGAATACTTTTTTTTAAAGCGTACATAATGGTCAGATTTTGTAATTTGGCAAACCATTGGCGTGTCTGTTAGGCACCCGGCACACATAGTTTACTAATGACTGGGATGAGCAACTCACACAGAAAACAAGAGAAGAAAAAAAGAACTATTTGGCAGTCGTCCACGAAAATGGAGGATAGTATTCGATATTGGTTTACTTGTAAATGGGAAACTCTAATATCGGATGAAGAATTTTTTAACATAGGTAAGCTTACATACAGTTACTAAGAATTTACCATATGTGACCACGCACGAGAGAATCGCTCTAACTGCCATCTCTCGTTTCGATAGTATTGACTCGTGTTCGAAGGCCTATAACTCTAAAACTACTCAACAGAAAAAAATTACATAAAGTATGTCTTACTCCTGAATCATTTCTACATAAGTTGTATAACTGTCAAAATTCATTGCCTCTCGGTGTAAACATGAGCGCGAGAGAAGTGAAAAAGTACACGATTTTTGCAGTTTAAATTGACGTTCGTCTTTCCGATTTATTTTCTCTTAAACCACTTACCACTCAAATTTCAGTTTTTGTTTAGGTTGCATCTAGAGTCTCTTCTATAGATTGGCGTTTTTGTTTTCTTCAGTTTTTATGTAATAAAGGTTGCGAACGAGATTTTGATGGAAGCCGATATCTCAGGAACCAATGTTAGCAGGACAACGCAGTTAGCATGCAAATAATCCTTATTTACTGCGATATACATCCCTTGAATTTAGTAGCATTTCGACTATTTGTTAATTTTTAAGACCGAAATAAACATGAACAATATTTTGCGCAGTTCGGCTTCCCTCGCTTGTGGGCTTTGGTGCGAGGCAGTCGAACGAGATGCGAAATTTTGACGCGATCAGTGAATCCGTTTGAAACCGTGTTTGTAAAATACGCACTACTATTCAAAATTCCGAAATAAAAGTGTTCTGAACGTATCGTACTAATAGTAAATAATCTTCAACTGTACCAGATACGTTTCCATTTACCGTTGCGATTGACGTAGTGCGGGCAGCACGAAATTTATATCATTCATATTAAATCGCTTTAAAAATTACTTAAAAATTATTATGCAATTCTGTTTCTACAGTCGCATTAAATAAAATATGACGATTGATTACGTGCATATCCCGATATCGTGCTTTTGTTACTGAGACATTCCATGAAAATCTTGTTACACAAAACCTATATTACACAAAAACTGAAAAAAACAAAAACGCCAATCTATAGAAGATGCTCTAAATGCAACCTGAACAAAAATGAAATTCTTGTGGTAAGCGGTATACGAGGAAAAAAAATGAAAAGACGAAAGTTAATTTAAAATTGCAAAAATCAGGAACCTTTGACAGTCATACAACTTATGTAGAAATGATACACTTTATTTAAATTTTTTTCAGAGTTATGCGCCCTCAGTTAGGCAGTTAGGGCGATTCTCTCGTGCGGGGTCACATATATTATAGTAGATTTCGACTAGTTTTAATTTTAAACGTTAAATTGATATTATAAAAATTAAATTAAAACTTTAACAATAGTAAGAAAATAAAATGTGTGCCACGTGTCAGTACTGATGGGTTGAATTTCTTAGTAAAGTAACACATCTCAAAATTTAATATTATTTTAAGCTGTGATTATTATTCTTGAACTATTCTTGAATTATTTTGGCATTGTGTCACCTTCATTCCAATCAATTGTAATTGATTATACTAAATTAACAGTTCAGTTTCTCGTATAGGTTCCATAATCATTTTGATAGTAAATTCTGTCTGCTGCAATGTGGTATTTTTAGTTTTGCGATTAAGTGAGTGAGATTCGAAGAATGAAGGATCTGACAGATACAATTTTTCAATGGTTTTTAATTAATTACATATTTTCCTGTTACCTATGATTCTAAACATTTTAATATGTTACTACTGGAACCATACGCTATCTATGGGTATCAGTTTCATCGATTGCAGTTAATCTTCTTAATGCAACGTATACAGTTGTCCACGGAAAAGGTGTTGAATAGGAAAAACTTCTTTATTTATAATTTTATCAAAAAAAATTACTCTTGATAAAAATTTTTGCTAGTTCTTATAGACCAGGCAATAGAGACTTTTTCGTGACAAAAATAGTATCAGCCAGCCGCCGGTCCCAGGTCACGTGGAACAGTCCGTAGATGTATTGTGATGTGTTTTCGACTAGTAAATATCATTACTTAATTTGTTATAAACAAAAAACCTAAAAAAATCGTGCTTTTTTTCGTTGTTCGCTTGTAAAAGGTGAACCGATGGAGCAATCTTGATACGAATTGTGGAGAATGAAAAGACGAAAAAAATGAACCCTACACGGACCCGATCGGATTAATATTAACGGAGGAAATTCGGAAGAACCGGAGAAATCTGCATTTTTTTCAAAAATCTATAACTCCGCCATTTTCAAAGTTGTAACGCAGGCTTTTCGCGGGAAAGTAGCGATTGATGGGTACTTTAAGTGTGCACAACCCAGGCGTTGTCCGATGATTAGTTTTTGCCCAATTGCGATTTGAATTTTTTTTATGCAATATGGTTCGGCGAGCCTCGATGCGTCGGAGGTGGTCCGATTTTAATTTTTTTAACGTATTTCGAAAGTAGAAGTATTGTGCTACAAAACGTCTATTCTGATTTTGCGTTAAAATGTTGCGAAATAGGCGCAAAATGCTTGCAAATTTGACCGAAATCTGCCGCGCGCTCAAACGCTGTCGAGTAGTGGGGTAGGCGGCCGACTCGGGGAAGCGCGCAGCGCGTTGTGATTACTATAGATACGCGCTTCCCCGCGTCGGCCGCCTACCCCCACTACTCGACTGGTTTGGAGCGCGCCGCAGATTTCGGTCAAGTTTGCAAGCATTTTTCGCTTATTTCGCAACATTTTAACGCAAAATCAGAATAGACGTTTTGTAGCACAATACTTCTACTTTCGAAATACGTTAAAAAAATTAAAATCGGACCACCTCCGACGCATCCAGGCTCGCCGAACTATATTGCATAAAAAAATTCAAATCGCAATTGTGCAAAAACTAATCATCGGACAACGCCTGGGTTGTGCACACTTAAAGTACCCATCAATCGCTACTTTCTCGCGAAAAGCCTGCGTTTCAACTTTGAAAATGGCGGAATTATAAATTTTTTAAAAAGACGCAGATTTCTCCGGTTCTTCCGAATTTCCTCCGTTAATATTAATCGGATCGGGTCCGTGTAGGGATCATTTTTTTCGTCTTTTCATTCTCTAGAATTCGTCTGTTGACAGTATCAAGATTGCTCCATCGGTTCAGCTTTTACAAGCTAACAAGGAAAAAGAGCACGATTTTTTTAGGTTTTTTATTTATAACAAATTAAGTAATGATATTTGCTAGTCGAAAACACATTACAGTACATCTACGGACTGTTCCACGTGACCTGGGACCGGCGGCTTGCTGATACTATTTTTGTCACGAAAAAGTCTCTATTGCCTGGTCTATAAGAGTATGATTGGGATAGAAACATTTAAGATATTTTATACGCGGTGTAAATAGTACAAGAGTAAATTCCATTTAATTTGAGAAGATATGGAAATAAGTTACTAGAAAAAGTTGTTCAAAAGTAAAAGGTAGTCTCTAATACCAGTTTTCGAACAAATCTGCCTACTTTTATTTATTTGTAATCATCAAATTTATTTTATTTTTTTCCTATTCAACACCTTTTCCATGGACATACTGTATAAAAATGTAGAATGACTGGACTATGTGCCCAACTATTTGTCAACCAATGTTTCAAGTTTTTTTTTCATAAAACACTCAAGTACGAAGATAATTTTCAAAACGCTGTATGCATACATAAAAAATTGAAAACGTGGGTTTCCTCATAAAATAGTGTTAAAACATATGGACAAAATTCCTTTAGAATGTACATAATTGGGGTTTACCCAAATATATTAAAATTCATTACTAATTTTGTTAAGTATATTATATACAATACTATTGTGAAAATACTATACGAAAACCTTCAAGAAAAATGCAATGCAACATGTTAACCGATCAGTTGATGTCTGGACTAATAGGTTTTAAAATAAAGTTACTTTACTCTTAAGAGTTTTCATAGTTTTGGTAACACACGGTACATGCAAGCAGATAATCAAATTCTAACATTTGCATTTTAGGTTTAAGACAATCTAGAAGCTTTTATAAAGAATAATATTTCCTGAAAAGATATTTTTTTCCATTACTATCTAACTTTCTGCTGGACACAATACAGGTACTGTAGATCAAAAATTTAGAACGACTGGACGTTATATACGGTATATCACAATTTACCGGTTAAATAAGTATACTGTATACCGCTTTTGGACTGTAGTAAGCAAAGTTCCATAGAACTATAGATCAACTATATTATGGAGTGCTGTGCACAATAGCTATTCAGATTTCGACTGATTTATGTACATCGGAGGAGAATTCGCCGATATACAGCGAAGGGGTGCGAAGGGGAGGGTACGCGAAGGGGTGGGAGGTGAGTAGTTCGCGGCCTCGCAAAACTTGGACGGATTTAATCCTAAATTCGTACCACTTGTATACAAATTGCGAACAGGATTATGCGGATCACAGAGTGATGTGTGCGAAATTTAATGCACCAACCAACTTCAGGTAAGTGCTTGGTAACTGCCGCTGTTCCATGAGTTACTGGCACGCGGTATATAACCAGAAATACAATGGTCTCGAAAGTTTGAAGTGTATATCTCGTGTATGACGTTTAGATATGCTCGATGTCACATGGAAGGCCTCCAAGTTCAATTGAATTGACGATTTAATCTTGTAAGGCAGCATTGACTACCATCTAAAGAGTTTTAGCTGGTAGACAAGATTCATCAACTGAAAAGATTAGTGTTGAAGGCAGCTAAGCAAAAACTTCAAATATTCGAACATGAGAGTTGCCTCTTTGAAATAAAGAATAATAAAGAAAAGTAATAATGATAAAAATGGGAGTCATCGATAGTATAATTGGAGTGCGTTGTGCTAGACGCACAAAGGCCTACGGTTCAAGTCCAGGTACTGGCTACAATTTTTATATTTTATATCCAAAAATTCACATCCCGCCTATTTGTTACCATAGTACCATGTTACCTTAGTTTTTACTTTATCATACGCAGTATGTAAAGTATTGTAATCGTGCCAAAAAAATTTTTTGAGATTTTAGCGGAAATATGCCTTTTCGGGTCCCCTGAACATTTTTGACCAAGGTACAAAAAAATGTCTGTGTGTGTATGTGTGTGTGTGTGTGTGTGTACCCGTTTTTGTGGCGACGATTCCGGAGAAACTACTAAAGGTATCGGGACGAAACTTCATATTTACAAGTTTCATAACCAAACTTAGAGCTGAAAAGCTTGCTGTTGAAAAGAGTCCAAAGGAACTGGTGGTTTACTCTTAGCATTTTTCGAAGATTTTGCAAATGAGCCGCTACTTGTGTAATGTCGTCAAAATAGTTAAATAATAAATTAAAGGAGAGAAAATTTTCTATAATTTATGTATATGACATTTTTTGGTAGAATTTATAGTTTAGCTGCATGAGGAAATTCTATTTCATCGAGATCGGTCGTACTGCATTAAAACTAGTAGCCAGTATATGTCAGATTTTTTGATTCTAAAGAGAGTAGCTAGTGTCAAACGCTAATGTTTTGAAAATACTACTGTCAATATAGGCTGCGTTCGGATATTGAACACCGTTACACTTTTTACACCCAATAACACGTCAGTGTCATTTGGACGGTGTACCCGGTGTCAACGGAGTACAATATCCGAACGCAGCTTTAATCGAGATATCTGTCTAGTTCTACTAGTTTTATTTTAATGCAGACATAGCCGATCTCGATCAAATAGAATCTCATGCAGCTAAACTATTAGTTTTATATATAGTATGATAAAGTCATGTGCCTGGCCACATCAGATTTTTACTTTATTTCACCTTACACACCAGTCAAATGGTGTTTTGGCCAGGAAAAACGTTTTTTTCTTTCATTCTATGTTTTTTGGGGTGCTGAATCCAGTTCAACCAGTTCTCGCGGCTACACGGTTTTGCCAAAATAAATGATTAAGATGTGCAATTTGTAGGAAAATTAATGTAGTTTTAGCACAATCCTAGCCTATTTAACTCACTGGAAAACTGGGTTTTACACATAGTAGGAAAATTTGGACTTTTTTTCAGCACACTCTAGCAGCCAAACAGTTCAACCAAAAATGCATTTCAGGGGTACTCTTATAGGAAATTTAATGTACTTTATTTGTGTATAGGATGGTCTACCTCGAAAAGTGCATATGATCACTTTTTCGCAAAAAACTCAAAAAAGGTCGAAAATTTTTAGTTTTTTTGCGATTTGCGTTGTGAAGCCACATCCGTGGAAAGTAGCAAAGTTGAAATTCGGTTTCAACACCCCAAAAACATAGAATCAGAGAAAAAAAAACTTCTATATTTTCTTCCTGGAACAGGCACCCTCGGGAACGATTTGACTGGACTACTTAGTTTTTCACAAACTTTTTTTATATTTAAACTTAATATTAGTTTCAAAATAAATCGTCAAACTAATTTCAAGTTGAGTATTAAAAAATCGGTCAAAGATTACAGAAGTTATTAAACATCATAGTTTACCAAAATGGATCACGCGTTAGACAGAATCATAGGATAGATCCTTTAAAAGTAACAGAGACTCTTCTGAAACCTTTTTTATTTGACGTTAATGATGAAAGACGTTTCTTGTTTGAAATATTTGAGATCGAATAAGTGGAAAACAAACAAAAATGGATATAATAATATTAAATGACTTTGATTCCTACAAACTTTACTATATAATTTTCTAAGTAGTCTAGTCATTTTAGATTTAGGTAAGAAAATAATACCAATAGATACAGAAAAATGTCTTGAGCATCACATCAGAATATTTACTCAATCTTAATTGAAATTAATTAAAAACTATCAGTGATTAAAATAAATCGTCATGAAATGTCTAGCTATACTTAGCAGAAAATATTTTTCACCATCTTTAAAACGACGGATGAAGGTACATGATAAACAAAGTGTCATTAACAAAGAGTTTTAAAGTCATTACTTTAAAATAATAAAAGATGTAGGTTTGGGAGAAAGTAAAAAACGATTTTTCAGAATCGGGTTATTATGTTAATTCACCCAAAAATACAGTAAAGTTTGCTGATATTTACATAATATCTCGATTATTTAAGATTCTCAGAAACCCACATCTTACAACATTTTTAAGTAATTCTTTGTTTATATTTGTCTTTAATATGGTGTATAATTTGTGCTACTAAGCTTAATACTGTTGGAGATATAGATGCAAACATGTATTGATTAATTTTTTAAATCAGTTATAGTTTTGTATTAATTTCAATAAAAATGTAATCAAAGATTCAGAAAACATTTTGATATGATGTTCATTTTTCTGAATTTATTCGTATTATTTTCATAGGCGGGCGAATTATTTACTAAAGAGCCGAAACTATCAAAAAATGGACAAGCCATAATATCATAATTTACTTTATGTTTTACTTTTACTTTTGTTTTCGGAATGAGGCGACATATTTTTTCTCCAAAATTAGAGAAATTATTTCTGAATTTAATAAAAACTTAAAAAGATTAGGAAAAAGACATTTGCAAATTATTTGTTGATAACTTTTCAGATCGACGATTTAGCATAGAAATTGTGGTTATGGCATTCTTTGTGAATTTATAGCAGCTAAACCCAGTGTCCTAAAAACTTCAAAAGAGTTTCAAAGTAAACATGCAACTTTGTAGTTTCATCTGGTATCCTGAAAGTATGTTTAGGACATTGATTTCAGCCGCTATAAAAATCACACAAATATTTTCAACATAACAGTTTTTGTTTTTTTTTACTTTATTTCATAATGACCTCAACTTCAAGCCGGGCTACACATTCGTATACTTCACAAATATCAAATTATTGCTAAGTATATGAATATTTGTCAAGAAAAAAAACCTGCTCTATTCAATTCGTACCGAGTCAACCTCTAAAATAAATTTATATATTCGACGTTCGGCTGTGCGGACGAGTTTTTTTACGCCATATACTTGGTATTTCCAATACCCACTTGAAGTGGGTATAGCAAATGCAAAGGCGGACAAATATTGGTGCATTTATTTGTACTCGATGAACATTTTAGTACGCTGTTTAATTTTTCCATTTTTTAATTTCGTTCTGTGTGTAGTAGGTCATATACTAAGATTGACAATAGATTTGTAATTATTAGTAAGATTTTTGATTTTTCTAAAGGGCGAAAACCGCATAAAATTGTAATTTTGTGAAACCGTCAGACAGACAGTTTTCCGGAAACCGTCAGACAGAAATTAAAAAAAAATTGTCGTTTTTACCTGTCCACATAAACGCAATGTTATTTCTTTCCAAGAAAAACGTACACCATATACAGAGTGTATCCTAAGTTGATGCTTTTCTATGAACAATATAGATGATACTCATTTATGAGCTTTCAAAATATAACCTTTTTGTTAAATAGAAAAGCTACACAAAATTGTCTCTACTATTAAAATATTTTTAATCGTTTTCGTTTCTCTTCAAGTAATAAACATCATAAAAATTTTATAGACAGCATGTCTATAAAATAATTTATTTGTAAAATTATACTTTATTTGTTTGTATTTATATATTTGTCGATTTTTATGATATTTATTATTTGAAGAGAAACGAAAGCGGTTAAAAATATTTTAATAGTAGAGACAATTTTATGTAGCTTTTTTACTCAACAAAAAAGTTATATTTTGAAAGCTTATTTGTCTAAATTTTTGTTTCAGAAGTAGTTGATTTGTATATCAGACAATATTAGGACATATTTATACAAAGAACCTAGTAGTACAATTGGATTTAGTAGAACTTTAAAGATGATGAAGAATCCATATCTAACATTTTTTATGGGCAATATCTTCCTAATTTAAATAACAAAATATATATATATTTTTTGATCAAAATAAGTCAATTTATTTAAACCAGTTCACACCAAATGACCAATTTTATTGATTTACAGTTTGATAAAACTAGATGCTGCGAATCAATAATACAGAAAGCTGATGAATTAAACAAAAAATCATTAAAATGAAACCAACAGTTTCGTCAAGATTTGTTTTGTAAATTTCCACAAGAATGCCCTTGTTAGTACGCAGTGAAACTGCACTTATGTAATTAAAAATATGTCGGCATTATAAAATAAAACCTTGCTTGTTCGTAATCAAATTATCAGTTTGATTTGCAAAAGCTAATGTGGAAATAAGGCGAACTAATCGAAAAAATAGCTAGTGCCCATTCGGTACGCTATGTGGCGATGCACCAATGTCCGATGCAGTTACTGTTGCAGTGCAACTCTGACGGTCCGAAATCACAGACGAATATTGTATAAATTTGTTGGTATGTCATAGATTATTTTGAGTTTTATAAAAATGAGCCGGTAATCAAGGATGGATGAAAAATATTCGGTGAACGAACTTAAAAGGAAAAATAAATCACTCATGGCATCGTTTAGACCAATCAATAACAAAAATTTTCGATTTGAATGGCAAATATATTTGCCAAATATTTAACATGCGGCAAATATTTGGTATTTGGCAAGTATACGAATATGTAGCCCCGGCTTTACGCGATAGAGAACTTTTGAGTTCAGATTTCTGTTCAGAGTAAAGAAATCTATCAACCGCAAATCCTGAGCTCCAGGATCACTTGTGAAGTTTTTTTTTTTAATAAAATGGAATTAAAATACTATAAAAAAATACTGACACTGATTGACTCTTTCAAGACTGTCTTTTTACTTAGTTTTCTAAATTCTCCATGACACAAATCTAATTTTCCTGGAGACACTAATATAAACTATCAACAATCGAAATAATTTTCCACCAATTCAAACAGAGCTATTTCAAAATCAGTACGCAAAAATCTAAAACAAACATTAACTCATGGACTCATTCTTATATGAAATTCAATCATTGGTAACCATAATAACCTCTTTAGTGCCTATTTACACGCGATATTAGTAACGAAGGCCAGGTATATTAGTACCTACCATCGATGTGTATAGCATTACATGCCATATTAATTTTCATACTGCAAAATCACCGTATCAATATTACGTAAACCTAAACCTCAGCGGCAATTTTTTTCGTTGTTGATAACCAGCTGCTTTCAACAACAAAATTTCTACAGTATTGCGCAAAACTTGTACGTCACAACTGTATACCCTAGTAATTATTACAGCGATCTCCTTGAATTATTGGACATCGCACTTAATTCACACATACAAAATAAACAACGACCGAAGTGCAAATTTTGTTAATTTTAAGAGACTTAATATGAAAAGTTGAAGTAGAAAATGGTTTAATTTAAACAACTCAGATCAGGATAATAGGGTATTTGACTATTATTGGAAAAACCATCTTAGTGTGTTTATTCCTTCACTCTACATTGTAAATGCTTTATTTTACGTAATTATTGCCTCAATATTTCATAAAAATCAGCGTTACAAATTGAATCACAAAAAGTCCCGCCAAAACGATGCTTTCTGTTGTGTGACGTCACCCGATGGTAGATGTCAAATCAGACCATATGGTCTGTCAGCATCGGCATCGTCGCCGTTTGGTAATTGTGTTGTATGATGTGTTGTTTTCACAACTTCTACATAAAAATGGGTTATAAATGGTGTATAAATCCACAATGCAGAAATACGTCAAGAAAAACTCCGGATAAACTATTTGTAGCTGTTCCGCAAGATTTGAAACTGCTAAGAAAGTGGTTGGCTCGTAGAAATCCAAATTAAATAAATAACGGCCAATACAAGTGTTTTTTGTTATGAAGATTACTTCGACATAAGTAAATATGACTAGAATAAGTTATCTATCGTACTTTCGAACCAGGTATTATCTGATCTGACAGCTTAAGGTTAGGGCTATCCTAACCTACAAAGTTATGCTTACATGGCACTTTAGTGCTATTAAATTCAAACGGGAGAGCGCGTTTGGATAATGACGTCACTGGAGACTGAGCCAATTACAAAGCGTTGTCAATCACGTGATAGGACGTGAATAAAATTCAACATTAATTTTGGTTTTTAATAGAAATAAAGCATTTTTTTTTAAGTAGTAAATAGTTTTCTTAAACTGTAATCTATTAGGATGACTATAATACAAGCCATATTTTTAATACAGTCAAATACCCTATCGTAATAAAAACTCTTCATATGCCAAAAGCGTTCTTTTGGATGATTTTGACGTGTTTCTAAAAAACTACAAAGTTTTCACTTAGATCGTTATTATTCTGTATAATAATACTGAATAGCTCTATGCAACTTTGCATACTTATCTAGCAGTTAAACAGCATTTGTTTTTACGGTAGAAAAATCGCGTTACCTTTTACGACTGTTCATCAAATTTTAATTTCATTGCATTTTTCAGCGTAAACGCTAGGTTATCGTCTATGATGGCAATTTGAATTTAATTTAATCGTTTTACGAGTTACTTTTACTAGTTATATGGACGGAGTTAAATTGAGTTTGTACACGAGAACGGTCATATATACAAGGCGTAATAACCGTTTAAAATACACGTTTTGTATTTGTATTGTACAGTGAAATAATGTTAGAGTTTATATCTGTTAGCGTTACTACTACAGTTATTTAAAGTTTTAGTACAATTTTCTCATGTGGGAAATGTGTTCGGGGTTTCCAGGATTGGCTATGAATTGATTTTTCAGGATTTGTTGAAAAGACACTGGAATTAAATCGCAAAAAAACCTAAAGATTTTCGAGTTTTCTTCAGTTTTTTGCGAAAAAGTCATAAAACTATGCACTTTTCGACGTAGACCACTATATACAAAAATAAAGTACACTAAATTTCGTATCAAAAGCACCCTCAAGCGTATTTTTTGGTTGAATGGCTTGGCCGCTAGAGCGCGCTGAAAGAAGGCTAAATTTTCTTACTGTATGTAATGTACGTGTAATTACAAAACAGCTTAGATTCTGATAAAACTACATTAAATTACCTACAAATTGGATAACTTAATCAGTTATTTTGGCCAAACTGTGTAGCCGCTATAGCGCGTTGAAATTTTATGTCACATTACGCGAAACCGCTAAGTCAAGAGCCCTTCACTTAAAATTCAGTAGATACCTGCATTACCGTAAAGTGGGGTGAGATTGATCATTTTAAACTTAATATTATGAATAACTTTTTTACGTTTGGAGTGAAATAAACCATATTTGACAGGTTTTTGATATCTACAGATGTTGTAGTAAAAATTTTCTCAATTTTTTTATTGATTATATTCATTTTATTGTCATCGGAAATCTGTGCACATGCAAAATTTTGCATGGAAAACTCGATTGGACATTGACAAGTATGTGAAATATCGATTACAAGATTTGAACGAAACACACTAACAAACAAGTAAAATTCTTGCCTCTATTTAAATCCCTGAAAATTTTTGAAATTATGTAATTACAAACACCCTTCTCATTTTGTGTTGATAACCTGTAGCAATAAAGCAATTTATCTATTTTATAAAATTAAATTCTTCATCGACTATAAACCGGGGTGAGATTGATCACACCAAGAATAGACCAGGCAATAGAGACTTTTTCGTGACAAAAATAGTATCAGCAAGCCGCCGGTCCCAGGTCACGTGGAACAGTCCGTAGATGTATTGTGATGTGTTTTCGACTAGCAAATATCATTACTTAATTTGTTATAAACAAAAAAACCTAAAAAAATCGTGCTTTTTTCCGTTGTTCGCTTGTAAAAGCTGAACCGATGGAGCAATCTTTATACTGTCAACAGACGAATTGTAGAGAATGAAAAGACGAAAAAATTTAAGGCTACATGGACTCGATCGGATTAATATTAACGGAGGAAATTTGGAAGAACCGGAGAAATCTGCATTTTTTTCAAAAATTCATGACTCCGCCATTTTCAAAGTTGTAACGCAGGCTTTTCGCGAAAAAGTAGCGATTGATGGGTACTTTACGTGTGCACAACCCAGGCGTTGTCCGATGATTAGTTTTTGCACAATTGCGATTTGAATTCCTTTTATGCAATATGGTTCGGCGAGCCTGGATGCTTCGGAGGTGGTCCGATTTTAATTTTTCTTACGTATTTCGAAAGTAGAAGTATTGTGCTACAAAACGTCTATTCTGATTTTGCGTTAAAATGTTGCGAAATAGGCGAAAAATGCTTGCAAACTTGACCGAAATCTGCGGCGCGCTCCAAACCTGTCGAGTCGTAGTGGTAGGCGGCCGACGCGGGGAAGCGCGTATCTATAGTAATCCCAACGCGCTGCGCGCTTCCCCGAGTCGGCCGCCTACCCCACTACTCGACAGCGTTTGAGCGCGCGGCAGATCTCGGTCAAGTTTGCAAGCATTTTTCGCCTATTTCGCAATATTCTAACGCAAAATCAGAATAGACGTTTTGTAGCACAATACTTTTACTTTCGAAATACGTTCAAAAAATTAAAATCGGACCACCACCGACGCATCCAGGCTCGCCGAACCACATTGCATAAAAAAAATTCAAATCGCAATTGTGCAAAAACTAATCATCGGACAACGCCTGGGTTGTGCACACTTAAAGTACCCACCAATCGCTACTTTTTCGCGAAAAGCCTGCGTTACAACTTTGAAAATGGCGGAGTTATGAATTTTTGAAAAAAATGCAGATTTCTCCGGTTTCTTCGAATTTCCTCCGTTAATATTAATCCGATCGGGTCCGTGTAGGGTTCATTTTTTTCGTCTTTTCATTCTCTACAATTCGTCTGTTGACAGTATCAAGATTGCTCCACCGGTTCAGCTTTTACAAGGGAACAACGAAAAAAAGCACGATTTTTTTAGGTTTTTTGTTTATAACAAATTAACTAATGATATTTGCTAGTCGAAAACACATCACAATACATCTACGGACTGTTCCACGTGACCTGGGACCGGCGGTTTGCTGATACTATTTTTGTCACGAAAAAGTCTCTATTGCCTGGTCTAGAACGAGTTGATCAATCTCACCCCGTTGTATTTCGAAGGTCAGTACGATCCAAGAAAAACATATACGAATCTGCAGTTTGGACGATAACCTTCCCAAGGAATGAATGTACAGTTTCGTCTTATACATAGTTTTGAATATAGCTCGTTAGTGGTCCAGTAACTAAAAGTTTGAGGCGTATAGAAATTGACTCTATTTTCATGGTTTATTTTCAGTCACAAAAAATGACACCTCCTATCTACGTGCGGTTCAATGATATACCGATTCAAAACCAAATATATTAGCACAATCATCAATCTCACCCCGTGAAGTCAATCTCACTCCGTTGTACGGTATTAGGTACTATTTTTTTTATTAAAAACTATATATTTGCTCTTTTTAATTGACACTCTTGACTTAGCGGCTTCGCTTAGCTTAATATGACATAAAATATCAACCAGTTCTTGCGGCTACACGGTTTGGCCAAAATAGATGATTAAGATTTGCAATTTGTACGGAAATTAATGTAGTTTTAGCACAATCCTAGCCTTTTTAACTAACTCTAAAACTGGGATTTACACAAAGTTTTTTTGGCCTTTTTTTCAGCACGCTCTAGCGGCCAAACAGTTCAACCAAAAATGCATTTCACGGGTACTCTTATAGGAACTTTAATGTACTTTATTTTTGTACAGCATGGTCTACCTCGAAAAGTGTATAGTTTCATCACTTTTTCGCAAATAAAACTCAAAAAAGGTTGAAAATGCGATTTTCGTTGTGAAGCCACATCCGTGGGAAGTAGCAAAGTTGAACTATCATTAAAAAATAAAAAATCTAGGACTATAAAATGAATATATTATTATAAATTTATCAATAGTTTAATAATAATTTAACATCAAAAACTGCGATAAACACCTAACAAATTTCAAAAGAGTATATTCAAACAAAACTAGAACACCAATAAACAAGTTGGGTTGGTATATAGAAGCGGCAGATCTTGCGAATTAAAAAAGTGTACGTTTACCTAAAATTATTTTAAACATACACAGAGTATGCGTAATCTGTCGACTGTTTGGGATCACAGAATCACAGTGTATAAATACCGTTTTATAGTAACTAAAATTTCTCAGCGTCCAAACATTTTGTATACGTTTTGGAATACCGCTTTATTTATTTAGATTTAATTCGTGCCGAATAATTTTACCTAGCGATTGCTCTTTTTAAACTAGCATACTTTATAACACGTTTACATACGAACGTTTTTGAAATATCCCTTTCGTATATTGCTTCCAATAATATTTAGATTAAATGACATATTCATCAACCGTAGTTTACTTTAGAAGTATACTTAAGTGTCAGAGATTTATACCGTCGATCTCGACTATTATTTGTTTCAAAGCTGTTAGTTTTTACCATTCTGATATCACGTTATGATAAAAGCACACACGTATTACGTATTTCATTAACAAACTTACTAATACAGGGTTAGTTATTAGTACCCGGCGGTCGATAGTCATCAAATCGTTTGAGAAAGAAAAAACGTTTTATACAAGAGTTGTTTGACTCATTAGTTTCCATAACGTAACATTATTTTCATTTATACAGGGTGTTGCATTGAGGCGTGACAGAAGGTCGGTACATTTTTTTAAATGGAACGCCCTGTATATCATACCATATTATGAATACTAAGGAAGTTGTCTTTCCAACTGTGTAAGTTGTACCTGTGTAAAGTAAATAGTTTCTGAGATATTCAATCGTTTATCAAAAAATTGGCAATTGCAGGCGTTTCTTAAAAACTACGTTAATACTAAATTTTTGCAGATATCGTCCTAAAAATTTTGTCACATTATAACTAAGCCCATAACTAGATGCTGATGTCATGAAAAATTCGATGCGCTATACAGGGTGGTCGTAGGGAGATTTTTAAATGTAACATCCTGTATATTATTTGCTAATTGACATGTTCCTTAAGTTCTCTTTAATTTATATTCACTATATCGTATATCTATTTTTACTACTTTTTGTGATATTTGCAATTTAAAGAGTAGTATGCTATTTAGTATCTTAATATTGCTCTGTATACAGTGTGCTGGGTAGCATGATGTAAAATATTTAAAGGGTTTTAGAAGAAGCCATTTAGAACCTATTTAACTAAATTTATTCAAATAAAATATATTACGGTTATCAAGGTAATACACAATTTTGTAAGTATGTTTTGGAATTTTTACAAACGTACAGCGAGCGAACTCGAAGACCTAGTAACTTCAGTTGGGCTCCGAAGTAAACCAGAAACAGTGTAATTTTAGGGGAACTATCATGAAAAATTGTTTTCTTGTGTGAAAATTGTGCGGGGATGTTTCATTGTAATGGTATGTGCGCTCATACACAAAAACAAACAGAAACGCTAAAAGCTGTCTTGATGAGCTACGGTTGAGAACGGGTTTGAATTCACTACAAAAAACAACCAAAAATATCTGCTTACTATTGTTAATTGGTTTAAAATAGGTTATTTTTCTGGAGAGACAATTCAAAATTGGGATAACATGAATGATAGTATGAGTAATATTGATAATGTGAATGGAAAGTGGGTTATTTGTGCTTTATAGATTCTTTTTTGCTATGAATGAAAATCTGAATCTAAAGATGCCTATCAGCTTGCTTTTGTTGCATATTTGGTTTTTGTGTGTGAGCACATAAATCACATCAAAGAAAATCTTATTTTCAACAGTCAGAAGTCAACAAATTTGCACGATAGTTAACCTAAGAGTACAGCGTTTAGGGTTTACTTTAGCAGTAATTTGAAAGTTTTAAATCGCGTGTTCGGTTGCCATACGATACACGGCAAAATATACTTACAAAATTTCATATAAAATTGTTAATATGTTGATAATGGTAATACTTTGTATAAAGATCAAGCTGGTTAAATCGTTTCTAAATTATCTATTCTATCGCCACTTGAACACTTACATCAAACTACGAAATACCTTATTCACAGCAATATTAAAATTTACAATTGCATTACACATATTATACAGGTTGATCCATTTAAAAAACTCGAGAAAAAGTTATTTGAAAAACATCAAAATGTACTAAGCTTAATGAACACCCTGTATAGTGTATCTAATATATTTGGATACTATCACCTACCTACTGGTTTTGACTATTGTCTCACATAGTTTAAAGGCAAAATCGGCAAAAATGTCGTTTTTACGTAGTTTTGAAAAAGATCCTGCAACGGGCATTTTTTTGAAAAACAGTTGAATATCTCTGGAACTATTAACGCTGTGACTTAGCAACATACACGGTTGGATGCACAAATTTAGTAGTATTCATAATACAACAAAATATACAGGACGTTCCATTTAAAAAAATGTAGGTACATACTTTCCTTCACACCTAAATGCGACACCCCGTATAAATGAAAATAATTTTACGATATAGAAAATGGCTATTAACTATCGACCGCCGGGATGCTAATAACTCACCCTGTATAATTTGTTATGTTCAGTGGCAATTAAAAGTTGCACAACACACCAGAAAAGCGTTCAACGCGTGTGTTTTTTCGCGTGAAATGTATAAAAGAATTGCTAAAGCGAACTCAAATTGGAACAGTACTCAAAGCCAGGTCTCAGACAGGCACTAATTGTTGAATAAATATTGCATCGCGTTACGAGCAGACAGGATTTACATAGGTGTGTAGTAATTTAATGTCTGTCTAGTGCGTTCGCGTGGGTCGAATATATACGTTTGTTACATGCATGTCATCTTGTATACGCACGGTAAAGCCCGGTTTAATGTCTGCGTTAAAATGCATTAGTAAATTTACTATGCACATTAATTTGGTGTTGAATCGGTTCTATGGATAGGTACGATAAATGACCTTGTGGCAAACAATTTTGTTGTTTTTTGATTTGCTTTGGCATTGTCACTTTTCTGGATATTAAAATAAATGTCTACACAATGGCTCAGTATTTAGGATTGTGCAATTTTTGTTGATGAAGCTGTGTGTTTCAGTTGTTGATATCATGATTTTGGATAAAAAAATTAAAGTAATTATAAAAAACTTGTTTCGCAATATGATTTTATTTATTAAAAAAAATTCCAATAATATATTTTCCAGCAATTGTCCGGCGGAAACTTGGAATTATTATTAACTTTTCAGTAAATTTTATTCTTCATAAATAAACCTAAAATGCAAATAATCTGTAATTATGTGTTTGCATGTACCGAGTGTTTCCAAAACTATGAAAAACAATGAAGAGTTTTAAAACGCCTTTATGTACAAAGCTATGCAAAAATATTATTTGAATATTATTCAGCAGCTTTTAATAAACGCTGGTCTTTCCAATTTCCTTCCTCTTAAACCGCTTGCAAAAAAAAACAAATTTACACAGAGTATAACTCAAATCTTGTAATCAGACTGGCAAATGTATTTTTCTAATTTTCCTTGCAATAAAGGCTATAAACAAGATGTTCATGAAAGCTATGCGATATCTCGGCAACGAGTATTGGCACGACAACGCAACAGGAACGAAAACAATCGCAAAATTTTGTTTAATGAGACTATTGAAATAAAAACACATTTAGATGTTCAATAATATAAACCGATATACATATGCAATATAATTTTGGTATACCGCGCAAGTACGTCACGGAGTCGAATGGAGTGCTCAATTCGAGGTCGGCTTACAGCCTGCACCGCAGGCACGTACTTAGAATTAAAACAAACATCGTACACATTTATTGATGTAAGCAATGAAAGAATAGTTTGCAAGTGTACAGGAAGTACAGGAAATGCGTTTTTTTTTTTTTTTTTTTTTTTTTTTTTTTTTTTTTTTTTTAACGCATTTTGAATCACCAGCAGTAATCAAATTTAGTATTGTCAGGTAGCAGCAAACAAATAAAATAATAAAAGAAATTATTTTTTTGCAAACGCTAATAATATGCATAACAGGTTGACTTTGGGTAAAATCAACTAATTTCTTGAATAAAGTTTCTTGAGTAACTGCGTTGCGTGCGTACGTGTTTTGCAAGTCTTCACCAAAAATGCTGCAGTGTTATTCCAAGGAAGTAATACAATTTTATTCATTATCAATGTCAGAAATTTGTTTCTGACACTGTATCAAAAGAGGTATGGCAAGATTGTGTTGCGTAAGATCATCAACAACTGATTTTCGGCAGAAATAATATTGCGAAGTAATAAAAATTCACAATATGCATACAATTCCACAAATAAAGAAAAAATCTCGTATGCTAGTTTAAAAAAATAAAACCGAACGAGAAAATGACAAAAATGTTGAATAAGGTCCTGAGAGTTGATCGTTTGAAATCGACGCGCGAAGCATTACATCGCTTCTCGCCCGTAATCCCCTTTCCCCGACGGTAACCATCCTGCGCACAGAATCAATTACATTCATTTCACTCTTAAAAATTGCCAAATAACTTTAATGTTAATGGATGAGCATCATAATAAATAAGGATTGTTTGCGTGCTAACTGCGTTGTCCTGCTATTATTCGTTTCTGAGTTGTCCGGGCCCATAAAAAGCTCGCTTACAGACTTTAGTACATACAAAATAAAGAAAATATGGAAGCACTTTGAAACTACACTTAGGGTGTCTTCTATAGTATAGAAGAGACCCTAAGTATAGTTTCAAAGTGCTTCCATATTTTCAAGAATCAAGATTTCTGAATATCCATGTCTACTTCTGTTGCTATACTCGTGTATATCAAGAAAAAAATCGACGTTCTTTCCGTGCACTGCTGAGCCACCATTTTGTCATAAGATTACTTTACTCTTAAGAGTCTTGAACACTCGGTACATGCAAGCAGATCATTCTAATACACAGTCTAATATTTACATTTTAAATTTAAGACAATCCGGAAGCTTTTATGAAGAACAAAGTTTTCTGAAAAAACAATAAAACTGTTCAAAAAGTTGTCATTGTCTTTGGGTTCCGATCAAAAGTAACTCATGGTTTTCTTGTATCTTTTGGACTTCTTTCTCGATTTGCTCGATGTTGTCTTTGCAAAATAAATCCCTTTGGCCTTTCGTGAAACACTCTCTCCCATATACTGAACATGTCCCTTGCAATATTCTTCCCTGACCTTCCGCCATCTTGGATTAACTTTGCAAGCTCTAGCAGGAAACTTCTTACCATCTTTGATGGTTTCCGAGAATAAACGCCAAGCATATTCATGGGAACACTGTGGCACCAACTACCACAATAAAGAGAAGTTGTTCAAGTTCACAGTGACCAACATTCAAATCCAGTGAACTGTATTGTATAAACTACGTATAACTGGAAGGGACTCGCGCCTTATATTGACAGGAGGCGAGATTTGAGGCAGGCGCAAGCAAAAGAGACAGAGCGATGACGTGGGCTATGTGTCACTGTCTGACTACCGTAGGTAAATAGCGGAAGGCAGTAGTGTTTCGCTTTTATATTTTATTCCAGCTGAACCCATTGCCCTACAAACCTCAAAATGGTCTCATAAATCTTTGTTTTTTTAACAGAATTTCAAAAAAATTGTTCCCAAATGTTTTTGACGCATTTACAGCGATTCTTTAACTGGGCTGTGAACGGCTTCATAAAAAACGGTAAATATACGCAATAACCTGACGAGATATGCAGCTTTTGAAAACGCCTATTCGCTTACCATAAACAAACAAAAGTTATCAATATAACCCTATGTTTCAACTGTCTTTTTCTCGATTTTTTTTTAATGTAACGATATGTTTTGTGAATTATCTTTACGACAATTAACAGATCTATCAATATCAGTACAAAAAATATGGGATTCCCATTTAGAAAGTGTCGATGACGTCATAAGTCGAAAATAATTGAAAGTCGAAAATTAAATTTGATGTAAATATGTATATTTTAATAATGAAAAATCGAAGAAATTTTTCCAATAATAAACAGTTTCAGACATTGTGTCATGTTTCCTTACTTTACGCGCTCAATGTATATTTCGAAGAATTACAAATTTTAAAATGTGAAAAATAATTTATGTATTAAATATTATCGAATAAATATAATCAGCATCATGTGGACTACTTTTAATGTCAGAATGCGTTTCCTTAATTCACTAATACAAAGAGCATTTAGTTATTGGACTGCAAATGTTTCAAATTAAGGAATAACTACTAATATATAACAATAGGGTATTACGGCACTTTTCAAATTCTGTTCTATTACAAAGTAGGTTAGCTTAGCATCGCCCTTTCAAACGTAAAATGCCAAACAACGCTTTAATTTAGGAGAAAACGCGTTTTGAAATTCAAATAAAAATCCTACTTGTGACGTCACAAGGAGGGATTATAATGCGAAACTTGACAACGTCGCGCATTGTTATTTTATGTTGCTGTGGTGCCAACAGTCGCGTAGTTCACTCCGTTTACCGTTCGTGTATTGAGGTTAGGTGGTCAGTGATTTTTTAATATATCAACACCAGCAAACACCATACATAATCTACATGAGCAAACAATAATGTAGAGTTTGTTGTGTGCCGGGTTGCAACAGCAAATCAGTCGAAACACCAGAATTCAATACAACATTTAGACGAAATGGTGTATCTACCTTGTAGTTTCATAAACACACAGGATTATATTATAAGAAATGTATTGTCAATGTATTATTAACAAACTTCTATTTAAGCAGTTATTTTTTACTACTAGTCTTTCCCTCTACATTCAAATTTCTTTGTGAACCATGTGATTGGGGGATGTTTCATTACTTTGTCGTTAATCCACTATGAACAATTGCAAGCTGGTTGAATAATATGTATGACAGTGTATGATCGTGGGCAAATTTTGCGAATTCGCTTTGGTAAAATCATCTTTCACAGAACACATGCTTGCACTGGTAACTTAACAACTTATAACAACTTATTTAATAAGTAATAACTTTACGATACGCTGTAAATAGTACCGTCGAAGTTTGTGAACACACAAACAAACAAACAGCGGTGCAAACACTGTTACAAGAAAATTCCCTAGGTTTTGATCAATTTCTTGGCTACGGTGCCAATTCTACACTTGGCCAATCACGACAGTGATCGGAAAATTCAAATTTTAATTGTAATTTTCTCAACAAATTCTGAATGTAATTTAATTTTAACTTAACAGAATTTCGGGTTATATGCACTAGTACTGTAAAATCGCTTAATACACGCTTTTGCTTAAATTTCCACATGACCGTAATACCCTATTTTAGTTGTGTAACATTTACTTTGACAGTATTTGTTAACCTATGACGTCTAAACTCTTGCAGTATTTGGCAACCTACAAATTTGTTTAGGTTTCATCAATTTTATTCTTCGCGGTATTCTTGCCGACACTTAATTCAGTAGCAATTTCTCGAATGCTGATTCCATCATGTATGTAGTGGAGTTTAAATTATTGCCTTCTGAAATTCATTCAATTGCGTCATTTTTATCTCTTACGTCAAAATTCACGATGACATTAATGTGACATGACAAGCGTACTGACATGGTATTACGAAGCCCAGTTTAATTAGTGAAAATTTGAGTGTCCCCGTTTTTTAAAATACAACTTTTATTCAATCTGCGATTATTATCTCATGTATTTCACTTGACTCTGTTGACTCTGCAACAGTTAAGGGTTGATTAATTTGTTCCAATTAAATTGAAAAAGATATTACAAAAAAAGTTAAATTCAAACCGCATACGGTCATAGTGCCGTATGAGATAGAAAGAGATAGCTTGCCCACTTCACTGCGGGTTGCATACCAAATGCATTTGCCTCACTTATCGACCATTACGACTCCTTTCCAGTTATACGTACTATATACAGTTCCTTGTTTACACCTTACCCTGTCAATTATTTTACAATTTGGTTGTGGTACCAATCCTCTATTGACGTAAAAGTCAGCAGTGCCCAGAGGATCGTATATACCGACTATTGGTGCACTAGTATGTATGACGTCTACGAATTTAGCAGCAGTTGCGAATTTTGTGTAGTTTGTTAGATAAGGCTTGGCTGCATCTAATACTAAGCAAGAAAATTTTATTTGAGGTGATAACCATTGAAGGTTTTCAGTAGGTACTTACTGGAAGACACTTACTGGTTGCTCTACCTACTGTGGCATAGTTTCCAGCCACACTTATAACATGGGCACCCAAACTGAAACCAATCAGGTGAATCTGTTCTGGTTTGACGCCATACTTGATGATGGCTTTTATCATTTTGCCAACAATTTTGCCAACACGACGTACCATTCTGGCAGGAACCAGATAAAAGTAGTTAAGAGCCAAAGGTGACCAATCAATCAAAATAACATTGTAATTATGGTTATCGAGATAAGCATTTTTTAGAGTTTGTATTGATTCAACGTTATGGGTCCCCAGCCATCCATGGCTGATGATTTTTACTGGAAGTGTTTTGTTGACATGGTCGAGTTTCTTCGTCGATATCCATCGGCCAGATTTTGTGTTTGGCCTATGAAGGAAGGAAGCATCAAGTACGAAATATCTTGAGAGGAGTAAATTTGTACCTTTTGTAGAGGTGATAGGTTACGTCTTTGGGAAGTACTGAGTGGAAAGGGCTTAGGTCCAATGCAAGGTCAATAGGCTTTCCTACAACTCTACTGGTAGGTTTGATCAGAGCGCCTATTATGTGTTGTGGTATTTCGATTAGCTCCAATGCAACGTCAATAGGCTTTTCGACAACTGTGCTAATAGGTTTGATCAGACTGCCTATTATGCCTTGTGGTATCTCGATTAGATCTTTTGGTCTAAAGAATTTTCTATTGGAATTATTTGATTTAGCTAGAAGTTGAGTGCTTAATTTAAGTGATAGATTAATATTGATTAGAATATGTTTATTTACCTGATGATTGGTAATATGTATAGCGTTAGGTACCTCCAGAGCATGGCTAAAAAAGCAGATTTACTTTTGTAATACCTTGATTAAAATTACAAAAATAAATTGCTTTTGTTTTAATTTAACGATCTAGATAATCAATCATTGTAACGAAGCAGTGTTCCAAGTGAAATTCCTGCATAACACCAGCAATAGCAGGAGTGATATCATCAGTTAACGATGTTGTGGCAATGGTTTTGATGTTAATAATGGGCTTAAGTCTATTAATTGTGGAATTGAAGCCATATCAATTCTCAAAATTTAGCTTTTTTATTGGACCCAATTTCTGAATATTTGTGAACGATGTACAGTTAATAAGAGTTCGATTATTTTCTGTTATAGACTTCTGAATTAAAAGGTTCAACACACAGTGGTGGATTTTGCACTTTTACCTGACAAAAATTATTTTCTTTTGTAAATGGACTTAAAATAGTCTTTGGATAGGCGAATATACTAAAAATAGTAAAAAAATTGACATTAAACAAGCTATCATTAAAATATATTTTTAATATACAGGCTGTTCATTTTTTATGCAAATTTGGTTAACTTATTTTTTCAAATGGAATATCCTGTATATTTTTACATTTTATAATTCTAAGACTAATTCTAATAATTTTTTATTGGAATAATTTGTTTATAAATTTCATAATTTTTTAGTTATAAGCAATTAGATGAAGTAATACCTCATCTCCTAGTTATATTCAACGAAGATCTGACTAATATTTGGTTTCAACAAGATGGTGCACCGCAGCATTACGGGGTTCAAGTTCGGAATTATTTAAATTCAATTTTCCCGCAGAGGTGGATTGGAAGGAGAGGGTACATTGAATGGCCACCTAGGTCGCCGGATTTACAAATACTGGATTTTTCTATTTGGGGCCACCTAAAGTCCAAGGTTTATACCAATAGGCCGCAAAATATTGATGCGTTGAAGCAGAGGATAGTGGACGAAGTTCAGAGTATTACTGTCGATCATTTAGACAACTGTTTACGGGAATTTGTTGATAGGTTGGGGCATTGTCAAGCCGCTCAGGGATGGCAGTTTGAAAATTTAATTTAATTGTTTTGTTATTTTTTCTTCACATTGTTATTATTTATCCGTTCGGCTAAAATAAATGTTTTGGAGTTTTGATTAATTGCTGATAATTAAAAAATGAATCAATTTATAAAAACCTACTTGAAAAAAATTCTTAGAATTAAAAATTAAAAATGTACAGGACGTTTAATGAGAAAAACGAAAAGTTTTCCATACTTCCATAATAAAATAAACATCCTGTATATTAAAAATATATTTGAACGATAGCTTGTTTAAAGTAAAAAACTTTTGTTTGAATGTTTTTTAAAATTTTTTTACCGATGAAGAATTATTTGGGCGTTGCGCTAATTTTGACTAATTTTAATTAATTACTTAAATCTCAAAAATGATGCATTTTATAAAAAAATTATTTTAATAAACAATGTCCAGAATTAGTCCTAAAATTATAAAATGTAAAAAGATACAGGGTGTTCCATTTGAAAAAAAAAAATTACGCGATTTCTATAATAAAATGAACACCCTGTATAATCAAAATATATTTGAACGATGGATTGTTTAAAGTCTAAAAGCTTTTGTTTGAATTTTTTTTTGAAATTTTTTACCGTTAATAAGCCATCCTGAAGACTAGTTATAATAATTTTTATTTCCGGAATTACCGGAAGTCATAACTGCACTCAGTTTCAGAATTTCAAATTAAAAACTAGGTCTTGTATGGTATCATTGGATAGGTTGGATTCTTTCGTTGGAAAGAAATCTTACTCAATCATAAGGTTTACGAAATAATATCGGTTTATGGAAAAAACTTTTTTTTGTACCGTTGACTGTCCAAAACTGACTTAAAAAGCCTACAATCGCAGTCATCAGATGCGCTAAATCATTGACTATCATCAATATAATATCACTTGCCTTCTCTACTAACGAAGTAGTATGATTTATAAACAAATTTTTCAATCAAATGTTGTTTTTCTTATTTAAATATCTATCCAATGATACCACACACGACCTAGGTTATGAATAGAAGGAGAAAGGTATTTGTAGGGCAATTCCATCATACGAAGATCGAAGATATATATCTCACCGTCGATTAACCAGCTTTCCTATATATATATATATATGGACTAATAGTCCGAAACACGTGTATACGATTGCTTCTTCGATCTTCGATCTTCGTATGACGGAATTGCCCGACAAATACCTTTCTCTTATATATATATAGTGAATCACTGATTGGAGGTTACTAGGTTCGTCGACAAATATATATATATATATATATATATATATATATATATATATATATATATATATATATATATATATATATATATATATATTTATATATATATATATATATATATATATATATATATATATATATATATATATATATTATATATATATATATATATATATATATATATTTGTCGACGAACCTAGTAACCTCCAATCAGTGATTCACTGCTTTATTACAATTATTGGTTATTCAGATCGTTAAATTAAAACAAAAGCAATTTACTTTTGTAACACCAGTCAAGATAAACGCAACTTTGCCAGCCATGCTTTGGAAGCATCTAACGCTATACATAATAGCCATCATCAGGTAAATGAATATATTCTAATTCAAATTAATCTATCATTTAAATTAAGGATTCAACTTCTAGCTAAATCCAATAATTCCAATAGAATCTTCATCAAACCACAACAAATGTTCTCAATACCACAAAACATAATCGGCAGTGTGATCAGACCACAGAATTACTCACAAAACCACAGGATATAGTCAGCAGTCTGATCAAACCACAAGAATTAGACCACCTATAAATGAAGTGATAACAAAGCCCATTGACTTCATGTTGGACCAAAGCCCTTTTCACACACTACGTCGCGAAGACGTAACCTATCATCTGTACAAAAGGACAAAAGGTACAAATTTACTTCCAAGATATTCCATATTTGATGTTACTTTTTCTCCATAGGCCTAACACAAACTCTTGCCTATGAATATCGAGGAAGAACCTCAAGCATGTCAATAAAACACTGGCAGTCAAAATCATCAGCCACGGATGGCTGGGGACCCATGAGGTTAAATCAGTACAAACTCTAAAAAATGCTTACCTGGATAACCATGATTACAACGTGATTTTGATTGATTGGTCGCCCTTCGCTCTTAACTTCTTTTATCTTGTTCCATCATCAAGCATGGTGTCAATCCAGAACAGATTCACCTGCTTGGGTTCAGTTTGGGTGCCCATATTGTTAGTGAGGCTGGAAATCATGCCACAGTAGGTGGAGCAACCTGTAAGTGTCAACTAGTAAGTGCTTAATGAAAACTCGCCATTAGTTCTCACCTGAAATAAAACAAAGATTTTCTTGCTTAGTATTAGATGCAGCTAAGCCTTATACAGGGTGTGTATAAATTGGCGGAAAAGCTATACGTGGCGATGTTCTTCGTAAAATTCTGAGTCAACAATCTTTATACTAAAATGTTGTAGCGTCATTATTGTGCCCTCAGGAGCCATTTGAAAGAAACATAGATTTGGCAACGCTGAATCCAACAGGTGTTCGTGTTACTATGCACTGTAAACAATGGGTCCGTATACCATATACATATCGGCATACTCATTAAACGTATATTCCATGTTGAACGAACGAAAAGATAACGTAAAATACAATAACTAATAAACTAATGAACTAATGAACTGTAGGAATAATCACGGTAGAACGGTAGAACTGACGAAATTAGCACAAACAAGTCAAATTACTTAATTTGATTATACAACTGTCAAAAGTGACAAATGCCAAAATTAAGTTACCCATGTTCTACAGTGTTGCCGAATGTATTTTTATGACAAAATTAACGAAATACCGAAATTAAAAACAAACTTTTTAGGCAAAACGATAACATTTAGGAAAAGAAAAATTTTCAATATTGTTCTTTATTCTAAACTGCAGCTTCTCCATCAATAGATTTCAAATAATAACACCATTCAAGAGATCGGATATCATGACTTTGGAGACCTCGAGAAGACTCAAGAAGCACGGTACAACATTTTAGATTATAGATTGTTTACTCAGAATTTTGCGAAGAACACCGCCACGTGTAGCTTTTCCGCCAATTTATACACACCCTGTATAACAAGCTACAGAAAGTTCAAAACTGCTACAAAGTTCGTGGACGTCATACATATTAGTGCACCAATAATTGGTATACACGAACCTCTTGGTACCGCTGACTTTTACGTCAATGAATTGTAAAATAACTGACATGGTAAGAATTGAAAGTTGGTGACTGTGAACTTGAACTATTTTATTATTTTTAGGGTGTTAGTTAATTCCAAAGTGCGCCCATGATTTAGCTTGGGTTTTATTCTCGAAAACTTCTCGAAAGATGGTCAGAAGATGGAAAAAGGTTAAGGAAAAATATTGCAAGGAGCATGTTCAGTATATGGGAGAGAGTGTATCAAGAAAGGGATTTATTTTCCAAAGATAACTAAGACCAAATCCAAGAAAGAATCAATGAAGAGGACCTTGAGTAACAGTTTTAACAGGGGGAGCTTTTGAATACCCAAAGAAAATCACTTTTTGACAGCATAAAACATAGATTAAGTACTTAATATTTCGTGTATATTTCTATGTATATATCGAATTTTGCATATGCATACTATAAATAAATATATGTGTGATGTTGAGTGCTTGCCAGCTTGTTCGTGTTCACGCCGATACGCTAGAGCAATAGAACGTTGACAGATGTGGGTTATCAAAATTTAAGGTTTATTGAGTGTCCAGGAGTGTAAATTTGACTTGGAATTATGCAAAAAAGTAATAGTTTTGGAATTTTTGTATTCTGACATTCTCTATATCAACAGGTGCTGTTTATTGGCGTTCTAGAATTGTTTGAATATACTTTTGTAAACCTTATTTACTGTATATGCACCTAATAGAAGTTTCTATATGTGAAGTGTAAACTTGGAAAATACAAGCGACATGGAAAAATTACTATTGAAACGATGCTGTTTTTTTTTTTTGTGAAAGTATATAGTGTGGGGTAACAACATTTACTATTGATTGGCGCTTTTTATTTTTAAAAAATGCCACAGCACGAAATTATTAAATTTGTTGAGTAAAGTATACGTTTCTCACAGTTAATTGTAAAAGGTGATAGATAAACGCTATTTTAAATTTAATTTAATTTTCAGATATAAAATGTGAATACTTTATATCAATTTTAATATTTTATTTGTTCTTCTTATCGATTATTTTTATTTCATCGTTTGACGTTTGATAATTTCTTTTATCAGAATCCTATATACCGTGTCCGGCAAAAAGTTGGAAACTAATGTGAAAAATTTTTATTATTAGCTTTTCGGAAAATTTTATTCCTCATAAAAGCTTCTGGATTGTCTTAAACCTAAAATGCGAATATTAGAACGTAATTATCTGCTCGCATGTACCGGGTGTTGCCAAAACTATAAAAAATACAGAAGAGTAAAGTACCTTTATTTTAAAAGATATGCAAAAATATAACTTGACAAGTGTTAAGAAATATTAGAGGACATTAAATACGAAATTATAATCTCTTCCGCTGTTGCATAAACGCTCTGTATATGGAACGTCGAAGGTGACTATAATTTCATATTTAATGCTTTCTAATTTTAAAATACTTTTTCAAATAATATTTTTGCATAGCTTTGAAGATAATAGTTATTTAACCAACAAGTATATTAAAACGAGCGATTAACGATCGAGACTGTTTAACGCACGAGCGATTTGCGAGTGTTTTGATTGGAAGGTTTTATTTTACGTATGTTCGATTGGCTATAATGACGTCGTTTGATTGGCTATAACAAATCATGAATTAATAGAAATCGTGCATTTATAGAGCTTTTTAATAAACGATTTTCTATTCACTAAACATACTCATAAATAAACGATAGACGGAAAAGGTATGGAAAAGAAATTGATAATAAAAAAGTCATTTGTTAATAAAAACACCCGGTTATGTGCAATGGAGAAGGTGATTGAAATTTTGTATTTGATGACCTCTTAACATTTCTAAATACTTTTTTGAAATTACTTTACTTTTAAGACTCTGTAAATTTTTGCATTTTAGGTATACTACAATTCCAAAGGTTTTATGAAGAATAAACTGTTATCTGAAGTTCATATTTTTACTTTATCATACGTAGTATGTAAAGTATTGTAATCGTGCCAAAAAAATTTTTTGAGATTTTAGCGGAAATGTCTTTTTGGGTCCCCTGAACATTTTTGACCAAGGTACAAAAAATGTCTGTGTGTGTGTGGATGTGGGTGTGTGTGTGTGTGTGTGTGTGTATGTGGGTGTACCCGTTTTTTGTGGCGACGATTCCGGAGAAACTACTAAAGGTATCGGGACGAAACTTCATATTTAGAAGTTTCATGGCCAAACTTAGAGCTGAAAAGCTTTCTGTTAAAAAGGGTCCAAAGGAACTGGAGATTTAGTCTTAGCATTTTTGAAAGATTTTGTAAATAAGCCGGCATTTCTGGAATTTCGTCGAAATAGTTAAATAATAAATTAAACTAGAGGAAATTCTGAATAATTTATGACTATGACATTTTTTGGTACAATCAATAGTTTAGCTGCATGAGCAAATTCTATTTCATCGAGATCGGTCGTACTGCATTAAAACTAGTAGCCAGGATATGTCAGGTTATATGTCAGATGTGATTTTAATGACGGTGTAGATAGTGTCAAACGCTAATGCTTTGACAATACTACAGTCAATACAAGCTGCGTTCGGATATTGTACAGCGTTAAGGTGCGTTTTCATTAGTGCTAATGGCAGTGGTAGTAGACGCTATTATAGTATTTCTAATAGAATTTGCTAGTGACTCAAGTTTATGTACATGCAAACTAATGTGTCACCATCACGACATGTGAGAAACACTATAATTTCGTCTGCTACCACCGCCATTACCAACCATTGCCACCAATCGGAACGCACCTTCACACATTCTACACCCAATAACACGTGTCATTTGGACGGTGTACCCGGTGTCAACGGAGTACAATATCCGAACGCAGCTTTAATCGACATATCTGTCTAGTTCTACTCGTTTTATTTTAATGCAGACATAGCCGATCTCGATCAAATAATATCTCATGCAGCGAAACTATTAATTTTATATATAGTATGATAAAGTCATGTGCCTGGCCACATCAGATTTTTATATAATATATACAGGCTGTTTCTTAATAACATGCTAATATTTAAGGAGCTTATTCTTGGGTCCATTTTGAGCGAAAAAAATCATATAAACATGTGTCCTAAAGGGTGTAAACTACAGGGTGTTAAGAAAAAAGTATGTTAATTTTGATGACTTAAATACGTGACAACTTGACTAGGTAGACAACTGTCAAAACTGTTTGTTTACAAAACAAAATCTGCTTCTTACCTACTAGATACGTTTTTAATCCTTGATAATAACAAATTTTATAACAACATGCAAATGAATGAATTTTATTTGTTTATGCGAAAACCGTACGTCAAACGAAAAAAATCAAGAGACCAGATTTGCTCAGAAAAGAATGAGGATTTCAAAAATAATTTTACTTTGAGAATAAGTGTATCAGTGGTCATGAGTTTTTTTTTCTTGAAATAGACCCAAGAATGACCTTAAATATTAGCATGTTATTAAGAAACACCTAAAGCATTTTTTATAATTATTTTGAATTAGTGACTTTTGAAATATTACTTTACGGAATATACATATACAGAGTGCATCCGAAATAATTGTCAAGTGCATTAATTGTCAGGGCTACTAGATAGAACCTTTAAAATTAAGGCACTTACGTTCGTTTGCACGTTTCCACTTCGGTTACACCCTGTATAGATCTTTTTTGTAATTTCTGGAAAAACAATTATTGGATTTTTAGAATTATACGTAGAAAAACGAAGCAATTAAGACATTCCGAAC
The DNA here is from genome assembly GCA_963966075.1 of Aphodius sticticus. Lineage (NCBI taxonomy): Eukaryota > Metazoa > Arthropoda > Insecta > Coleoptera > Scarabaeidae > Aphodius > Aphodius sticticus. The sequence goes on from OZ014509.1 coordinate 72,900,031, forward strand.
TGCACACGTCGCTGTATATTGTCGCAAGGTTTCTTTTATTATCTAAAGAATGTTAACAACTTGGCCTTGCATGTAAATTCTAGGCCTGTTATCAGGGAAAAAATATGCAACCACGCATAAACGTTCCATCTGCCAATTATTACAAAATAGGCTGGATACGCTAAAACTAACTTTAAACTCTCTTTTAAGTTTTGTTATTCTTAGATTGGCCTCAGAAGATAAATTATGTTTTTTTCACCGATGGTATTATTAAAAAGCAAAATTTAGAAATACATTTCCTGGTCATGAGAAAATTGTACTACGCATGTAGATAATACATAATAATAGTAATAAATATAATGGTTAGTTAAAAAATTGATGTGTTAGTAATAAAGGCACTTACTGGTAAATGAAGACATGTACATTAGTAGACACAGACAGAAGCCAAAACACTGGACGCACTGCCGTTGGTTATATGCACTGAGAAAGGTGGCTATGTATATATAGAGGGTGGCCACTGAGCACTGCACGTGAGACGTATACACACTTGTACGTATACGACATCATATCGGTCAATTAAACACAGATTACCACACTTAATTCTGGTGATAACAAACATAAACATACATGTTTGAGCACTACTATTTTTCGAAACACCTGTTAATCAAAAAAAAAATAAAGAGAGAAAAAAATGTTTTGGAAATTGATTGCAATCAAATTATTAAGTCTAAACTTTGGTTTTTAATTCAATAACAATAGAAAATAAAGGTACAATTCATTCATCATACAATTATGCTCTGATAAATTAACGATAATATATATAATAATATATGTATAATAGAGAAATAATAATGACTCAACTAATAAAAAAAAAAGAAAACATGTTCACTCAACACTGACGGCCTAGAAGACAATTAAACAACAGAGGATGTCTACGCGCTCGAATATAAATAATAAAAAGAGAGAAAAATAATAGTTAACGTCACTAGGACACAATTTAGTCAGAGAGAACACAAAAAAAACCCTCAAACCAAAGGTACAACTCCAAATTAAAAAAAGGAACGAAACGAGCAAAAAAAAACGTTTTACAATCCATATATCCATATAGAAAAATAAAAAGAGAAAACAAATAAAGTAACACTCATTTTTTGATGATTCGTTAACATCCTCGCCAATCGTCAAATCTGCGCGCAAAATTTACTGTTAAATTTTCTCATTTAAATATATAATATAATACAAGTTAACTAGTAAAAATATCTCACAGTTTGTTTTTTTTTGTTTCAATTATTTTTTGCAAAAAGGTTTATTATTTTTCACAGAAAATCGATTTTTTTAATTTTAAAATCCTGAGATGTCTGGCACGCGCACTACTATTTTATATATTTGGTATGTCTTCAGTTTATATATCATTTCTGTTTTATTTTTTTTTGGTTTGGTCGTCGGTGCGGCGCCACTTTCTTTCAAAAAACGATTCTCTCTCTCTGAAAGTTATCCTCGCTCTCTCTATCAAAGTCTTATCCATTGTTTTTTTTTCAATACAAAATTCATTTTATTACTTGATTTTTTGGTTATTATTTACTGAGAGTTGATGAAGTGCTGGGAGTGATATAGTCGTGTGAGTTTTTCTTCTGATTGGTCCGTCGTCCATAATCCGTGCCCTGCTATCTTGCTGCTGCTATCTTGATATTTGGTTTTGTTTCTCTGTTGGTAATAAAAGGGGTTGGGGGGGATTTATTATTTACTGGGGGGTGGGGTTATGTCGCTCTAGTATGGCCTTGAGGCGTCCTTGGCCCGTTTCAGTTGCACCTTGAGCCGCTTCGTGCCTATTTGGAAACCGTTCATCGCCGATATCGCCGCCTGTGCTGAATTCTGGTTGTCGAATGACACAAACCCGAAGCACTTCGATAGGTTGGTCTGTTTGTCTATGAACACCTTTGCCGAGATCACTTGCCCAAAGGGCAGGAATGTTGACGCCAGGTCTGTGTCCGTGAATTCCTGTGGCAGGTGGTAGATGAACAGGTTGCATCCTTCAGGACCTGCAATCAGAACGACAAGAAACAATTACTAACCTATACTGGACATACGTTCTTTTGAAATTGGTGAGTAAGATCATCACTAGCCAGACGCGGGAGAAGAGAAACTATGGGATGAAAAATATATTAGGTATAGGGAAGATGTCCGCCTGCAGCGTCACCTAATAACCTCCTAAAGAAATAAAATTAGAAAAAAATAAAACGTCTGTATTTATAAGATCTCAATACGAAGCTGCATGACTATTGAATGAATGTCCAGTCTAAATGAGAAAGAAAGCACCAAAAATAATGCATTGTTATTTTCACAAAAATCCTTTTTTCAAGAGTATTTCTATATACAGCTGTTATGGTGTCAAAATAATGACAGTTTGCTATATATAAACGTCAGTCCGCAAATGCTTCGTTTTCTGAGATACTGTTAAAGTTTTTCTTAAAAACTGACGATTTATTTATTGCTCTGAAACTGGTCGAGATATGCAAAAGAAATTTAGTGGGTTTTAAGAGGTAGTTATTGCGCGACATGCAATTAAGAAGTTTATGTTCATCATAAGCGCGCATACGGTAATGATATCAATTCTTTTTAAAGAAAAAAATGGTACGCCACTGGGATATTTCAAATTAAAAATCATTTTGGAATTCCTCGTTCAATTTGTGACAAAAAAATCTCTCTCTGCCTTTTTTAGTAGGCGGCACCGTTTTTATAAAAAAAAAAATCTGATGTGGCCAGGCACATGACTTTATCATACTATATATATAAAGTTAATAGTTTAGCTGCATGAGACTCTATTTGATCGAGATCGGCCATGTCTGCATTAAAATAAAACTACTAGAACTAGACAGATATGTCGATTAAAGCTGCGTTCGGATATTGTACTCCGTTGACACCGGGTACACCGTCCAAATGACTTTACGTGTCATTGGGCGTAAAAATGTAATGCAATATGCGAGCGCAGCTTATATTGACAGAAGTCATTGTCGACACATTAGCGTTTGACACCAAGACTACTTACTGTCATTAGAATCAAAAAATCTGACAAATCCTGGTTCCTAGTTTTCAGGCAGTACAACCGATCTCGTAGAAATAGAATTTGCTCATGCAGCTAAACTATTGATTGTACCAAAAAATGTCATAGTGATAAATTATTCAGAATTTCCTCATCTTTAATTTATTATTTAACTATTTCGACGAAATTCCAGAAATGGCGGCTTATTTGCCAAATCTTTCAAAAATGCTAAGACTAAACCTCCAGTTCCTTTGGACCCTCTTCAACAGAAAGCTTTTCAGCTCTAAGTTTGGTTATGAAACTTCTAAATATGAAGTTTCGTCCCGATACCTTTAGTAGTTTCTCTGGAATCGTCGCCACAAAAAACGGGTACACACACACACACACACACACACACACACACACACACACACACACACACACACACACACACACACACACACACACACACACACACACACACACATACACACACACACACACACACACACAGACATTTTTTTGTACCTTGGTCAAAAATGTTCAGGGGACCCAAAAAGACATATTTCCGCTAAAATCTCAAATTTTTTTTTGGCATGATTACAATACTTTACATACTGCGTATGATAAAGTAAAAAATCTTAATGATCTCAATTTTTTTAAAGAACCATTTAATACAATAACAATAACAGAAAATACCACTAATAAAATTTTAAATAGGCGCAAAGCTACAAAAAATGTTGAAAATGACCTCCCTCAGACGAGATTCAATCGTCAGTTTTTAAGAAAAACTTTAACACCCCGGTATCTTAGAAAACGAAGCATTTGCGGACATACGTTTATATAGCAAACAGTCATTATTTTTTCATGGAGAATCACCCCCTGAAGTTTGTCGCACTTATTTACTAACACCCTGTATAATAAAAAAATCAAGAGATATCTAATCCTTTTGAGTTATGATTAAATTTGATTTAAAATGGATGATGTATAAATTAGGGTTGCCACACTAGTTTGGATTAGATTTTAGTATTTATATTTTATGATATGCATGCTATAATATTTAGCAATTGCCACCAGCTGTCAAAATAATTCAATTTGTATTTAACAAAATATATGGTTTAAGAGATTATTCATTTTAATGACTTTGTAATCTACAATTTTAAAAAATTAATCCATAGACTTTTGAGTCACTATATCAAAAAACAATGGCAGATTTCTACTTATTTAGTTTGTCAAAAACGACTAGAATCGACGACAATTGCCGACACTGGCCAACAACAAGTGGTTTTCCACAAAAATTGGCAAATATATTATTGAAATTAACAATAAATTAAAAATTAACCAATTTCAGGTTTATTTAAAATTTAAGTAAACAAAATATCTTCATGAGGTTGACAGCAGGTAGCAACCTTTAAATATTATTTTAAAATTATCTAAAAACATTCTCCAATTTATTGTTTTCAGATCACAGAACCTTTTGAAAGTGTGCCACTTAAAACAGTAAATGTTTACAGTAAATGCAGATACGACCGATTTTGATCAAATAGAGTAATTTGATGTGTGTAGTCGTGTAGAGCTGGTTCGAATAAAAATTAATAACGCTTCACTAAACTATTTATTGTATATACAGAAAGCACATAGCGACCAACAGAGCTAACTGCTATGCATGACTTTCAAAAGTCATGCTCATTCAGCTAAACTATTAATTTTACCAAAAAAATGTCAAACATAAATTATACAAAATTTCTTCTACTTTAATTATTTTGACTAAATTACTCTCATTTGCAACAACGTTGAAAAGTGCTAAGAGTAAACCTCCAGTTCCTTTGGGCTCAGCTTCTTTCAGCTCTAAGTTTAGTTATCAAACTTCTAAAAATGACGTTTCGTTCCGACACCGTTAGTAGTATCCGGAATCGTCGCCACAAAACACGGCTACACACATACACACACACAGACACAGACATTTTTTTCCCTTGGTCAAAAATTTTCAGAGGACCCAAAAGGACATATTTCCGCTAACACAAGTTGCTGCCTGATTTTGAGTAAAAATATAGCACAAAAAAACGTGAGATTCGTGTTAATATATTCAAAACTAAGAAACAGGCTAAATTTCATTTCTGATCAAATTTTCAAAGTGCATAATATTGGGCTAGATCAATCAAACAAGTTCCATCCCAAGAATATCGATTTTTTATGGGGCAGCTTGTATATGGTAATATTTTTGGAATATACAGTAGAGCGTCGGGATGAACTGTAGTGAATTAAATAACGAAGTGAATGACAGGTCAGACGATCCGATTGGATAATTAGAACCGGAGAAAAGCTGGAAAACCCAGAAAATTACTTCAAGTGTGCAAAACCTGGATTCGGTCGGATTTTTCCCTAGGTCAGTGATTTATTTTATTATTATTTCCTTTTGGACGTTCGGATTACCGAGGTTCGGATTATCGACGCTCTACTGTACGTATTTTTTCGCATAAATAAGTATTAACATGCTATTGTGTAAAAATATATTGTTTTGAATGGAAAATAAATTTTCTATTGATTACTACGACTGGATTCTACTTAGAAAATAAAAATACTCGTGTCTTGTTTTCAAATAGTATAGAAATTTACCAAAAAGCAATAAATTGTTGTTCTAAAAGAAAAATGACAGAAAAAAATTAACAAATTTAGAATTCTTATTATAAATATATATTATTGTAGGCATTAATTCCAAAATACTAGATTTTTACACAATGTATGCTAATATTTTCTACGTGGAAAATATCTACATCCCAAAATATTCACCATATTCAAGCTATTCCAATAAAACAATCGATATTCTTGGAAAGAAATTTGATTGATAGATGTAGACCTAAAGTAAGAACAAGTTGTATACAAACTACAAAGGATTAAGACCCACAGAAAAAAATGTTTAATGATAAAATACGAATAGTGAACACGTTACTTAAAAACTTATGAAGAGACATAATAAATTCGAATTGACTTACAACACAGCCTACACATGCAAAAAGCAACAGCTGTGAAGCTTAAAGCTAAAAATAGCGCTGAATTAGACACAAATATTTTATTTTAGACTCCAATGTATAAAAATATTCCTAAAACAAGAGCCGACGTTTTAAATTTATTCGTTAGATTCGATGTCATACGTAACAGAGAACATTTAGACTTAAAGCTGGTTATGTTTACATTTCTTCTTCATTTTTAAAAATAGAGAATTTGATGTGTTTTCAGACATCAACAGTTTTACTCTTTTCATATTTCCCAGTAATTATTTTGTTCAATACTACCACTAAAACAGTCAGTTTCTAACTTGGATACAAGAGCAGAAAGTAGTTCTTTACCTCACTCAAGCTGGTTGTCATAGAAACGCGTTGGTGAAAATTTGTTTCACTCACGCGTTTTCATGACAATCTTCTAAAATATCGTCTATAAGCTCCATATTTACTGATATAAAACTTTGCACAAACGCGATAAACAATTTGACACATGTAGTTTGTTCGTATTAACCGGATGAAAATGTCATAAACTGTCAGCTACGTCGACAGATATCAAAATTAACTAATTATAAAACGTTTTTTCTTTAAATCCAGTAGCAGGATTGGACAAAACGCTATACAGTAGTCGTGAGAAACCACTTCACTCACTTGTATGTCTTTCCACACTCGGCTGCGACTCGTGCGGAAATCCGACATAAAAGTGAGTGAAAACACGTGGTTTCTTCACTTGTAACGAGTTTTTTTAAATTTCCCATCCCCATTCAAAATTTGATCTGGTAATTAGGAAAAATCTGCACGTAGGTCAGTTAAATTTTTCTTCGCCGGCGTAAAAAGGGCTGTTGTCCGTGCCGGCGGAAGTGGTCGTTTAATTAAGACAGGGGCGGTCCGACGCGCTTAGGGGTTGACGCGGGTAAAAGGCGCCGCCGTACGGAATGCAAAAAGGGGCCTTTCATAATGAACGGGACGACGTTATCGCGGAATGGAATCATCTTAAAAATTGCCAGGAATAATTAAGCCTACCCGGCCCGGCCGCATGCAAAGAGGGTCTTATGCCAAAAAGGAAATCCCTCATTTTAATTAACAAAACGAATGAATGCAGCGTCCCGAGTTTTTCTCGTTTTTTTGAGGTGGGGTACTTGAATTTTTGTTATGTTTGATAACCTGGATGTATGTGTGAAATAAGAAAGGTATTGAGCCTTGTGTTTGAAGACTGGTGTTTTAAATTAAGAGGGGCGTTTATGAATATACCAGTTACATGCAAAACACGGGCGCTTAAAAAGCAGATCGGAGTCGAACCTATTGCACTGATGTGTAAAAGTAAAGTACTGTTGTAATGTGTAAGCATAGGGCACTGTTCCTGGATAAATATAAAATTCAACCGCGCTTGCTTTAATCATGAACTTAATTAGAGAAAAGAAGCTAATTTTTGACACAATATACTGGTTGATTTATAACGCTTCCATAATGATTAAGCCAATAGCATTAATCCCGGAACAGGAGCTAATGTATGGGTGACATTTTAAGACATAGCTCTTTAAAATTGACCCAGCTGTTGTCAAGTTGAGCTGCTTTTTATGCAATTGTGTCGAATTCCTACGAACTGTCACCGCGGAGCTCTGTAAAGAAGGTTTCTGTAATAAAATCCACAGTCCGAGACACAGGAGAAGAGTACTAACAGCTCAGATTAATAACAACTTACAGTTGACAACAACTACAGTAGCTGACTATTGGCAAAGGGCAGAAATCGGCTGAACAAATAAAGTAAGTATGTTTGTTTATACACGAAGACTTTAGTACAATGGTTCACCGTTAGATGGAACCGCATCCTGGACGTACTACAGTACGTACAGTACTCTTAACACTCGCCTTTCCAATTATTTTTCTTCTAAATCAATCACTGCAAAAATTTCAGATCTTGATAGAGTAAAATGTCATCTATAGATTGGCATTTTGTTTTCTAATGATTTCATGTAATAAATGTTGTAAACAAGTTTGTCAAAATCGGGAGCGATTTTTGATTTTTTTTCAGGAATATAACGCGGTTTGTTTGATTGTTTCCCGTTTAATCATTTCATAGTTATGAGCATTTGTGAGGTGATGTTGCAGTATGTTTTAGATCACAATTCTTGTTTCCAATGACGCCAAGCGTTCTAACTGACTGCACAAGTTCCGCGACTGTTTATGTACTACAAAATAATGAGATTTCAGCATACTCCGAAGGAAAGTGCGCAGTGTTCTAAACCCAATGAAAAATGCTTCAGAAGAAAGCGAGGAAATTAAAAAACAAACATTTAAATAAACGGGTTGTAGTTATGAGCAAGTAATAAAATGACAATAATTGTTCAAAGTGTAATAGTCCAGACAACAAGTACCAAAAAAAAGGCCAAATAGTCGAAAAATTTCATGTAGAAGCCAATTTTGGAACATTTGTAGGGGAAGGTATGCTGAACAACATACAAAAAGATGTACCATTGGCTGGGGATGAAGCTAAAGGCGAGGGGGAGGTCTTTATAGGTTCCTTTGTTCAGTTTTTTGTTAATAACTCGAAAACTACTGCGTCTAGCGAAAATATATTTAAAAAATAAATTAATCTGCATAAAATTCTCTACAAAAAATGGTTCTGTACACTTTTTGAGAGGTGGGGGGATGAAAAAGTTTGAAAAAAATCGGATTTTATTGTTAAAAAGTAAGTTTTTGTAATAAATGAACTATGCTTAGACCATTTATTAATAACTTTATTGTATGTCAGTGTGTAATATCATGTAATATAATATATATATATATATATATATATATATATATATATATATATATATATATATATATATATATATTAACTTGTCCGTAATGTCACGTTGCTTAGAAAACATTAAAAAAGTGCCTGCAGCGTGTGCCTTGGCTCGTCGATGAGCCCCCATCGAAGACAACATGGATGATGAAGAAACTTTAGATTTTGCAGAAAATTTATCTTCAATAGACCACTAATTAGAGATGTTTCAAAATAAGAAGAGGATACATCCACCACTACTTCTGCTCTAGAATACATTAGCCGCATACCACGTGACACCTCTTCTTATTTTGATACAAGTCTACGTCATTTTTCGAAATAAACATTTCATTTTTAAGAATAAAAACCAATTTTTTAAAACTTTTCCATTTTCATCTCCATATCTCCAGTATTGATCCTAGGGAAAAAGTGTACAGAACCTTTTTTGTAGAGAATTTTATGTACATGAATTATAAAATTAATTATATGGATATTTTTCGCTAGAGGCAGTAGTTTTCGAGTTGTTAACGAAAACTTTTTTCCTTTGTTGTCTGGACTATAATATTAATTCATAACACTGTTTTGCAATGTACTTAAAACCAATCCTTTTTTATTACAGCTAGGTTATGGTATTTTATTTCAAATTTTGATAGTTTAAGAGGTATTAAGAATTAGGTGGGCATCAGATTTTTACCTAATAACTACCCAAAATGTTCAAACGCGCCAAGTTAGTTGTAGACAAATGATCTAATTCGGTGGGTTTCCGTGAAACAACAAATTATGCCAAAATAGGCATAATTGAAATATTTTTGATCCACAGCCAAAAAATTATGTAGTTCTTCTTTTATTTTGATGTATTGCGTTTAATTTTCAATGAATAAATACATTAAAAAAACATTCGAAAAGCTTACGTGGTCTTGCTAGTTGTATTTAACGCTCTATAACTTCATCAAATTTTGTCCGATTGATCTGGAAGAAATTGAATGTTAAAGTATAAGATTCCAATATTCCGAATCTTCCATAAAACCTTAAATTGATAATTTTGTCGTAAGACAACTTTCTCAAGTTTAAACTATTAAAATACGATTACTTTTTACTGTTATTATTCTGCACCTGACATAAATACAGTTAAAAATGATGACCCCGGCAATAGAGCCCATAACCGGAAACAGAGAAAAGCTTTCCGCCTGACCATGTCTTTTTGCTTCCTGTGTGGCGCCGCCCTCGCCACCATCGCAAGATATGGCAATTAATCATTTCTGTTTTTGTTTTAAATAATTTATCGTGCTACGTCTGCCATCGTTGAACGTCAACGACACTATGACAAATGAAAAATTGCTCCTTTTCTGCCCAGCTACAATTTTGCACCTAATAGTTTTTAAGAGTTGGTTGCTAGAAACTGTGATGATTGTGATGGCGAGATTATAGCCTTAAAAAATAATTAATAAGGCAAGAAAACAGTTAAGTAGGTCTATGTTCTTTTCCTGTATCTCAATGTACGAACGTATTGACTTTTCTGTTGAATATGAGCATAATAGAAAGAACTATTCAAGTCTTGTTTAATTTTTTTTCCAATGGACCTTTGGCATGGGTATAATTTTGTTAACATTACTGGTAACATTCTGTGACAGTTTGACATTACAAAGCCACAATAATTATTCCAGTAATAATCTGAAAGTGACAATACCTTGGTATATATATTACTGAATCTAAAGTAAAATGCTCTATGCTATATTTTTTTAATTCTCACGCACATTCGAACGTAACGACCGTCATTTGCGGATGAACCCACCTATCATTATCTCTCCAACGAAATGGATACATTCCATTGTTAAAAATAGTCAAAGCAGCCGTCATGGACATGTAAAAATGTCTTGCCCAAGTGAATTAGTCACACCGACACACAACTTTGTGCTAGACTCTATTTCTGTATGGGCCAGTTCTAACGACCTTTTCCTGAAATATGGGAAGAAACGAACTTGGTTGAGTGATTACGTGACCAACACGTTTGACACATGTCATACTTTTCACCACCGCGATGCTTGGTGTTAAAAACGCCCGTCGTGACAGATCAGCGATTCCGATTGCGAAATTTTGCGAAATATTGCGAAATAACAAAAAAACGATTGAATAGAATTGGGTGTGCTGCTATACCCAGTTAGTAGCGAACCAACAATGGTCAGTTTGATGAAAAAACGGGTCACGCGGTCTGTCCGGTACTATTTCCAAAGCAATTAGCGACGTAAACGTAAACACAATCGTCAGCGTATGTCACCATTTATTTATTTTAATGCTTGCACGTTTTCTCCTCACGTTAGACGCGCTATATACTAGATAGCGTGTCTAACGTGATAGTTTAAATTCTTTAGTCTCCGCGCTGTAAATCTTCCCAAATTGCGAAGTAGATAAAATAAAATAGTTTATTACCACTTTAGTGGCTGATGATGTGTTGTGTTTGAAAAAAAAAGTCTGGAATAGAATATTTGCTGCTTGCTTTTGGCTCACAGCTGAGCCAAGGTGCAACGTCTCTTTCAGTTCACACACCAGTACCGTAGTACGAATTTATTTTCAGTTAAACTATATAAACTGATATAGTAAAATATTGTCTACTGTTCTATCATTACTAAAAAAAATACTTAATAGAAATTTGTAAAAACGTTTAGTAAGCAGGCGGTATGTAGACGTAAGAGATGTTAATTTAAAAGCTAGGAGAGCTACAAAAATTCCTAAATTATGGTCTGTACATCGTGCTGTTAGAAGCAATTTTGTTGAAAATTATGGAGAAATGACTATTCCTGAATGGTCGAATGTCTTGTTTACGCATGAGTCAAGGTTTTGCCTTAACATGGTGGATGAAAGAAAAATAGTGTGGAGAAGGACTGGTGAAAGGTTTAATGAGAATTTGAAATCCCTTCCTACACCATAACCTACCCACCATTATAACTTTTCCGTTCAGTTACAAATGAATAAAGTTTTGTTTTTAATAAAAACATTTTTAAAAATGTGTAGGTATCTGTTTATTTCACTAGAAAACTTGTTTATCGCTAAATTCAAAAAGTAAAAAAAGCAAGGCTTCAATAAAAAGCTGTAATTAGGACAATTTTAGAGATAAATCAATGAATAAAAAACAAAATGCTCGTTTCCAGTAGAATGGCAGTAAATAGTTTACTTTTCTCAAACAATTTGAACACAATAGGAAGATTTGATACTAAAACGTGTGGCCAAACTCGCGATGGCGTACACTAGAATTATTGAAATCTATGGAATTGTCAAATCTTTAATAAAATGATTAAAATTAAGGAATACGTCCGATAATTCTTCGAATTTATGTCTGTAATTTTTTCAGTGTATTTGTTAAATGTTGTGCAATAAAAACGTGCAATAATTTTGCATTAATTTTTGAACATTGTACTCCAAAATGTACACTTATGGATGAAGGCAAATTAGTAAGAAGTATTAGTAGAAGTATTATTAGTATTATTATTAGTAGAAGTAGAAGTAGTAAAAAAAAAGTAGTAACTATCTGAGCTCCAAAAATTAATGAAGGGAATAATGTGTCATCATTTAAAATGTACTATAATATACAATATATCGTTTAATTAACACATATACCAATTCATTCTAAGTCAGTTCTAGCAAAGAAATACTTTTGTCCAGGTTTTTACAGGAAATACGCGAATGACGTCACACCGCTGGTAACATTGGAAAATAGATATTGAGCAAATCATCTATAACACTATACAGGGTTAGCCAAAATTACCGGAACACCTAAATAATTCTCCAATCGTAAGAAAAAATTGTTCAAACAAAAAATGTTTGGCTTTAAACAAGCTATCGTCTAAATATATTTTCAGTATACAGAGTACTCATTTTATTTTATTATAGAAGTTCGGTAACCTATCCTTGTTTTAAATAGAACACTATATATTATTACATTTTTTAATTCTAAGATTAATTCTAAGAATTTTTTACAGGAATCATATTTTTATAAAATGCATCATTTTATATTTATATGCTATTAACCAAAAATAGTCAAAATTACCGGAACACCTGAATAATTCTCCAACTATAAAAAAAATAAAAAAATGTTTCAAATAAAAGTTTTTGGGTTTAAACAACCTCTCGTTCAAGTATATTTTTAATATACAGGTGTTTATTTTATTATGCAATTTTATTATTTTTAATATACAGGTGTTTATTTTATTATGCAAATTTGCAAACCTTTCCCTAACAGAACACCCTGTATATTTAAAAAAAAATTTAATGCTAAGATTAATTCTAAGAATATTCTGTTGGAATTATTTTTTTACAAAATTTAATTTTTTTAGTTATAAGCAATTAATTAATACTCATGAACTTTTACTTTAACCAAACGGGTAAAAGCTAAAATATCAAGAGAAAATAAGAACACAATTAAATAGAAATGAATTAAATGTTCAAACTGCCACAATAACCTAAATGTGTAATGTATATGTATGTCTAATATTCTTAATTTGAAGATCAGTAGTTTTGCTTAATTGCTCATAACCCAAAAATAATGCATTTTCAAAAAAAACTTATTTCTATAAAATGTTCTTACAATTAATCTTAGAATTAAAAAAAAAATTTACAGGGTGCTTTATTAGAAAATGAAATAATACATCGAAACATGTCTCCAACTAGATAATAAATGAAACCTAGCAAAGAAAAGGAGGTTTTAGGTACTCTATCACCTTGAACATCTAATATGGTATCATGGTGGACAGTGTCGGAATACAGTTGTACGATCATACGAATATGAGTCATCAAAATAGATATCTGTGTGAAGGCTTGTATAAACCTCCAATATTGCACAACATAGACGGCAGCACATACTGGACACAGCTCGCGACGCCAACCCCCAGCCTTAACACCATCTAACCATAAGACACAGCGTTTCCTCTTACCAAAAAACCCCCACACAAGCAAAGCCAGCCATGCCAAAGCATTAACAGAACATCAGCGAAGCAAAAACACTCACTCACCTTCGATTTGCTTACCGGCTGCATTGATGGCCGCCGCGCTGAGCGTGGCGTTCGCAAAGAGCGAACTGTACGCCGACGATATGTCCTGCGTCGCCGTCAAAGATGGTGGCAATCCTCCCAGCCTACTATCAACGCCAGCGTTCTTCCCCAGGAGTCCAGCCATGCACAGTGGCGACGCGGTTGGTTGTGACATCGCCGCCAACGTCACCAAATTCTGCATACCGATCGGAGCGAGCAAGCTATCCGGTCCCGTGAGCAATTGCTGTTGAAGTAGCGCTGAACCACCCATGGCCTGAAGGAGTTGTAACGACGCGGTGTCGTTCGGTATCTGAACGGTGTTGTACGTTGGAGACGGTTGTTGGAGGCTTGGATTGGCGGCCAAAGCGTTCCAGACGTTGGCCTGCATGGCTTGCTGTTGGCGTTTCTGCTCTTTTTCTTTCTGGGTGTCGGCGAATTTGACTACTAAGGGTGCCGAGCAACCTTCCATGGTCTGGGACTGGTGCAGGCCTTTGATGGCGCTGAGGGCGGATTGTTTCGTGGCGAATGTGACGAACGCGCATCCCCGCGATTGGCCGGCTGTGTCCCTGAGCACCGTGCACTCCTCGATGTTGCCGTAGCTCTGGAATAGGTTTCGGACTTCGTTCTCGCCTAACTTTTTACTAAGCATTCCGACGAATAGTTTTCGTTCTGGAATTGAGAGAGAAAAGAAGGATGGATTAGTAAAACGTTGCCATTTAGAAAGCATTGATTTTTTTTAAGCAAGAATATCCATCTAGTTGATCAACAATTTGGTTGGTAACCATAATCTTATGGTTTTTCAAATGATAATATCAAAAGCATAGACGGGTAAGTGGAAATCGAAAACCGACAGTTCTATTTTTTTGTCGGAATACGTTAAAGATGTAGTCCACCGAAAGTACCTACAAAAAAAGGGTACCGTAAATAAAAAGGCATGACATACTTCAGTAAAACTGAAAAATGTCTGTTATTTTAAAGAAAATCTTTGAACAAGGACAAATTTGTATCAGTTATAATATCAATCATCAAAGAACAGATTTTGATAGAAATTACAGTTCTGACCTTGATTTATGACATCATTAACGCTTATTAATTGTCAAGTACTTATTGGTTTTGATGGTATTTTTCATTTGTCTTAATGTAGCATACCAACACATTCAATATCCTTACATACAGATTTACAGAAAGAAGAGAAAGAAGAGCAAAAAGAGAATTCAAAAATATAAAAATATTCATAACCCTATAAATAACAGATCCTTCTGGAAAAGAAAAACGTCTTATTGTTCTACACATCGGCTCGGAAGCAGGTTTTGTAGATAACGGCCTTCTGTTATTTGAATAAAAAAAGACTGGCGACTACCACGAAGACATGACCAGCGACGTCTTCACGGAATGGATGAGAAATATGTTGCCACGACTTGTGCCTGGATGTGTAGTTGTAATGGATAATGCTCCTTCTTCCGTGAAGATGGATAAAGTACCAAACAACTCTTGGCGAAAAGGGGCATTAATAGAATGGCTTATGTCAAAAGGCGTAACCGTAGATAACAGTATGTTGAAAGTAGAACTTCTAGATATGGCAAAAAAGTATACAAGTGATAACCCAGTCAACTATGTAATCGATCAATTAGTGGAGGAAAGTGGTCGCAAAATCTTACGATTGCCTCCATATCACTGCGATTTAAACCCAATTGAATTAATTTGGGCCCAAGTTAAATATCATGTCGCCGCAAACAATAAAACATTTAAGTTGCCGGAGGTAAAAACTCTGCTTCTTGAAGGTTTGGAAGTTGCAAATGCGGAACGTTGGAAAGCTTGCATCAAACATGTAGTCAGCGAAGAAAACAAATTACATCAACTGGACAATATTGTTGAAGATATTATAGAAGAGTTTATTATAACAACCAATACAGGATCATCATCAGATTTGTGGTCTGATACTGAACCATGTACAAGCGAATGAAATAAGGAATTCCTATTTATCAAATGACAAACTTTTCGTGTTTTCTTTTACTTTTTTAAACAGCAATATAACGGAAGACGTGTGAGGACGCTTTGAGAACTGCTGTCGGAGCAAATTGCTGCTCGTAGAGATATACGAGAATAAACAGTGATATTTTATTCCTTTTTTTGTGTCTTATTTCTTTGCTTGTTATTCTTTATTGATATCATTAAGTGTTTATTGTGTACTAATATTTAATAAAAGATAGCAGACTTAATACAACGTTTTAATATAACGCACTACATTACATAACGATGGCTAATTGACAAATCAGCGGTGCGAGCTATGGCACACCATTGTCGTGACATAACCTTTCAATTTGCCGTTATTGACAGCATATTGCTCCAGTGTAAATCGGGCTCAGTTTGCACCCCCCACTACTATGTTCTTATCGTGAATAGGGTATAGTTTGTCATTGGTGCATAGAAACAGAATATGCGTTTTCGATAGATTTCTTTGAGCTGAACACGAATCTGGACAAGAAAATTGTCTATATGTTGAAACCTAAATATAAAACTTTAGTATTCGTATTCAGCGTATGTGTTGCGGACCAAAATAGCTTTCAATGCGCATTTTTTAACAAAGATAATATGAGAATTAAACGTAGATTACCGAAAATTCTGATAAAGTGACTGATCATTAAAAATGTGTACTTTTTTACGTAAATATATGACAGTTCAATTCAAGTTAAAAAAGTGAACATAAGCTTCCTTTTGGCTACCATATGGTAACCCTAATATGGGTATGGGTATGAATTTTTTTCAGTGGATTTTGTATGTACCGTTGCACTCTAGACAGTATGTATATAAAAATAATAAAAAAGTGAATAATAATAAAACAGTAGCGTATTTTTATTTTTTAAATTAAACAATGTTTTTTTTTTATGAAAAATGACTATATAGAGACATAAAATATAGTAAAGCTTTTCCTGAGTGGAATTATTTATGGTTTTTACGTGAATTATAACCTACGATAGAACCATTATAAATTCTGAAAGACGTGCTTTAATGAACTAAGCACAAGGTGATCATTTTAAAAGTTCGGCAAATCGATCCCGCAGATCTTCGATATTTCTGCGAGTATCGTGATAAATTTCGTCGTTCACAGTTCCCCATAGAAAATAGTCCAGAGGACTTAAATCAGGGGATCTAGCAGGACATTCCACCACCCCACCATTACCAATGCAGCGATTTGGAAATTGTTGATTCAAATAATTTCGTACAACCGCAAAGTTTGACTTGTGTGGGCTTTGAACGGTTTCAATTTCTTTGTTCGTAATGCTCCCCAAACACGTGTTTGCGGCAATTCCAAATTAGAGGCTACTTCCTGCGTAGAAATCCGAGGATCGTCATTTATCTAAAAACCAGTAGTTGAAGCATGGCAAATTATGGCAATCTAACGTTTACCATTTTCAAAATATCTCTTTGATCGTTTTCAACATTTCCAAGAGGATTATAAGAATTGCGGGGTCTCGAATAAGAATAACGATCCATCGGATCATTATTGCTTGTATCTCCGCAATTTTTAAATATTTTTGGTGACCTTCCATATCTTATTTTGGTCAAATTTCAGTTCGAAAAAGGTGTATGAAACCCCTTACTTTATGACCACTTCTAATGGTATGACAAACAAATAAATATTCCTAAATCCAAGTTTTAATATCCATAATATCTTTTTAGTCTAAATAATAATCAAAGAGAATGATACATTTTTAATGATACCTACTGTTTGCCAAGTTTACATTGTGATATTTAATATCTAGTCCGATTGTTCAAACATTACTCACAAATTGCTCACAGTAAAGTTTATATTATAATAAATTCAAGCCAATATTTTCGATTTTATGATTGTCCAACTCAACGGTGATTTAAGTCGCGTACCAACCACTTGGCAAATATGGCAAAGTTTTACATTCAACCGGAAACGTAGCCGTAAATGACTAGAATACTTAATAAGTTGTCGCGCCGTTAGCCAAAGAGGACAAACATAGAATAAGAGACACCATTCCTAATAGCAATAAGTGACAAACTATCATTTTCTTTTTCCTATTTAGTCCTGGCAATATAGCAAAGTCAAATAAGGATTTCATTTCGAAAAAGTTATTAACCTTAATTTTTGTATACACCATTCGTTGGGCATTATAAATAACACACAAAACGAAGTTTTTTTAACAATACAGTGTGTCCCCCGATGGACCTAACTATACCTATAATGGACGTAATTTTTAATTTCTCGAGAAAAAGTCAGTCTTTATAAAGAGTTTCGGATGACATAAAAAGTCGAAAGCCATTGTTAATATATTGATTTAAGATACATGTTGGTTAGAAAACACGAAAATGTTAAATTGGCCGAAGAGTAAACTATCGGTTTTTCGGAATTAGAACAAAAATGTAATAGGTAAAAGTTGTTTTATATTTAAATTTATGCCCAGATATCTAATTTCAATGTTGTATTCTAAGTTTTATATTTTATCTATTTTTAACAAAGTAATTTAACAAAACATTACTCCACTCCCTCCTACAGCTACACATTTTTTCAATCTTCTTCTAAACTCCCGATATACCAAATCAATTGTTTCTTCATTTATTTCGTCTACTACTCCCCAAATTTTTAATTTTAGGATATCTACATTATCATGAAAATTATTCGCATACACCTTCTGTTTTAAATAACCCCACAGAAAAAATTAAGCGGCGTTGAATCACGTGAACGTGGTGGCCATCCTATAGGGCCGAATTGTCCAATCCAATTATTTGGAAAATGTCTGTTCAACCAATCCCTGACTTGATATGCGCTATGAGCAGGACAACCGTCGTATTGATAGTGTAGTGAACACCTGAGCTGTAAGTTGATTTCGTCCAAAGTAGGTAGCAAAAAATTTTCCAACATATCAAAATAAGTGTTTTGGTTTACAGTACCGTCAAAAAAGTATTGTCCAGTTATTTTCTTGAAATAAATCCCACACCAAACATTCACTTTTTTATATTTTTGAGAATTGGTTGTAATAAGGAAATTGATTTTCTTGAGACCAATATCTGCAATTCTTTGAACTAACAACTCCAGTTGTGGTAAACGTCGCTTCGTCAGAGAAAATAATTCTTCTGTAGAAACATCTATCGGTCATAATTCGTTCTCCCATTAATAGGCAAAATTCTAATCGACGAGCATCATCTCCTTCTACTAAAGTGTGTATTAGTACTGGTTTATAAGGATGAAATCTTTGATTTGAAAAAATCCTTTGCAGGTGGCTTTTACTGATGTTCAAGTCTCGAGATCTTTGCCTTAACGATTTTTTTGGGCAAGTGTTCACGGAATCAATAGCTAACATAGCTCCTGCATCATCTTCGCCATTTCGCTTTTTTTCTTGATATTTTTAACGTCTCCTGTTGCATGAAATTTTTTAACCATTCACACGAACACAATTGACAGAAATCTCAGGGTATTTCTTGTTAAAAACTTCAATAGCACGGCGGTACGATACCTCACATAATGATGACCGATAATAGGAAATTACCAGATCTTTTAATTTTCTACAAAAAAAGTCTATACACCGATTAAGCACGAGATGGCGTTATATGTCAGAAAATATGTCAAAAGCACACAAGAATAACAACGTATTTTTATGACGGGTGATCCATTCCGCGTCCCCAGTATTTGAAAACATGGTTGAGCATCATCAATGTAATTTAGTGTTAACAGAAGTCATAGGCGTCTTACACCTGCATTTGTGGGTCATTAAAACTGAAGTTAATAGCTATATTAAACTACAGTCACTCGTTAAGAAAGTCCGATGTTTTGGCATGAGCTCTAAGATGCCAAGTAACTAACTCTTCGTCAATTATTTCAACTCACGAAGTCGCCAACCGATAAATTAATTTGTAACACGTAAATGTGTTTCTAGACCCGATATATTGTTGTTCTTTTATTTCGTTTGACGTGAGCATGCATTAGATGTTCTTACCTGTTGAAATGCTTGTAAAGTTAAACAACAGAACAGGTAGAGGTAATGTATGTCAACTGCTACGCAAGATTATATCTAATGTACGTGTTATGTAACAATGTGTGTAGAAAAAAGTACAAGGAAACAGTGTATTGTGTTAATTTTGTCCGATAAAAAGTGAAGAATAAGTAGGTAGGTGCTATTATTGTTTTTTATTCTACATGCTGTCATAAGTAGTCTGGAGATGGATGTATGGAACTGAAATATTACCAGAGGAAATTAGGGCTTTATATAAATACGTTTGATACTGTACAGTGTGCATTACGCGTCTCAAATATTTATAATTGCTCAATGAGCGTGCATAACCGTCTCGATTTATGTGATATGGAATATCGCCAAAAGAAGATTACAGGTTGAAATGCTTCTGGTACGAAATTAAACGCTTCAAGACAATTCCAATCCAGGCTTGCTTTCCATCTTTGAAGAGACTACGCGAAAATTTTAAAGCTGTGATATTAGAAACTGCGATTTTAAAACAGTAAATTCAAGATTTAGTTTTTCGCGAAAAAAAATGACCTAACAATTACTTTGCAGCTTGTTATTCCCCAAAAGGGTACTCAATGTTGCGGCGGTCATAGTTTGAGAACCGCTGAATACAAAAGAAAAGTCGTAAATACCTTTGTTTTGTGCAGAGTTTTATAAACATTATTTTTGTACAGTAATATTTATTTAAGTCAAAAGATATATTTGGATATAAACAAAAATTGCTTTAACTATGTAGATATGAAAAATTACTTTCCTGTAAAGTAGTATTTTTGGTTTTTTTTTTTTAAAGATGTTTCTATACACCAAAGAAATCTAAGTTTGATTCATCCAAATATATTTGGATACAAGAAGAAATTTATTTCCTTCAAAGAAATATTTTTGTTTTGGCTTAAAAATAGGTCAACTTCGCGTAAGAAATCATATTTTGATTTAATGAAATATATTTTAGTGTGAATACCTGATCCCACTGTATTGTTAGATGGCACTGTAAACACTCTCCTCGCAGTTCGGCCTTATTTGAGTATAAATAGTAGCTGGTCAAAGCCTACCGTTCAGTTGATGTCATGCGTCTGGCTAAATTGCTAAAAAGGCCGTGTGATCGGCAGTATAGAGCACAGTGCATGCAGGTTCAAGTTCCGATTCCAAATCAGCGTACACTTTGCTACCCTAACCTTTATGACTTTATGTAGGTGTGGGAAAACCAACCACTGGTCGAGGATGTGGTGAGGACATCCCAAAAGGCGGTGACACGTGGAGATTTTGATCTACTGTTTCCAAACACCTCCAAAACCTCGATTTAAAAAAAAAGCTGTTTTTGGGTACTTGCATGTGTATAAAAATGCTGAACTCCGTCATTTTCCATTCGATTTTCAAAATAAAAATGCAATTGAAAGCGAGAACACAGACCATTAGAAGGATGTACTGTTCGGTCAGTTCCCATAAAAAGTCGAAAAGTTATGGACGTTCAAATTCAGAAGTTTCCCATTATTTTCAGATTTGCTGAACTTTAACAATAGTTTGATGACCAGTTTCAATCCATAATATTTTATTTCTATTTCTTTATTGAAAGCCCATTTAAATGTGCGTTTAACACGAGTTTGTTTATTAGAATCGGTTGAAATTTGACTGAGTTATCGAAGTTTAATCACCGTCTTGACATTCACACTTGGCAGAAGGAATATACTTACGGCCCGACCGTCATAAATCCGTACTCTTGATTCACATTAACTAGACAGTATTTTGTTTGTTTATTACCCTGTTTTATTGTATTTTTGTCTATCTAATATGTTATTAAGTACTATTCGACTTGTACCCAAATATCTTGACATATTTGTTTGGAATGTAAGGCGGTTATACGAAGTATCCATGTTATATCTGTGAATGGAATAGTCGTGCACCAAATATGAGAAAATATGAACAAAGTGAGTGGCCATCGCGTACATCGTTTCAAATTGGCAAAAAAATGTTTTTTCTACTTTGCATTCACAATGCACACATTGTAACACTGCTTTCGGTGTTACAATTAACACATTGTAATACCGAAAACAGTAAAATTTTTGTCTAAAATTGGTACACATTGATATCAAATGCCATATGTCAAACGTACAATACATAACCCAACATAACCACACACTGCATCGACTGCATCTTCTTAATCGCTTGCAATCGCATAAACTGCGAAATATCAATATTCTATACATATTTAAACATGGGTGTAGCCTGCTATAGTATGGCCAAAGGATTGGGGCTTTCTTAGTTTTACTGTGTTCATCAAAATACGCCAGCATGACGTTTTCGGTGATGTTTTACGACTCTGGTAAGTGATCGTTATCATTCTTTTCAACTAAACATCAAATCCCCTTTTCAGATATAATTCAAGGACCACATTTACTTTAATAAGGTATTACGCGAAGATCAAACCTACGTAGATATGAACGATTTTAATTACTACTGCGAGATTGTATATGCGCAATAAATGGTTTATCAGCATACACGTACGAAGCTATAGTACATTTAAAGTGTAGAGGATTTCTTAGTTTATGTAACGTATAAGTTTTCGGTAATATTTTGGACGCTTGGATGCTCGGTTCAATTCGTATTCGTTTTTGCCCGTCGCTTTCGACTTCGTCTTAGTTCTGGTTGTGTGCAACGTATTTGTATTACCTCCATCACATGTAATTTTACTAAGTATAATTTATTCTAATAAACTACTTTGCCGAAATTAGAATTGGGTTTCAATTATAAGTGCTTGTAAATATATAAGACGCAACGGCTACGTAGCGGAATTAGGTAGACACCGCTATTAAACGTTAAGCGTTATAACAATTATTTAGTAAGTTCTTGTTCTTTGAAGTAACTAATCAGTCACCGCCAAACACTTCTATTCTGATTATTATACTTATGATACCACTATTTTAAGTTCACTTTTCAGGTTAAGTTTCATGTATTTATCACAGTAGGGTTAAATGTGTTGCCCCAAGCTTCATTATGATCATCGTTGCGACTTCGCTGAATATTTATTCAAACTTGTAGGCTAAAGTAGAGTAAGATTATTCACAATTAGATTTTGTCATGATTTTATCTCATCGAGCTCATCCTTAACGAAGTTGACAGTTACTACAGTGCTGCCACGTGGTACCCGCAAAATACCCTAGATTCTAATTTGGCGCGATATAGTAACCACAATTTCTAAATTTATTAAAAATTAATGACGCAAAGTAGAAAAAATAGTATATTACACTCGTTTTATAAGACTTGTATAATAATATACTATTAAACTTTCCACTGGTGGGGCCCGAAAATATTATGTTCCGCCATTGCATTTGAAGCTTGGACACCCGAAGCAGTTTGTGAAACGACGTCTACAATTGGACAGTTGGTGAAACAATTGGACAGCGAAGCATTCCGTCATCTTAAAGTAACATTTCCTAGATTGAGTGAAGCTAAAATTACAGAAGGTAGGTTACCTTACATTTCAAATCGTTGATAGTAAGAATTTAGATATTTCAACTGATCTATTTTCAGGAATATCTGTTGGGCCACAAATTCGGAAAATTATGCAGGACAACGATTTTGCCACTAAACTGAATGATGTGGAAAGACGAACCTGGAATAATTTTATTTCATTGTGCGATAACTTTCTTGGAAATGATAAAAGTGCCGACTACGCAAATGTTGTACAAGAGTTTTTGAGTGCCTACGGTGAAATGGGCTGCAACATGTCTATCAAAATTCACTTTTTGCATTCTCAATTGAATTTATTTCCGGACAGTCTTGGCCAACTCAGTGACGAACAAGGTAAACGATTTCATCAGGAACTGGAAGCTATTGAAAAACGTTTTCAAGGAAAAAGTACCATCAACATGATCGCAGACTACTGCTGGTCACTTAAACGCGAAACAGATGATGCTTTGTATAAACGATGGAGATCTAGTAACATTTTTAATTTTGATGTATTTCTTGTTTATTTTTCTATTTTTTTCATAAATCACGATAGTAACTCAGTACTGTTCCAATAATGGAGTGAAAATTTTACTGTTGGTGCAATTTATTTTGAACCCAAATATACCTGGAAATGTAATGAATGTAAACTCTAATGTACTTAGTAACATATTGTGATGGTCGGGCAGGTAACAACAAAAAGGACAAGAAAAAAAACAGTGTCACAATTTTAGAATAACATTGGAAATCTAAGTGCTAGTAATGTCTAATTAATGTGTTTAAAGACAACGGATTTATTACAGTCTGCCTGTATATTTCTTCTCCGTAGTGTCATGTGTCTAGCCGGTCAATAAAATTTGATAATTCTGTTAAATTTCAACCGATTCTAATAAACAAACGCGTATTAGACGCAAATTTAAATGGGTTTTCAATAAAAAAATATTGCGGATTCAAACAGGTCATCAAATTGTTGTTAAAGTTGAAAAAATCTGAAAATAATAGGAAGTTTCTGAACTTGAACGTCCATAAGTTTTCGATTTGTTATTGGATCTGACCGAACAGTACATCTTTATCATGGTCTATGCTTCCTCTTTCATTTACAAGTCGAGATTTTGGAGGTGTTTGATCTACCAGATCAACAACTTCCGCCAAGTCTCGTGAAAAATATATTTCGTGTTTTTTTTTGTAATAGTGTAATAGGTCCACATTTATTCCTTCAACAAAGTAACAATTTCTTTCATCAAAGAACCCTTTATCGCAACATTAAAATATCGCGTTTTCACTCGACCAACAATTTCGTTAATTTAAAAAATTATAATTCTTTTACTCCACACAATCATAATTATGTATTTGACTAAATAAATCTCGTTCGTTATAATATACAAATTGCAAATTTTTACTGAAAACATAAGTCGTTTTACACAAATAAACGTCCTTTCTACCAAACAAATATTTCAATTTTGTTTTATCTTTATTTTCATTCTGTCAATACCCTTGGACAATTTCTGAATTCAAATTCGTTAGCGGTGTTTCAAACAAACCTTTTTAATAAGGAAGCCAATGTCGATAATGCCCACATGATTGATAAACAACCAAAAACTAAGTAAATCACAAGTAGATACATATTCGAAATAGAAATAAAACATCATCGAAAAACAAAAACAACATTTTTCAAGCAATTTACATCAACAAAAACGGTAGGTAGGTACTCAGTAATACCAAAATACTCAACAAACTATGCAATACAATGCAAAACTGTCACGATGCGATGGATCAAAGTGCCAGAGGTAATATTAACTAACACCTTTTAACCTTGAGTCCAAAGGTAATATACAGCGGAATATACAGCGGTATTGCGATGTCATCGCAATGCTATTCGCACAACAGGCGATCCGACTATTCCGCTTATGCAATGTTACGTAAACGTTCGACTCTAATCTTGAAAAAAATATATATTATCGTAGGTATTATGCGCCTTGAATCGTTCATCGTACACTTGGACTAGAAAGGGGATCTTGTGTCACGTTTCAAATAAGCAGACGCGGCCAAATCGCTAATTATAAACAGAACAACGATGCGATATGCAATGCTATTGTATGTGTATGATAAATACCGAGATCAAAAGTCGGGTATATCGGGTTAGGTATCAATTAGTCAGAGGAAACCTGGTGCCAGGTTATGATGCGTTTATCTGACCGGTTTGAGGCGGCCTTCACGCGTTTGTTTGAAGTAATAATTAGTTACCGAAATACTCAATCCAAACAAACAAGAAATGTAATAATTATGTAAGGTAGGTATATACGTGTACCTATTTATATTATAATAACTGTTAGATTTGTGAAATATGGACAAATTTACAAAATGCTATACACGCGAAATAAGATCTGACATCAATTTCGCCTCCACGTGAGGATATTTATGCAATTAATGTTTTAAACCTATGTTCAATGATTTAATTTAAAATTTTCTGTTTTTTTTAATTTCTTTGAACGGTATAATGATAACTGCCTAAAAATTATATAACTGTTAAAAATATTCCAAATTGTAAAACAGTGTCAGAGCTTTATGTATGAAAGAGCAAATTTTTACTTACAAATTCCCGATATAACTGGATTTGTTATATCAATATCATCATCATCAGATCATGGTGTTGAGATAATATAATTCTTAATGACGCACAGTTGTTGATATACTCAATCTAGACGCTCAAAACTATGCATTTTGATTTCACATAATTATTTATTGTTCTGACTGGAATAAATGCCTTAATACATTTCAAACCACAATAATGAAGGGTATTAAAGAACTCTTACGTTCTGTATATCATGAAGAAAACTACCATGTCAATGTTTTAGCAAAGCAAGGCAGAACATGCAATTATTTATCTTTATTAAGGTATATTTTATCACGTTCTGTCAGAAGTGGCTGAGGTTAGGTGAAATGGATAAAATACAGCAAGGTACGTACTTTATTCAGCATGTTTAAAATTGTCTATAACTAATCGCGTTTATGAATTATGCATATAGTATATAGTATTTATTTTTTCAATCTCGTACATTATACAATATTCATCATAATCTAATGTTTTGGACACAAACTCAAAAGTTTATCACTGTTTACACAACTGTACTATAATTTTGTAGTAGCCAATACTATTTTTATAAACCACAGAATGAATTAGCTGCCCGAATGTGGCCCATCTCTTTTAATTTATTTTTTGTTTTGTCGAACGGGTTTGTCCGTTTGGTCTATTTTACCGTACTTGGCCCTAGTTGGCCATTTATTATTTCGTTTTCTGTTTACGCGTATTTACAAAACAGTACAAGGTAGCGGTAATAATGTTGTTTACTGTGAAATGCGACACTTTCATCATAATGGCGTATCCTTATCTAAAATAATCTAATAAATTTAGTGCCCGATAGAAAGTTGGACACAAGGAAACATTTTGTATTTACAATTTTTCAGAAGTGTTTATTTTTTATAAAAGTTTCTGTATTGTCTTGAACCTAAAACGCAAATATTAGAATGTAATTATCTGCTTACATGTACCGGGTGTTACCAAAACTATGAAAGATACTTAAGAATAAAGTACCTTTATTTAAAAAGCATTGCAAAAATGTTATTTGAAAAAGTGATTAGAAATATTAGATGGCATTAAATACGAAATTATAATCGCATTCGGCGTTGCATGTACCGGGTGACAAAAAATATGAAAAATACAACAGTAAATTACCATGATTTTGAAAAATAAGCAAAAATGTTAAGTAAGAAAGGTATTTAGAAATTTAAGAATGTACTAATATGAACTATAATCACCTTCGTCGTTATACCGGGAGTAACCAAATTATGAAAATAACATAATTGAAGTGGAAGGTGTTAAAAATACAAAAATAGAGAAGATGAGAAACATATTTTCTCGACCGCTTATGGTGATTGTTTAATTAATATTCCACTAATAAACATAATTATTTTGCAAACCTTTAAGCGTTTAATCTTTCGTGAAAATAATACGGGAATATAGTCATCTAACATTCCGCAACCAAAATTGATTTTAGAAGAATACTGGTCTCGACTTTGAATTGTAATCTTTGGGAATTTTTGCGCCCACCATCTATAATTTTGTGAAGGAAATGAAGGAAGCCAAGGCCAGATTCTCGTCATGTATTAAAACGTTCAAAGCATTTCTTGTGTATTCAGAAACATTACAATAACAATGTATTGTGCGCTGACTTAAGTCCCACTCTCATTTATGGTGTCTTTATAATATTTCTAAACATCATTTTCAAACAAATTTTGCGTATCTTTCAAAATAAAGGTAAAACTTAGTGTTAAGTTATTTTCATCTTTTTGGCAACACCCGGTATATGCAATGGAGAAAGAGATTATAATTGAGGAAGATATTATAATTTTGTATTTAATGAACTATAATATTTCTAAACACTTTTTCAAATAAAATTTTTGCATAGCTTTGAACAATACTTCACAAACACACACACAAGTGCCTTTCACAGCTTTAGTAACATCCGGTATATGCAAGGAGATACTTACATTTTTAAATTTACATTTTAGGTTTAAGATAATCCAGACACTTTTATGAAGAATAAAATTTTCTGAGAAAATGTTAATAAAAGTGTTTCCCTTGTGTTCTACTTCCTGCCGTAGACAATATAGCAAAAACATGTCGCGACGACACTGGAATATCCAAAATAACTATAAAGTTGGTGCATTTTAATACTAATTTTTCAGATATACAAACCCAATCATTTATTTCTGATCTCACTCTATTATAGGGCAAAAAATAGTTTTGCGCGTTCAAAATGACTATTTCAACCAGTGTGACGTCCCTAATATTAAAGTAATAAATAGCTATAATACGGTGTATAAATAACTTGCACAACAAGGAAGAGCTAAATTAAATGATGAAATGATAAATTAAATCAGTTATGTATTGTTCTTTATTGAATTCTTTTTATTTTCTCTTTCTAACAAAAACTGCTTTGATTGCTTTATCTTGTTAAAATTTATAAGAAATGCAACAGGCTGTACTGAAGCGTTTTATTTTTATTCCAGTATAAATTAACACAAAACTGAAGAATCACATTCTTGGTCTTAAAGACCAAAGATAGCTATAAGATCTATCTAGGTGCTGATTTTCCCGAGCCCATTACCAAGTAGTGCGTCCTCTTTCAGTTAAAAATACCGCAGTTAGAAAATATGTTTCATCGCACCATAATTTCTTTTTTATAAAATTCTGGGTTTTCACCAATTTTGTTCAACAGATGGGTACAGATGTAGATATCACATTGTTTCACAAAATGTCTTCCATGGCACCATGCGATTTTCAGCAATTCTCGAAGTGTACAATTTTTAGTCAACTCTATTATCTTGTTGTATTTAAAACATGGCATGTGGCATACCAAATTTCTCAGAAAGAAATGATGAATCCAAACATGTATAAAACCAATATGGCGTCCATAAGAAAAACAAAAGTTTTGTGTGTTTCCGACGAATTCATTGGCGAAAAGAATTTGAAATTGACCCAAACAAATTGGAGACAAAATAGTGCTTTTATAATGTCAAAACGCTTTTTTGATTGGATCACAAATAAAGAACTTATGACCATAATTAAAAAAATGTCATTTTTTGTTTTTTCAAAATAGCTTGGGAACTGTTTGGAATTCAACTGTTTTCTGAACAGATTATGAAAGATCACATAAATATGCACTACTTTGTCCATTTAACCGACTTTCTATCTCTAATAATAACAAAAGTATCCCGTGAGACACACTGTATACAACCACTACACCATTAAATATACGTTTTGTGATTCAACGCCGGTAGTTATACACGTGTTTACTTTTAAGGGCCATATTTCGTGTGCGGTGGAACCGAATTTACAACGTTCAATTACATTGGCGACAGGCGGCAATAAATTGGCATAAATATTTAAGCAGTTTCCCCAGCACCGAGGCTTATAGCGTCTACCAGAGAACATAGGGAGTACCAGTTTCGCTATACACACGTGAGAGGAATAAATTATGGACCATAAATCTCAACACATTTCGCGTGTTACCCTAATCGCGGTCTGCGCGCACTTCATCGTTGAAATCTCCAATATCAATAAATAAACGGATGGAAAACAACACCACCGCGTTAGCCTAAGCACCGCAAGATCGTTCGGTAAGCATGGGGAACGTAGGCGAGACAATTGTTTATCCGTCGAGTCGGTGGTTGGTATGCTGTAATGCATTTTAGTGAGCAAATATTGTTTTAAAGTAGTAAACACTGTGTAACCGTGGGTAAAATAGTGTGCTAGTTCAGCCAGAACGTGTAAACATTTTGGCGGAAATTGATGTTGATGCGAAATTTTATTATGCCTGCCAGTGACGATATTTATTTTAATGGCATAATTTACGGTGAAAGTTAATTGAATTCTATTAATTCAGTAGCAAGTAGTTATTTTGATTTAGAGGCGGAATTATAAACTATTTTAAAATAACTGAAAAACTAAGATCGATAAGAACTAAATTTGTACAAGACCTTCATTCAATGTTTCAATAATTCAAAGCGCACATTTTTGTATTTTTTCTTTTAACTACAAATGTCATTTATGTATAATGAATAGATATAATTAAGATAAACATTAATATCATTATCTGGGTTTCTGTAAATGAATCAACTGAATCAACAAAGATTAGTTGTATAGTCCATTGACAGCTTGTCCACTAAGCCAGCGTTTCGCAAACTATTTTTTCGTGGCCCTGTTATTTTTACACGATTCCTTTTATTTTAATTTTAATTTATATTTTATCCTAGCACAGGCGTACAAATTTTAGTTGGTCTCGAAGAAAAGGTGTAAAAATAACCGGGCCACGGAAAAAAAGTTTGTTAACGTTAGCGTTGAAAAAATTTCATAATTAATTACACAAGAAATATAAACTATAGAGACAAGCTGTCTTCTTAGTTTCAATTGGATGAGTGAAACTGTAATTATTCTTTTGGATCAAAACATATTTCTTTGACGCTAACATAATTTACTTCATTGAATATTCTAGTTTATTTGCTTGTAGAGATTCATTTATTTGGAATATTTATTTAAGTCAAATAAATAAATTTGGATACAAACAAAAATTACTTTCCGTTAAAATAATATTTTTGTTGTGATATAAAAAGACATATCTGTATATTTACAGTTTGATTCAAAGAAATATATTTGTAAAGAAGACTTATTTCCTTCAAAGAAATATTTTTGCTTTGTCTTAAAAATAGGTTTTCTTCCGCCAAAAAAAAATCATATTTTGATTCAAATAAATATATTTTTAGTGTGAATACCTCATCCAAATGTTGGATGGCGTTGTAAACACTCTCCGCGCAGTTCGGCCGTATCTTGAGTATAAATAGTAGTCTGGTGAAAACCTACCGCTCAGTTGATGTCATGCGTCTGGCTAAATTGCTAAAAAGGCCGTGTGATCGGCAGTATAGAGCACAGTGCATGCAGGTTCGTTCCGATTCCGAATCAGCGCACCCTTTGCTACCCTAACCATGACTATATGTGGACTATATGTGCAAATAAATTTTTCTTTGCCTCTAGTGAAACACCAGATTTCTTTGAGTCAATGCATATTTATCTGAATTAAACAAAATTATCTATTTGTGTATGTACAAAAGACTGCCTTCAGAATAAAATTCAACTGAAGAAAGCATAGCAGCCGAACCAGTTCATTTGGTCGATATTTTTTCCTAATTCCTAATAGGAAAACTTTTGAAAATGTGACGCTTAAAAAAGAAATCATGGCAAAATAAGAATCCCCCTTATACATGGTGATATAACCCAGATGCAAATGTTTTATCATCAATTTAAAGTAAAAGAAATCTATATAAACACATGACTAAAAATTAACAGTTACACATGGTGTTGTTTTTTTACGCAAAACAAACTAATTTTGAATTTCGGTATTGAATTTTGAACTCAAAACAAAAAGGAAATAAACATTCGGACCCTAACAGTATTAAAATAAGTATGTATGTAGTTACACTTTAACACATGAGAGAATTTCTACAAGTTCTACAAGTAGCTTTTGTAGAAGTTGTAAGGACTTGCTATTGTCAGCACTAAGGCAGACTACACAGATGAAAAAGAGCTTTTGTTTTTGATACATTTATTTAAGTAATATAAATTTAATTGGATAAAAAGAATACCTTTCTTTAAAATAATATTTTTGGTTTTGAAGTTGTAAGATTTGTAGAAGTTGTAAGGATTTGCTATTGTTAGCACTAAGACATAGACTACACAGATGAAAAAGAGCTTTTGTTTTTGATATATTTATTTAAGTAATATAAATTTATTTGGATAAAAAAATACTTTTCTTTAAAGTAATATTTTTGGTTTTGAAGTTGTAAGATTTGTAGAAGTTGTAAGGATTTGCTATTGTCAGCACTAAGACATAGACAACACACATGAAAAAGAGCTTTTGTTTTTGATATATTTATTTAAGTAATATAAATTTATTTGGAAAGAAAGAATACTATTCTTTAAAGTAATATTTTTGGTTTTGAAGTTGTAAGATTTGTAGAAGTTGTAAGTATTTGCTATTGTCAGCACTAAGACATAGACTACACACATGAAAAAGAGCTTTTGTTTTTGATATATTTATTTAAGTAATATAAATTTATTTGGATAAAAAAAATACTTTTCTTTAAAGTAATATTTTTGGTTTTGAAGTTGTAAGATTTGTAGAAGTTGTAAGGATTTGCTATTGTCAGCACTAAGATATAGACTACACAGATGAAAAAGAGCTTTTGTTTTTGATATATTTATTTAAGTAATATAAATTTATTTGGATAAAAAAAATACTTCTCTTTAAAGTAATATTTTTGGTTTTGAAGTTGGATAAAAAGAATACTTTTCTTTAAATTAATATTTTTGGTTTTGAAGTTGTAAGATTTGTAGAAGTTGTAAGGATTTGCTATTGTCAGCACTAAGACATAGACTACACATATGAAATAGAGCTTTTGTTTTTGATATATTTATTTAAGTAATATAGATTTAATTGGATAAAAAGAATAGTTTTCTTTAAAGTAATATTTTTGGTTTTGAAGTTGTAAGATTTGTAGAAGTTGTAAGGATTTGCTATTGTCAGCACTAAGACATAGACTACACAGATGAAATAGAGCTTTTGTTTTTGATATATTTTTTTAAGTAATATAAATTTAATTGGATAAAAAGAATACTTTTCTTTAATATAATATTTTTGGTTTTGAAGTTGTAATATTTGTAGAAGTTGTAAGGATTTGCTATTGTCAGCACTAAGACATAGACTACATAGATGAAATAGAGCTTTTGTTTTTGATATATTCTTTTAAGTAATATAAATTTAATTGGATAAAAAAAAATACTTCTCTTTAAAGTAATATTTTTGGTTTTGAAGTTGTAAAATTTGTAGAAGTTGTAAGGATTTGCTATTGTCAGCACTAAGACAGACTACACAGATGAAATAGAGCTTTTGTTTTTGATATACTTATTTAAGTAATATAAATTTATTTGGATAAAAAGAATAATTTTCTTTAAAGTAATATTTTTGGTTTTGAAGTTGTAAGATTTGTAGAAGTTGTAAGGATTCGCTATTGTCAGCACTAAGACATAGACTACACATATGAAATAGAGCTTTTGTTTTTGATATATTTATTTAAGTAATATAAATTTAATTGGATAAAAAGAATACTTTTCTTTAAAGTAATATTTTTGGTTTTGAGGTTGTAAGTTTGTAGAAGTTGTAAGGCTTTGCTATTGTCAGCACTAAGATATAGACTACACACATGAAAAAGAGCTTTTGTTTCTGATATATTTATTTAAGTAATATAAATTTATTTGGATAAAAAAAATACTTTTCTTTAAAGTAATATTTTTGGTTTTGAAGTTGTAAGATTTGTAGAAGTTGTAAGGATTTGCTATTGTCAGCACTAAGACATAGACTACACAGATGAAAAAGAGCTTTTGTTTTTGATATATTCATTTAAGTAATATACATTTAATTGGATAAAAAGAATACTTTTCTTTAAAGTAATATTTTTGATTTTGAAGTTGTAAGATTTGTAGAAGTTGTAAGGATTTGCTATTGTCAGCGCTAAGACAGACTACACACATGAAAAAGAGCTTTTGTTTTTGATATATTAATTTAAGTAATATAAATTTATTTGGATTAAAAAAATACTTCTCTTTAAAGTAATATTTTTGGTTTTGAAGTTGGATAAAAAGAACACTTTTCTTTAAATTAATATTTTTGGTTTTGAAGTTGTAAGATTTGTAGAAGTTGTAAGGATTTGCTATTGTCAGCACTAAGATATACACTACACAGATGAAAAAGAGCTTTTGTTTTTGATATATTTATTTAAGTAATATAAAATTATTTGGATAAAAAAAATACTTTTCTTTAAAGTAATATTTTTGGTTTTGAAGTTGCAAGATTTGTAGAAGTTGTAAGGATTTGCTATTGTCAGCACTAAGACATAGACTACACAGATGAAAAGGAGCTTTTGTTTTTGATATAAATTAAGTAATATAAATTTATTTGGATAAAAAAATACTTCTCTTTAAAGTAATATTTTTGGTTTTGAAGTTGTAAGATTTGTAGAAGTTGTAAGGATTTGCTATTGTCAGCACTAAGATTAAGGACTACACATATGAAATAGAGCTTTTGTTTTTGATATATTAATTTAAGTAATATAAATTTATTTGGATAAAAAATACTTCTCTTTAAAGTAATATTTTTGGTTTTGAAGTTGTAAAATTTGTAGAAGTTGTAAGGATTTGCTATTGTCAGCACTAAGATATAGACTACACAGATGAAAAAGAGCTTTTGTTTTGATATATTTATTTAAGTAATATAAA
Organism: Aphodius sticticus; assembly: GCA_963966075.1. NCBI lineage: Eukaryota > Metazoa > Arthropoda > Insecta > Coleoptera > Scarabaeidae > Aphodius > Aphodius sticticus. Next base: position 72,934,132 of record OZ014509.1, read on the forward strand.
TTTATTTGGATAAAAAAAATACTTTTCTTTAAAGTAATATTTTTGGTTTTGAAGTTGTAAGATTTGTAGAAGTTGTAAGGATTTGCTATTGTCAGCACTAAGACATAGACTACACATATGAAATAGAGCTTTTGTTTTTGATATACTTATTTAAGTAATATAAATTTATTTGGATAAAAAAAAATACTTTTCTTTAAAGTAATATTTTTGGTTTAGATTAAAAATACTTTTTCTTTCACCAAAGAAATCCAGTTTTGGTTCAAACATATACATTTTCATACAATAAGAGATTTCATTCATTTAAACTCTTTAAAGTAACATTTTTGCGTTTGTTTCAAAATAATTTTACTTCCGTCAAAGAAATATTTCTTTGAGTCCATGCGTATTTATTTGAATTAAACAAAATTCTCTATCTGTGTCAAGACAAAACCGTGTTGATGTTATGTCTGTCTCTTATGTGTATTTTCTTCCACTTTCGATGATTCAGTATCATCATTACGTAACACATTACCAAATGAAATCCGAGACATTGACGTATAAAAACTACATCTAAACAAATTTCTCCGATTTCCCCAACACGTTCGGCAAAATCATTCAAATCATCGTCCACAAAATTGTCCAATCTCGCAAAACGCGACCTGCAATCAAATTAATTAAGTCGTTCCTTAGGCAAACGGCGTGTAAGACGCGCAATTTGCCATTAGCTCGCAGCCTGGTAATGGGATAGGTTAGGTTAGTCTTATTATCGCAAATCTCGCGGAAATGCCTCCTCCCCCCAACATTCGGCCTCATTCCTTCGCCGGAGTTATGATGACTGGCTCGTTTTCTCCGCCGTGCCGCCGGGGCGACGACGGGCCGAAAGCCAAGAAGGGCGTCGCGGCGCGTCTCCCGCTTTAATTCGAAGAATAATTAGTTTTGAAACGATCCCTCTTCTCGGTAACAGCTCGCCAAATGATAATTGCATGGGGCAGGAGAGCCGGCGCGATGAATTCCTCAATTACGCGTGCTGTTTGCGCTTAAGTCGCAACCCCGGCAACGTAAGACGGGGCGCGAACCCCCCATTCGCGATATTATAAGGGTAAATTATCGCCCAGCCTACGAACGCCGCTGTCCTCTGGGAAGCACTCGCAGACGTTTTGTGCAGTCTTAGGTTTGTTAGAATAGTCGAGAATCTAGTTAGATGTGATGCACTTGAAATGTGTTTTGAGTTATTTTACATGTTTAACACTTTAGTATTACTGGACGAGAGATCAGAGAAAAATGTAATAAAATACATTCAAGGGTATAGTGCAGGAGTCTTCAACCTACTCGTTCCAAAGAGCACATTATTTACACTGTAAAAAATAAATGTAATGTTCCATCACTATAGATGCAAAAAAAGTACACTGTTATTCATGTAACTGATGAATTATACCAATCATAATGTAAAAATACATGTGAAGAGTTAATACGTGAAGTAAATAATGAACTAAGCGCCAAAAATTCAAAAATTGGTTTTATTACATTAAAGTGGGCTGGATATCACTGGGTATACAAGGATGTTATATTAGAACGAGGTCCCCATGTACTTTTTCGAACAACGGACACTCTGTATGAAGTATACTTGGTCAAGCAACTTATTTTTATTAAGTTTTACTTCCTATTATTACAAATATCAACTTAGCTTAAGCTATGCATAAATAAATATTATAGCACTTATATCCTTCTACGAATTTTTGAATTTCATTTAGATTCGTTCTTGCGATACAAGACCTCGACAACAAACAACACCACCATGTGATGTACAATCTGTTTAAATATGCACAAAAAATTAGGGATGGCTTCCTATAAAACATTTCTCTTGCTGCACACTATTTTCGATTTATCTCAGAATAATGTTTTTGGCACTTAGTTTGTTATTTACTTCAACTCTTCAGTGTTGCGCAATACTGCAGTCATTTTACAATGTTGTCTGTATTGTTACAATCGGACATGTAAAATCGCAACCAAAGCGCGTTCGTACAGTAGTCTTAAAGTACCTATTATGCGCCGTTGCTCCATTGCGCATATCAGTATGAGCACGAGGTTAGACAAGTGCTTGCGATGGCGATCTCACGGTCAATGTTGTGTTGGCTTGTTGCTTAAGCGTCTGCAGCAAAACTGATCTGTAATTTCATTGCTATGGGGTATATAGATCTCTAATCTAATATTGTAGCGATTGTGCTGATTATTTTTAGCGATTATTGTAGCGATTAACTGATTGTTTTTCAGTTTATACAATGGGGTAAGTGTACGTTTTTGCATCAAACATGCCGTTGAGCTGCAATTTATTCACTCTGGAGTTTAAAACCGTGCTAAATTATGAAAACACATTTGTAAATTCATAGTGATATACGTAGTTTTGTATTTCGTTGAGAAAATTACAGGGTAAAATGTAAAAACATATTAAAGAGATTGTTAGAAAATGGCAGATAAGAGCGAAGGTAAACATTGAAATTAGAAATATGATTTTTATTAGTCTAATAAAATGTTTGGTTTTTAGAAAGATGATATGGGCGATATGTCAAAGGATTTAAAAACCTTACGCCTTGGGCCTTTGAAATAGATGAGGTATAAACATATTTTTGGATAAGGCGTCAGTGTAAACCAATCAGTCTAAAACTTTTTAATTACATTGTATTTCCTGAAGGTTTGTGATGTACCTACGTTTATAAATTCAAGAGAAATGGAAAGGGGTTAAAGTAATTCCTGTCTCACATTGAGGTATTTTGGATACAAAGAGGACTCTTAACCCTTTTGCATTTCACCTCTTCAATTGTTGTGTATGTCTAAATAATATGTAGTTTTATAGCTTAACTATTGTTTAATCTACCTCTCTGAAACTCGATAATGTAGAATAAATCTTTTATGAATGGTTGAGTGTTGAAGATATGATCTAAATCGCATACACCTATGATTTATAATCTCATAACATATGTATAATGCCATACACTATGTTCCTAGAGAATAACTTTTTTATTTATGTTATCACTGAGTGTTAAATGTTTTCTTTTCAAAATATATTCTATATTTATTCTTACGTACCTATAGTTTCAATAGGGTATTGCGGTCATGTCAAAATTTAAGCAGATATTCGGTTTAACCTATTGTATAATTTATGAGGATTCATATAGTTAAGCTATGAGCTTTTTGATTTAGTTTTTCTATAAGATAATTGCAATTAAAAGTGCATTTCGTTTGAATTCACCGACCACCCTCGGAAATACACGATGATTACCGATCCCTAGTAGCGGTGGCAACAGCGGACAGCTCTCGAACAGCTGATCGGCCAAGTTGACGGTTGGCGACCCTGTTGTTTGACAACGAATAAAGGTAACTTTTTTGAGAGATGATTTGATCATTGAAACTTGAAGCCAAACATCTCTCATCTCGCTAGTCGGCAATGTAAAGAAAATCTTATCAGGAGTTACTGTTCTACTGCTGTTACAGCCCGGCACAGAACAATGTCGGCGTTGGAGTTTATACATTTTGAACAAGTGTTTGATATAACCTCAATAACCAAAGCAGGTGTCAACAAACGAGCGATTCTAAACGTTGACACAACAGAAGACAAAAATTTACTACGTGCACCCTAGATATAGCAACGTTGTCAAGTCGCTCACTATGAGCGGTCTTTGTGACGTCACAAAGACCAATCCTAATTCAAACTTCAAACAACGATTTCTCTTAATTTAAAACAATGTTTGATATTTTACTTGTGAAGTAGCAAACAGTAGCACCCATACTTTGTAAAAAATGACAATTTCAAAAACACCGGAATACCCCATTATTACTCGTGATAGACAATTCAATGTTAGAAGAAAATATTATATTAGGTATTTAATAAAATGGCAGTGTTTTCGCCAAATACCCAAACAAAAATATATTAATACTATATACATACATATACGGCAATTATTTTAAAAATAAGTTTAGTAAATTGTACGAATTATTTACATAATACGGAAAGTATTATTATATACCTACATCATACCAATAAATAAAAAAGATCTACCACAGATTTACATGGAATATATGAAAACCACACCATTATTCATGTAATTGACCACAACAAAATTAATAGCAAATTTACAAACACATTGCCTGTTTACAACATGACTGTAAAATCACATCAAAACGGTTGGCATATTTGTAACCATGCATATTGATGTAATATTTTTTACTGTGTAGTTTTCTCTAGTTTTCTCTAGTTTTTGGGTATAAAATTAAGTTAATGTGTAAAAACACTAAAAACGTGTATTTGGTTATAACGGCTGAACCAAATTTTAAAATAGCCTCAGAATAATCTTTAAATTATATATTATTTATATTAAATAATATTTTATAATATAGAAAATAATATATTAATTATTTTATAATATATTAAATAATATAAATAATCTTTTGCATCTATCTGAAATACTGAAAATTGATTCACCAACGATAAATTTTTGATTTTAAAATTGGCAGTTTTGATTTTCGGAATTGAATGTACCACTATTTTCCCCGGCATTTGTTTAGGAAGTAAATGTCATTCTGAGTAAACAGTTTCATTTAGAATTATTTATTTTTACAAATAAATGATGAAGAAACTAATAAATCCACATGAATGTTTTAATATATTTCTTTACAATCATTCTGAGTAGGAAGCTTCATGGGTCAGACATGACAGAAATAAAATTGTTGTTAAAAAATAATCGTTGAATATTGTTGCAGTGTTATTTTGTCGACAACTTCACGATATTCAGAATTAAGATAACAACCATTATTTCGGTTAATAATTGACCAAGATATGCACACGCGTTCGGTTCAAACATCATTACAATCAAACAAATATAAAGATAAAAGAACTATTAAAGTTACCAACGTTATAATTATGTCACCATCTCATTTAATTTTATTTTTGTGAGGCCGTCTCACAATTTAAAATAACTCACTCACAGATCAAAGACTCAGCTATCTTTGCAGCTTGAACAAATTAATGACATCATTAGCGCTAATCGCCTTATTCATAAAATAAAACTAATTCGTAGATGACAGATAGATTATTTTCAGAAATTATACAAAAGAATACAGAGAAAGAAGGATGATGTAATAAATTCTATACAGGTGTTTCTTAAAACATGCTAATATTTCAGGAGGTTATTCTTGGGTCCATTTTGAGAAAAAAAGTTCATATAAGCATATGTCCTAAAGGTCTTTACTTTTGAACACACAGTGTTAAGAAATCTGTATTGTTAATTTTGTTGACTTAAATACGTGACAACTAGACTAGGTAGACAACTGTCAAAACTGTTTTTGTTTACAAAACAAAATCTGCTTCTTACCTACTAGATGCGTTTTAATCCTTGATAATAAGGATTAGCATGCTACTAAACACACTGTATGATACAATGAGGCTAATATACATTATTTTCTATAATACTTTATTTATTAAAGTCCATCTTTTCATTTTAAATACGTATACCTTTAGTAACAGCGAGATGGCAAAGAAAACAACAAGGAAACAGTACGATACAAAACTTAAAGAATCTACCTCGGGATAAAAACAAAACTACGGGAGAAACTACCGGTTCCAGGAGGTAATCAAACAGAATAAGAATAAGAAGGCATCTCTCGGAAATATACTTGGAAAAGTCCGACTAACAACCGTCACTCGCAACCGAGTAGCATGGAGGAAGAAGTTAGGAGAAATAAGTGGGACACGCAAGTCACGAATCGCATCGGATAGAGCAGTCGCCGGGTCGTCTGCACGACTATGCTGACACGTTGAGGTCGTCCCGACCGTACTGCCTGCTGCACCGGCATGCAGCATCATAAACCACTTTTGCTCTCATCTTGCGGAGTGGCGCGCGCCCACTCTGGCGAGCGAGCCGCGTGAGCGCTGATATCCGCGATTGCATTGCGCAACACGTTGCACGACGCGCAGCAGCCAAACAATTGCAAGAATGAACGAATACGTCCAATAAGTCGTCCGTTTCCAAAAAGCGTCTAACGTGCCAACGTTTAAATGTGTGATGATTGCCTACAAGACTACAGTTGCTGCCAAAATTATTCGTTTTGTCTAATAGAATATTTACAGTAAGTAAAGAAGATTGTTATTTGCAATGAAATATTTCATTCAAACTATACAATATAGTATGTATTCGAGTAAAAACGATCGGAATTGAAAAATTAGCATGTATTGAGGGACCTACTAACAAAGGTAAGTATTTAAGACCCAGTTCTAGTTCTCCTAAAACGCGTTTTCATATAAAAACGTTATTTATTGTTCAATGTTTATGAAATTTTCAGTGTAACTTCTAAGATAAGTAACGAGTTGTGCTGGATAAAAAATAATTTTATGGATAGATAAAAATAAATGTTACTTCTACATCTTTGGCCTTTTTCAAATATAAAACCTGTAAATGTATTTATTTGCCCATATTACTGCTGGGCGCTGGCAGGTGTAGACAGCAGACGTCAGGAGCTTTAAACACCGCTTATAACTGGTGACTACGGATTGACGTTGGTGGGGGCAGGCTGACCACCCCCAGCAAAAAATAACATCGCAACGAAATATTTCGTTTCGGAGTTGCGATGTTTTCAGAACGGAGCCTTAAGGATTTGCTTTCAATAATGGACGTAATTTATTAATCCAACAAAAAAAATGACCCAAAGCACATGGTAAATTCTTATAACCCAATGAATTGCGTACAAAAGTTTAAGGAACGTCAATGTGGTTGAGAATTAGTAGTCAGAAATTAAGAGGCGTTTGCCAATTAATCTTTTCAGCAGCAAAAAGGCTAAAAAATGCAATTCAAAACGTGTAGGACAATGTGGATCATGCAATAAGGACAGAATAGGTGGAAAATATGTCTAAATGTTCACAACCAGTATAGATTTTAAAGGATGCCTTATATAAAATTAATTTAGTACGTACAAATACAGTACAGTTTAGCTGACTCAAATACTATTAGAAGAAAAGTTGAATTAAGAATTATTATTTAGTTTGAATAAAATATTTCATTGCAAATAACAATTTTCTCTGCTTACTGTAAGATTTTATTAAGGGATATGTACGAATAATTTTGGCAGTAACTTACACTTATTTTGTAACGTTGTATTCATAATAAAATAATAATAAAAATTGACGTGCCTTTTCTCTGACTTTTTAAACGTTATTATAACTTTCCGAAACTCGATGAAGTATTTTTTGTGCTTTTTTGAGTTTTTTTTTTTAATTTTTTTCTCAATTTTGTGATTGTTTTATTGATCATTTATTTTTGTTTTCGAATCCTTTGCGTGTTGTATCATAATCCTTAAAAAAACATTTCATATACCAGGTTTCTTTTTAAATTGAAGGATTGTTAAATAGAAGCAAATATGTTTTTAGACAATTTTGAGATTACTACCACTTGTTTTATTGGATATAATATAGTCTGTATTATCTTTAATGTCGCCTTTTGCGTCTTTCTTTTCTAAAATAAGTACGTCTTTCCATGATTTTACAATGCTAAATTGCACACAATAAACAGTTTTTTGCTGATTTATGTTTTCTTTTGCAATACAGAGTGTATACCTTTTTAAAAAAATTATGGGGATCTTGTTTATTTTAAAATATACACAAACTTTTCAATTGTGGACAAAGTGCACACTTCAAATACCTCAAACAGAATTTAACATGTTTTTTTTCTTAATTTTGAAGAAAACAACAACTGCCTTCTTTCAAAATCTTAACCAAAAACGAACCTAATGGAAATGGCCAACGAACCATTCTTAAAACATGATTCTATCATTCTATGTTTCTAGGATTTAGATAGATCAATCAGATTAAGATAATTCTCAAATTGGCAAAGCCGTCATATAAAAAAATAAAACTGTTAAAGTTGTGCTTCAAATAATAGTAGGTATTAATTATCTATTTATTATTATTATTTATTATTTTTCTTGAAATAAATGAGATTGTTGATTAAGTATTGATTCCGGAGAATCTACTAAAGGTATCGGGACGAAACTTCATATTCATAACCTTTTCAGCTCTAAGTTTCATGACCAAACTTAGAGCTGAAAAGGGTGCAAAGGAACTGGATGTTTACTCTAATCACTTTTCAAGGATATTGCAAATGAGCCGCCATTTCTGAAATTTCGTCAAAATAGTTACATAATAAATTAAAGTAGAGGAAATTCGTAATAATGTATGTCTATGACATCTTTTGGTAAAATTAATAGTTTAGCGGCATGAGCAAATTCTATTTGATCGAGATCGATGGTGTCTGCATTAATATAAAACTAGTTAGCTAGGATTTGACAGATATTTTCATTCTAATGACAATAGGTAGTGTGCAACGCTGATGTTTTAACATTACCAACTGTCAATAGTATCGAAATATCTGTCAAATCATGGCTAACTAGTTTTATTTTAATGGAGACACGATCGATCTCGCTCAAACAGAATCTCATGCAGCTAAACTTTTAATTTTATATATAGTATGATAAAGTTATGTGCCTGGCCACATCAGATTTTTTTATTCTCAACCATTATAGGTAAGATAACTATGTTTCATCAATTTAAAGCACGTGGTCCAAATGAATACATCAGTTTTATTAGGGGCTTAAAAAATGTTATATGACCTAAAACAAGTACTTTAAAATTACTACAATTACAAAAAAACCATTTTTATAATCTTAATAAATAATAATCGATAATCCTTTAGATATAAATCGCATATCAAGCATATAAATCGACTCTGGTTTGCTTTTTTTTATCGTAGAATTTGGATCCAAAGGCAAACATTTGTGTCTAGTTTGTGAGAGGAAAGAACGCCTATTTTTGCAATTTTTGAGTTTTTGGTACAGATTTTCTTAAAAACTAGACCTAATTCACAATTTTTATTTTCGGATCTGAATTCTACGAAAAAAAAGCACCCCAGACCGAGTTGTCACGTGTTTTACTTCTTTAGTAATCGACCAGGGACATCATTTAATTTCAATTATTGTATTTTTTAATCAAAAAGTGTTTATTGTATTTTTTAACAGAACGATTAAGTAATTGGAAAGCTGTGAAATCGTCTGATAAGTACCTATATTCAAAACGTCTGCCAAAACAAGAATCTGAATATTTCATCCACGATGATATGAAATTAAATACAAATTGTATTCATTTTGGAGACGATATCCAGACAATTTTTAACCACAATCATAAAACAACATCAAACATAAATCAGGAAGAAAGGAACTTCAGCCTTCACCACGTGGTTGATTAAGTCATCCAGTTCCTCTGATTTACAAAAAAGCCTCAACAGCAAGAAGCCTGTCGAACTCGTGATACTGACAGTCACCAAGATAAGCTAGATTAGCACGATTTAACTACACTAAACGCAAAATAATACCTGGGACTAGGTAAGGGCTCTGCGTTGGCGCCGGCTGCCAATAGGACGCTGATATCGACGGATACGCAGGTTTCGCAGAACGACTCTTCATGGCACACATTTGAAAAAACAACAGTCAACACGACGTCTACTTTAAAAACCTATTCTACAAGCTATTATCACAAGCACAGCCTTCGTATGGAACAGGTAAAAAAACAAAACAAAAAACACAGTTTGCGCCCAGAATCACATCACAAGGAGTCAGTCAGTGTCATCGATGGTCGCGTCGTCGACCGCTGTCATCCGCGTGCACCTTCGCCATGCCGCTACAGTATAAACTGGCGTTTCTGACCGTTTCAATCACTCCGCTTGACTTGACTACGCCGCTCGTTTTGCTCGCTTATGATAGGTGGGCAAAATACACAACGCACGCACACACTATAGCGTACCGGCGAGTCGGTATCTTCGCTATATCGAATACAAATAGATTTTAGAACGCGCGCGACAACACATGACTAGCGAGTCCTCGTGTGGTACAAATGTACAATGAGGCGGACGGTAGAGCACTGATGGTTTAGGTTTGGATTTGGATGTTGTGTGTTTGGCGGGTGAAGTTTGTGAACTGAACAGTGTGGACGCGCGGTGTCGCTTGCGGCATACCTAAGCGTAGTTTAGCGATGCGGACAATGGACTTGACGTGATGGATAAGTGTGTATGGATGTATGATGTGTGTGTGTGAGTGTATACACAGCGTCCGATCGAAGATGGTGTTTGTATAGATTGGGAAAAGGCGACAGAGCGGTGATAAGACGCGACGCCGATGGTCGACCAATATGTTGTTTTCCAAGACAGAGTTTGTACTGGGGTAGATTTGAAGTTTTTGGAGGATTTTGTGTGGTGTTTGTTTAAGATAGCGTACGGTTTTTGGAGGAATAATGAGGAAGATATTAGCGTGGAGATGTACTTTTAAGTAGAAAATGTGAATGTGTTGTTCATTTGTAATTATTGACATTTAATGAGGGTGTTGACAAGCGTCGCCTTAGGTAGCCAGAAAATACAGGGTGTTTCTTAATAACATGCTAATATTGAAGGAAGTTATTCTTGGGTCCATTTTGAGAGAAAACAATTATATGAACATCTCCTACAGGTCGTAACTTTTGAACTACAGGGTGCTAAAGTTTTAAGAAAAAATTGTTTTTTTTATGGTGGTAACTTTGGTACGACTCGTAGTACGCATCTTCTATGCATCAAAAGGCATTCTCTGCTGTACAACATATTTTTTATTCTAGCCAGTGGCGTTCGTGCGGGGTTTGTACTGAATCATTTCAAAGAGAAAACTGATAAGCCACTGTCTTTTCTTAAAGTAAAAATAATTTTTGCAATCCTCATTCCTTTCTTACCAAATTTGGTGTGTTGATTTTTTCTGGTTAACATAGGTACGGTTTTCGCATAAAAAAATAAAATTTATTCATTTGCATCTCTAAACCACTTACGAGAAAAGACAATAACAATAAAAAGAGAATAATTTTTAAACGGTAAAATCATAAAATTAAAGTAATCTAAACTCATTTTGGAAAGATAACAAAAAAATAAAAATTTTTCTTAAAACTTTAGCACTCTGTAGTTTAAAAGTTAAGTCCTTTAGGACATATGTTCATATGAATTTTTTCCTCAAAATGGACCCAAGAATAACCTCCTTAAATAGTAGCATGTTACTTAGAAACACTCTGTATATCTGACATTTGCAGGTTCCCAAAATATTTTGTATAGATAAAATAATGAACAATTTTCTCAAATAAACGTGTTTTTGACCAGTACTTTAAATTTTGATTTTTTTTTAGTTTCTTAAGTTATTATTCTAAAAAGTGAAATAAATAAAATATTTAACACTATAACTTCTAAGTGATAAAGTGATAAAGTGATAAATAATAGTTAACAACTTTAAAATTGTTGCTTTCAATTTAATAATATAATCAGAAACTGTTTTGTTTTACCAGAATAAATTAACATACCACAGTTATTAGCTTAATCTAAGGAATAATGCATTAACTGTTGAGTCTAGATATCACAGCATTGCACATTAGTAGTCCAAAAAACGGACTTTTCGCTAGAGGGCAACGACCCCCCCCCAATCTGATCCTTTTCCAGAATAAAAAATTCCCCCCAAATTTGAGAAAAATCGGTCAAATACCATTTGTTTAAAAAAAAATATACAATGGTAGTGACGTATCTTTTTGGCAAAAATTATTATTGTATTTCGTGTCTTTTTTCTTGCCAAATTTGTTAAACTTTTCAATTATAACCTATAATAATAATTACTGTTGCAACCACATTACTGGTTTGATCGATATAGTACTTAATTACAAAAAATATCAAAAATCCTATAATAATTTTTTTTTTAAAATGGTACTTGTTTAAAGAATTCGTTAATAAATGACAAAAAATGCCAATAATATAATAATAGTAATTAGAAGAAATAAAACTCCTTGTTCTTCTCTGTTCAGAATAATTTAATACGTATTAGTACTAATACGTATTAAATTATTCTGAACAGAGAAGAACAAGGAGTTTTATTTCTTCTAATTATTATTGACACCTGTTCCACAAAAGCGTTACATCAATTCAAATATAATAATAGTTTCTGCAATAAATATAAAAAAATATGTCCATAACACTGTATATATTTGTTTAAACAAACAGTATTTGTTTAAACAATTACAAACTAGTTAATAAATGTAAAAAAACTGCCAATACTCTAATGATAATTTATCCAAAAAATATAGAAAATTATGTCCATTACAATGTATCTATTTGTTTAAACAAATGGTATTTGTTTAAAAAATTGCAAATTAGTTACTACATGATAAAAATACCAATAATTTCTGAAAAATTAGAAAAATATGTGCGTAACAACATATACTTTTGTTTAAATATGGCGTTAAATGGCAATAATTTTTGCAAAAAATGGAGAAATATGTTCGTAACATCGTATATTTTTGTTTAAACAAATGGTAATTGTTTAAACAATTTTAAATTAGTTAATAAATGACAACAAAACATGTCAATAATAGTAATTTTTGTCAAAAAAAAATAAATCACGTAACTTTGTAAAACTGTATATTTGGGGATAATTTTGCCTCATTTCCAGGGTACTGCAGGAGATGGTGGGGGCGGTGAAAAAAAATAGAGGTTGTGGATTTGATCCTTGGGAACCTCTGAACAATTTCTGATAATCTCCCGCAGATTTTTTTTTCTAAATCCGTAACTTAAAAAAAAGGAAAAAAGATGCATTTTTGCAATGTATTTTAAATGGGAAATTTGAGGTGCTCGGTGGCACGTGTTTACGTTAACCGATTTCTCTCAAATATTGAAGGATTTTTTTTTCGGAAAAGGTTGGGGGGGGGGGCCTTCCAGCAAAAAAAAAGATATTGCAAGGTATATATTTGTACCACCCTAGTCTACACGAATATAAGTAGAAAATAACAACGACGTTTAATGTTTAAGTTTAAATTATTAAAAACATCTAAATTATTTATGTCTTACTTTATTTATACCCTGTATATCTGGTAACCGCATGTTTTAGTTGAGCTAGCGTTATTCTATATGGACGCGAAGTTATGTCAGCAAAATTTAGGAGCATTGACTTAGCAGATTATACAGAATGTCTCACAGAACTACTATTTCTATATATTTTGGAAACAGGATCTACTCAATCCAAGTTTGTAACTTAAAATACTCTCAAGATGAGTATCACTTCCGGTCTACCGGAAGTTGGTATCAACCTTGTTATTTAAAATTGTAACTTATAACGTTTATCAACAAAACAAAACGTTTAAATATAAACAGAACTGGACAACTGCTACAACAATACTATTATCAATTTAATATTGTTCATAAAACCTTCTTCAATTCCAAATAATTTTCAACATTCACACAGAAACATACTCATATTTAAACACATTATAATACCTATTTGACCTCGTTCAAGGAGTACGACAAGTACAAGTAAACACATTGAATCTTAATTAGGCTCAAACTCCTAAAGCAAACTCGAAAATCGACCACGTACATTCTATCGCATAAGGAGAACGACTAAACAAACAACTGATTTGTTATCGTCAATTTTATTGAAGTTATTTCGTCGTATGTGTCACGATCACATGACCGAAGTATAGAGTAATAAAAGATGCAGTTTTTCTTGTTTATCACGATTCTTATAAATGCAAATACGTTTCTATTAATTAAGTAATTACCGACGTTTGCAATACTACGTAAATTAAATTACACGGTAATTAAATACATAACTAGCTATTTCGTATTAATAAATATAGTTGAAAGGAAACTTGTGAATTTATTTATTACCTATCAAATTTCCAAACTTTATTTCCATGTTTTACCGCAAAATAATCAGTCTTCTAATTTTAAATGACATTTTCTTCGCGAATAGCGGTTACATAACTGAGTCAGCGAAATGAATAAACAAATAAACCTCGGTGATGATGTCACGCGGTTGCAGTTGGGCGAAATCAGAATAAAAAACGTGCAGAGCGTGTTTGAAACACGATGCACTTGCAATTGTCTCATAGATGGAGTGGGACATACATAGCCTTAGAATTTTGCATATTTTAATAAACTCCTAAGCTGACAGTCAACGATATAATGAAAAGAGGATGGGTATCCAACACTACAAGAAAAATAACGTCACTATGTTGGAACGGATGTGAGAACAACACGTTGAAAAATACAGGTGTGAGTCGTCGATGTAGTTACTAATTATAAAACGGCAAAGGTTGTGTGTCTTTAAAATGAGCTAAGAAAAATTACTGATTGGGTGCAACAAACAAAAAAAAAGAAAATAATGAAATTGTATACATATATTGTTAATACATGCCAATACAATTTTATTATATAATGTCAATTTCGTGTTGATTAGTGTGTCTGGAAAGACGGTGTAAATTTGGCAATGTGACACAAGATTTGTATTTCGAATATTTGTGTGGCTAAATAAAAATAGCCCACTGGGTGAGGTATTTTTGGGACAGACTAGAGTAATACTAAAATAGACACTATACTTTTCGGTGATTTCCTTAATTAATCTTCTTTCCGTCTACTTTTCAAAAAAAATTGTATTTTACATTGTAAATAAAATAAAAACAAATTAAGGCTTCACATGCCGTTACAATTTAACAACATACTGTTTCGGCATATTGATAATACAGTTGTTATTACATACATAAGTTGCTCGTGCTGTCGCTCTTATTCAGCATGGCCACTCTATTCGACATGTTAGCAGGGACCTTCGAGTTTTCCCTTCTATTATTCAGCGTTTATGGAATCGGGAGACTGGCCAATATGTTAGAAGAGCTGGAAAAGGTCGAAATCGAAAAACTACTCAAAATCAAGACCGATTTCTTGTCCTTTCCTCTCTACGTCAGCGTACTGCCACAGCACGAGGCCTCCTAAACGACCTAAGACGAGCACATGGAATAGAAATTTCTGATAAAACTGTTAGAAACACATTAACAGAAGCGAATTTGAAACCAAGAAGACGTGTGGCGCACCACGCCTTACGCAGCATCACAAAGCAGTGCGAATGAGGTTTGCTCTGGATCACAGAGATTGGCAACTTCGTCACTGTACGCCTGTACTGTTTACAGACGAGTCCAGATTTCGTTTAACTCGTTGCGACGGTCGAGTACGTGTATATAGACGTCCTGGTGAACGCTACGCAGCCGCTACTATACAGGCAGTGGATAGATTTGGTCGTGGATCTGTGATGGTTTGGGCTGGAATTAGTATAGACAACAGAACTGATCTTGTTGTCGTTCCTGATAGATTAAATGCCATGAATTATATCGAAAACATCTTCGAGGACCATGTGGTGCCTGCTGAATATAGCGTCGGTCAAAATATCCTCCTAATGCAGGACAATGCAAAGCCACATACCGCAGGCATCACCAGAAACTTTTTACAAGAACGTGGAATACAGGTCATGCAATGGCCGGCGTTAAGTCCTGATCTGAATCCTATTGAACACGTGTGGGATCAGCTTGACCGACGTGTGTGCAAGCGCCCTAATCCACCACTAACTATACAGGCACTGACACAAGCCCTGATTGAGGAATGGAGAAGCATATCCCAAGAATCTCTTCGCAGACTAGTGCGAAGCATGCCACGCAGGTGTGAAGAGGTGATTCGTGCTCGTGGAGGGCATACACTGTATTAAACCTCACCGATTCATAAAAAACCCGACTGTCATCGATACTAGCGCAGTCATTTCCATTTTGTTTTGCGATCTATGCCGTTGAAGGATACCAAATTGATTTGCCTAGAACTATTATTTAAAAAGTTACAGGTTTCGAAAAAAGTGTTCCCCCAATCTTTTTGAGCAGTGTATTTTGTTATAAAATCGATATTTTAAAAATATGAAATGACTGATGTCGTTGCCATTTTGAATAGCAAATTGTTACTAATCATTATACCAGACGAACCAACATGATGTTTTGGTGGTCAAATTTGAAGAATAGTTTTTTATTCATCCGTGT
Organism: Aphodius sticticus; assembly: GCA_963966075.1. Taxonomy (NCBI): domain Eukaryota; kingdom Metazoa; phylum Arthropoda; class Insecta; order Coleoptera; family Scarabaeidae; genus Aphodius; species Aphodius sticticus. Next base: position 72,950,045 of record OZ014509.1, read on the forward strand.
ATCTTCAGTCAGAAATACTGTCTTCAGTATCAGAAATACTATAAAGCGAGTGGACTCATTTTTCGAGAAAATGCGGTTCAAGAACAAATTTTTAAAAGTAAATTAAAGTAGAGGAAATTCTGAATAACTTGAAAATCTCTACATTTTTTGGTAAAATGAATAGTTTAGCTGCATGAACAAATTCTATTTGATCGAGATCGGTCGTGTCTGCATTAATATAAAACTAGTTAGCCAGGATTTGACAGCTAATGACAGTAGGTAGTGTCAAACGCTGATGTTCACACTTTCTGTCAATAGTATCAAAATATCTGTCAAATTCTGGCTAACTAGTTTTATTTTAATGTAGACACGATCGATCTCGATCAAATAGAATCTCATGCAGCTAAGGTATTAATTTTATATATAGTATGATAAAGTCATGTGCCTGGCCACATCAGATTTTTTTTCTGTAAAAAAATTTCGATGTCCTCATAAGACGAAGAAAATTCAATTTGATATAAATATGTGTCCTGACCAACAGCAAAAAGAATCTTGCTAATGGATGTATCTATTTGTGTGTTCACTGTAGTTGTAAAAACGATATTAAAACTATTTTAACGTCAAGAATTTGAGAAATTTTGCAGCTTACACAAATACAATGGCAAAAATATGAAATAAATTTATTAAAATTGAATCATATCAAATTAATTTCCTACTATCAATTGCTTTTTACTTATGACGTCATCAATAGATATATTTTTTAAATGGGAATTACTTATTTTTGTGTTGTTTTATATTTAATTAATTGTCTTAATTGTGTAATTTTATAGCTTTACATAGAATAATATTCAAGAAAAAGTCAATTGAAAATAGAAGAAAATGTTGATCACTTTGGGAAGCATAGATTTTGTGCATGGAAAGTAAAAACCATTGTCGATAGTGATTATATGTGCTGAATATGAATCAGGGCTCGTAAGTTTTCAGAAGGTTTTTTGAGTCTAACGTGTAAAACCGTGATATTTTATTATAGCGAATTTCGTAGAAACTTCAAAATAGTATCAAATTCAAAATAGTATAAAACTACCCATTATAATTGGTATTTTCTGAAAATTGGTCCACAAAACGTGCAACTTTCCTTATTTTGGTTTAGAAATTCGCTACCAGGGACAAATCATTGGACTCGCATATACAGGTTGTCCCACTGTTTTCTCCTGATTTCTTTTTGTAAGAAGTAAATTCAGCCATTCTGAGTAGAAAGGTTTCATATAGGCTTATTTGTTTTTTAATTCATGAAAAAGTTATATGTGATTAAGTTTTACTGTGCCACCAACAAAGTAACACCGTATGACATATTGCCAAAACAAGGAGAAAACACTGCGAAAACGAAAAAAGAAATAGTAGTAATGATAGTTAATAATTATTTTCAATTACCTTTTGTTCAAAAATTGTCTACACAAATTTAAAATTATGTCTTACACCACCCACAACTCTTTAGATCGTAAACACAAAAATACAACACCAGGGAGAAATCATAAAACCCCCGATAAAATAAAAAAAAACAAGAAGAAGAGTCGTAGGTCGCGCATTTGCGAGTAGAGCAAAAATGTTAACCGAAGGGTGGCGCAATAAAACGGGAAAAGTTTGCGCATTAACATTTGCGAATTTACGAGCGTCCGCGCGCGCGCTGGGGGCGCCACCGTCGCTCCGGTATATTTCACTACCGGAGGAATCGGCGCGCTCGCACAAACAAATAAACCTCCAATTTGGCAGTTTATTACCGAAACGGCCGGATCAGTTTGATGGCGGTGTAATGCTAATGAACGAACGCCACTGGCATAGACTATATAGAGAGCGAACAGCGTTGACGCGATATTGGCACGAATGGCACGATTGCGTCTCCCTCTGGTGAGCGCAATCGATAACGCACATTTCGTTTGCCCTTTCGTTCGATTTGCTATTTTTTTGTTTGTTTTCCGATGCGAACTTTGTTTACCAGCCCTAATGGGGGAACGTCAACAATAGGTCTGTTTTTGTTTATTTCTGATTGGATCGTAATATATTTAGAATTTTGTGTGCTATGCTGATGATGATTAAAATTAAATTAACTAGTAAGTAATTTGTCAATATAAATGGGTTTTTAATTGCCTAATATTACCGTTTCTTAATTCGTTAATATTATACATAAAGTGCAAAAAGGCTGGTACGAAGTTGACGTCAAAGTACAGCTTACATCGTAGGTAACCTGTCACGTAAACATAAATATGAATATGAATATGAACAAAATAAGTATTATACATTTTGTAACCTACTGGCCATTAAACAAAACAAACACATTCAAATATGTGTCCTATTTCTATTACGTTAATCACTAATATTCTGTGAAACAAACAACATTGGACTTTGTCGGCTTCCAGTTACATCGGGCTACAATCTGTATCCATAATTCCTGCTGGGCAGGAATCTTTGGAAACCTACATTTAATGTTAAATAAACCAAAAATTAAGTCAAATTTTATTGAATACGAGCCTGTTCATTGTCATTTCACTGACATCTAACGTCACTTACCGATGAAACGTAATTTCCGCTGATTTATTGCAGCCAGGACCCTTTCTGCTGCGACAGCTTCTTACATCGCATACTGTCATGCTAATTAGTTATAAAACAATACTTATAGCGCACTAGAAACCACTTAAACCCATATAATGTATTGGCTCGTCAATTTGACGTTATGGGACTAACGGACGGTATGATTTGACATAAAGTGGTTCCAATTTTAGGCTCATATGACTCCTCCTCTTTTATACTATCTCGATGGTCGCGAACAACGACTGGGATCAACAATGAGGTAGACATGCATCATTACCAAAAGAGTTGTAATACGCTTAGTAGTGTATCAAAATTACGTTACATCTATCAAGATAGTTTATGTTTATACGTAATTACTGTGTATTAGTACGTAGTCGACTATAGTTGCGATAGTTTGAACATTCTGTGAGAATGAACGACGATAGACAAGTTAGACGCCTCAAAGGGCAAAACACTGAAAGGCTTGTGGATCTTTTCAATGGTGTCTCGAGGTTAAAGTAAAATACAGTAGAAGAATTTGATGGAATGCATCAATTTGTTGTCAACATTGAGGTTAGTTTAAAGTATGGAGAAATGAGAAAATCTCCGAGTTGGTTTGTTAGTTTAAAAACTCCTTAATCACGTCGATTTATAATTATTAAAATACACATTTTTGTGAAAGTTCAATTTTTTACCGTCGTTTCCATTGTTACCGAGTTACGATGTCATCGCCATTTTCTGGTTTTGGAGATCATTTAATTGTTAAAATCGCATCGGAAACATTTTATGGCCTTACATGATTTTGTGAATTGAATATGAAAATGCGTTTTGGGTAGAATTAAATGCCCTGAAAATAAATCCGGTCTCCAGAATTTTCTATCGCGCAAGGTTTTCGAAAAAACAATTACAAAACGTTAAGTTATTCTAGGTTAGGTTATTTTTACAAATTTAGACCACCTAAACCCATTGTCCTAGGAACCTCAATAGTACCCCTTAATCTTTGTACTTTTACCTGAAATCTTGAAAGTTTGTTCAAAACTGTTTTTGAAGAGGGGAAAGAACCTACAACTACTGAAGAGCTACCTGCAAGATCAAGAACAAATGACGAAAATAAATACAACTTTCAGCGACCCGACATATTCAACCTACGGTGTGCCACAGGGAGGCAATATACCTACCTCCCCTGTTATCTTATACACTAATGACATCACAGAAATAGGTATGGAAGGAAAACTACATTTATGCAGATGATATCTGCATCACATTTGCAAACAAAGACGTCATAAAGCTCGAAAACTCTATCAATGCAGACATGCTCAAGCTACAAACATGGTGCGACAATAATATTCTGACAATAAACGAAGCCAAGTCAAACTACCTCATTTGCAACCCGATCAAGACAAAAATAAATATAAACGTCAAGATTAACAAAAGGATAATTAAAGAGACAGCAGACACAAATTATCTCGGACTCCGAATTCAAAACACATTGAAATGGGACAAACACATATCAAAAATACTACACAAAAACTCCGCTACGATAGCAAAAATATACAAAATAAGTAAATATCTACCTGACCACCTCAAGAAAACCATATACAATGCACTTTTCGTCTCAAATATAACATATTTACTAACAATATGGGGAAATACAACTCAGACAAACATAGACAAGATACAGAGAAAACACAATAAAATATTGAAAACTCTAAATAATATACCAAGACTGACCCCAACAACAGACCTAATTAAAACAACACACGAACTAACGATTTTACAAGGAATAACTCTCAATACTCTGCTGTTATTATTCAAAATTAATAATAACCTGACAAAAACGGAGATTGTACTTCTGGAATCTAAAGACATCCACAACTACCAAACAAGAAGAAAGTCAAACCTTAGAACACATAAATATAAAAGAAGCAAATACTCACAAAATATAACCACAAGAGCAATAGACACATAAAACAAGATACAAGAACAAATTAAAAGCCTAACGTACGAAAGCTTTAAAATCAAAATTAAACATATGCTTAGACACGACCAACTGATGAGATGATCGACAGAGAGTGACCAACACCCACACCTTAAACAGAAGCTCTAGACCCTTCAATACCATCCACAGAGAAGAGGAATACTCAAGACTTTGACGGAAGCATGAAGGGAGGAAGAGTACGCACATCTACATAATTTATGTATATTGTATACTCGCTTTATAATGTATTGAAATATTATATGCATTATCAATAAAAAACATTACCTAAAAAAAAAGAAGCATTTACAGCGATTTTTTCAGTGGTGGAAACATAAAAAAACGCAATAATCTGACGTGATATGCAATTTTTAGATTCAATCAATCAACAAACGCTGATGCGGTTTCCATACTGTATTTTTCTCGCAAATTTTCTTATGTAAGTCCATAATTTTGTAAATTACCTTTAGGCCAATTAACGTATCTATCAATATCAATACAATAAACATAGGGTTGCCATTTAAAAAATGTGTCGATGATGTCGAAAACAATTGAACGTAGCATATTAAATTTAACGTAAATATGTGTAATTTAATAAGTAAAAATCGACGTGTCCGAGAATTTTTTCAAATAACAAACCGTTTCAGAGACTTTGTCATTTCCTTTGTGGTTTCCATACTACAGTTTAAATTGCCTACCTACTTTATATTTGCATGAAAATATTTATTTATCAAGTTCATGTGATCAAAACAAACAAGTTTATTTCTTGTCTGCGAGCTGAAGGAAAAAAATAATTTGTACATAGTTTGATGTAAAGTGTTCGAGGGATGATAGAAGAGGTAATTGAGAACCTATTTAACCAGACTTAAAATATTTTTTTCTATTTCTTAAGATAAAGGCAGTTATTGATTCACCCTGTCAGTCATGATTTGCATACAATTGGTTCAGCGATATGACGCTACACCATTGCAAAAGATGTTTTCTTCCCAATTTCTTAATTTATTGTTTCAATAACGAACAAAGATCGGTCAGAGGGCATTTGCTATAAATAATAAGCGTTTTTGAAAAATAGACTCAAGCAAAGTAACAGCGAAATGAAAATATATTGCATATATAAGTTAGCTTTAATAGTCGTATATACGTCCCAAGAATCTATGCTTAAACCATGTCCATAAAATTATGGAACATCCGGTATACATCGGAAACATTGCTCTGCAGACAAATACCTATTAGCAAAATACCTAAAGAATTGAGCTAATGAGTAAAGTTTTGAATTATCCATATAATTGTGCCCTGCAACGTAAAAGTTCGAAAGAATTCTGTACAAATCTTCGGCTCGTTGTCAGGCAGTTTATAATCTCTCACCGATAGCCGAGGTAAACATTGTTATCCAAACTCCGGTCGAGTCCGGACGAGACAGTATTGAGACTTGAGACTTTGAGAGAGGAACGCTATATCGCCGCTGTTATTCTGTGTCCGCTAATCGGCGAATGTAGCCGGCCTTTATCGAAAAGTAAACACCGTCGACATCGTTCGGACCGTAGACAATGCAAATAATTAACAAGAACCCGGCTCGAGCAGATGCAGATAGTGCCGTTTTCTTAGGAACGATAAGAATTCCGAACATATCAACTTGCCTTCGAAATACTACACTTACAGATTTCACCGAAGCAACCGTCTTGTGAAAATATTCCCCCTGTAGGTTGCTACTAAAATGTTATCTTGTTAAAATATAACATTCTTATTATGTTATTAAAGTTGACTCACCCTGTGTGTTAATGAAGTAATGGTATAGAAAGCGCTTACACTCTATATGAAAGACGCATCTTTTACGGGCATTTTGTTTTTTATTCATTGATTTGTCTCTAAAATTGGCCGACTTACAGCCTTTATTTTGAACCTTTGCATACTACTCTGAATTTACCGAGAAATAGTTTTCTAGTGAAATAAACAGAAATTTTTAAAAACGTTTAAAAATAAATTCGTGGTGTTATCCATCTACAGCAAGCGATTATCTCGAATGTTGGTGATATTTTCAATGCAAGACACCCGGACCACCAAATTGCCTGCCCATTCAACCACTTCCTGGATAATCAGAAAATTCAAGTAGACTGGGTCTGTTGAAAATCTGTTTAAGAAAAACCACAAAAAAATAAATTTCCGAAGATAAGGAAGCAAGTTTACCATTACGATAGAATGCCGATATCAGTACCATTTTAAGACCAATGTACTGTGCGGTATTTTGAGCAATAAAATATCTGGGCCCTTTTTTCGTTAAAATTTAAATGTAGAATAATATCTTCAATTCTCCTTAACAGCGTGTTAACACCTATTTTTTAAACACCGTCAAGAACGTTTTAAACCAGAAATTAGACCACCGTTGGATAGGCAGAAAAATTCGGGATCGAGATACTGGCCACCTAGATATTTTCGTTACGTCAAGAAGAAAATACACAAACAATGACCATTTAGACTTAGAGGAAGCTATACAACATTGCATCCAAAGCATTCCACGGAATTTTGGAAATAATGCTAAATAATGATTCTTCTCTAAGATAGTGTGTATGCATAGAACGGGAGGAACACTAAACAGACATGATGATGACGTAGATGAAAAATATCACCTTCGTACCCAGATAATGTGTAATGTTGCGATAATTCTAAATAAACATTACTTATCATACGAAAATCACAAAAAATATAAATAATTTAATCAAATTTCAATAAAATAGATTAAAAGGAAGCTTTTAGTACCAATCACTGGCATTTAATACTATTTACCACAAGAGTTGGTCGAGAAAAAAAAAACTCAAAAAAAAAGAATTTCAAGGTGGTGCGTGTGACTTCAAATTTCAATATAAATTTTACTTCTAAACAACATCTCCAAATAAAGTTTATCGATAATAATGAAGTCATACCAGATGCCATAGTCTCTTGCCTTTAGTTTAGTTGTTACTTTGGTTTATAAAGGTGATATTTGTTCAGTTTTTATATGTGCTGTTGATTTACTGCATTGGGTGTGTGAAGCAATTTGTCGAGCTGAAGTCGTTCTATGCTCGATTACCGTTTGCAACACTGGTAAACTTGCTTCCTTATTTTCGGCAACTTATTTTTTTGTGGTGTTTCTTAAAGAGATTTTCAACAGACCCAGTCTGCTTGAATTTTCTGATTATCCTAGAAATGGTTGAATGGGCAATTTGGTTGTCCGGGTGTCTTTCATTGAAAATATCACCAACATTGAGATAATCGCTTGCTGTAGATGGATAACTACTATTATAAAGATATCCAAAGTTATTAATATTAATTGAATTTAAGGTGTCACGCTCCTGTATTAGTTATTGTATGATCTATTATTATCTACAGGGTGAAATATCAACTTCGTCTCAATAAAATGAGTAATTTTGCGCTAGTGCTAAATAAACATTAGTTATCATACCAAAAAAAATCAAAATTGTAAAAAACGTATTAAGATTTCTAATAAATAGATTAAAATTGACCTTTTAGGATCACTGGCATTGACTAATATTGTCATAAAAGTAAAAATTAAAAAAAAAAACAAAAAAATATTCATGGTAGGTGACTGTGGCTTCATATTTGAATATAATTTTTACTTCTAAACAACATTTCCAAATACAGTCTATCGATAATAATGAAAATAAAGGTACTTTACTCATCACAAAATCCCTCAAAATCCATCAATAATATACCTAATGCTACATTTAAAAAAAAACAAGTTTGTGTTGGTGCGTTGTTGTGAGACACCCTGTATAATAATCGGGAACACAAACGACTGGAATTGATAATTTAGCCAGGTAATAATAATGCTCGTGCGCAATAAATATCAATTAATATTTGTTACCCAATCGCTTATTCCATATTATTTATTCACCATTACAATAATTGCATATGGATCACAATTAACTGGCAGAAAATTGAAAATCAATATTTATCGTAACTGGCGAACGTGACGAATAAAACTAATGCGAAACGTTAAACAATGCACGAGCATTGATTCAATATTGTTATCAAAATGCACGGCCGAATTTTAAATATTTACCTGACCGCTGCCCGTAAATAATTTAGGCGTGTTTTTGTAATATTGTAAAATGAACCAGACCTGGCAAATTTCATATTTTCTATAGTAGTTACGGTTTGGCAAGCGCTGAGTAAGCGGATAATGTTCTGGTACCTTCTCACTGATAAAGAAGCGCAAAATAACTTAACATACATAAACCGAGAGATAGCAAGCACACATCGACAATAAAAGAAGCGTTTGTTTGCATAAGATATTGATATTGTATCTACAGTTAAGCCACTGGAATGCTGTTTAAAATTTACGCCTTATTTACAGATTCAAAAGGACTGAAAAGTGGTGCATATTTTACGTAGCGCCAAGTTCGTATTTTAACGTTTTTTACTTTATTTTACTTTACAATTTAAATACACTCGTGCATTTACGTTAATCAACTACTGTTGCATTAATAGCCTAGTAAAATTAGGCGAAAAATGCGGGAAACTTTAGAAAATTTGTATTTATGTGCTGCGTAAGCCTTTCCACTATAGGCCAAGCAATAGAGCTACAAATAATTGCTTTTTTGACATAAAGATTAGTAAAAGGAAAACTATTGAAGCAATCTTAATGGTGCGACGGGATGAACTCCAGAGAATTAAATTACGAAGAAAATGGCAGGTCAAACGATCCGATCGGATAATTAGAACCAGAGAAATGATGGAAAAACCGGAAAATCCTGCTTTTTTTTAAACTCCGCCATTTTTAAATATTAACAGCTGAAACTTTGTACAGTGGTAGCTATTCACATGTAGTTTAAGTGTGCAAAACCTGGAATCGGTCGGATTAATAGTTTTCGCACAATCCTCATTTGAATTTTTTTTGGCAATATTTTTTCGGAGCGCTGGATGCGTTTGAGGTCGTCCGACTGCAATTTAAAAAACGGATTTGGAAACTAGACGTGTACAGCAACAAAAGGTCTAATCTGATTTTTCGTTAAGACCCGTTTAAGTGGGTAATAAACTACTGAGAACATGAGTGAAAACGCCCGCGCCCGCTAGAGTGGTCGAGTGATGGGGGAAGTGTGCGATTATAGATACGCGCTTCCCCGCGTCGACCGACTACCCCCACTACTCGACCGGTTTGGAGCGCGCGGCAGTTTTCGGTCATGTTTGCAAGCATTTTTCACCTATTTCGCAACATGTTAACGCAAAATCAGAATAGACGTTTTGTAGCACAATACTTCTACTTTCGAAATACGTAAAAAAAATTAAAATCGGACCACCTCCGACGCATCCAGGCTCGCCGAATCATATTGCATACAAATATTCAAAGCGCAATTGTGCAAAAACTAATCATCGGACAACGCCTGGGTTGTCCACTCTCAAAGTACCCATCAATGGCTACTTTCACGCGAAAAGTCTCCGCTACAACTTTGAAAATGGGGGAGTTATGAATTTTTTCCGGTTTTTCCGAATTTCCTACGTTAATATTAATTCAATCGAGTCCGTGCAGGGTTTATTTTTTTTTCGTCTTTTCATTCTCTACAATTCGTCTGTTGAAAGCATCAAGATTGCTCCATCGGTTCAGTTTTCACAAGCGAAATACGAAAAAAATACGATTTTTTGAGGTATTTTGTTTATAACAAATTAAGAAATGATATTTGCGAGTAGGAAACACATCACAATACATCTACGGACTGTTCCACGTGACCTGGGATCGTCGGCATTGACAACATGACAGACTATCATATTTTATAATAAGAAAACAATGGCACGCAGTTGAAACTTTACCATTTCCGAGATATCTCTTTCAGAAGGTTAACAAAAAGGTATATAAAAATTCTGAGTTACAAATTTTCCGATGTGAAATCCTAATTTCTCTTGCAACAACGTTAAGTATTGGGAAATCACCTCTTTTTCGTGTGTACCAACGAATGTGTCCCGCATTGTCGTTCAGGCGTCGTTATACGTGTACGTTGAGCTAGAAAACAATTTCACTTTAACGATTTGTGATTGCACAATGCCAACTTTAACTCGCTTAAATCGTGTGTGTAACGTCCACAGGTGTATTACACAGTCCGTCTGATTGTTTGCACATCGCGTGTTTTGTTTATTAGCACTTTCTCTACCGTTTCAAATGAAGATAGCTTATTAAAAAATAAATAAATGTTTATATGTAGGTCCTTTTCTTGATTGGTGCTACAAACATTCGTGCATAGAAAATATAGAAACAATCTTAAATTTGACTTTATTTGAGCGATTGTTAAAAAGGGCAATAACCATATCAGAATGGTTCATACGACATATCTTTTGAAGGTTCTTTTTTTAATATTTTATAGCCTTATTATTATTTTCTTCATTAATTCTACGAGTGTAAACAATTGAGCTTGATTTGCTTTAGTATATTGTATAGTTAAGTTTACAGAAGAATATCTTTAAAAAAAATGAGAGAAATCTAGTGATTTTTAAAAGTGCATAATGCATAAACTTGCCTTGAGGTCTACTGATTTCTGTTATTACATATTGGATAAAATCATTTATTACATAATGGAAAAATAAGTATCAATATTTATTAAAAAAATATGAGTCCTGATTATTTATTTTATAATAGTATTTCATAAAATACAATATTTATATTTGAATTTTAAAACACATTTGAATGATTCAATGCATGATTTCTACTTTAATTAACAAGTGGAACTGAATTCAAATCTGAATTTTGCTATAGATACTTAACACCCAAAATCAATGTAATTTTTAATTTCATTAATGTGATATTCCTTAAACTCAAATATGATTAAAAGCCCTGCATATACAGCGCAATATTAGTTTTTTTTTATTAATGACGCTGGACGAATATAATTTTGAGAAGTGCTGAAGGCAAGAAAAACGCAAATTTTGGGATACTCTAGAGGTTAGTATGACTTCCGTTTTTTTCGGAAATGTCGTCACCATTGAAATTTCAAATGGCAACCTATGTTATTTCTGTCACATTTTCAATCAAGATGACTTTTTGTACACAAAAACATATCGATCGTCAATTTTTATCACCAAGTCAACGAAAAAAAATAATTTTTTTTTATTAATCTGTGTTGATATGAATTGGTGAGAACAGCAAATTATCATGTATTTTGTGTCATTGTAATAGAATAATCAGTACAAACCTATAAAATTATTACGGTAGAGGGCACCAGTAATACAATATCGGCCAACAACGATTATTTGACAATTTTCGATAATTTTCGCGAATTCACAGCCACCTAGATTAATAAACAAAAAAAAATATTTTTTGTTGCCTTGGTGATACAAATTTACGATCGATATGATTTTGTGTTCACAATGTCATCCTGCATAAAAATATCACACGAATAATTTAGGGAGCCATTTAAAATTTCAATGATTACGTCATTTCCGGAAAAACTGGAAAGGATATTTACTTCTAGAGTATTCAAAAAAATGGCAATTTCTTATCTATTAGCACTTCTACAAATTTTATTCGTCCAGTTTAATAAAAATAAACGGGCGTACATATGGAGTACTTAATATAAGGGTCGATCTTACAAGTGTACGTATAAGTAGTGGAATAGTTATTCCCAGTATAAATAGTGCTATTCCGCCTCCCATTGGCTAAAATATTTGTGTTGTCATAGTAATAACAACTTATACTGGTATTTATACCAATATTTAGTTATACCATGGTATAACGTGTTTTGTAAGATCGGCCCTAAATCGAATAGAATTGTAGCCAAGAAATAATATACAGGGTGTTGCGTTAAAGAAATTTAAAAAGAAAAGCCATTGAAAGATGTTATATAATTAATAAGTGATATGATCACCCCTGTATAGCGCATTCAATTTTGCTCTACATCATCTGTGTACTGGTTTGGGTGATTGTCTGGCAAAGTTGTAAGATAGTATCTGCAAAAACTTAGTTTTTACGTACTTTTTAAGATAGGGCAGCAGTTGACGTTTTTGGACAAACAATTGAATATCTTAGAAAATATTTACTTTGTATACGTAAAACTGGATACAGTTGGAAAGACATTTTCCGGACATATCAACTACTGGGACTCTAATGAGTCACCCTGTATATTAATTCACTGAAAACTAGTATTTCAGCTACTAACCAATATTTTTTTGTATAGTCTACCACATGACTGATACAAATAAATCCAGTAATCGTGCCTATATATTCATAGAAACAAGTGCGTGGTCTGTAAAACAAATTAAATAAAGTGTATAATAAACAAGACAGAAAACATCAACACTTGTATATTAACGCTAAATGATTATCCTTCCTAACAAGTTTAAACAAACCACATAATGTATATCAATTCATCGTCCAGAAACGAAACAAGTGAACCATCAATCAATGCCTTGTATATTATTCACAACGATAAAAGTAGGCACCGAGATTCTAAAATAACCATCAACATCAGCACATTTTCAGCTTATTCAATATTATTATTCGTTGACACCGCGAAAAACATCATTTGTTTTAGGTAATGATGCCAACGACACAGTCTTTCTTCACAGTAGTGTCTAATTATAAATTTAGAACATTCTATTAAATAATTGAGTTAATTTTCACCGTTTTGGCCACTTACCGTTTCTATTTTCGCTGTCAGCTGGCTTCATTTGAATCGGATGGTGCATCTGAAAAAGAAGATGAACGGAAAATTAATAAACAACACATCTTTGAAACTCAACTATAAAAAAAGTCAAAAGGAAAAGTGAAAATTAAGCTTTTAACATAGTATAAGTGTACTTATAGTTACATAGTCACTAGTTTGAATGAATTAAAATTAAATTGGATCCAACGTGACACAATCCAATACATTCCTTTTACTCATTAATATATGTAACTTCAAGTTGGCAACATGCCAAGAAGGCATCGAGCGATTGGATGCATTACTATAGCTAGAGCGGGCCGGTAAAAATAATTTTAGAATATAAAGTGAACGTGTAATCATTTATTCCCATGTTAAAGAGGAAATTTATGGCTCGTGTCTCTTTAATGTTTTATTTTCAACCTAACGACCGGTTCATTGCATGCTCTGTTGATGTTTTAAAACGTATAAAACGTAGACTATTGGCGAACGAACAATGCTAATATAAGAGAGACTATTAGATTTGACATCTTAAAGGCATCACAATAGAAATGGGCAATTTTGAAACATTTATTATGAAGCATTGGTTTTATTTTTGTGATTTTGTTTGTTCGATAGTTTTTATGTCTTTTGTGTGTTTGTATGTTTGGTCTTTTGAAGTGAAATTTCATACGAGACGGTGTAAAATCGGTTTGTAATGAAACAAAGTTATGAAACGTCTGGTTGGTAAGGTAAGCGTTAATCCGCCGCTTGACAGTCGTTATAATTACAAAAGTAGTTTATTCTGTGTTCATCAACAAGTGATTAAAAGGAAAAATAAATCATTCTGTAGATGTTTTTCTTTCGCTCATCTGTAAAAACTATTGATTTGAAAAAAGTTATTGTTTAGTTTTCAATGTTTTCTTTGCAATAAGAAAAAGAAGAAAACAATTTAACTGGCCAACAGAAAAACATGTACAACATTCCAACTGATTCTGACCATATTTTGTTCTTCGTAAAATTGAAAAAAAAAATCAGTTCTAAAAAAATTTAGACTCAATTCATTTCAATTCATTATAAGGATTTTACAGATTCATATCTAGAAAAAGAAGCGTACCACAATCAGTTGTCACTTGTTCGATTGCTCTTTTTGTAAGGTAGTCCTTTTTATTTTTTTTTTTGCGGGATTTAATTTATTTTTTATATCCATTCTTAATTCCTGTGAGATTTGGTTTCAAAATCGATAATAAGTTTAATTAATTTAATAATATTAAAATAAAATAAAAACGTCTTTAGGAATTGAAACTAGGAATTGAACTTTTCACATGAATGACATTTGCTTGTAGAAATACAAACGTCTAAAAAATTTCCTATGTATTTTGTTTCTTCCTTCATTTGTTTATATAACTTACTTCAATATTTTGATTTTTTTTTAGAATTTTCGTTTATTTAATTTATTTTTAATATTTTGAATTTTTTACTTAATTTTATTTACTTTTATGGTTATTGTATTGTGTTCTTCCTTAGATCTCGCATTGGTTGATATCTATTCTATTGTTTATTTTTCCATATTTTGTTAATATTTCAACCGGCTGTGCTTGAATAGTTTTACCCAGCATGACATTACTTTTCTAAAAATAATTTTTGCGGGGAATAAAGTGGGACACTCTGTATCTAATTTGTTGGTAATAGAATAATCTAAGCTAAGTGAATATCCTGGCCAACAAAGAACAAAATCGGAAAAGTGAAAACTGTTTCTTTATGCCTTTTTCCGTACAATCTGAATCTGAAAGCAAATTGTCCAAATTGTATCCATTTTCTTTGAGAAAAAAATGGGTTTTGATATTTTTACTTCATATTTAGAAGTTTCATGACCAAACTTAGAGCTGAACAGGCTTTTGTTCAAAAGAGTGCAAAGGAACTGGATGTTTCCTCTAAGCATTTTTCAAGGCTTTTGCAAATGAGCCGCCACTTCTGTAATTTCGTCAAAATAGTTAAATAATAAATTAAAGTAGAGGAAATTTTGTATAGTTTATGTCTATGAAATTTTTTGGTAAAATTAGTATTTTAGCTGCATGAGCAAAATCTATTTGATCGAGATCGGTCGTGTCTGCATTAATATAAAACCAGTAGTATGATAAAGTCATGTGCCTGGCCACATCAAATTTTTTCAGTTTTTTAGCACTGCTCTTCTCAAAAACTAAGCTCAGGTCGAACTTTCTACCTTCAGATTTACAGATTCTAATCAGAAAACATACCAAAAAATTTATCATTTGTTAGATTTTGTTCATTGTTGGTCAGGATAGTCAAGTGCATACATTTATTGTATGTTTGATAAATTAAGTACATACAACGAAAATAAGTGAAAAGCTCTGATTTCTAGACTCAAAAGTTAATTTACTATTCTTTTCTAAAAAATTTAATAACTGTGCCATGGAAATTTATTATAGTATTTTCTTATTTTTTATTTTTATGTTATCAAATAATACTTATTCTCGAATTTGAGCCCCTTAGAGCGCGTGTTATGTATTCATTGATATCAAACTTCACAGGAATTAAGGATATAAAGGTACAAATTGAGAGGATCCTACAGAAAAGGGTTCTACAGAAAATTAAAAGATTAAAAGTTGGACCAAACTATTGGGTAGAATTGTCAAAATTCTCTAATTGAATGTGTGAGAAATTAAGAAATTGGAAATCTGAGAATTGATCTGACATATACACCGTTAATGATTATTGTTTGTTTTATTGTTTACATTCAGTTGTGTGCTTTTATTGTAGAATAAAAATAAAACTGTTTGGTACAAAGTTCATAACTTTTAAATTATAAAAAGGAAAAGATTGCTCTTGTTTGCCTAGTCATGATAAAAAACTAATTTTGATCAAATAAGAAGCACCGAAAGACTTTTTATTAAAAAAGAAAATAATTAAACGAACAAACAACAATAGTCTATCATTTCATTACATTCTCATGTTATTCCAAGAATTTTTAAATACACAATTGACAATAAAAAGATTAAATTTCTCACAAAAGTACAAAAAAATATTGGGATATTAATAACTGAAAAATTCCTTATTTATATTTTAATATTTACCACTGAAAGAATTATATCATTAACCAAAACATTAAATCTATGATATTTTAAGATAGAGGTTTATTAACTTTGCTTGTTAAATAAGACAGCTGACAGCAATTAGCGAACAGTATCAGTTCTCAAAACATCACACAAAAACGAAGATTTCAAAGATATACTTTATATAAATCTTCTTCGTACGTTTTTAAATTCTCCACGGGGAGTCATGTCAATAAATCCAGCACTTAGAGTAATTATTACCAATTACCGTATAAACATTTAGTCAACGATTACTTTAGTCAAGCATCAACGAGTAACTGGCGTCAGTTTTCCAGCAAAACCCTGTGCGCTCTGCCAAGTTTTCCAATTACATTAGGCGCCAAGATCAAAGCAAGCCGAGCGCGCTGCGAGTTCCACACACCCCCCTCTCCTATTACCTACAGTGCCATCGGTCGCAGGACATGTGTAATTTTCGCGACAATTACATCTCTCGCAGAGATTAAGGAGAACAACACATGGACTACACACTAAATTTGACCGTGTTTATTTCGTAAAAGGTTTCCAGGAAGGTACACATATTATATTCTGATTATATACGTTTGCAACCTGAATTTTGTTTACGTTTGCAACCTGAATTTTGTTTACGCTTGCCTGAACTCGCTTGTCTAATATTGTCGCAGTTTGTTCTCGTATACCAGACTTGGAAATGAATAAGAATGGATTTCATTTGTTTGTGTGGATTCGTGGTAAAGTAGACTTTACTCCTTCATAACATAGCCAAACTTATTGACCGTCTAGACAGCTGTTACGATGCGTATGGTGTGCCATGTTTCGTATGTGGTGAAAGGATTTTTTGTTAAAGGATAAAGAACATATTTATTACTTATTTTATTTTATTCTATGACTATATAAGAAACATTTTATGCCAGTGACGTTTATACGGATACAAGAATATCTCACAAACTTGTGGAAACGGGTTCTAAATTAACCATAAAGAAGCAAAAAAAGGAACTGAATGACGAAGACGCTGCTTCTCTAATAGCATTCCGTTGAAGTAATTCCAAATTTATGCCTTGGAAGAAGAGCGTTACAAATTGGAATTAGTAAATTGCATATGTCCATAATTTACAAAGAAAATAAAATTAAACTATCCAGATTAACGACGCCATAGTTCCATATGCGAATACTGCAAAGTATTTGGGTATGACTCTGGATACAAAACTAAGGTGGAAAGACCACGTTAAGAAGAAAAGAGTAGAGCTTGGCCTCAAATACAGAGAACTGTACTGGCTTCTGGGAAGAGACTCTCAGTTGTCAGTACAGAACAAACTACAAGTTTACAACCAAGTACTAAAACCGATTTGGTTATACGGAATCCACCTTTGGGGTTGCGCGGAGAACTCCAATATACAAGGAATCCGGACTTTCCAAAATAAAGTACTAAGGAATATGGTTAACGCTCCTTGGTACATACGGAACAGTGACCTGCACCGTGATCTTGGTGTCCCACAAGTCATCCAAGAAATAAAAAGATTCGCCACTAAGCATGAATCTCGCCTAATCACGTCAACGTAGAGGCCCTGCAGCTACTGTACAACCAGAATCTAGTGAGAAGACTAAAAGGAACTAAACCCTTCGAACTAGTGAATCAGTGAAATGTGTAAAAAGTAGAGCACAGTGAGTGAAGTGTTAGTGCTTCTTGTTCAGGACAAAGTAAATATAGGACATCAGTGGATAGCCTATTAGAGACCTAGTTTTAAGAATTCAGATTTAAATTGATGGTTAATCTTTTAGATTAGTTTCAATATTTTAAGCATCTTATGCTTATTAAAAAAAATAAGTGTACTTTCAGCAAGACCAGCTCACCATTCAAACATTGTGACCGAATGGTTAACTTTACAATTTTCTCAAAAATGTTCTCAAAGATTTAACGAAATGGACCTATTTCATGGCCAGCAAGTAGACCTGATTTATTTTTAGACAAGACGATGCAGGGCAATTAAAACTAAGATTAATTAATGCCAATGTAATTTTCGGGTGTTCATTTTCAATATTTGACTACCAACTAACGCCATCTTTACCTCATTTAGTAAAAGGGGCGAAACTCACCCCGAAACTCAATTTGTCATTTTGAAGCGTTCGGACTTGCTTCAAAAATTCGTCTTGTATAAGCACATGTTTTTACGCCATTTAAGACCATAAAAAATTCCAAATTCCAAAAAATTAAGACTACTATGGGTTGCAAAAGCGAGCCCTGTGTTTGAGGGCCCGTAACCCTGAAATGGCTGAACAAAAAAAAATAAATAAAGTGCGTTGTACTCTTGAATCATTTCTACATAAAAGGAGAGACTCAAATTTTTCTGCCCATCGGTTTAGCCACGAGCACGAGAGAAGTAAAAAAAGTTACCCGATTTTTGCTTTTTGATTTTAAAATAATGGTTGACTTTCTGTTTTTTTTCTCGTAAACCACTTAACAAAAAAACTTAAATTTTTGGTCAGCCCACACACTTACAGTTTCTTCTCTGGATGGGCGTTTTTATTTTCTTGATGTTGTATGTCACAAAGTCTGTAAGCGAACCTTTTATGGGCGCGGATATCTCAGGAACGAACCATAACAGGAGTTAACAATAACGCAGTTAATCATCCTAATTTATTGTGATACTCATCTATTGATGTATAACATTAAAGTTATTTGGCGGTTTTTTAGAGTGAAATGAATGTAAACGATTCTGTGCGCAGTAATATGGGGAACCATCCATATTACTTCGCAATATTATTTCTGTCGAAAATCAGTTATTGAAGATATTATGCAACACAATCTTGCCATATCTCCTTTGATACAGTGCTTCGTTGCATAAATTTAACATATCTTTAATTTTAAATATATTGTGGCTTTTTGCAACTTTATTTTTACGTAAGCCCAGATTAATTCAATTGCATTAAATTCGCAATGGGCTACAGGTAACCACAACAATTTTACTTCATTGCATCTGATTTTTTCTTTCTATAAAATCTAATAGAAGTACCTTCTCTTGATGGTGAGTTTTGACTGATACAACAGCTGTGCTATAGTTAATTGTGAAAGAAATTTTTGACATTTATAATTAATTGTTTTACTTCCTTGGAATAATACTGAAGAGTTGCAAAACACGAACGCACGAAGTTACTCAAGAAACTATTCAAGAAATAAGTTATCAATGGAATATTTATGTATTTATATAATCTTGACTTTACCCAAACTCAACGTGTTATGCATATTATTGGGGTTTAAGAAAAAATAATTTCTTGTTATTTTATTATTTTTATTTATTTTGCTGCTACCTGATAATATTAAATTCGGTTGCTGCTGTTGATTCAAAAAGCGTTAAAAACAAAAAAAAACATATTTACAGCTGTTCGCTGTACACTTGCAAATTATTCTTTCATTAAACAAATTAAACGAGTCCACCATTTCTGACCTGCACTCAGTTATATACCAAAATTATATTGCATATTTATATCGCTTTATAAAACTAATGAACATCTGAAATGTGTTTCTATTTCAATGGTCTCATTAAACAAAACTTTGCGATTGTTTCGTACCTGTCTCGTTATCGTGCTAATACTCGTTGCCGAGATATCCGCATCCATGAAAATCTTGTTTATAGCCTTTATTTCAAGGAAAGTTGGGAAAATACAAATGCCAATCTGTAGACAAGACCTTGAGTTATACTCTTTGTAAATTTAAATTATTTTGGGCAAGCGGTTTAGGAGAAAAAAAATTGGAGAGATCAGCGTTAATTAAAAACTGCTAAATAACGTACATTTTTACACTTCTCTCGCGCTTCTGTCCAAACCTAGGGGGAGAAAATGTCACTCATGTTATGTAGAAATAATTCAGGAGTATAACACACTTTATTGCATTTTTTTTTGTTCAGTTGGTGCAGAGTTACAAGCCTCCAAACACAGGGCTCAATACTGTTGCAACCGATATAACACCCGGTATAAGCCAGTAGATAATTTCATCTGTTTGCATTTTAGAGTTTAGACAAGTCAAATGTAATAATAACAAATTTTTCATGTGTCTATGACTGATATATATTTTATTTACTACCTCCTTGCTATTTTATCGAACTTTAACTTTACACAATAATGTCGAATTGATAAACATACAAGCGTATGCTATTTAGAAATGATATACACCGGTACTGTCATAGCGTAGATAATAATAGTGCTAATAATAACATTGCCCATTGAATGTCTAATGGCTACCTTCTTATTATTTATTGTTATCGCCCTAGCAACGGACTGGCGTATTGGATAATCGTGAAATGCAATTCACGTACGCCGGTGTCACGTTTAATATAATTATCTAACCTAAAAAACAAAGTGAAACTTGCCTCATTAGCGTATCAACAGGTACGTGTTACTGAGTACTTACTTATCATCGACTGGTTATTATCGCCGTCAATTTTAGGAGAGCGCCGCTAACGGAGGACATTTAAACATTGCAAAATGTCCTCAATGTTTACCATTTACATGGCGGAACGTGTACGGAGTGCCTTGTTGTGTTGCGGACTGTAGAAAGCGCGCACGGCCGCACAATAGGACAATAGACTCTTTACTTTAGTTTTAAAATGGCCCTCTTGCGTTCATGTCACGTACCAAATCGATTATTTATTTATACGTTTGCTGTAGAGTATTGTATGTTATGGTGTGTACTGAGAATTTTCGCGATAAGTTATTGTGTCGTATTGTATGAACAGGAATTGTGCTAGATGCTAGACTATTGTAAAGTAAAAAGTTGGTTAAGTTATTGTTACACCTCTAAAACTAATGATCATATAAAAAAATTCATAGATTTTAGATCAGATAGTTAAATTCTTTGAATACATTGTCTATTAGTAATTAACAATTATATTGATTTCTTAGAATCTAATGTTCTTGCGTGTAGTCGATGGAAAGATATGTAAATAAGATTATCTTGTTTACTTCTAGACTCTAGCTTGAAACGTTAACTACAATAAATCAACCAGCGATATACATAATACAGGGTGATTCTGTTTGATGCTGTAGGATCAGTGCGGTTGATAGCATATAGCATTTATTAGGTTGTATATATGTATGTAAACGTCCTATATTTGTAATGCACACACTATTTGTACCATTTGAATTTGGCGGTTTATCATGTCAGTTGATATAGATAATGTGTTTGCATAAATGTGGACATTACAATACATTTAAAAGTCAGATACGGCGATACGAAAATCAGAATATGCGACCTCGTGTGACCCAGACATTGACATTGTCCATGTATAAGTTTGAATATGAGCTATTATTCTCAATAAATGAACACCAGAAAAAGTAAATGAAGGATTCTTTTAACGTCCACGTGATCTAACCAATTTTCGGAAAAATTCAATGACGTCAATTGTTTTTGATTGTTTTACTGATTTAGATAGACAATTTTAATGATTACATAAGAAAAATGAAAAAAATCAATATCTGTTTATTATAGAGTACTTTTGTTGAATACAACCCATACTTTAAATCACGCCTGATTATGGTTGTGATAGCAACAAACCCGAAAAAACAAGACGCCATCAAAATAAAAATGGCGATACATACTTAATAAATAGCAACAGTCAAAGCTCAAATCCTTTTGATGGGTAAAACCGCCATTAAAAAAATTACTTTTATGTCCTACATGATCATAAAGTGACATTTTACATCTTAGATACCGGGGAAAAAACAGCTTCTTATTGTCCGCGAGGGCATTAAGCATTGCCATGGTTTATATGTCAAATATATCAAATACATTCGTAATTGTACATTGCAAATCATCAATGTCAATTATTGGCGATTAAGGTTATAGGTTTGACAATTAATTGTCTGTATTGTTACTCAACTCCGAATTGTTCGTATTGTTATTCAACTCCGTAGATACGCATGTCTCTTGATAAGGTCAATTAAATATTATTTAATATTTATTAATATTATTCAAACGGAGAAACTAAACCATTGTAGGACATACAATTTTGTATGTACCATGAGCATTACTTGATGTTTATACCCTGGGGCGACTTAAAAAGCTCGAGGGCCGATAGGCCCGAGAGCGGTCACCCTGGGGCATAAACTTCTGTTTAATGACCTTGGTACATAAATAACTACAGGGTGTTTCTTAATAACATGGTAATATTTAAGGAGGTTATTAATATGAACATGTGTCCTAAAGGTCTTAACTTTTAAACTACAGGGTGCTAAAGTTTTAAGAAAAATATTTTTATTTTTTGATAACCTTGGCGTTCGTGCGGGATTCGCACTGAATCATTTTAAAGAGAACAGTGATATGCCACTGTTTTTTCTTAAAGCAAAAATTATTTTT
The DNA here is from genome assembly GCA_963966075.1 of Aphodius sticticus. Classification (NCBI taxonomy): domain Eukaryota; kingdom Metazoa; phylum Arthropoda; class Insecta; order Coleoptera; family Scarabaeidae; genus Aphodius; species Aphodius sticticus. Next base: position 72,972,602 of record OZ014509.1, read on the forward strand.
GAAGTCCTCATTCCTTTCGGAGTAAATCTGGCCTCTTGATTTTTTTTTCGTTTGCCGTACGGTTTTCGCATAAACAAATAAAATTCATTCATTTCCATGTTATTATGGAATTTGTTATTATCAAGGTTTAAAAACGTATCTAGTAGGTAAGAAGCAGATTTAGTTTTGTATACAAAAACAGTGTAACAGTTGTCTACCTAGTCTAGTTGCCACGTATTTATGTCATCAAAATTAACAATATGGAATTTTTCTTATAACTTTAACAACTTGTAGTTTAAAAGTTAAGACCTTTAGAACATATGTTTATATGATCTTTTTCGCTCAAAATGGACCCAAGAATAACCTCCTTAAATATTAGCATGTTATTAAGAAACCCTGTATATTATACCTTGTATGGTTGAAAATGTTCTCTGATACATTGATGATGTTACTAGATATTTATAGATCTGCCAACAAATCAGCCAATACTGATACAAACCCTACTGCTGTTTCAAAATAAACGTAAAATTAAAATCAATATTAGGATCTTTTTATCGAGAAATTGTATTGGCAATAGTTATTCAGATTTGTCCAAACCCCTGAGATCAAAAGTTAATGAAAATGATAAAAATATTGTGATTTTCTTTAATAAATATTTCTAAGCCAAGCCAAGAACATGGGATTTTGATATCTGAAAAGCGCACTGTGGCATGTATATGACAGTAATCGTGTGAAGGATGATGTAAAGTTTGTAAGTTTGATTCACTTGCGGGGCGAACAGTTGCAAAATTATTTCTAGATTTCAACATTTACTATTTTTACTAGTAAACATTTTTTAAACGAAAATTTCATATCTAATTTCGAGATCTTTTATTTATTTTGAAATGTGTGGAGGTTTTGCACTAAAAAGGCCGATTTTTGTTTGTTTGTAACTTGTAGACTACTCTGTGATCTATTTTTGAGAAAATATACATCTGATGCGAATAAAAACTAAACAAAGATATAATTGTGTGACATTATGTCCCACAGTCTTATGTGGGACACAATGTGTATTGGAACGTATATTTTGGAACCAAATAAGTTTTATCTGAAACGTATTGTTTAACTTCACTGACGAGAAACATAAAAATTGCTGAAATGGGTACATAAATTATGAAAAGTTAGTTAGCAATGTTAGTAATGCATTAACTTATATTATAGGTATAAAAGAAAATCAGCAAGTTTAAGTTTCTCTTATTATTATTATTATTATTATTATTATTATTACAATATTTTTTTTTTATTATTATAATTTGTAATATTATTAGTTCCAAATGATTATAAAATATGTAAGAAAGCACGATCCACTACTACGGTCTGCTCATGCGCATCGGCCACGCCTACAAGTGACGTCAGTGCGAGAAAGAAGCTAGAGAAGTAGCGGTAATATGGCGTTAATTTCCATGGCTGCTTTAGTAGCCAATTGTATCGCTGGTAAAGACATCTTTATGCGCTGACGTCATTACGAGAAGCAGCGTTTGTTGCCATGGTACCCAATACGTTGTTGTGACGTTCAAGCCTTTTTGACAATTAAAGCGTTGGCATTGTGGTCAACTTGTTAACCTAAATCACCTACAAAAGTGAAAAACTTAAGGATGTATTTGATTGCCTAGGTGTTCGTGTCAACATCCTTCTCATAGTGACGTCATGCGCAGAAATGAACGAATTTGAGACACGAAGGAAGCAGAACGGTGTAGTGGATCGTGTAAAAATTACATTTAAATTGCATTAAAAGATGCAATTTTAATTGATTTATTATTAAAATAAGTATGAAAAAAATCATAACAGTTTTTAAAATCGTTTCAGGATAAATTCGGGAGACCCAACCGCAAAATATCATATTTACGGAGACTACACATCAAAAAGAGCATAAAGACGATGTGAAACGACATCCCATAAATAAACCGTCAATTGTTCCGCATAAAGACATACATCGGATAAGCGCCATCCTGTTCGGTGTTATGAAAACAAATTCGACGCTTCCGACGCGACGTCGTCGTGACGGCTACTGCGGCGTCAGCGCAAAAAAAATACTAGAAAAAAAAATGCGAACCCAAGAAAAAGAGAGAAAGAAACGTTTTTATTCAAACGCACCGAGATAAATGTCGGACTCGATAAGGATTAGCTGCGGTTATCCTCCGTCCTTTTCCGTTGGTGGTCCTTTCTTCGGACCGTTCGAATTGGTGGAGGCGCGGGAGAAGGAAAGAAATCTCCTGTTTACCGGGCGAATATTTTTCTTTCGGCATGATAAATCTCCCTCTCCGCTAGCCCCTAATCCGCCATTGTATTTGTTTTCTCGATATTCGCGAGCGTTATACTTATGTATTTTTCTTTGCGTTTTTTTTCCTGCTTGCTTACTTGCTTTTTTTCTGTTTCGCAGCCTATAGCATCGATCGCATTACTACGGCCCATTGTGCCTAAAATTCCGGTATGTTTTTCTTACTGGAGGTTGAATACTGCGAGGGAAGAGTAATTATTTTGATGACCGACTGAAATATTGATTGCGATGATGTTTTCTATTGGTCTGTTATTCCACGAATCAGCAAATATTCCATTAGTGCATATGAGGATTACATATATTAATTATTTTCTGTGTCTTATAGCTTATGTGCATATCAAGTCGGCATAGTGGTCTAATGTCACTCCATTAACACACTTGACGTGCATTTATTTGTTACCTTACTCCACATAAACGTACAAACAATCCAATAGGTAATATCGATGTCCTCGACTTTGTTTATACAAGTTGGCGTAAAAGTCATCACCCTATTTTCTTAGCTAATAATTCTGATTATTATCAGAGAGCGGAATTTAATCTACCTCCATCCTCCATTTGTAAGAGCAGTGTTGTTTGTTTCTAGTATGGTTTCTAAATGAATGATGCGTAGTTCAAAGTAGAAGTGAATATAAAAGTTCTTTTACAAACATAGCTACTAACAAAAACTAGTTATCACGACAAAGAACATAGATATAAATCGTCGATTATGTATACATATAATACATATTCAAAGTATAAACTAAAGAAACAATCAAAAAACTAACCGTCGCACATTGGGGTATTTGACCCAAAAAGCTGGCCATAAATCAATTTTCTAAATTGTAAAATTCCAAAAAGTAAACCAGTTTCTGGGATAGGTAAAGGACCGATGTATTAAAAGGCGGCAATGTTTTTTCACTTGAGCCCTGCGCCACGTGTCCTTGTCAGCCAAAGTTAGATTTTACTATGGCTAAACATAGATCCACATAAGTTGACGCTTTTGAAAACGGTTGTAACTTTGTGTGTTAAGGAAAAATGTGACTTTTTTTGTTATACCTTCTTTAAAACCAAGTATAACCTTTCATTCGACATTGCTTTTATTAAAATTTACCCACAATTTTGTTTATTGCAGACCCGAGAACATTCGCTATTATAAAAAAAAAACAGTTTTATGCAGAATTTGAGTGTTTTAGTTTAGTGTTTAGCTTAATTAAGCTCTTGAAAGTGGTTCAAATTATAGTACACATATTTGACATTACAACTACTGCAAAATCTGCTGCGGATAGGTGCGGATGCGGTTTTTGTGATTTTACTTCTATCACGTTGTAAAGGAAGATCCAAAAATTGATGTACGGGCTTATATGTAATTTGATGCAATTCCTTGAAACCGAAACAGTAGAGGTAATTTAGAACATATTTAACCATATTTAGCTATATACAAATGATTACGGTTATCAAGATATTGACAATTTTATGTTCAATGCATTTTGTATGTTGTAAATGCCGTTCTGTACGTATATTATTCAGTTTTGGATCATGTATAGCAAACAACCCCGATGACCTAGATTCTTAAAAATCATCCGAAAAATACCTTAAACTTTGTACTTGTATGTGAATTTCTTGGAAATTTGTTGCTTGAAGCGAATCGGATTTATATTCAGGGCAGGAAAATACATCGAAAGCACCTACTCGCATACACAGTTCTCTGCATTAAAATGGATTATTGTTGAGGAGAGACAATAGTAAGCTTGTGAATAGAAACTGGTTTTCGATAAATGTGTTTATACGGAATGCGAATCTGGGTTCAAAACATGCGTATTAGGTTCATACCACTAAAAAACGACCGTTTCAGTTTGAAGGATGATCACACATTAAATACACATTAAAAAGGTTCTTAACTGCCTTTGCTATCACGTCTTAAAAAGAATGCATCGACCGGAAAATAGCATGAATAGCGTTATGTACAGTTTCAATACACAATATCGACTGGTGTAAACTTTCATTTTCTTCCTCTACCACTGGTCTTAAAAATAAAACTTTTTTCATGATTTTCTTACAACATAACAGACCAAAAAATAATATCTCATATAACTCAGAAACGATATGTATTGTTCAATGTTAAATCAGTGTATTGTGCGTATTTAATCAGGACATGCCATATATATTTTTGTAAATTTCACACAGTAATAGAAATAAAATCACAAAAAATAGTGATGACAAATCATGTAGCAGTAATTAATTTACAATAAGTGTACTGCAGCGAAGAACAATTTTTAATACAGTTTGCTATTTTTCCTTATTTTGTACTGTTCTATTGTGTTTATTTATTAAGTTGTTAACCTTCAAATACTTAGTATGAAGGTTAAAATGATATACATAAATAAAACAACATATCTAGAGCCCTTATAGGTGAAAAAATAATTTTGGCCAGGTTTTCGGGTCAAATACCCCACTGTGCGTCGTTTTAACATAAATAAACAACACTGCTCTTACAAATGGACGATTGCAGGTAGATTAAATTCCGCTGTCTGATTATAACCAAAATTATTAGCTAATAGGGCGATGACCTAAGGAGTTTTAAAAAAATAGATAAAATAGCAACCCGTGCAGGAAATCGTACTATAATTAATTAGGTTATGTCTGATGTTTATATTTGAATTATAAGACTTCTTCTTCTTTAAAAACAGGAAATTTGCTGGTACTGATGGAGCTTTTATTACATTGTGTAACGTTTCGTTCAAGTTTCTTTGGTAGGTCTTCAGTTAGCTCTGAAAAAGTGAGCAACATGGTTCGCGAAACGTCAGCATTTACGAATTTGGCACACGGCATAACCCGGAAGAAATTTATTTTCTAAATACTTGTTATTATTTAGTTGATTCAAAGCGACATCTAGGGAAGCAATGTGCAACTATTTCTAGTTTTGACAACTTTTGTTTCTAGTTTAAAAACTTGTCACAGTTGCTAGTCAGCAATATAGTACAATATGATTCAAGCTTTATAAAGCTGTATCAATTCTCAAATTTCTGTTTTTGATTCGTCGCAATATCTGAATGTTGATGTAAAAGAACTTGATGTAACTTTTGTGAACCTTAACAGACTTTGATTAATTTTTTAGAACATTAGAACAAATTTATAAACAGCGCAACAACGCAGGGAATCAGATCCAAAGAATTCTTATTTACCGCAATACATATTGCTAGAATTAAATAGCAAAAATTAGCAAATTTTAATTTTTAAGACTGAAATAAACTTAAACAATCTTGATTGTGCGACTTCCAAGCAGAAAAATGTAGTTTCAACTAAAAAAGAATGAAAATACATCCTAAGAAACATTTTAGAATATTAAACCAAACAAAGATAGCAAAACACAAACTATTACGGTGTTTCTTTTTCCACTATTTCCCTGTAAGTCATCATGTATAAAAGCAGTATGATGGAGATACGAGAATACATAACCAGTATCCGGTTTAGTGAGCTTCGAAGCTCGCCGCCAATATAGTTTTATAGCCATGTGTTGATCGTGCAGCGTTCGTTTTAAGGCAGGAACCAAGACGGTAGAGTATACGGTGTTATTTTGTTCTTTGAGATACGAACCAGATACGGATTCGATTTTCGAATCAAGGTCATTCGGGCATCTTCCACTCGACGCTATGTCAGCGGCAAGGTGGAGCGTGTTCGAGATTTTTACAGGCCAAGCCCGGCCGAACTCATTTGGCTAAAAGATTCTTTCTCTACGGGAAAACATGACTTTAAAATAAAATGAAATAAAAATCGATCTTTTAAGTTGTTTGTGTTTCAAGTAGATTGTTCAGTTGGTTGGCCTACTTTTGTTTCTTTGCCATTCAGAAAAAATTATAAGGACGTGTTTCAGAGGGTGTTTTATCGAAAGTTTTCAAATTAGTGATTGATTGAATTTTTTTAGCCCAAACTATGGAATAATCAGTGTGATGGTGTTGATATTCATCGCAGAAAATATAGAATTACTTATTACTTATCGAATAATGTCAAAATAATTAAATATATGACTTGTCTCCGGCGCCTCCACCAAATATACAGGGTCGTTCACGACGAAGCATATGGAGAACCAAATAAAATAGCAAATTGAAACTTTGTAGGCTTATGTTGTTGGATACGATCTTTTTAACTGAGATATTTTCAGTTTTTGGTTACTTCCGGTTACACCGGAAATGGTGTCGACTTTCGTATTTTAAGTGGAACAGCCTGTATTTTATAGTATTTTCTAAATCCTCGTTTAATTTTAGGTCAATTGTATGTGACATTCTCTATACCTAACATGTGAGAGATATTTTTTTTTGAGATATTCAATTTTTTTTTTCAATAAAAAATGATAGATGCAAGGTTGCTATTGATGTTTTATAAATTATCCGCTGTGCTCGTTGGAAAAGGTTATCTGGAAAAATTGTTGTGAAGGTAATATATTATCGACATAACGGTAGAGTTCTTCGAACATGTATACAGGCTGTTCAAATTAAAGGATCAAAGTTGAACTCGAGATAACTAAGAGTTTTTTTTTTCAAATGACAGCTCTAACATATGAATGCATTTTTAAATATTATGTTAAATTTTAGATCAACTTTGTGTAGAATGTCTTGTACCTAAAATGCATGTTTACCTACTTAGAAAAAAAATAATAATAATTTATTGGAAAATAAATGAAATAAACAGAAATAAACAGAACTTCAATGAACAAGATCTTTAAGTCATTATTTTTATTAGTGATAATAACACTGTGCGACAAATTTTGATCAACTTTCTTCCTACCGGGAAATTTTAGCTAATAATGATTCTATATGACCCCCTCAACACTTCCCCCAAGGCGCTTTTCTAGGTTAGCTCGAATAAGAGGATAAGAAAACACTCTGTATATTATGGCAAAATAGTCCAGTCAAATCGTTTCCGAGGGTGCCTGTACCAGGAAAAAATATGGAAGTTTCTTTTTCTCTCATTCTATATGTTTTTTGGGGTGCTGAATCCGAATTTCAACTTCGCTACTTCCCACGGATATGGCTTCCCAACGAAAATCGCAAAAAAACTAAAAATTTTCGACCGTTTTCCATTTCTTTGCGAAAAAGTGATAAAACCATGCACTTTTCGAGGTAGACCATTCCACACAAAAATAAAGTACATTAAATTTCCTACAAGAGCATTACTGAAATGCATTTTTGGTTGAACGGTTTGGCCGCTAGAGCGCGCTGAAAGAAGGGAAAATTTTCCTACTTTATGTAAAAGCCAGTTTTTAAGTTAATTTCCCTACAAATTGCAACATCTTAATCACTTATTTTGGCCAAACCGTGTAGCCGCGAAATTGGGTTGATATACAGTAGAGCGTCGATAATCCGAACTAATTGGGACCGAAGGTGATTCGGATTATCAAATTGTTCGGATTATCAAATATTGCAGCTAAATACTAGAAACTACTAGTATTGGATAGAAGTTCAATCTTAATAAAATCAACACCATTCGATCCCGCTCTTCTTAAACTATAGAGGAATGACAACAAGTAAAAATCGAAGGATATCGAAGAGATTTCGAAGAGATATCGAAGGGATATCGAAGAGATATCGAAGGGATATCGAAGGGATATCGAATGGATATCGAAGAGATATCGAAGGGATATCAAAGGGATATCTAAAAGATTTATTTATTATTCATTTATGACTTATTTATGATTTATTTATTATTTATTTATTATTCATTTAACTAATTGGGACCGAAAGTAATTCGGATTACTAATATATATATATATGAAACAAAAGCAACATTTTTATGTAAACAGGAACCGACGAAAATGGCTTTTCCCTAGGTTACTCAGTGACTTATTTTATTATTATTTTTTTGAACGTTCGTATTACCGAGGTTCGGATTATCGACGGTCTATTGTATTATGTCTTATTAATCTAAGCGAAGCAGCGAAGTCAAGAGCCCGAATGTTATACAAAAAATAAAAAATTACATAATACATTAAGTATTAATTATTAAAAAGAGCAAATATATAGTTAATAAATAAATAGTAATAATATAGGTCTCTACTAAATTTTTGGTGAAGGGCTCTTGTTATCGCAGTTTCGCGTAATGCGACAAAATCTCAACGCGCATTAGCCACACAGTTTGGTCAAACTAACTGATTAAGTTATGCAATTTCTAGAGAATTTCATGTAGTTTTATCAGAATCTAAGCTTTTTGTAATTACACGAACATCACATAAAGTAGGAAAATTTGGCCTTCTTTCAGCGCGCTCGAGCGGTCAAACCATTCAACCAAGAAATACACTTGAGGGTGCTTTTTATAGCAAATTTAGTGTACTTTATTTTTGTATATAGTGGTCTACATCGAAAAGTGCATAGTTTCATGACTTTTTGGCAATAAACTGAAGAAAAGACGAAAATTTTGAGGTTTTTTGCAATTTTCGTTGTAAAGCCATATATCCGTGGGAAATAGCAAAGTTGAAATTCGGATTCAGCTCCCCAAAAAACATATAGAATGATAGAAAAACAAAACTACTATATTTTTCCTGGCCAAAACACCATGTGACTGGACTAAAATTATGAATAAAATTAAAAATAAATTTGCAAATATCTCGCTTATTCGAGCTAACCTAGAAAAACGCCTTTGCGGAAGTGTTCAGGGGGTCATAAAGGATCATTATATGCTAAAATTTCCCGGGAGGAAATTGTTTGTTGTCCAGTGTAATTTGTGTTTAGCTCGTGATGGTCTAGTTCAAAAAATTACCCACTTCTATCTCGTATGTGAAGTTTAATTTTGTAATACTGTGGATTAAAAAATGTCTATTCAATTGTGATCGTTTTTCCAAATACACTCAATATCTTTCACATATCTTCCATAAAATTGTAACTGCTTTATCCGGTAGTTGGTATATTTTGTGTTAAAAATTGTTAACAAATATACTAGCAAGCGACGAAAAACTTGCAAACCAAACCACCGTTTCAATTTATGACTTAGAAGCTACCCTGTACAAATGTTGATACCGAACTTTATTAACCGGTTTCAGGTCCGACATCCCCTATTCATAACGACTCTCTTGTTCCAGAAATACAACGTCGAATAGAAACGGGACCATCATAGTGATCTCGTAGCGTCGCCCGACAGATGGCGTTAACCGTACTGGTTGTACCGTACATATAGGGAGCGGCTTAGTGGCTGCCGTTAGTTGTTGTTCGCGAGACAATTAGCACCCAAGTGCCGGGGGCGCTTTTATTGAGTGACGCTGACGCGCAACCCCGTCCGTTTGTCTGCCCGTGACGTGGTATCTGCCTGCACACGACAACTTGTTGGGATCGCACACGCAGATGTGATTATTATCTTGCACGTCCGAACACATTCTCGGTTCAATTTAACTACTAATTTGGTGTACCGCTCAAGTGGCATAGCTTTGTTCTTCTACGCATTGTTATTTTGATGGTACGTAACTATGATAGAACGAGGAAATGTGGTAGAATTTAGATTATCTTCGGGCACCTCCACCAATATTGTATCGATGCTATGTTAGGCTTCCTATTTATTAGCTGTGATTGAGGATATGCTTAAGTTTAGCAAAGTTGTTTCCAACATCCAGTACGGTGGATATAGCATATTATTTTGTTTAAATTTAGTTTATATATCACAGATTTTGATGATGCATAGTTGATATTTTACTGTATCATTCTTATGGAACATAACTTTTGTAATATTTTACCGATTTTGATGATTATGTTAAGCACCTTGTAAAGAAATTCATCAAAGTTATCACATACATTGAATATTGCAAAGAGATCTCTACTCTCTAGTCAGCATTTCTGTAGAAGATACACAGTTTCAAGTAAAACTGCAATTTTACTTTCTGAGCATGAATAAATCGATATCTTCAATTCTCGCTTATCGACAAAATTAAAAATAACAGATATTAAAGAATATTATCAATCTGTCCACATGGTATTTAAGTCCCAAATACCAAGTAAGACGGGTGTAAAGTTGTCAAAACAAATCGAATACTAATTTATTCTTATCAATTCAATTCATGTATTAGTTATGAATGTTTAATTAGATTTCTGTCAATCGTTTTTATTTATTCCTTTCTGGTTGTTGACTCTAAATTATTTCATAATTGCAGTCAAAGCAAACGACTAAGTCACCGCAAGGACACACATATACAACATGTTGTTTAAGTCATGGGTTGACTAAAAGCCATCTGTTGTTTCAATAGAGGCAATGAATTATTTATGTTTTCAGTTAAAATTTTCAATTCATATACAGTGACAGCCAAAAAGTCCCTCGGCATCATATGGGATTATATTCTATTCTTTGTATTATATTCTTTATCATATACAGGGTAGTTCAGAAAATTTGAATTTGACATAAGAGTAAAGTATGTACCTTAGTTTTAATTTAACTATTATCGAAAAATGTTATTTAGAAATATTCTTTAGAATTAAAAGTTATATTGAAATTTTAAATCACAGTAGCTACCATTGATTCTTAAAACTCATTTATTTTTCGAACAATTGGTTATTTTTTTGTATTTGATTCTTGATTATGATATGATCTCTAACGTTTTTTTGAAAATTATCACAAACTTAGTAATTTTCATGATGCAATGTTGGTATTTTACCCTCACATTGAGATTTTGATATAAATTATCACCATTAAGTAAATGAATAAAAGGTAAATCACTCTTGCTTAGTTATACCATGATATTAATTATCTCTATATCAAAATTAAACAATATTTTGAACCTACAATTTTAATTATTATTAATTTAACTATTAATAATAATAATAACAATAAAACCATACTGTATATGATAAACAATATTTAAAATTTGATGATTGCTTTTTTTGGTTTTGGAGGAAGCAAGAACTTTTATGAAGAATAAAATTTCCTGATACATAGCTAATATTAAAATTTCCAATGATGCCGACTTTTTGGCGGTCACTGTATATTATAAAGAACGCTTTTGTTTTGTGAAAGAATTTTTACTTTTTAAATTAACGAACTAGTTGGTTGAGTTAGAATGCGTTATTTTAAGGTTACAATAATAAATGGCTCTTTGATTAAAGTAACTATTAAATGATTGAATGAATTAATGTGGGCTATATTGACAAGAACTTTTCGGAGTGTACAGTACAGCAAAATCTCCACGTATCTTACATCTTACGAGTATAGCTAATCAAGGTTAGGGTAGAAATCTCGTCATGTATTAAAATATATTTGTTTGAATCAAAATTGAAGCTCTTTAGCGAGAAGAAATGTTTTAAATCAAAACAAAAATATTACTTTAAAGAATAGTAATTTTTGAATGTATCCAAACATATTTCTTTCGCTGAATTAAATATTCCAAATAAACTAGTTTCATTTTAAGAAAATAAGATAAATATTCTTTTGTGCAAACGAAATCTGTTTTGACCCAAAAGAATAAATTCAAATAAATAATATTCTTAAAAACAAAAATCCTTTCTGTGTAGCGAATAATTTTGATTTTAGATTGTAGAAGAAATCATCAAAATCGTTAAACGATTACAAAAGAACATTAAAGCTAAAATTGCAAATTTTTACTCGTAACTGTATCTTTTACAAAAAATTTAGAAATTTGGATAAGTCAAAAACTAAATGTTGAGAACTTATATTGACATTAAGCAGACTACAAGAATACCTGGCCAAGTAGGTACCATAATTGCTTTACAGGGCGTTTCAAACGCTGAACATAAAATCATTTTAGATTTTTCTAAAATTGGTACCTAAATCAGCTGGGCTGATTTATTATTCACTTATTTATAGTTTCATTAAATTTATTACTAAGAATTTACATGAAATTACTACCAAATATCCATAAACTACTAAAGGTATCGGGACGAAACTTCATATTTAGAAGTTTCATGTGTAAAGTTGTAGTTTTGTTCAAAAGGGCCCAAACGAACTGGATCTTTACTCTTAGCATTTTTGAAATATTTTTCAAATGGGCCCCTATTTCTGTAATATCGTCAAAATAGTTAAATAATAAATTAAAGTAGAGGAATTTTTGTATAATTTATGTCTATGACATAGTTGGTAAAATTAATAGTTTAGTCGCATGAGCAAATTCTAGTTGCATAAACTATTTTAATTTTGACAATTATTTGTGTATAGCGGCGAAATGTTATTAAAATGGGCATGGACTACTACAAACATTTATAATGACCCTAGTATGATAAAATCATGTTCCTGGCCACAACAGATTTTTTGTACTAAGGTTGGTTATAGGAGAAAGTGCATGCGCAACAAATAAATAACGTAAATAAATTAAAAGGGCAAATAAACGTCGTAGAAAGTACAAGACGATAATTTGATGACAAGCAATATGATTGACTATTATTAAACTAAATTATTTTGACTAGTGCTTTCATTCGAATTTCTACTTAATGAAATAATAATGAAAAGAAAAAAAATCATGAATCGGAGAAAACTTTATACTTTTTACTGAAGTCATATTTAGATATTGTTGTCAGTCAGGAGTTCGGCTATCAGCCCAAAATATACAGGGTTGGGCAACTAAATGGAATATTGCCTGCGCAGCGTAAATTATTAGTTTTATCAAAAAATTTTAAACATAAAAGTTGTTTGACTATTTTTTTCCCAAATTTTCACAAAATCTAATTATGTCTAAAGAGTAAACTGAAAGTATGGCGACTATGACGTCATTTTTTTTAAATGGCGACGTATGACTTGGGATACATCGTTGGATAGCTCTATTTCTTACCTTTACAACCGTATAACACATTCCCCCATACTCATAATAAATCAACTGTCAACTGTCAATTTTCATGGTATACACGCGGTGGTTAATAGTACAATTTGTTGTTAGTTTATAAAATGGCTAGATTAACGGAACGTGAAAAAATTTGAATTTTAATGATGGTAGCTTATGGAGACCATAAACGAAAGCAACAAGAGGTTTGCGATTTATTCAATGATGTCCATCCCGACAGAAATCCCATTACTCAGTCAACCGTCAGCAAAATTTTAGCATGCTTTAATGCTACTGGAAGCGTACGTGGCGATTCTAGAATTCGAACCAAATCAGCAACAAACGAAGAAAAGAGCTTGGATGTTTTGTTGTCAGTCCAAGATTGCCCTCAAACATCTACCAATCAACTAGCTTTAAATGTTGGAATAAGTCGTCGATCTGTTGGAAGAATTCTTAAACAAGCAAAGTACCGTCCATATAAAATTAATTTAGTGCACGAGCTATCCGAAGATGACCACGATAGAAGGTTACAGTTTTGTGAACAGATGACCGAGCTGTGTAACAACAATGAATTTGTTAAGAAGATTCTATTTTCCGACGAGGCAACATTTTGCTTAAATGGCACTGTTAATCGTCACAATTGTCGTTACTGGGCGGCAGAAAATCCACATTGGATACAGGAGGCGCATACCCAGCATCCCCAAAAAGTTAATGTCTGGGTTGGTATTTTAAATACCCACATTATTGGTCCATATTTTATATGGCCGCTGACTGGGCAGAAATATTTAGACTTGCTGCAACAAAACATTTGTCCTGATATCCAAAGAATTGAAGACATCAACACGGTTTGGCTTCAACCGGATGGAGTACCTCCTCATTATTCCGCAATAGTCCGTGAATTTTTGAATAATTATTTTCAAAATCGTTGGATTGGTAGAAGGGGGACAATAGAGTGGCCCCAACGTTCACCGGACTTAAGCCCATTGGATTTTTATTTATGGGGTGATTTAAAAAATAGGGTTTATAAAGATAGACCGGATAGTTTAGAAAACTTGAAGGAACAAATCCGACGTGAGTTAATACGCACTCCAGCACAGGCCTTGTCTAACTCACTACAGGGTTTTATTGACAGACTTTATTATTGTCAAGAAGTAAATGGTGCTCAGTTCGAACCTTTGCGTTAGTTTCATTATTTAAATTTAAGTTCGCTTTACTTAATTTAAGTAAGCAACCTGTATTTTCTTTCTCTTTTCTAATAATAAATTAAATTATTGATCTTTTTGCGTTTTTTATTAATTTACATTTGATTTATTATGAATGTGGAGGAATGTATTCTACGGCTGTAAAGGTAAGAAATAGAGCTATCCAACGATGTATCACACGTCATAAGTTGCCATTTAAAAAAAATGACGTCGTAGTTGCCATGCTTTTATTTTATTATTTAGACATAATTAGATTTTATGAAAATATGGGGAAAAAATAGTCAAACAACTTTTATGTTTAATAATTTTTGATAAAACTAATCATTTACTCTGTGCAGACAATACTCCATTTAGTTGCCCAACCCTGTATTTGTTTGAATCAAAATTGGATTTCTTTACCGAAAAGAAACATCTTAAATAAAACTAAAAATATTACTTTAAATAATAGTAATTTTTATTTGCATCCAAATATATTTCTTTCACTGAACTAAAAATGACATATAAATTAGCATCTACAAGCACATAAGCTAGAGATTCAATGAAGTAAATATGTTTTGATAAAATAAATAAATAAATTCAACTAAATCTATTTCCTAAAAACAAAAAAATTATTTTTATCTGTGTAGCGAAGAATTTTTATTTTAATACTTCAAAATCGCTAAACGATTGCAAAAGTTATTGAACATTAAAGCTAAAATTGCAAATTCTTACTCGTAACTGTATCTTTTACATACATTCAGAAATTGACAGAGTACACACCTGGCCAAGTAGGTAGAAAATCAGCATATTTTGGTCTGTGCTGATTTATTATTCACTTATTATAGTTTCATTAAATTCATTACAAAGAATTTACCTGAAACTACTAACAAAATTCCATAAAACCATCCTCAAACATTGACTCTTTTATTACCAATTTAAGAAACGTACTTATTCAGTTTTATATGCAATATTTACAACCCAAGAAACCGCCTGACAAAACTGCACAGTACACCATCTCATAACCAACCAACATTAAACAAGTAGAAGAGCAACTATCGCAGCATAATTACATCAGCAGAGCAGAGCTTCGCAACATTTCAACTCAAGCGGAGCAGTGCTTCAAACACGAACACAATTTTTCTCTGAATTTCATCAACGAACGCTACAAAGAGTCGGAGGAGAGTCAGTCTACAACTTTATCATGCCGCGCGCCACGGCAAACGTTAATAGCAATTTTATTAAAGCCCGAGCTCAAATTCTATTACATCGGCGAATTTCGAAACAAAGGGGCCGCGCGCTACGGCCAAAGAAAAAAAACGTCGCAAAACCGTCACCGCTAATGAGAGACAATCCGCGGAGGTCTCGGTTTCCTGGCCTGGCTCGCCCCCAAAGCGAGATTCCCGACCCTGCGGCCCTAATAAGGTCGGACCCAGTTTGCATTTCGCACCGCCAGATGGCACAGTAGGTCCAAGAATGCGTCGGGGTTAGCAGAAAGTGAGAATAATATAAATTTATGAAAAAAATACACTTTAAAAACTACGCTTAAAAAAAAGTACTTTTTGGAAAATGTTTCAAAAAGTTTCCAAATTGTTTTATTGATTCATGCATTGCCACCGTAAATCTGTCCACTTGCAACATTTTAACTCGATTGGACATGGGAGAGAAAATTTTAACGAAACAAACAAACAAACAAAAACAAACAACAAGTGAAGTGAATATAAATAAGCGTAGTAATAAAAAAAATCTGATGTGGCCAGGCACATGACTTTATCATACTATATATAAAATTAATAGTTTAGCTGCATGAGATTCTATTTGATCGAGATCAGCTATGTCTGCATTAAAATAAAAATAGTAGAACTAGACAGATAGCTCGATTAAAGCTGCGTTCGGATATTGTACTCCGTTGACACCGGGTACACCGTCCAAATGACACCTACGTGTTCTTAGTTGCGTTCGGATATTCTACACCGTTGACACTTTTTGCACCAAGCGACACCGAGCCGTTTTATTATGCGGTGCGGTGTAGCAGTGTTGACACTTTCGTGTTCGGATATAATAGAGGGAGGCAGTGCGGTGTACGTGGTGCGTGCACTATCTACACCTTCGATTTTGGTGGAGCACGGTGTACGCACGCGGTGTACGTCAAACTCGTCAGTGTTTTTTGAGGTTAAGTGAGGTAAGTTCGTACTAGAACTTAACAAAGTTGTGACACACGTGACAGATCGGACGCTGACCAGACGTTTGACGCGCACCATGTGCCCAGGTGCGTTCGAAAATCCTGTGTACTACACCTTACACCGTTGTCATGTGACAGCACACCGACACTGTCTACACCGAATCCAGAACCGAATAAACGAACACAGCTATTGGGTGTAAAAAGTGTAACGGGGTTCAATATCCGAACGCAGCCTATATTGACAGTAGTATTTTCAAAACATTAGCGTCTGACACTAGCTACTGTCATTAGAATAAAAAAATCTGACATATCCTGGCTACTAGTTTTAAAGCAGTTCGACCGATCTCGATGAAATAGAATTTGCTCATGCAGCTAAACTATAAATTCTACCAAAAAATGTTATATACATAAATTATAGAAAATTTCCTCTCCTTCAATTTATTATTTAACTATTTTGACGACATTACACAAATAGCGGCTCATTTGCAAAATCTTCGAAAAATGCTATGAGTAAACCACCAGTTCCTTTGGACCCTTTTCAACAGAAAGCTTTTCAGCTCTAAGTTTGGTTATGAAACTTCTAAATATGAAGTTTCGTCCCGACACCTTTAGTAGTTTCTCCGGAATCGTCGCCACAAAAACGGGTACACACACACACACACACACACACACACACACACACACACACACACACACACACACACACACACACACACACACACACACACACACACACACACACACACATACACACACACATACACACACACACACAGACATTTTTTGTACCTTGGTCAAAAATGTTCAGGGGACCCAAAAAGACATATTTCCGCTAAAATCTCAAAAATTCTTTTTGGCATGATTACAATACTTTACATACTGCGTATGATAAAGTAAAAAGATGTATCGTATGTTTTACACTATAGACTACAGAAGTGAAAAAAATCCAGAATAAGTTTGTCAAAAATACGATAATATTATATCAATAAGTAATGATCCTAGCCAACAAGAACCAAATTAAATAAGTAAAAAAATTTCTAGTATGCTATTTTTATTGTAGAATCTGAATCTGATGGCAGACATTAACCGAGGTGAGTCAAGCTTTTGTTAACAGTGATGTTAACTGCCACAAACCCATAAAAAGTTTTTTCTCTAAAATTAGACACAAATTCAGCATTTGTTTTGAGATATAAATTATACGAAAAAAAATAATACCAGAAACAGTTTTCATATTTGTTCATTTTGTTCATTTTTAGTCGTCGTAGTCACTTAGATTAATACATTTTTGCCAAATTAAGTACTATGTATATTTATTTAGTATATTAAAAGTGAATTGATCTATGTCAATATTCAAAGGAATTAAGTATGGATATAAAGGAACAAACTAAGAGGAGTCCTCTAATAATATAATAAGGAACTCCCAAATATGGTGTAGTATGCCCACAAATCGGAAAAACTTTTATTATTAACTTTACAGACAAATTTATGCTTCATAAATCTCTTAAGAGTAAAGTACTTTTATGTTCAAAGCTATGCAAAAATGTACTTAGGAAAAAGTGTTTGGAAATATTACATCTTTAAATACTAAATTATAACAACTTTCTCCGTTTCATATACTTTTCATATATTGCTAAAGAGATGAAAATGTAACAAAAGTAAAATATATCATCATCTTTACAGCTTTGCAAAACTATTATTTGAAAAAGTATTTCAAATTATTAGAATGCATTAAATATGAAATTATAGCCATCTTTGACATTCCATATACCGAGTGTTTCTGCAGTGACGAAGAAGATTATAATTTCTAATTTAATGCCCTTTAACATTTCTAAACATTATTTTAATAACATTTTTGCATTGTTTTAAAATAATACTCTTAAGAATTTTTCATAGTTTTGGTAGGACGAAGGAGAAGCTTTTATAAAGAAAAACATTTTCTGAAAAGTTTATAATAATAAGTAATAATAATTTTTTCCTTTTGTGTCCAAGTTAGTGCCGTACAAGGTATACAGGGTGTCTCACGGCACTGGTACATTAGAAGTTTCTCATGTTCTACTATTTCTGGAAACTTGAAATTTTGGTATTAGAATTTACTCGATCTGAACTATTCAGCTAAAATATTTTCAAATTAACTGTCACGTCCGGTCACCGGAAGTTGGTATCAACTTTGTTATTTTAAATGGAATGATATAATTTTAATTTTATTTTTGGTTTCTACGTATCAAAATACGTCATTTTTGATAATGTTTCCCTATACCTAAATATCACCATTTTTAAGTTTTTTTGATTTTACTATTTTTTTGGTGATTTTCGCGGTTACGTTTAAAATTGAATATCTCGGTTATTATTGAAACTAGAAGTTTCATAATTGGTGGTCCAAAACTAGAAACATAACCAAATAAGATGATGTTTAGTTCATCATGATATCTTATACAGGCTGTTCAAAATTTACAACACAATAGCAGGTATAGCAGGTAGAAAATATGTTATATTGAATAATAATCTAATGAATTCGAAATGGTTTCGAGGTTATAGGCTCTTTGAGTTCAAATTTCTGCCGTTTTGTGACAAATTCTAGAAACTACGTGACTCCAAAATAGAACAAAAATGACATTTTCGGTTACCCGGTAATATAATCAGGTGTAAAATTGGTTTCAAAATGACAATGGCATGTGACAATTTTGATGATTGTTTGTACAATATTCCAAAAGTATATGAAATATCGGTGTAGGTATTAAAAAAGTTATTGCACACCAAAGTTTAGGAAAGGGTATCAACTATTTCTGGCACCGAAAACGATGTTTTAAAAAATACAATTTTCAGGGTTTTATAGCAAAATTTTTTTCTCTCAATTTTGGGAAGTTTTGGTATCTCAATGCAATACTACTAACAAAGGAAGCTATGTCCCACGGAACTGTTCCATTACAAGTGTTCGATTTTCCACTATTTCTATATATGTAAAAGTTTTCAATAAAGATCTACTCAATCCAAAGTTGTATATTATATTAAACTTGTATATACTCTCAAGGTCCCTGCAACTTCCCGTCTACCGGAATATTAGTCTCAACTTTCTTATTTTAAATGGAAAAAATTATTTTTATTTTATTTTTCGGTTTCCAAGTATCAAAATCGACTTTTTTCAGATTTTCCTATACCTAAATGCCAAAATGTTTTAGTAATTTTGATTTTCTTGTGTTCTAAGTTTTAATCAAACAGATGTTGACTCCAAACTTCTAAAAAAACTCTAAAATCAAATGTATAGAAATATTGGAACACTAAAAGCTTCGAATGTAACAAAATTCACATTTCGGGATGAATACAAAAATCAAATTTTCAAAATTTCAACGCTTTCCATCACAACACAATAGAACCGTTTACACATCTGAATAAACGACAATACCCTAGCCCGGTCGTACCACTGTGTCGCCCCCATATATCGGACCGTTTTTACGCGACTCGCCTTTTTGCATGTAGCCCGGCTCTGGCAAGGCGGGTGGAAAGGTCAGGACGTGACCGGCCTGCGAAAGCGTCGGAGCCGAAATCTGACCTAAGCGAGCGGAGCGACGGGGCGCGACAAAAGGTGGAACGTGACGGCGGCGCGGGGGAGAAGGGGACGGCTGGTCTTTTTACTTACCCCGTTCAGCGTTTTGACATTGTGCAGAGCGTCCTGGGCTTGTAGGGCTGCCTTGCGCGTGTAGAAGGTCACAAAACAACAGCCTGAAAGAAGAGAGAAAAATAAGAGGTTAGCAAAGTTGAAGAATCGCATTAGTTTCCTCCGCGAAGGAGGAAACTAATATCTAAGAAAAATGATAATCGTTTGGGTGGTGTGTTAGAATTGGTGAAGGCGCCGGAGCAATTTTTATTAAAGATAAACTAGCAATAAATTCCTCCATATTAAGCTCTGACGACTTTAATGTTAACATAAACTACAACTTTAATTAAATAAACTCTGTATTACTAATTGGTATTACATAATAACGAAAACGCTTTGCTTCTACAGAACTTCTACAAAGTGATGTAAAGTGCCGTAAGTGAAACGTCTACTCTGACGCACTCTCACTGTTATCTAATACAGGGTATACAAGTTGAAGAATCGCCCGAAGGAAACCAATATCTGCAAAAGTTGATAATCGTTTGGGGGTTGTGTTAGAATTGGTGAAGATTCCGACTTTCAATAAAAATAAAATCTAGCCAAAAAATTTATTCATATGAACATCTGACATTAATAATGGTAAGATAAACAACAACTTTAATTAAATAATCTCTGTATTACTAATTGGTATTACACAATAACGAAAGCGCTTTGTTTCTACAGAACTTCTACAAAGTGATGTAAAGTGACGTAAGTGAAACGTCTACTCTGACGCACTCTCTCTGTTATCTAATACAGGGTATACAAGTTGAAGAATCGTCCGAAGGAAACCAATATCTACGAAAGTTGATAATCGTTTGGGGTTTGTGTTAGAATTGGTGAAGATTCCGACTTTCAATAAAAATAAAATCTAGCAAAAAAATTTATTCATATGAACATCTGACATTAATAATGGTAAGATAAACAACAACTTTAATTAAACAATCTCTGTATTACTAATTGGTATTACACAATAACGAAAGCGCTTTGCTTCCACAGAACTTCTACAAAGTGATGTAAAGTGACGTAAGTGAAACGTCTACTGTGACGCACTCTCACTGTTATCTAATACAGGGTATACAAGTTGAAGAATCGCCCGAAGGAAACCAATATCTACGAAAGTTGATATCGTTTGGGGTTTGTGTTAGAATTGGTGAAGATTCCGACTTTCAATAAAAATAAAATCTAGCAAAAAAATTTATTCATATGAACATCTGACATTAATAATGGTAAGATAAACAACAACTTTAATTAAATAATCTCTGTATTACTAATTGGTATTAAACTATAACGAAAGCGCTTTGCTTCTACAGAACTTCTACAAAGTGATGTAAAGTGACGTTAGTGAAACGTCTACTCTGACGCACTCTCACTGTTATCTAATACAGGGTATACAAGTTGAAGAATCGCCCGAAGGAAACCAATATCTACAAAAGTTGATAATCGTTTGGGGTTTGTGTTAGAATTGGTGAAGATGCCGGAGCGATTTTCAATAAAAATAAAATCTAGCAATAAAGTTATCCATATGAACCTCTGACATTTATAATGCTAACATAAACAACAACTTTAATTAAATAAACTCTATATTACTAATTGGTATTATATAAAAATGAAAACGTTTTGCTTCTACAAAACTTCTACAAAGTGATTTAAAGTGACGTAAGTGAAACGTCTGCTGTGACGCACTCCCACTGCTAGCTGATTCTGGGCAAACATATGCGTACTTAGCTTTATGAGAAACCATATAATCTGACTTTGTACTAATGGTGCTTCCATAATTGGAAGCATCAATCCGCAGCTTTCAAGCTGCTCGCCGTAATGGGCCGTAATTGAATTAGAAATGCTAATCAGCGATCGTTTATCAGCGTCATATTATAATAATAATGCTGGCGGGAGATCTGCCGCTTGAGTAGAGGAGGGATGTATAAAGTAATTCGGAACAAATGCCGGCTTGCGTCACCGCATAATTTACTAAAACCAGCTGTTGTTCCGCCGCCGATAAATAAAAGATGAAGAACAAAGGAGGCCCTGGAGAGGTGGAAGCGTACACCCCCCCTCGCCGTTTATTTGATAGAGAAATTTAAAACAATACGCCCAGTGTTCCTCAAACTTTCGTTAACTAAGTTACAGTTGTATTTCCAAAATTATTAAGGAAATACATAAGGAACAGATTTTTCAAAGCTAAACCCTACAGATTGGGGTATTTGAGCCAAAAAGTTGGCCATAAATCAAAATTCCAGTGGTATTGTTTGTATTTTGTATTTTACTGAAAATGCGAGTTTTCTTATTTAGCGCCAAATATTTATTATCATTAAATATGCTTTCCATTAAATTTTTTTCATTTCTGGTCCAAGAACACGCAGAGTAATAAATCAGTATGTATATGAAAAGTGTTTTAATATTTTGTCATCTGCCATCACCAAATTTTGACAGAACAGATATTGAATCAAATTAAAGTTAGGATAGTTTGAATACGGTTATAATTTTAGACCAAAACCAAAGATTTTATAAACGTCGTATACAAGGTGAAATTTTGCAATGTTGTTGTATATTGTTTTTACCTAAAAACCGGGGCCAGCTTTTAGTTTTATTATGAACGCCATGTGTTATTGTGATGTAGTTCGTCCGGAGGCTGTCGATTTTTTGTGTTTCGAACTAAAACGAACATCTTGTTTTATTGAGATTATTGAGTTCGCTTTCCATTGCTTTCTACTTACAAAATTACATCTTCAAATAAAAATATCAAAAAAATGAGAATAACACAAGATGACTTGGTTTAAAAGTGATGTGTGATACAAAAAAAAAACGTTGATTTCAGGCCAGATTCACGGTACATGTAAAATTTAAAATTTCGATTATACCATAATTATCCGTTTTAGAAAAGACAACTTGTTGATGAAACGAGCCATTTACATATATTGTTATCCTGAAAACTGTCCTTTAGATACAGTCGTAGAAATTAGAAGTCCAACGGTTTTCTTTTTTTTTTTCAATAATGAAACCCATAATTCCGAAGTGCCGTTATTCGCCCTGTGCATACACCGTGGATGGGACTTGAGAAACGAGCTAAGCGCCCGTAGCGGAGAAATACCTGCCTACACTAAGTCCAGTAGTTCACGGCGCATTACGTTGTGTTTCAGTCCGTCAGAACTAACATATCGTTGGTATAAATAATCATAATGCGTTATCAACTGTAATAATACAGGAAGAAATATTAACAAATGCAATATTGTAATAAATAATATAAATTTGATCGGACCACTTATACACTACAATTAACTGTAACATTTATTATCAATCTGCACCATTTACGCCACGTGGACATACTACCGCCTACCCCTGTAGAGGCGCTTGCATCGCGCACCCGGCCAATAGCGAAGAGTCGTTTTTTATTTTAGTTTAGTTGATTGGTTGATTTTTTTGATCTTTTTAAATGGTCTCTGTGTGTTAGTTTGCTTATGTTAAAATTGCAAGTAAAAGTGGTAAAATTAAAAATTCGTCGACCACCGTCGGAAATACCCAAAGTATAACAGCAGGCTGTGGCTTGGCAACGATGTCATTATATTTGCTTCCAGTGACATCATTAGAAGCAATTCTCATTCAAATTACAAACGTCGTTTTTTATTAAATTAAAATAAGTTTGATATTTTATTTGTAAAACGAGTCTATAGAGTGATTATGACAAAATTCAAATTGCAGGACACGGTTTGCTATTCCATTAATACCGACCTAGTTTCAAACTAACAAGTTATCAAAAAATTGCATCCCTATAACAAGGAAATGCAATCACAAAAACACAAAAACAACCAAAAATCCATATTAACCAAAATGCACACTGGCACACATTGACCCAAATTTCATCCGCGGTTTTTACGAACCAATCAACGTTATAATGTAAAAGATTGCTCCGGCATCGACACAGACATACACACACACACACACACGCATACACACGCATAGATTCATCGTGTCGGTATCATCGTCAGTATCAATAGTGCCTATCGCGTCGTAAATTCGCGCTGACGGAATCGCAATTTTTATCGAAAACTGCAAAAGGGTCGGAGGGAGGAAACGCGCCGCCCGCGGGATCCGCAGATAAGAACAATAGAGCGTCGTGATTTATACTGTCCATTTAATCTAGTGTTCCCTGGCTGGCGTTCGCCATTACCGCCTACCGTCATATATTGTTGCGGCAACAGCTGGTCCTTATTAAAAGCTTTTAATTATCCCTACCATCCGAGCGCGCAGATGAGAACGCGATGCCGATCTTCGGGGGGCGTGAAGAATGATGAGAAAACGGAGGGAATATCAACCCCCCCCCTACCCCCACGCTCCCACGCCCCTGTAGGTGGGCGACATTGCGAAATTTGTGATACAGCGCTTCCAAATCAGTTTCCCGAGCTGAAGACAAATATAGGTATTCTTACTATTAATTTACACTACGCAATTTACTGCGCAAGAAGTTGTACCAAACTTAAAGCAATAAGCGAATCTATCGTAGCTAGTTAGTTTTTGAAATTTTATATTCTAAAATATTATGTATTAATATTGTAGGTTATGTCACGCGTGACATTTTTCTAAGCAACTCGTCAACGTCAACGTTTCGCGCTCTGTTGCAAGTAACTTAGTCCTGAAGATGCCTCTTGCAACAGATCGCGAAACGTTGACTGCTTCAAAGTCCTCAACGCGGTTTCCACCCGTAAATCAATATATCATAGACTCAGACCGCGGAAGTCTACAATCTAGAAATAAGCTTAACTTTTGGTCGCTGTATTAAACTTTAGTCTGGTCATTTTATATCTGTAGAGGCAAATAATTGGCTTGCCTATAAAAATAAATCTTCCAATAGATTCATGAAAATCTTGGATCTTATTATTGAAATTAATCAAAAACTATCAGTGATTCGCCATGAAATGTCCACCTATGTTTACATCATTATCTCCGATAATATTAACCTACGCAGAACACATTTTCACCATATCAAAGACAAAGGATGTTTAGTCTGGTCATTTTATATCTGTAGAGGCAAATAATTGGCTTGCCTATAAAAATAAATCTTCCAATAGATTCATGAAAATCTTGGATCTTATTATTGAAATTAATCAAAAACTATCAGTGATTCGCCATGAAATGTCCACCTATGTTTACATCATTATCTCCGATAATATTAACCTACGCAGAACACATTTTCACCATATCAAAGACAAAGGATGTGGCTACATGATAAACAAGAATTACTTAAAAATTTTGAAAGATGTAGGTTGTGTAATTAAGCATGTATTCACATCTTTCGTTTTTAACATGGTGAATAATTTTTCCTACTAAACTTGTTATTTTCGTACATATTGATGTAAACATTTCATGATGAATCTTTTAATCACTGACCGTTTTTAATTAATTTCAGTAATAGGCACGTAAATTATTTACGATGTTCAATAATTTTGCGTCTAGCATGACTAGGGTAATATTGATAAGTTTTGTTTGTTCATGGAGAGCGAATAGGCGTTTTTGATTGATTTATTTGCACTGAATGCAAATCTGAGTTCAAAACTGCATATCACGTCAAGTTATTTTTATTTTCTTTATTATATTTTCAGGTTCCTTTTATGGAGCCGTCAGCCCCCCACTTAAATAAATTCTTCAAAAACATTTGGGAACAAACTTCTGGGATTTCAAGTAAAAGTGCAAAGATTAAGGACTTTTATGAGACCATTTTGAGGTTTCTTTGAGAATGGGGGTCATCTGGTATACATTTATAAAAATTACTAAAATAGCGTTTTTTACTCTTTAACCCCACCTTTTTCGACAACCTTGTGCGATAGAAAATTTTTGGACCCAGATTCGTTTTCAGGGCAATTAATTCTACCAAAAACGCAATTTCATACTCAATTCACAAAAGCTATTTTCCCTAAAGTTATCAATATTTTACAATTTTCAATTGGCTTTTTCTTATTAAAATTTTCTTATATAAAGCCATAAAATATTTGCGATACAATTAAATGATCCATCAAAATCGGTAAGAAAAGAGCACCAACGATTGATGGTAGTAAATTGAACTTTTCACAGAAATATGAATAGAAATATTTAAAAATCGACCTATTCGATGATTTTTTTTAAATATCAAACCGTCTCCCCTACGTGCCGAATTGACAACCTCCTCCTTTTTTAAGTCGGTTAAAAAGAAAGTGATTTTAGTGTACCTTTTGTAGATATTAAATGTATTAGGACAGAGGATAACATTTTTATTTTGTTTGATTTAGAAAAATCTGGTAGATATTATTATTAGTCAATCTTTCTCATATTAAGGTCTATTGAATGAAAAAAATCAGTTTTAACTTTAAAGAAGAGAATAGATACAATTTGTTATTTAACATTTAGTGTAGGCAAAAATTTCTAAACTGGTAAAAAGTCTGTTCCTATATTTTTAAATAATAATTTTCAAATTTCCATAAGTGTTGACTATTCACTATTTGATTATCGTACAAAGACTAATAATGTTTCTCCTCATGTATAACCACTATAAATATTTCGATATTCCTTAATCTTGGGTTTAACGTGTCATTTGATTAAAAATATTACTTTAAAGTGCTTAAAGATTTGTTAACTATGTTTTTATTTCTTTAATTTTGTTGCAAACAGCATCATCATGAGTCTTTTATTATCAAGTCCCTTTTGTTATTAGCACAACAAGATTGTTATCTTCAACTCAACCATCTCTAAGATTCTTTAAGTTCACGAACGACGCTTACTTTCAATTACAACCTTGAATCTCCTTAAACGTTGAACAACATCATCCAGAGACACCACAGTCATCCACGTCTGTCCAACGCATAAACACCTCCGTTTAGAAATAAGGATAGCGCCAGGATTCAGCCTTAGGAGACACTGAGAGAGGAATGAAACGAAGCACGCGTTCGTATTTTACGTGAGTATCTGCTTACAGAAGTATGATAGTTATTTAGGCTTTACTCTGTAGCACGAAGACACTCGAAGCTTGGTGCTGCCTCTCTTAGTCTCTTATAGTCATGCCGCGAGTACACACACACACACACATATCCGCGTCTTTCGTTCTTAACGAGATATCTTGCGCTACGTGCCTCCATGTCGGCGCAAAGGCTTTGACGACGAAGCTATGCGGAATGCGTAATTTGTTCCACTCGTATTTCGGCGGATATCTAAATGTAAATCTGTTACCAAATTGTATTTTGGGTAGCAGGTTTAGAGTGTATGGTTGGTAATAACAAAGGTGTTGCGAAGAATACAATAAATTTTAACGTATGAACCTAATTTTCCTATAATTACACCCTAGTTTTCTCATAATACGTTCATTATAAGGTTTTAACACTTTGGTGGATGCGCCGGCAGAGTTATTTATTAAAACTTAATAGGCATTTCAGGTGGAAAAAATTTAGGTATGCTGAAAATTGGAAGCTGAAAAATGTACTAAAGGACGTCCTGAATAATATACGAAGTTCTCTACTTTAATTTTGTAATTGTGAATCTTCTTGGTGGAAACTTTAATATGGCCGGATTGGATGAGACCTAAATATTCATAAATGAAAACTAGGAAATTCTTTTCTGCAATTTTTGCATTTTTCATCAATCAAATCAAATAACATTTCAATATCGTCGTTTTTCAAATTTATTGCTTTTTGCATTTATCCGCAGTTGCACACAGTGGAGTTGCAAACAAAATTAGCACGAACCAACGTTGACATATAAGCATAGGCGTATCCACCTAAAATCGGAAGGGGGGGGTCTAAATTTAACGTTCAGTATGGGAGAAGGGTGTCCATTAGGGTGGTTCAAAAATGCATTGCAAAAATATTTGTGATGATAGAAAGCAACGATCCCCTCAAATCGTTTCCAAATCCAAAAAAGTGGACACGTATATTTTTTTGTTGAAATATTGATTTTTAACCGTGCTTGTCGAGGCCTTAAATTTAAATGGGAAAATGCATGGGAAGGAGAAATTCTTTTGGTATTTTTCAAATAATTATTCGGGCTTTGGGAAAACTTATGATTACTTAAGGACTTGTAGAGGACTTTCCAAGGAAGAATTTGACCTATTATACATATGGATTTGACGCCCCCCAACCGATTCCCATAGTGCCCTGAAAGCTACCCCTAAATGAAAAAATGTACATTCTGCAAATAATTGATCCTTCTAATCATTTCAGTCTTTTTTTTCTCATAGAAATTTTACTATAAGTCTAGTGGAATGTTTATAAACATTTGTCAGGTAATTTACATTTGTTTGAAGAAATTCTATGTGCTTAAATAATTCGTTCTTCTCGAAAATCATTCTGAATTCTGCTTTCTGAGTTCGAAATGGCAAATTATTATCTTACAGTGACATTAATCATTAAAAAATTATTATTCATTGGCAAGTTTTTTTCTAATTATTCTAGAAAAGTCAGCTTTTTTGTGAAATTGACAAATTCCATTTGAATAAACAATTTTTGTTTGGAATTCACCTAAAATGTATTTATTAAATCGGTCTGGCCAACTGTTATTCTCAATTGACAGCATTTGTATTTCGGGATAATTTCCATTGTTTAAATAATAAAATATTATTAGTTTTCAATATTTTTTATTTGAAAAAAACTGGAATGATTTGAAGCCCGTTTTGTCGGGAAATTGGGGAGTTGCATGTCTTTTTAAAATATTAAATTTCCTAAAGTCAACAAATTTTATTAATCACATTTCTTTCTCTATTTCTTATTCTGATTTCCTACAACTGTGTGTAGCAAGGTAATGTTGATTTGTTGCTGTCTGGAAACTGTTCCCTGTACTCTAATTTGATGAAATATTGAAAACGAATATTATATTTATATTATTATTATTCAAATACAAAAAATTAATTTTAGGCGAACTGCAAAAAACATGTTTAAAGAAATGGCATTTGTTTAAACAAATGTGGGTTTATAAGATAATACAGACTAGATATCTCAAACATAAACTGATAAACTGAATTTGCTACCATAATAAGAAAAAAAGTTGAAAATAAATTATAATTGATTGTTTAAACAATAGTTTAATCAATAGGAAGAATTTTTTAATGAATATGCCCCTCTAAGGTAATAAACTGCCATTTTCAATTCAGAAAACAGAATTCAGACGGATTTTCGGGAAAAACGAATTTATTTAAACAAAAGAATTTGTTTAAACAAATGGAAATTAACTGACAAATGTTTATATACATTCCACAAGACTTATAGTAATGATTTCTATGAGAAAAAAGATAATGAAATGATTAGAACGGTTAATTTTCTGAAAAATGTACGGTTTTTCATTTGGGTAGTTTTCAGGGCACTGTGGGGTGGACTGGGGGGTCAAATCCATTGGTATAATAGGTCAAATTCTTCCTTGAAGCTGCCCCCTTGCCCCCCCGTGGATACGCCCATGAATATTAGTAATGTCACAAATTTGTCACGTTTTTATGTTTTAGACTGATTCCAGAGCAAATAAACGACCTTTCGCAACTTTCAAATTCACAAAGCCCATGAAAGTATGCATCTATCAAAAGATATTGTTTACCAATTCAGAATTCATTACAAATTTTAATAAAACTAATACCATACACTCCACGAGAAGCAATTAATATAGTAATTACTCTTTCGCGTAAAAGCACAGGACTAGCGAGTAGACAGACGTGTTTAATGACGATATTGTGCAGTGTAGTGCTTAAATTTACATTCGCTGTAGTGCGCCAGACACTTAACTGGTGCCTGGTGCATTATGCATCGGCTCAGCGAATGAACTAAGCGGTTTCGGGCCGTCTTGCAGGTGCAGTTCGCGAAATTAAATAGAATCGTCTCTAGCGCGCGCTCTAGCGGTCGCTAAGACACACCGTCTCACTGCAATTTAGTTACGCCCCAAATTCCCAACGAGCGTTCCAGGCGCCATTCGACTGTTTCGCCATGCAATAGCGTTATTCGAACACAAAATTGCACCCACGATAATTGCCCGAAAACCCCCCATCCACCCTCCCAGTTTATTGCTGTTACAGGTAAATTGCAGATAGCAGTTTCGCTGTGGATTTGAATATGGAAGTTAATATTTGAAATTACAGATGGTAGAAAACTACAGCGTTTTTCAAATAACATGTTTTTAAGCCGGGACTACACATTCGTATACTTGCCAAATATCAAATATTTGGCAAGTATTTGAATATTTGTCAAGAAAAAAAAAACCTGCTCTATTCAATTCGTAGCCAGTCCACCTCTAAAATAAATTTATATCGGCTGTGCGGACGAGTTTTTTTACGCCATATACTTGGTATTTGCAATACCCAGTTGAAGTGGGTATAGCGACAAATGGCAAATGGCAAAGGCGACAAATATTGGTGCATTTATTTGTACTCGATGAACATTTTAGAACGCTGTTTATTTTTTCCATTTTTTAATTTAGTTGTGTGTAGTTGACTATAGATAAGAGAAAGGAAAGCGGTTAAAAATATTTTAATAGTAGAGACAATTTTGTG
The DNA here is from genome assembly GCA_963966075.1 of Aphodius sticticus. Taxonomy (NCBI): domain Eukaryota; kingdom Metazoa; phylum Arthropoda; class Insecta; order Coleoptera; family Scarabaeidae; genus Aphodius; species Aphodius sticticus. Next base: position 73,003,092 of record OZ014509.1, read on the forward strand.
TAGCTTTTTATCCAATAAAAGGTTATATTTTGCAAGTTCCTTTGTTTAAATTTTTGTTTCAGAAGCTAATTGGTCTGTATTTCAGACAATATTAGGACATATTTATACAACGAACCTAGTAGTACAATTGGATTTAGTAGAACTTTAAAGATGACGACGAAACCATATCTAACATTTCTTTTATGGGCAATATCTTCCTAATTTAAATAAAAACATATATATCTTTTCTCATTAAAATAATAATTTATTTAAACTAGTTCACATCAAATGACAAATTGTATTGCTTTACAGTCTGTTAAAATTAGATGCTGCGAATTAATAATACAGAAAGCTGATGGATTAAACAAAACATCATTAAAATGAAACAAACAGTTTCGACAAGATTTGTTTTGTAAATATCCACAAGAATGCCCTTGTTAGTACGCAGTGAATTCTGCACTTATGTAATTAAAAATATGTCGGCATTATAAAATAAAACCTTGCTTGTTCGTAATCAAATTATCAGTTTGATTTGAAAAAGCTAATATGCAAATAAGGCGAACTAATCAAAAAAATGGCTAGTGCCCATTCAGTACGCACATGTAGCAAGTCCTCAAAGAAGATTTTCAGGTATTAGAAAATGCTATGTGGAGATGCATCAATGTCCGATGCATTTACTGTTGCAGTGCAACTCTGACGGGCCGAAATCACGAACGAGTATTGTACAAATTTGTTAGTGTGTCATAGATTTTTTTGAGTTTTTTAAAAATCAGCCGGTAATCAAGGATGGATGAAAAATATTCGGTGAACGAACTTAAACGGAAAAATAAATCACTCATGGCATCGTTTAGACCAATCAATAACAAAAATTTTCGATTTGCGTGGAAAATATATTTGCCAAATATTTAACGTGGCAAATATTTGATATTTGGCAAGTATACGAATGTGTAGCCCCAGCTTTAGAGATAAATGTTTTACAAATAAAATTTCTATTCTAACTTTATTGTAGTTTAAGAGAAAAAGCCGTTTGAAATTTGAATGAGTATTGATTCTAATGACGTAGTTATGTTCTAGCCAGCTCAGGCTGACAGTCGCTTTGTTGAGGTTAGACTACGTGAGATCGGTGCGATTTAAAAACAAAATTATAGAAATCGGATAAAATATTTTTGAACAGCCAAAAAACGAAATGAGATATATTTGTTTGATGTTTGTTTAACAGCAGCATGTATTTAAATGGCTTAATGTTTCAATTGTTTAATATTGTTTAAATGGCTTTATTGTTTAAATTTACCACCACCGTTGGTTTTGTATTATATTAGACAATACCATTTATCATAACATTAAAGAAGTATGCAATAATCTAAATCAAACCTATAACTTTGTCTTAAAAGGTAGCAAAATAAAGTAAAGTAAAGACTATAGGATAAAATATTATTGAATTTAAATACAGCAAAATAGTGAAGAGTTGTAATTTCTGTACAACGTCAGGTCTGCCGATGGCAGACGCAACATTAAACATAAATGGATATCGGTTTTTGCGATCACCAGAGGCAAAAGCAAATAGAGGCCCTTAAACGTATAGAGAAAAACACATCAAAAGCCAATGGTCTCGGCAGTTACCGGCCGAGATTCGAGTCATTATTCGAATGGATTCGCTTTGGTCGAAGCAATGTGTGCGTGTGTATGTGTGTGTGTGTGAGTCTATAAAGCATGAGTCGGTAAATCCGAGGGCGGTCTAAAAAGTTTACAGACAAATATGATTGTTTCTGCTATAGATTGCAAAAGTATTGAGCCCTGAATACTCATAACTCTGAAACTATTGAACAAAAAGAAATGAAATGAAGTCCGTTATACTCCCAAATCATTTCCACATATCATGAATGAGTATAAAAATTTGGATCCTAGTGGTTTAAACATAAGCGCGAGAGAAGTGTAAAATGGTACCCTAATTTTTGCTTTTTTATTAATCTAACCCTCGGCTTTCAGATTTCTTTTGTCTTAATCCGTTTAGAATCAAAATTTCAGCTTTTGTCTAAATTACATTTAGAACCACTTCTATTGACTGACGTTCTTTGTTTCTTAATTTTATATGTAATAAAGTTTGTAAGCGAGCTTTTTATGGACGCGGATATCTCACAAACAAACGATAGCAGGACAACGCAGTTTCCACGTAAACAATCCTTATTTACTGTGATACACATACATTTAATATAATAAGTTATAACTATATTTCAAAATCATGTTGTTTCATTTTTATAAACATACTTTAATTATTGTTGTTTTACTATTAAACGGTGCAAAGTCGTCTTTTTCGATAAATAAAAAAATCAGCATGTACCTTGTAGGTAGATTTGTGTCATGAAAAGAACTTTTGTTGTTCATTGATGCATATTAAACAATCGAAATCACGTTTCATAAAAATTCTCCGAATATTTTTGGAGTTGTAATTTGTTTAAGATTTATATTGTTAATATCTAATTTGACAAAGCACAATTTATTACACAACTGCTACTTGTTTCTCTTGCAGTGAGCACTTTTTCCTGAGACAGAACTGAAATGATATACAACTTTTGACAACATTTGTCTCGACTACAACTATCATCAATCTATCCTATGTACAGTACATAAATAATTAACTGAATATTTCTATACCCACTTGTACTATTATAAAATCAACACATTATAAATAATATCATCTTATAATCCGTAGCAATCTATACATACAACTTCAACACTGCGAACTGCTAACTACGCTTTTGATATTTTAGGCCAGTATGGTTGTGATGTCACTGTGCGGTGGCACATATAAATTGCGTTAAAAAATTAACTAACAACTCAATTTTTATTCTATTTCATAGTCGTATTAAGTAAAATATGACGATTATTTCCGTCCGACACCGGTTGTAGTGTTATAATTCGTTATTGAGAAACTTGTTTTCGATTTTATACTCCCCACATTTAATGTGGTGAGGGTATATTGAGTTTGATTCAACACCCTTAAGGAGGCGTGGCAGATATAGACTTGGTGACGATTCCGGAGAAACTACTAAAGGTATAGGGACGAAACACCATATTTAGAAGTTCATGACCAAACTTAGGCTGAAAAGCTTTTGGTTCAAAAGGGTTCAAAGGAACTGGATGGTTATTCTTAGCATTTTGTTAACGATTTTGCAAATGCGTCGCCATTTCTGTAATTTCGTCATAATAGTTAGAAATAATAAATGAAAGAAGAGGAAATTCTGAATAATTTATGTCCACGAATTTTGTTGGTAAACTTAATAGTTTAGCTGCATGAGCAAATTCAATTTGATCGAGATCGGTCGTGTCTGCATTAATTTAAAACTAGTTAGCCAGGATTTGGCCTACTGTCATTCTAATGACAGTAGGTAGTATCAAACGGCGATATTTTGACAATACCTACTGTCAAAATATCTGTCAAATCCTGGATAACCAGTTTTATTTTAATGCAGACACGACCGATCTCGCTCAAATGGAATCTCATGCAGCTAAACTATTAATTTTATATATATAGTATGATAAAGTCATGTGCCTGGCCACAGTAGATTTTTTTAGTCAGATTTTTTTTTAGTAGAAATGTCTTTTCTAATGTCAAACGATCAGATGACTAAATTAACCATTCATTTTCACGTATACGTTCCAAAATAATTTTTAGAGTAAATTTTATCCGCTACAATGGTGTATTTCTAGTTCTAGCTATATCAAAATTCTAAAATGACTGGACTATTTACAGCATTTAAAAAAAAATTTACCAAAGCGTAAAAGCCACTCTATAGAAGAGATCTTAGGTTACCTCCAATGTAAATCTGATTTTTTGGGTTTAGTGGGTTTAGGGCAAAAAAAATCGGAAAATGAAAATTTTGAAACTCCTACAGATAATTCAGGAGAATGACGGACTTTATTTCACAAATTTTTAGTTGTTTCAGAGTTATATACCTTCAACTTTTGCAATTAGATAGTAGGTGCAAGAACGCAGAAATAGGTGAAATTATAAACAAGAAATGTACTCAACTCATTAATTAACTCTGAGCATTACGCTTAAAGAAACTTTTTTAAAACCATACTTTTTTTACTTGGTTTTGTTGATATTTAATAAAAACTACCACGTTCTGATTCATTCCACAGCATAACATATTCATATTTCGGTACGCACAAGCGTCAAACATTCTGCGAACACATTTGGTGGAGGTGCCGGAGCTCGTATGTACGAATCGAGATTATGGCGGGTAATAAAAGCCTTTCGCATGAATTTTCTGCCGTGTTTTAATGTCTCGTGCGGTAATGACTCCGAGGCAGTCGTACGTACGTACGTGTGCGGCCCAAACAAGCTTGGCCTTAATTAGATCCGCACATAATTACTGGACATTGTGCGCGGGTGTTACATTTCGCGGGTCGAGCTTGGAGTCGACCGACGTCGACATGCGGGTTATTTGTGCTTTTCGAGGACCGGAAGCGGACAATGAATATGCGACATCCGGGCGGGTGGCTTGTTACGAAATTTCGGACTGCAAAATAAATATGCGAAACGGCGAAATTTATTAAATATGCCCCCAGCTGTGTTATTTGTGAATATAACAACGAAAAAATAGTTGATGTAAATTTGAATTTATTTCGGGTTATTTTACGGTTTTAATTTGTATGCAGTTGGAGACAAAAGTCAATATTGCGCGATTTACAATGGGTTTAAATTTCATATATCGTCAGTGAGTCATGTGTGAATTTTGCGAATTTTATTGACGCACGCGTTTGCAATAAAATATTTTCGACGCATAACAATAAAGTATTTATTACGCGAATATTGCATTTGTAACTATATTTGCAACGTTCGTAATATTTTGTTCGATTTATAACATTACTTCGGACTAAAGTGAATATCATAGGTTCATGTGGCTACACATCGCTTTGAATATTCCTTGATTCAAAATAGTGCACTTGAATTACTTGAACTTCGAAAACATTTTAATAGCAATTATCTTCATCAACACTAATAAGTTAGCAATATAACAAAGAAATTGTTAGAGGAATGTTTTCATGGTTGTCTGCTATCTTTGAGACATATCTCAAATAAACTGGACACAGAAATAATCAAGAAAATCAGCTTTGTAACACAGATTTCGTTTAAAACTAAGCTTTATCTTCAATTCCGGCTTTTGGGTTTTTATCCAACGTAGAAAAGCATACCAAAATCAGTTCTATGTTGTCTTTTTTTTTTGGCAGTGTAATTATTTATATAAGAACACTTTCAAAAAGAATAAAATTGTAATTGAAATTGTGAATGGAAATGAAACTCAGACTCAAATACTTCCTATCGAGGTATGGTTTCACAACAGTTGCGGTAAAAATATGAATTTCGGCATTTTTTGGGAAATTAATAGCACCTGAACTGAACACAACGACCTACAAACTAAAAAATGGTCTAAAAGTACAGCTAAAACTTTTTACTTTTGCTTGGTATCCTGAAGGTTTGTTTAGGGCGTAGGTTTGAGCCGATATAAAAACAAATTTTCCAAAATCACAATTTTGACGTCAAGTTTTTCGAGAAACTTACGTTAGAGGAAGCTTTTGAGTCCGAATTCGTATTCAGCGTAAAGAAATCTAGCGAACTATCATCTCTAACTTCCGTTCACAAAATCGGTGTTTCCCAGAGGTATCAATATTGTCAATAATTGTCTTCTTAAGTAAGACATAACTTATTTTCAATTGTCTTCTTGTTTCACATAAGTAAGACAGCTCAATTTAATAGTATATTATTTGGACGAGCAGATAACAAAGGATATAAATAGTTCATAACAGTAAAAACAGACGAACGATATTTCCGTTATGTGCGAGTGTGACGCTATAGGACAGACGGGGAGAAGAAATGTCTAAAGTAGCATAAATCTCATTCCAATTCTAATATTTTTAAACATCGTTTGCTTACGAGTCATAAATAACATTGATTACACTAATGTTAAATTACTACATAAATGTAAAAAGGGTTTTCGAATGGATTTACTTGAACAGTACGAAATCCATAAACACCTTTCCAACCGGCAATGCACATTTATTAACGATCAAAAGGAGTTTTTTTATAAACCCCTTTTTACCTTTATTTAGTTCCTCTAGTCTTCTCTTGGTCGTGGCCTCTCTCTGACTCTTATCGTTGTTAACTGTTAGTGGTACATATTGTTGATTTGTGGTTAAGTTTAAATTTGTGGGTCTCATTGTTCACTTTAATATTTGTATGAGCTCTGCTTAAAAATATTTTCTTGGCTTTGAATTTAAAATTGAATTATTATTTCCTGTTTTGGGGATTTTGAACCGTCATGTTTTCATACTTCGAACCGAAGTCACGTGACCTCGACATTTCCTCCATTAAATACTCTGTCAGTCGCAGTTGTTGTTGCGAGTGCTTATTTCAGCACAGATTATAATTTGTATTTTTTAACACAACGAGACTGTGATAACCCGTCTTCGCGTCTTTCTGAGCTTCTTGCCTTTACTGTGAATACCGAACGTAAGTTTATCTTCAAGTTATTCCCTTAAATTGCTGATTGAAACTCGACATTGTGTTTAGTTTTTTAGTATTGATTTACACCAATTTGTGTCGTCATGAACCCTTCCGTTTACTCTATGCCTATTTCTTAGGATTATGACTGAATTTTTACCTCACATTTTATAATTTTAGGACTAATTCTGGACATTGTTTATTAAGATAATTTTTGAGATTTGAGTTTTAAGCAATTAATTAAAATTTGTCAAAATTACCGGAACACCCAAATAATTTAGCCATCGGTAAAAAAATTTCAAAAAACATTCAAACAAAGTTTTTGACATTAAACAAGCTATCATTAAAATATATTTTTAATATACAGGTGTTCATTTTTTATGCAAATTTGGTTAACTTTCTTTTTCAAATGGAATACCCTATATATTTTTACATTTTATAATTCTAAGACTAATTCTACTAATTTTTTATTGGAATAATTTGTTTATAAATTTCATAATTTTTTAGTTATAAGCAATTAGTCAAAACTCCTGAACTTCAAATTAAGAATTGATTTGAAGGATGCAATGTGGGATAGCTTACCACATTAAAACTATTGTCCTTTCAGTGATTTCTTCCGGTTTTATGGGAATATTGAGCATAAAATGAAGTAATACCTCATCTCCTAGTTATATTCAACGAAGATCTGAATAATATTTGGTTTCAACAAGATGGTGCACCGCCGCATTACGGTGTCCAAGTTCGGAATTATTTAAATTCAATTTTCCCACAGAGGTGGATTGGAAGGAAAGGATCCATTGAATGGCCACCTAGGTCGCCGGATTTACAAATACTGAATTTTTCTATTTGGGGCCACCTAAAGTCCAAGATTTACACCAATAGGCTGCAAAATATTGATGCGTTAAAGCAGAGGATAGTGGACGAAGTTCAGAGTATTACTGTCGATCATTTAGACAACTGTTTACACGGGAATTTGTTGATAGGTTGGGGCATTGTCAAGCCGCTCAGGGATGGCAGTTTGAAAATTTAATTTAATTGTTTTGTTATTTTTTCTTCGCATTGTTATTATTTATCCGTTCGGCTAAAATAAATGTTTTGGAGTTTTGATTAATTGATGATAATTAAAAAATGAATCAATTTATAAAAACCTACTTGAACAGGAATTCTTAGAATTAAAAAATAAAAATGTACAGGACGTTTAATGAGAAAAAGGAAAAGTTTTCCATACTTCCATAATAAAATAAACAGCCTGTATATTAAAAATATATTTGAACGATAGCTTGTTTAAAGTAAAAAGCTTTTGTATGAATGTCTTTTGAAATTTTTTTACCGATGAAGAATTATTTGGGTGTTGCGGTAATTTTTACTAATTTTAATTAATTGCTTAAAACTCAAAAATGATGCATTTTATAAAGAAATTATTTTAATAAACAATGTCCAGAATTAGTCCTAAAATTATAAAATGTAAAAAGATACAGAGCGTTCCATTTGAAAACAAAAAATTTACGCGATTTCTATAATAAAATGAACACCCTGTATATTCAAAATATATTTGAACGATGGATTGTTTAAAGTCTAAAAGCTTTTGTTTGAATTTTTTTACCGTTGTAGAATTATTTGGGTGTTCCGGCTAACCCTGTATGTAGTCGTAGATAATTATCATTATATTCTGAAATAGTTCCACTAAAAATTGGAGAAAGAAAAATTCCGTCCCAATTGCAAAACAGAAGTCGACGGAAAATTGTCAAAATATAATGGTGGCTATGGGCATTCTGTCTTTTTTTAATTGCATGCTGAGTACATTGAGTACAAATTTCTCATAATGATAATTGAAAAGAGAATACCGTATGAGATCAGTATTTAAAAATAGGCAATATCCTATTACTTATATTTTTGTGTTTAAGCTATGCGCAAAAATCATCCATCAATGTAGCTATGATATCATATATCCACTAAATGGTCTTATAGTACAGTTGTAATGTTATAAGAATACCATTAAACGATAAAAACGACGATTTGTGTTTTTAAGACTTGTTTGTTTTTTGTTTAAATTATTTGTTAGCAGATTTAACAATATATGGTAGTTTTCGTAAATTTCCACACCACTTTCACGGCAACTGTGCACCAGGGTTACTTTTTTTTCAGATGAGACCAGAATTCATTGTGCATTTTAACTTCTTCTCACTAAAATATTGATAAAAAACTCATGTTTAACTCATCGGTATGAACAAATATTTCTTTTTTGAGGTACACTCCGACCTAAGACTTGGATAAAGTTTCTTTGATTGTGATGGTAATGCATAAACCCACAAGAAGAAGTTTTATCATCTCTAGAATATTGTGATAAGTCTCCTGCATCCAAAGCATGGTTAGCTAAATATTTCAAGTAATAATACCTCCAGCGACATCGCATTTAAAACGCGCGCACGGGTCATTTCGCGACCTCTTCGTGTGTCGGGGGTTTATGTTTCGAGACGGCGTAAAAATCCACTTGATGGGCAAACTTTTCGTGTCCCAGCGCCGTTCCGTAGGCAACCCTCCGCTACGTCGTAGCGCGCTACGACTTCGCCCGCATATTAAAAAAATGACGGGGTGATAATTAAGGGTAGAGACGGCGCCGGAAAGCCGGAAACTCCGAAAGCGTCGGGCGCCGCCGCCTCGACGTTTCGTTGCGCCCGGCCGTCGTCGTTTTTACGACGATGGAAAAACTGCCAAGGTGGAATCGCATTAAACCGGAAACACTTATTCGAACGGCAACGCCGTAAAAGAAAAGTGCGCGGGCCTTTAATAGGGCTCTGCACTTACCGAGTGCGGCCACAGTTCAATATATCGACACTCGGTGGCGCTGTTTCGGTATATTGTGGCCAATGAGTGGATATAGGTAAAACCACGAGAGCTGAGAGTGAGTCATCGCTTAAAAACGTAAGAACAGACGCATGAAAAAGCACTGTTTCTTTCTAACGCACGGGAACGGTCTGTAACGTATCAGCAAAATAACAGCTGGAATCGATAACTCACTCTCAGCTCTCGTGGTTTTACCTATAGCTACGGTATATTGGACCTAACTGTACCTAACTATAATGGACGTAATTTTTAATTTCTCGAGAAAAAGACATTCTTTATAAAGTGTTTTGGATGTCCTAAAAAGTCGAAAGCCATCGTTAATATTTTGATTTAACATACAGGATGGTTAGAAAACACGAAAATGTTAAGTTGGCCGAAGAGTAAACTATCGGTTTTTCGGAAATAGATAAAAAATGTTATAGGTAAAAGTTAGTTTGAATTAATTTTATGCTCAAATATCAAGTTTGAATGTTCGATTTCAAATTTTACATCTCGGACCAGTGAAAAGACATTAGATAAAGTTGAACAAAAAATTTAGAGACCACAATTATGATTGATCAGCTGACAGTTGTAACAGCGTATCCAAGCAATTTGTTGATAGAAGCTGATTGAAAGTATGTTGACTTTAGAGCAAAGGGTTTATTTAGTTCTTTGTTACGGCATAGGTGAGGTATCGTACCGCCGTACTATTGAAATTTTTAACAGAAAATACCCTGAGGTATACGTTTCTATCAATGGTGTTCGTGAATTGGTTAAAAAATTTCATGCAACAGGAGACGTGAAAAATATCAAGAAAAAAAGCGAAATTGCGAAGATGATGCAGGAGCTATGTTAGCTATTGATTCCGTGAACACTTGTCCAAAAAAATCGTTGAGGCAAAGATCTCGAGACTTGAACATCAGTAAAAACCACCTACAAAGGATCTTTTCAAATCAAAAATTTCATCCCTATAAACCAGTACTGATACACACTTTAGTAGAAGGAGATGGTGCTCGTCGATTAGAATTTTGCCTATTAACGGGAGAACAAATTATGGTCGATAGATTTTTCTACAGAAAAATTATTTTTTCTGACGAAGGGACGTTGACCACAAATGGAGTTGTTAGTTCACAGAAATGCAGATATTGGTCTCAAGAAAATCCAAATTTCCGTATTACAACCAATTCTCAAAAATGTAAAAAAGTGAATGTTTGGTGTGGGATTTATTACAAGAAAATAATTGGACCATACTTTTTTGACGGTACTGTAAACCAAAACACTTATTTTGATATGTTGGAAAATTTTTTGCTACTTACTTTGGACGAAATCAACTTACAGCTCAGGTGTTCACTACACTACACTGGCCAACAAAATTTGACCGACTTCCAATTGCCGGACAAATGACAACTGATTCGGATAGAGTCTTTTCTCAGGAATCCGAATCTGAACACAGAAATACTGAATTGGCTCCAGTTTTTTCAAAAAACAGTGTTAAAGGTGCAAAAAAGACGCTTTTTCGCTACTTTTGCAGACATGCCAAACAATAACGTAATGTAGTAGAAGTTTGTAAGTAGGATCAAATTAAACTTTGAACCTTTTCCTTTAAGAGCATATAGCGAGAAATCGGATGACATAAACTTTGAACTTTTCACACCACCTTTTTACAGCAGCGCGCGCCAATTACGGCACCGTATCGTACGGAGCGCACTGCTTGTTTCTTTATTTATAAATTGCTGTGGCCAACTAAAAAGTTGTCGGAAAAATGACAACTAATTTCAATAGGATTTTTCCCATGGAATCCGAATCTGAAACCAGAAATAATGAATTGGCTACAGTTTTTTTTTTGAGAGGTAGTGTGAAAAATGCAAAACGCTACAACAATAAGGTAAATTAATTAATATCCCTTGGTTTACAAGTTTCAGAATAAAATACCCCTAACGATTTATAGGGTCAGTGTAATATATAGTAGGTAAATCTTTTTATAGTATATTTTGCCAACAAATACTTAATAACTGATTTATAAAGATAACAGGATAATATATTACCTGGACAAATATAGTTACTACTATTGTCTAGGTTTTATTCACCTATCCCACTAGTAATTGAAAATTAACTGATTTATAAAGATAACAGGATAATATATTACCTGGACAAATATAGTTACTACTATTGTCTAAGTTTTATTCACCTATCCCAGTAGTAATTGAAAATTAATGTGAATTTTCTGTTAGTAGCTAATTAAGAACGGATTAAGCAAGTTTTAACATTTTTACCGAAAACAAAGTTTTTACTAAACAAAAATAAGCAGCCTTTGGTTGCCCATTTATACATACTTAATAACTACTTATTAAGTAGTTATTTAGCTACTTGTTTGTATATGTTGGCCATATATAACTTACGCTCCTGGAACTCCAAGCATATGCTTTCCAATCCGCTTGGTGTGTGGAAGAAAAACGTGATTCTTCACTTTTGTGTAGTTCAAGTTCTGTTGCCTTAAAGTTTCGCATAAATATGAATTCATCAAGAGAAGCCTACGTTAACAATCCAGATGTATTCTGCTTTATTTGTGGGGCATATACTTTGAAAAAGTATAGAAAAAACATTACTGAATTTGTGCAAGAAGCATATCTTGCTTATTTTGGTATTGCAATTAGCAAACAGGATAAGTACTGGGTTCCCCACAAGGTTTGCAAAGTGTGTGTGGAGTCGCTGCGACCGTCGTGTTGATAGCTATCAACACGACGGTTGTCCTGCCAATTTAACATTTTCGTGTTTTCTAACCATCCTGTATGTTAAATCAAAATATTAACAATGGCTCTCGACTTTTTAGGACATCCAAAACTCTTTCTAAAGAATGACTTTTTCTCGAGAAATTAAAAATTACGTCCAGTATAGGTATAATTAGGTCCATCGGGGCAGAGACACTGTATATGAAAAAAAAAATAAGTTTATCAATTGGAAAAATTTGTTGATTTTTGTCACATTTTTTGGGATTTTAGTACGTGTCAAGGCTTAGAATATAATAATCTGTCAGTTAAACAGTTTAAATAAAGTTATATCTTTCATATAATTCATTATCAAACTTCTTCTTCTTACTTTATGCATCACCCTCACACACGTGGAAATTTTTCTTTCCAGTACTCGGTCGAAAAATCGTATAAAAGTGGAAAAGTATCGCGGAGTGAATTAAATCTCAGATCTCGGGAACTGTTGAGCGGCTACACGGTATAATCTCGGGCGCAAATCTGGGGCCATTAGTGGAGCGCGGCGAGCGCTAATGTCCTCAGCTGTTGAATTAAGTTGTCGATTTCGAGTGGAGCGAGTCGGCGCGCTCCGTGCCGATCGACGCCGGAAATGCTCCGGTTTAATTTTGTTTGGTGCTTTGATGATTTTCTTACGTGCAGCGCGCTCCGTCCGGGATGAGCTTTTAATTCGCTTCGCCCATAGCAACCCCGACGAAATGCAGTAGGAAATAACATGCAAGAATTTCAATTCGGCTTGTACATTTCTTGTTGATTTTTCTTTTATGAATTTGTGTACTACGGAAACAGTTGGAACTAGTCCTCAGATTTAAGTGTTTACTTTTAGGTATGTTTATGTTATTAAAATGTGGACATAAACAATCATAATATTAGACAATCCAACAAATTACCTACCATTCAACGTAGTGCCTACAATCATTTTTCTGTGGCTTACAATATATATATACATTTGGCGGCATGTACACAATATTTTCATTTAGACTTTTGAATTTTTGAATCATACGAAAAAAACCTTACTCATACGAAGAAAACACCTTCGCGGTTCACATTCTAATTTAAAATTGCCTTTTACGGAAATACTTCAAAATTCTTTATTTTTCATAAACCGATGAATTTAGTTTTTTTGGTAAAAAGTCCTCAGGTGACTTGATTGATATCAAAGGATTTTTTATAAAAAAACATTTTCATGTTGGTTTTATGTTTGCAATAAATGTTCATTTAACAATTATCAATTTAATCAAAATAAATCATAACTGGTGAGTGTAAATGTCAATATAATGGGAGATTTTCAATTACTAAATTTGCCAAATGGACAAGAATCGAAAAACAAATCACTACTCTGTCCAGTAACAAAAAATATCGAACAAATGATATGGTATGATTTTGCGTATAGTTTGAATCAGATTCTTAAGACAGCTACTGTGGATTCACTCAAGTTAATGAGAAAATCACTTACCAAAAGAAAAAAAATCTAATGTTGTCAGGCAGATACATGACTTTATCATACTATATATAAAATTAATAGTTTAGCTGCATGAGGTTCTATTTGATCGAGAGCGGCTACGTCTGCATTAAAATAAAACTAGTAGAACTAGACAGATATGTCGATTAAAGCAGCATTCGGATATTGCACTCCGTTGACACCGGGTACACCGTCCAAATGACACTTACGTGTTATTGGGTGTAAAAAGTGTAACGGTGTATAATATCCGAAAGCAGCCTATATTAACAGTAAGATTTGTCAAAACATTAGCGTAATTGACTATCATTAGAATCATATCGGACATATAATCTGACATATCCTGGCTACTAGTTTTAATGCAGTACGACCGATCTCGATGAAATAGAATTTGCTCATGCAGCTAAACTATTGATTGTGCCAAAAAATTTCATAGTCATAAATTATTCAGAATTTTCTCCACTTTCATTTATTATTTAACTATTTCGACGAAATTGCAAAAATGGCGGCTTATTTGCAAAATCTTTTAAAAATGCTAAGACTAAACCTCCAGTTCCTTTGGACCATTTTTAACAGAAAGCTTTTCAGCTCTAAGTTTGGTTATGAAACTTCTAAATATGAAGTTTCGTCCCGATGCCTTTAGTAGCTTCTTCGGAATCATCGCCACAAAAAACGGGTACACACATCCATACATACACACATTACACACACATACACACACACACACACACAGACATTTTTTGTACCTTGGTCAAAAATGTTCGAGGACCCAAAAAGACATATTTCCGCTAAAATCTGAAATTTTTTTTTGGCACGTTTACAATACTTTACATACTACGTGTGATAAAGTAAAACGCGACTTGTAGATTTTTGACACTCATTTTCTTAAAAATTACACTTAATTCTAGACACAACTCCTGTGACACATTCAAAATACGTTACTTTTGAGTTAAATGATGAAAAGTGTCATGTTATCGGTTGAAAAAAATCAATTTTTCATACTTTGAAACCTTGATGTGTTTGCTTTGAAGTAGGAATGTGAAATTTGGATAAGTATAGAAAACGAAATAACTAGGTGCTTATGTTGAGTAAATTATTATTTATATTTCAAGGAATTCATATAGAAAAGGAATTTTAAACAGTATAATCTTTCTATTTTCTCTTGTAGAGTTTATTACATTAAAAAACTGGCATACGGGATTACTTTTGAATCGTTTAACGGATCATTGTGTTAGTTATAACAACTTGAAAACGGAAAAAAAGCTGTAAAAATCGATCATAAAATTCAAACAGCAGTCATTTTGTCAACTTTCAACTTTATTAAGTAAATATTGGTTTAGCCTCCAACTAATTTCATCTAGGTTCACAGAACTTTTCAAATTTGGACTTATGGTTATTTTGACAGGAGTTGTCGTGTCTGTCGTTTAGACAAGCAAGCCGCGCAGGGGCTGTTTACTTCCTACAGTATTCCCTTCTTACATTTTGTTTTTTACTTTATCATACGCAGTATGTAAAGTATTGTAATCGTGCCAAAAAATTTTTTTGAGATTTTAGCGGAAATATGTCTTTTTGGGTCCCCTGAACATTTTTGACCAAGGTACAAAAAAATGTCTGTGTGTGTGTGTGGATGTGGGTGTGTGTGTGTGTGTGTGTGTGTACCCGTTTTTTGTGGCGACGATTCCGGAGAAACTACTAAAGGTATCGGGACGAAACTACATATTTAGAAGTTTCATGGCCAAACTTAGAGCTGAAAAGCTTTCTGTTAAAAAGGGTCCAAAGGAACTGGAGGTTTAGTCTTAGCATTTTTGAAAGATTTTGTAAATAAGCCGGCATTTCTGGAATTTCGTCGAAATAGTTAAATAATAAATTAAACTAGAGGAAATTCTGAATAATTTATGACTATGACATTTTTTGGTACAATCAATAGTTTAGCTGCATGAGCAAATTCTATTTCATAGAGATCGGTCGTACTGCATTAAAACTAGTAGCCAGGATATGTCAGATTAAATGTCAGATGTGATTTTAATGACGGTGTAGATAGTGTCAAACGCTAATGCTTTGACAATACTACTGTCAATACAAGCTGCCTTCGGATATTGTCCACCGTTAAGGTGCGTTTTCATTAGTGCTAATGGCAGTGGTAGTAGACGCAATTATAGTATTTCTAATAGAATTTGCTAGTGACTCAAGTTTATGTACATGCAAACTAATATGTGTCACCATCACGACATGTGAGAAACACTATAATTTCGTCTGCCACCACCGCCATTACCAACCATTGCCACCAATCGGAACGCACCTTCACACTTTCTACACCCAATAACACGTGTCATTTGGACGGTGTACCCGGTATCAACGGAGTAGAATATCCGAACGCAGCTTTAATCGACATATATGTCTAGTTCTACTAGTTTTATTTTAATGCAGACATAGCCGATCTCGATCAAATAATATCTCATGCAGCTAAACTATTAATTTTATATATAGTATGATAAAGTCATGTGCCTGGCCACATCAGATTTTTTATAACACAATTTCTTTTTGTACACTAAAATATAATAAATATATAGCAAAAGAAAACAACATTGTTTGAAAAATTGTCTTAATTTAAAAAATTGTCTACTTTTTAGGTCCCTACATGAGAACCTCCCCTTAAGGGTGCCGATCTGGAAAAATTACATATCATAAGTTCAAGACGATCAAGTCATAGTGTGCATGTCAAAGTTCACAAGGAAAACGTCACATTTAGTAAAGTAAGTAAGTAAGCGAAGTAAGTGTTTGAAAGGTTTATTTCAAGAAAAGCGTCATATTTTGTAGTGTGTCGTTTTCGATCATAAGGTAAGTTAATTTTAGTATTATCCTGGTCATGCATTATTTTAAATTGTGACACTATTCTCGAATTTTTAACCAATTCAGAAAAAGAGACGTATTGTTTTGGCATTGTGTCACTATTCTCGATACCTAAAAAGCAGCGCTGTATTTAGAATTGTGTCATTTTTGTTAATGAAGTGGAGTGTGTTTTAATTGTTGATATGATAATTTTGAAAAAAAAGTCAGGAAAAAGAGAAAATGAAAAAATTGATTAATAATAAAGCTCTACTTGAAACAGGCAAGCACTAGCAATAAAAGAATCTTTACATCGTACAGGATCAAAAACAAAAATACAGACATGACTTCCATCTCTGTCTGACAATCAACGAACAAAAGAGCCTCAAAACCAATTCCTGCACATCGAAAACCACCCCCAATAACAACAATTTAATCGAATGCATGGACAGCCACGTATACGTATCTATTGTTGGTCAACTATTCACATGTTGACGGAACTATCCGGCCAGGAAGCAGCGATAGCGGACTTTACATCGTTGTATATAATACGGGGTGAATGCGGCGGTAGGGGGAGGGGTAGGTCCGGCGGTGGCTCGCGATCACTTCTCCTCCGCAATCATAAATCGAATCTTATCTGGGAAGGGGTGGGGGTAGGCGGCCAGCGGCGGCGGATCCGACGCGACCGGCGACGTTTCCCGTTTACATCCATCGGCCGGCGGAGAGAGACCCTCCAGTTCTGTCCCAACCGACCCCCTACCTACTACACTGCCACTATCGGATCGATTCGCAGGCGGACGGGTCAACCGGCGACTCTATTTTACCGGTTGCATTTTGGAGAGCACGAGTTGGACAGTGACGCTATCAGTTATCAAAGATTATCGTTTTCTGTTTAAGTTAATTTGGATACAAAATATTTATTGCATATTTCACGATTTGTATGCATGTCTGCATGTCCTATTACATCAGAAGTTGATGAAACTTCTTACTAGAACTTTTCCTAAAAACTGCCATTTGTTTAAGAATTGGGTAAATACAAGATGTGTTGCTTTACTCTAAACATTTGATTATTTTAGAATGTACGCTTCCTGCGGAATAAGATTGAGATTGTATTGAGTTTTATATCCTATTAAAACAAAAGTATCAACTTTTGATAGATCCTGTAGTTTCGATTGTTGCATATTAGACAAAAAATAAATGAAAATAAATGAATAAATAAATTAAGTAACTAAATTTGCGAAATACTCTGATATCTAAACTCAAAAGCATTTGCTTATATTAAAATAATAATTGTGGTATGCAAATTTGTTGTAGTAAAAGATACATTTTTTTTTGTTTTTATAGTACAAATTCATGGTTGTTTTTAGGTCGTATAGCACTGAAGGAAATACAAATATTTAATAAAATAAGAAGCACTCTAATAGAGGGACTGAACTGAATTGAATTCAGAGGGGAGAATAAAACGCTTGCTCAGTCTTGAGATTGTAATATTTTAAAAATCTTACATCAGCCTACGTTTCGCTGGTATTCTTCAGCTTCATCAGGGCTATTGTAATATTAAAATGAGTCACAGGGGTACATGCGTGGCGACAGTGTTTCTACGGGTTTCGCTGAGGTAGGTTTACAGTACATGAATTGAATTTTACTTTTGCAGAACAATATAGAACTTTCACAAACTTTGACGACATTTATTCGTCAAATCGGATTTCAAATAAGATTGCCAGATTTTACTTTTCTAAATATATGAGACTTGTATACGACGACAGATATTATTAAAAATGTAAATGTTAACTTGGAAATTATACATAGGAATTAAAAAAATTATACTCAAGACTTATATAAAATATATGAGATTTTGCAACACTTGTAAACATAAACTCGGTACTCTATTGATGTCAGCCGCTTTATATTCATAGAAATTGCTCTCAAGTATTTTGAAAACTTTACGAGATATGATACTTTTGAGCCTGGCTACATTTTCAGCGCAAAGAAATGTATCAAAAACGCCAATTCTAATTCCAGTTATAAAAAAATCCACGTTCCCCCAAAGTTATCAATACATATTTTACATTTTTCAATTGCTTTCTTCTGAAAAATTTTCCGTAATGTATGTAACAGGGACATGATTTGATTTGGAAAAAAATACAAAGGGCAAAAACAATCATTTTAACAAAAAATGTCAATATATAGCAACAATGTAATAAAACGCACAACACCTCGACACTGCAAGTTCTTGAAAACTGTTAATATTCTGTATTGTTGAAACAAATTAAAGAAAGGAAATCATTTTACAGTGTAAAGGAGGTTAATTTTCGAATCATTGTATGTGAGAATCATAATAGACCAATGAACTGCCCGCCAAGTTCTTAAAATATGTTAAAAAACTTCTTAAAATGAGCTAAAAAGTTGGTTCAGTTTGTAAATATTGAAAATATATATTTGTTGAAATGTGTTATAATATTTTGAATGGGGCAAATTCATTGTAAATTTTTGATAATGTTTGTTTTTGTGGGGAGGACGCCCCGGACCACAGACATGTCACGGGACAGAAAATTTCTCTCGGTGGCCCTGCTAATAGGTATCGAACATCCGGTTTGCATCTTCAACCGGATAATATGATCGAAAATCAGACACGACAAGTCATAGAATTTAAACATAATTTGAAAATTGTCTGGTTTTGACCGGTTCTACTTTTTGCAATTCATGTGTTTGCAAAAAAATATGGTAGGACATTTCTGAACACAGAGGTAAAAGAAATATCGTCGTCAAACTCAAACTAACTTCTTTTTTGGTACAAAAGACATAAAGTTTAAAGAAAATTACATTCATTAGGAACGAAAATATAGAAAAAAGCTAAGAAAAATATGCATTTATTTCCGCATATATTTTTGCAGGTTTTTCATGTTATGGTACTGTAAAATTCGAAAAAACAAACTTTAGGTACAATATTTTTAAAATACTTCTTCCAAAAAAAATACGACCTCCATAAAAACAAAATCCAACAAATTATCAACCTTTCAAAGGCACAAACAGCCGAACTTTATTTATGCCCGTAAACTTTTTGAGTTATACTCGTATACACTCGTATAACAGTCATCGCCTCTTCAGTTCAATGTGTGCGTGTAGACCGCGCCGCGAATGGAGACGGACGTTTCGTGTCCGTAGGCTATAAGCCGTTTTCAAGGGGGGCAAATAAAAACTTTTCCTTTTGTACGTGCTCGGTATAATGGCGTCGGTTCCCTCCGTTCTATGTGAGCCAGACCGCCCGTCAGTCCGAACCGTCCGTCCGAGTACAGTACCTTTGTCCATTCGTACTGAATATGGTGACACATGTTGACGGAGTACCGTACGCCACTGCGAACGTGGAGTTCTTTAGGCGCCATCTAGATGATTAGAGGGCTTTTCATTGCAACTGGACACACGCGTGTCGATTAAATCTTTCTTTTTTGCGTTATTATAGTGGGGAAAAGTATTACTTTTGTTCGGTGGGACTGTATGGAAAAAGGTCTTTTGTGTAGGGAGTTGTCAACTGACAAAGTTACTATTTCATGGATTTATTCTGCGGAGTTTCGCATGATGCAAAAGGATAAAATGTTCAATAACATGAGAAAGCTGTATATGTCACCGATAGATTTTGAATTGCGTTAATGTTAAATTTAACTAGTTAATCTCATTATTGTTTGCGTAAATATTGGTTGGGAGAGACATACGTCAAAAGCAAGAAAAGAGCGTCTGTACATAAACAATATAGGGCCATTTATGTCTGTGTTATTTGTGTTTTTTTTTCATCAATTTTCGAGTTTAGACAGTGTGGCTATCTGCGATATTCTCTAGAACTTGATGTGGGATAGACGTGGTTAGACGAAGATAGTAATAGGTCTATCTCTATCTACCATATTCCACAAAAGGCTGTAACTCGCTAAAATTTCCATTTTTATTTACTGGACATATTTCAAGAGCTCTAACCTACAAATCAGATATAATCTGAAAATATGGAATACTTGGGAAAACCGCATGAAGGAGTATTCCAATCGAAATTAGGAGATTACATTCAAATTGTGCTATTATATCAGACTTCAATCAGGTTTGTGCCTAAAATTTAAACCCCCATGGCAGTTGTTAGGTTAGCAGAATGTTACAAACAAATAGCGCTGTTTTATCCAATCTATTACCAGAGAATTCAAGCTGCAGTATGGTATGGTATAATTGGTTTCTAATCCATTACGGAGAATTAAAAATGCCTTACGCAGCTTATTTTGTTGATCGAAGAAGATTTCTAGACCAGAGATGTGATTACTAATTTTCATAATTACCTTGAACCGGCAGTAAACTCATCAAGGTATGAAGATTGTTTATCAAATTTGATGGTAATATTAG
This sequence comes from Aphodius sticticus, assembly GCA_963966075.1. Classification (NCBI taxonomy): domain Eukaryota; kingdom Metazoa; phylum Arthropoda; class Insecta; order Coleoptera; family Scarabaeidae; genus Aphodius; species Aphodius sticticus. The sequence goes on from OZ014509.1 coordinate 73,023,823, forward strand.
TGGAAGGCGTCCCTATAATATTATTATATGAGATATGTTGTATAATGGGATATACTCAACTTGTCAACAATTGACTTCAGATGTTAGTCTACTCAAGTGCAAAGTGAACGAGAATTTACGTTTAAAACAAATAACAAGCATTACGACCCATATGCGTGTGGATGATAGTGAGGATCAAAATTTTTGTGATTTTATGATGATATTTTAATATTATATTAAAAAGCTTATGTTGTATAATGTTTACTATAAATAATACATATATTATATGAACTACAAATTGGTAAATAAAGAATAACTTATTAAGTGTTCTGTTTTTCTTAAACGTTATCAATTCCCTCTGCAGATGTTGATGTTATACCTACATACGTAAGTAATATGTATACTTGCGTGTCTTTCATCAACTGTTTTATTATCTGCTGAGAAATGAGTGCATAATCTATCGTACAAAGAGAAAGTAATCTGTGACCAAAGGTATTGGTACGGGTTTTGCGATAGACTACCCGTATTTCTTCTGCACATAACCTTACTACAATTTAAAATATTCTGAACATACTCATAGTGCGTTTGCCACCGGCTTTGTTTTTGCAGATATCACTTCATAAACCGTTGACAAATGTTGAAGTTATATAAATATATGCTAAAGATCTTCAAATTCTCAACATAGGTTATGTTGAAAATTTATCTCAGTACCAATAGATATTCTAAAAGTTGGTAAGCCATTATGGTAAGCCAACCTGGTAACCCATGTTATATTGGTAAGCATTGTAGAGTATCACCAAATAGTATAAGTATAAAGGTTTGTGATTGACCCAGCCTGATTACGCGTGCAAAAATAAATTGAAACAGCGTTGAAAAACGTTAGAACGTATATGTTGACCGCACGTCGGCGAAGTCTATTTGTTTGAAAGTAACTTCAACAGTCAATTCTCGACTGATTTTCCATCAAAAAACAGCCAAGCCGCTATAGATCGGGTGTTGCGCTCCCCTCTTAAGAATTGATATGGCTCTGTAACTAAGTATTTGAAAATCTCCACAGTTAGACCACCGGGTGTTTCAAACTCACACCAAAAAAATTTTGTTCTCCCAGTTTAGCACCTGTAACATTAACTTCTTAAATTTTTAAAAGTGAAAGATAATCTCTATGAATTTTATCATAATTTCCAGTAAAATAATAAAAATCAAAAATCATCAAAAAGATACCCAAAGTTATTGAACATCAAAGTTTAGGTAAATTAGTTTAAGCGTTCCTTTAATTGTTCCGGTCAGTATATTTTCAACTATTTTTAAATAAACTCATGGGATAGAGTTTTAAAATTGAATTAGAATTGGTAAAATACGGTTTCTGTTTTCCTATGTTTATATGTCTTTTACTTGAATCAGACGTTTTTTTAAATTATAGTTCTCATGATTTTGGCTTCAATAGTCTATTTCCATCATAAGACGCCTTTTACCTTTTTTGGTGAGTAGATACACTACTGGTAAAAAATCTATTCAAATTGCGTATCAAAGTGTATTTCTCTGTATAAGGATCCACTTAAATTAGATTTACAACATTGCTGACATTTCTTATAATTCCACAGAATATTAAAGATGGGTTTCCTTAAATTACCTAGTGACCTTCACGTTATGTTGACATTAACTAGTTAACGAGAGTAAAAACAAAAATACCTTTTCTTCTACTAATATATTGTTCAGAAACATTTTGAAATAACCTCCTATACTCTCGATGTTAACTCCTCCATAATTTTCACATAGAACCAGCTTTTCTAAATCCGCCGAGGTCACATAATAGCCAATACAATTCAGCCAAAAGACGAATAATCGGGACGCAATTTGTCTTCATTGCCTTCAGTCGAGGACCCATTGAATCTCTATTACCTTTCAGGCCATTTGCGCTGTTTATTTTCAATTTTTTTTATTCCCTCCGCCCGCCGCGCGCCGGCTTCCAACTATTTTCCAACGGAAAACCCGGGGTCGGCGGGCATAATTGCCGATACCCGGCAGGCAGAAAGGAAGCAATTACGGCGTTAATCGATTCACAAACGGCGGTACGGCCGATCGACTGAACCAACGTCGAATAAACAACTCCATTTAGGGGGAAAACGGAGAACGCGAACGAACGGCGGACTGAGACGGGAGTCGAGTCTGTGGAGTCAAGAGACTCGAAGACTTGACTTGACTCGTCGGAGACGACAACGTCGCATGCAAAAGGAATTGCTCAGGCGAATTTTCCGCCCAGAAATCGAATAGAGGAGCGAAAATGAATGCCATCATAATAGAGGCTGAGTAAAGGACGATACAGACCGATGCTGGTACAATATGGGATTCAGATTCGTACTTATTTTGCTTGCGAATCGTTAGTATTTAATATGGTGCTCTTTTAGTAAATAGTTTTAGACCTAAATGGAAATTTGTTATTTCAAATCGAGTAAAGGCTTATTATTAAACAAAATTATTTAAAAAAATGTTAGAAATCGACTAGAGGAGCAAGAATGAATGCCACTATAATAGAGGCTGAGTAAAGGACGATACATACCGATGCTGGTAGAATATGGGATTAAAATTTGTACTTATTTTGCTTGTGAATCGTTAGAATTTATGGAAATGGAAAATTGTTATTTCAAATCGAGTAAAGACTTATTATTAAGCAAAATTATTTAAACAAATGTTAGAAATCGAATAGAGGAGCGGAAATGAATGCCAGCATAATAGAGGCTGAGTAAAGGACGATACAGACCGATGCTGGTATAATATGGGATTGAGATTCGCACTTATTTTGCTTGTGAATCGTTAGAATTTAGTAATGTGCTCTTTCAGTAAATAGTTTTAGAGCTAAATGGATATTTATTATTTCAAATCGCGTAAAGACTCATTATTAAACAAAATGATTTATACAAATGTTAAAAACAAAAATATGATTTAAAATATACCGAATTACTTACATGAAGATAACCATAACTGTTTTTAAGTGTTCTTTAACAGGAACTATAGACCAGAATTTGTCTCAAAAAATTCATGAAACGATTAGATAATATCTAAATTAGATAATATAAATTATTACACTGTGCAACAACAAAAAGATGATACAGTTTATTTGTGTCTTCATCGTAGTCACAACTATGATAAATTTTACATAGGATTTATTATCAGATATTAAGGCAAACATATGGAATAAATTTATTAAAATTAAAACTGTTAATTATTTTAAAAATCCTCGGACCGGTCAATTTTTAGTTATCAAAATATACATTTTTACATCAAATTCAATTTCTTATCTACCTAAACCATTGTAATATTTGCCATGTTAGTAAAAATATTGTTAGTTTAAAAAAACAATCCATAATACTAATAACCATTGTGTGTATGAATTGATAATTAATCAGTTAGCTTTTAACTTTTTCACAACCGTCAACCGTATCGACCGCTTCGGTGTAGGACAACCTTTGCCAGCAAAAAAGTTTAAGCAAACACTTTTAAGTTGCCGACTCTGTCTACGCGCCGCTTTTAGTACCTTCTTTCGCCGCGACGGGAGAGCGCCAGTGTATCTTTGGATGGTACTTCGGCGCCGGCAATTATTACACGTGAGGTGATAATTTCGCCTTTGCGAATATTCCCCTTTAGTCGGCGTTCCTTCTTTCTTACAATTCTTTGTGTCAAACACTCGCGTTCGCCCTGAGAGCGAACCCCTTCATTAAAAACTCTTAATTTGTTTCCAAGCTAAGAGCTCGAGGACGATAAATTCATTCATAGGGTACTTCATTTGTTATTTTGATGTATACCGGATGTTCTGTTTGAACGTTAAACATAGCGTATGTTTTGCCATTTCATAGTGCAGTCGTTCTACATTATTGAGAGCAAATGCAGTCGTTGAAAGTGATACCAAGCGATAGCTTAAGGTTCCCGTAGTAACATATTAAAATATTTTACCTACAACCGTATGTATAAAGGACCAAGTGCAGTGACGTGACTGCACCGTAATAACGTAGCGTAAAAAGATCAATGTACATAATTTCCACTTCGAGATTGTAATGAGTCTCCGTAAACCGTAAAGTTCGTTCTCGACCGCAACGAATTTCATCTCCTGCGTGTTATGTCTTACGTTTTCCGGTGTATGCGCGCGTCTGGCGCCATCTGTACGTGTACCGGCGAGTGAATAGTAGTTTCCAGTAAGTTGTAGGTTAACTGATAGCATTTTGATAGTTTGTGGCAACGAGAACACAGAACGGGAACGACTTCAGAATGAATTGTTGCTGCAACAAGCCCTTCGTTCATAATTTATTATATCTACCACGATCTACCACTGCTTAATACAATCAACAATAACACTAACATGAGAGGTTATGTGCCGTTGTGTATATGTTACGGTTAAAGTGATACATGTGGTTTGTATTAATAATTACCGGCTATTATTAATAATAACCGCATCATTTGGGCAATGTGATTAGAAACACTTAAATAATCACATGGACCGGCTATTATTAATAATTTCCTAACGGGCACGGTAAAAGTGATAAAAACGTTACTTTTTACAAAAGATCCTTTGTATACAGTCCTCAAAGAAGTTAGCTAAGTTATTTTGATTACTATGTAAGCTATTATATTTATTTACTCGACGCAAATCATCAGTACGGCTAGCCCTATGACCAAAATTACGAATAATACAAAACATTGATAATACAGAATGGTATCTTTTGTCTCCCTTGTACTTTAGAAACTACTGGATATAATTGATAATGATATTTGGTATACACCCAAGGATGGCTCAATGACGAAAACATTTTATACAGAGTGTTCAAAAAAGTTAACCATTTTATTATCAATAACACCCATTTAATGCATGTGGGTAGTTTTTTTTTAAATGTACAATTACAATTTATTAAGTAAATTCTCAAATCCCAGTTATCTTGAAATTTTGCGCATTTAATATTAATTTTTTCAATATTGTATTTTCATGCAAATACATGCAAGAATAGGCGAGACTAGTTTACATAGATGTTTTTACATAAATTGCACCGCACAAACAGATGCAAACATTTTTGTATGGTTCTGTTCCTAACACGGTATTTTTACTTTTGGTGTTTGACAATAAAGTACTATTTTATAAATAAAAGATTAAACATTGTAACAACTTGCCCCAATCTTCCCTACATTAGGTTGTCCATTATCTATACCTACCGTAAGCATATCTAATATCTGACGGATATAATCTGTTTTATAAGGCGGTTATTATAAAAGTATTTATCACCAACAAAAAAAGACTTTTAAATACATTATTTATTTAGATATATGAAAAAATATAACAATAACAAAAACACAATAATTCTCAAGTCCAAGAATCAGTTTAAAAATAAAATATATTCTTAATAAATGAAATTAACAGTAGGTAACTCAAATAAAATCTGTATCACATTTGTGCACTTACAAATCAAAAATAAACAATATTCATAGTAAATAATAAAATCAAAATAAAATACAGGTAGAGTTCACATTTGTGAACAAAACAAAAGAGGATGACGTCCGTTACAAACTTTATCTTGCTTTAGTTTTACAATATAATAAAGGTCTAGAAGGACTTTTGTATTCAAAATTAAATATAAAACATTTTTTAAAGTTTTGTATAAAAAGATAATAAATAATAAGTTATAAATAAAAATAATTTTTCTTGTAAAAATAATTTTCCGAGTTTCTAATTTATTACTTAGCTTTTAAGAATTGCGCAAATAAGCATGACCCAAAGAGTTACACACTCGTGCATGCAATTAGTATGGATTGGCATCTTTTAGTCTCGTTTTGATAATCTTCCTTATTTTAATCATGAGTAGTAACGAAATAAGTTAGTCCGGACTATCGTCACTAAAGGCCCAACACTGAAAACCCAGTGAATAGATTCGTTGTGTGGCGATTATGTAGATACTAACAGAATTCCAAATCTGAGGTTCTATTATATTGTAGCATCACCTTAATGCAATATCGAATCGAAATATATCATATTGACCACAGCATGCTGGAAATTATTAATAATAGCCGGTTCATGTGATAAATTCTTCACTTTAACCTCGCCACTTGGCTATTATTAATAATAACCGGTAATTATTAATAATAACCTATTTATCACTAAGACCGAAACATATATACTTCTCCTCTAGGTGGCGCCCAATTTGTTGGAGATCATTGCGGCACTATAAATACTAATTTCGCCCGTAAGTAAAATTATGTACAATACTCGAGCTGTAACGTATATTACGTGCTCTTGAAAAATAACAAAACTCTACAAAGCTTATCCACTTGAAATTAATTTGCTTCATCAGATTATAAAGTGACAAACGTTCACATCTTTGGAAACTCTGGATTTTGGAATTCATATTTTCTTTTTCAAGCACTACTTGATTCCTGAGGGTGTATATACTCCTTTCACAATCGCCCTCTTCTATATGGCTAATTCGTAATCGTTTTAACCCCCATACACATACGTACTACACGTACCACATACAACCATCGACGATGGGATATAAAACGAGTACACTCAGTTCGCTCTTGCTTTACGGCAGCGTTATTAAAACCGACGTCACAAAAGGCTCTCAAGATCGGCGCCGAATGCTACAAAGGATACTCCGGAGCGTCGCGTGCCGTGGTGTGGGGTGGCAGGCCATTGAAATACCCCCCCTCTAACCGAAAACTAGCGAGCGCAAATGAGAGAGAGCGCGTCCCGTATCAGTTTTCTTTGGATGCGGATCCGGATCCGAAGTTTCGCTACTTATAACGTACAGAAAGCGAGGACGAGTCCGGAGCCCGAGACTCCGGGAGTCCGGGACCGGCATTAGCGGCAATGGGATGCGCGTAACTTACACCCTAATAATTTTCAATGGCGCCCTTCTACGGTTGCTCGTGCAATTATGTTCTTTTGTCCGTCGAGTTGCGATGGAGACTTTTGCTAGAAATATTCCTGGTGGATGTCATAGGAAAACGTAGATATTTTTAGGAAATTCTTTTCTGTAATGTACCCACATGTATCCTCTTTAAAATGACGTGTAAGTTGTTGTGATGAGCCTAATAGTTTTGGAGATATGGATAAAAATGCGAGTGGACAAGGTTAAAAGTTCGGGACAACGCGTTTTTTTGAAACGTTGTTTTGTTGGGCGGTTGACACGCTTTCAGTAAAACTAATTTACAGAATTGTTATTGTTTTATGTTGTATATTTATTGAAATACTTTCTTCCTGGGAATAAATTAATTCTATCTATCTATTGAAATATAATATGGAGGTATGAATATTTAAAGGTTTAAAAAAGATTCCGAAAATGAAAATTTATAAGTGTATTCTTTAAATGTTGCGCAATTAAAATACGTCATGATTTTGTTAAAATTCTATACCAGAATGTACCCTCAAAGCTCAGATATCAAAGGTGAATGTTGTATCTGATATTCTTTTTTTAGAACACTGTCTTTTATAAAGAACATCTTCTCTCTATGATAATTTTAAATTTAACTGTAAAAAAACTGATAGTTTGGGCAAATTAAGAGGTACCTTGTTTGAAGCAAAAAATGAAAAAGCTTTTTGTGAAATTTTTGTGACTTTACTAATGAATTGATCAATGTAAAATTTTGACGGCTCATTACACTATAACTTTTGAAGATCAAAATCAAATTGGCACTAATTAAAATCAACTAGGCACTAATCAAAATCAAGTTGACAAATAACAAATTCAAGTTGACATTAGATAATTTAATTGTCAATTTAAATTAACATCTTACTAGAACCCTTCCACGTTCGCATAATGCCTTATATAAAAAAACTTGACGCCGTAAACTAAAAAATACAAATTTGCGCTGCTTATAATTCTAACGGGGATTGGCGGAATCTTGCAAATGATCTCGGAGTTTCCAAAAGTACGGCCTATAGATGAGTGAAAAATCAAGACGTTCCAGAGAAACAGCATGGAGGTAAACGCAGAGTTAAAATCACAGACTAACATGGTCCTTTTTTTTTTGAAATGAAATTGCAAGATAACTCTCCAGCAATTAAAAGAAATGATTTTAAAATCATATAAAATTATTGTCACTAAAGAATGTATTCGTCAACACCTCGACGGTCTTATATATACAATAAAACAAGTATGTCGAGAGCCATTACTTAATCTTCAAGCAGAGAATTTGCCAATAATTTATCTTGACAAAACTAATTTTAATATGTTTATTTCGCGGACGCAAAGACGTTCTAAGAAAGGAAGTTGATGTACATTTGTAGCAGCCGGTAGCCGAGGCGCAAATATACATCTTGGATGCATAGGTAGTTCTGGTCTAATACATTATGAGAAAAGACGACTCATTTAAAAAACGAGAAGGAATCGAATTTGTGAAACAATGTTTGAGAAACGCCCAAAATATATACCAAGAACCAGTAGTTATGGTTATAGATAATGCACCTTGTCATGCGTCTATTGCAGAAGTTTTTGCAGAAGAGGAATTTTTTCACCATTGATTAATAAGACTCAGTCCATACAGTCCCATGTTAAATCCGTTTCAGCAAGCATGGTCTGTATTAAAGGCTAGTGTAAAATCAGATTACCTAAGAGATGTTTTAGCAGGAGAAGATCGGCATTATATCTCCCAAACTGAATACAGAATGCGCAGGTTAGAAATTATTGTTCAGAATAATAATATTAACACAATCAATGTGGCCAACTGTGCAAGATTCATAGCCCATATTCAAAGATATATTCCAGCAGCATTAAATATGGAGAATATTATTTTCTAATTAATTAATTTAGCAAATGCTGTTTATCTAACATGTCCATGTTATTGTTTTAAAATATAGTATATATAACAATATTTACTTAATTCTATTTAATCGTATGATACTGCTAATTTAAAATTATTTAATAACAACTTGAATTTGATTTTGATTAATGCCAATTTGAACTTGAAAAGGTATAGACTCAAGAAGTCAATCATCAAATTGGAAAAAAAAATTAACCAACAATTTAAAAATCAACTATCAGAGCGATCAAGATACAGTCTTTATCTATAATTCGGTGTATTGCGTTTAAGATTCCATGCACAAATAACTGAGAAAATCGCCTAGAAAGTGTACGACCAAACTGGTGGAGGCGCGGGTTTGTAATTTTTGTAATGATCTTTTATATAGGCAAAATGAATTTAATGAAAAACACGGACGTAAAAACTGCTAGAATTTCACTTTCTCTAACACAAAAACAGTTTTCCATTGGTAAAAATTCTCTTTCCTAAATTATACTAATAATTATAATGTGCACCTGTTATTATTTAAAATGCGATTAATTCCCGACCAAAAATCACCGGATTACGTACACTGACCCAAATATATAATCCGCGGAAATCAATAATGCTAGTAGCACGTGTTTTTTATCTTTTTTTTTTAATATTTTGCCCCTCCGATGAAATGCGGAATGAATTTTGGATGTATGTCGAAGTACAGCATGGAAAATTCATCATGGCACGGCCGTAGGGGCAAAGGGATAACATCATAGTAGGCTGGTGCATATCCGACCTACACCCGAACATTTTTTAACTAACACGTGAATATTCAATATTTTCAGCAGAGCCGGTAAAATGTTTCGGATTCCGGCGCAGGTATCGCAAATATACGACCGAATAGCGGGTTATATTAAAAATTGTTGCGCGCGTCCGAAAGTTTCGCGTATTTGGCGCGCGGTGGCGTTGTTGTCGTGCGTTGTTTTTTTTTTGCCGCTCGAATTTCAGAGATGAAATAGCGTCGACTTGACAACGTGCGTCGTCCGCCGGTAAAGTTTATTGTTTAGCAGCGCCCCCTCGTGACTAATTGCGAAAGTAAACATATTTTTATTAGCGACCGGCATTTTTCAGGTTAATTGAGTTTTATATCGTGGAGGGTTGCGAGCATAGGCGCCGATGTGTGAGGGTAAAGGCGCTGTTTACCGCTACATGAATTTTTGTGAAAGAGATGATAAAAAATTGTGAAAAAGAAAATTCTTCTGTTGGTCAAGTCTGCTGTTAATTTGAATCTGATATTTGTAGATTCTCCAACAGTTGATCCGGCTGCCCTTGGATTTTTTAGACCACAAGTCAACAAATTTATCAAGATTATACGCGCCCATGCCAATTTGGAAAAATTAAATTAAACTTGCAGTTTATTATACTGGGAAAATGAATGTGATGTTCTGGTGGGCCAATTTTGAGATACTCTGTGGAGAAATTAAGGACTTTGTTAAGATTCTCAATATATCTGTGCAGGGCCAAATAATTTGTACTTTGATTTGTCCTAAATTCTGAACATTTTTTAAGTCGATCAGTTAAAAGAAAAACTTGGCAAATTAGCTTCTTTTTCTTCAAGTTTCTGCAATTTACATATATGATTTCAATTTAATTTAAATTATAGCTTTTTATATGCATTCATACATAACCTTCATTGTAAAATTAGTTTTGACAATAATCACAGTACTAATTATGCTAAGTCAAAATATTTTGTGGATATGTGAAATTGGAAGATTCATAAACCGTGTATTAGGTACAAACATTAAAATGCAGCAAAAATGAAAAGAATTAAATTAAAAAAAGCCTAAATTGCATTTTTACTTGCATTTTTACTCATACGTAGCATCATAAAGTATTGTAATCGTGCCGAAAAAAAATTTTGAGGTGTTAGCGAAAATATGCCCTATTGGGTCCCCTGAACATTTTTGACCAAGGTACAAAAAAATGTCTGTGTGTCTACGATTTCGGAAAACTACTAAAGGTACCGGGACGAAACTTCATATTTAGAAGTTTCGTAACAAAACTTAGAGCTGAAAAGGTTTTGGTTCAAAAGAGTCCAAAGGAAGTAGATGTTTTGTATAATTTATGTCTATGATATTTTTTGGTAAAATTAATAGTTTAGCAGCATGAGCAAATTCTAATTGATGGAGATCGGTCGTGTCTGCATTAATATAAAAATAGTGGGCCAGGATTTGACAGATATTTTAATTCTAATGACAGTAGGTAGTGTCAAACGCTGATCTTTTGACAATCCTGGCTACTAGCTTTATTTTAATGTAGACATGGCCGATCTCGATCAAATAGAATCTCATACACCTAAACTATTCATTTTATATATACATAGTATGATAAAGTCATGTGGCTGGTCAAATCAAATGTTTTATACAAAATACATACAGACCAATGAACCAAATTAAATGTTTGGGGAATTGATATGGCTTTACAATAGAGTGCCTTAGTACTTTAGGATTTTCTCCACACTTTAGTACTTTAGCACTTTAGTACTCTCTCCACAGGTGTCTTTAATCTTACACCACAAGACAATCATTTTGGTTTGGCCGCTATAATAAGCTGACAAGATAATCGGTTAAACTTTTCAAAAGTTATTAAATAATGTAGCTAAAATTGCAAAACTTTACTTCTAGTGCTGTTCTTTGTTCTTTAAAAACAATTATTACACAAACAAATATCCAAAACGTAGCAGAGACATGTTGTTTCATGTAATTAAACAAATTGTTACAAAAGAAAAATGTACCTAACTAGTCAATATTTAACAGAATGCAGTAAATGGTTTATTAAAAAAATGTGTAAAGGACATGTGGGTGATGATGATACCATATGAATCAGTTAACAAGAAACTGTAAACACTAAACTAAATTTTCAAAGATCTACATGGTATTTTCCGCACTTGAATAACTCGCAACATGACATTTTCTTTTTGTGCGATAATGTATATATTATATCCTAGCTATCGTTTCAGAAAATATTGGAGGTTTAACAATTCTTTTTTATTTTATAGGCCCCTGAAAAATATTCTAAGACCGCCTATGATAACCCGTATCGTAGCTCTTCGTAAAAACCATTTGCATCGAATTTGCCGGTGACCGACCGGCGCGGCGCCGTTACGTGTTTGTATGTATTTTATGGGTTTTGTTTGCGTGCCCTTTTTTACTGGACGCGCGCGCGCGGCTCTGTGACGGCGACAATAATGAATCGCCATCAATAAACACGCCATCAATCATCTGCCTTTCGCCCTGTCGATAAATTTATCTTTCGGCTTATAATATAATTTCGCGCGGTCGTTCGCCGCTCATTTTCCGCTGTTTTGTTTTGCCCTCACCGGTCTTTTGTGCCTCCATGGTAGGGCGACCGTCTGCACCGGACACCTCTTTAAATGCGCGATATATTTTTGATTTATGAAAAAATACGGCTTTTGACGCGCTGTGAATACAGTTTATAGCGTCGTTTATAATGCGCATTCACGGTTGTGAAGGTATGTATATTGGTGGAATCTATCAATCAGCGAGTTCGTAATGGGCGCTAGGGTGTTTTGAGATGAAGGAAAAATGTTTCTTTGAACTTTTCAAGTTCAAATTGGCACTAATCAATATCAAAATGACAATTAACAAAATCAAAATGACAATTAACAAATTTAAGTTGACAGTTAACAAATTCTAGTTGTCATTAAATAATTTTAAATTAGCAGTATTATACGATTAAATAGAACTAAGTAAATAATGTTATTTATACTATATTTTAAAACAATAACATGGACATATTAAATAAACAGCATTTGCTAAATTAATTAATTAGAAAATAATATTCTCCATATTTAATGCTGCTGGAATATATCTTTGATTATGGGCTATGAATCTTGCACAGTTGGCCACATTGATTGTTGTTCGTTTGCTTCTGGTTTTTTAAATGATCGTCTTAGCTCATAATGTATTAGACCAGAAATACCTATGCAGCCAATAAGATGTATATTTGCGCCTCGGCAACTGGATGCTACAAATGTACATCGACTTCCTTTCTCAGAACGTTCTTGCGTCCGCGAAATAAACACATTAAAATTAGTTTCGTCAAGATAAATTATTGGCAAATTTTCTGCTTGAAGATTAAGTAATGTTCTTACATATTACTTACAATTAAATTATTTAATGCCAAGTTGAATTTATTATTTGTCAACTTGATTATGATTAGTGCCAATTTGATTTTGATTAGTGCCAATTTGTATTTGTTTGGTGCCAATTTGAAGTTGAAAAGGTATCGTCATAGTATTTCTCTACTACCAATTTACTTGTATTTCAATAATCATCGTTTAAGAGTTATGGCCATATTATTCAACATCCGTCAAAATAATAATAACTAGTTCAATTATTCTGGACCATTCAACTCGAAAATACAACTATTTTGTTGGGTTGTTGCCAGTATATCCCCAAATGCATTCATCTCATTCAATTATAATAGTCTGCATTTGTCTGTGCGTCGGAAACTAACAGTATCCAGTGTCGTGCATGCGGGGGGGGGGGGGGGTAAATCGTATCGAACCGGTCGTCACACCGATCGGAAAATGATTTGTAATTATTGATAATGATAGGTAATTAACTTCAATTATACCGTAGCACCGTTACATGACGAGCGGCGTATTATTTAATAATTGGACGTATTTAGTATTTATATTGCGATACGTCTATATTTACGCCAATGTGTGTGTGTGTGTGTTTCTGTGTGTTTGTGTTGTTTGTGTGTGTTTGTGTGTGTTTGTGTGTGTGGAAACCGCGAACTGTGCAGCTGAGGTTCCCAAACTCACAATGGGGGGAATCTGAAACCACCGAATAGGCCGATGTACTTCTCATTTTCCAATATAATAGCCCGTTGCGCATGAACATACCTTTTTGCTTAATGCGGTAATTAGTCTGGTGCTAATTAGATTTCTAGTTGTAGTATCGGTAATTGTTGACAGGGGATATTATTAAATGTGACCGAAACAAAATTACAATATATTGCGCATATTGCACATGATTTTCCAATGAATGAAACCATTTCTAGAAATAAAAATCCAGTACATCAATAGTAGGTAGAAAAAACCCTAGCTAAGTGAAAAATTTATATTTTAGTTCAAATTACATATAGCACGTGGACTCCATTGCCTGCATGCAAAATAATAATATATAATCCCTTTCTAATTTAAAACTGTGTTGAACATGATAAGAATAATTATTTTTAGTAACAATATTTCTAATATTTTTTTGACAACATACGATAAAGAATGGAACATATTTACATATAGAACATATAGTTTCTTCTTATGATAGTAATAATTGTTCATTTAATTAAAAGAAACTAATAGTTACCGTAAGTAGTGTCAAACGCTGATGTATTGACACTACCTACTGTCAATAGAATGAAAACATTTGTCAAATCCTGGCTAACTAGTTTTATTTTAAGGCAGACACGACCGATCTCGATCAAATATATCTCATGCAGCTAGCTAAATTACTAATTTTACATATAGTATGATAAAGTCATGTGCCTGACCACATCAGATTTTTTTTATTATGTTTAAATGTATGTGATAATCTTGATAAATTTCTTTACAATATCCAAAAAATAATGAAAATATGTTAAATATTACAAAGGTTATTGAACAAAAGGAGCAAAACTTGTTTAAGCGTTCCTTTAATTCTGCCGATCAGTTTATTTATTAATCAAAACTTGTATGAAATAAATTCTGAATGAAATTCTGTGGCATAGCAGTTATACTGAACTTATTCTTTGTTCTTATTGGTCAAATTAAAAGTTAAAAATTGACACAGTTGTCAGTTTGTCCAGCGCTGTCTATTATTTTGTTGTAATAATCGTGAAGATTAACAAACATATTAAAACAGCTTTTAAATATGTTTTTAATTAATATATCTTAAATAAATAGGTAATCCTTTATTATCATTATTATGAGCTAGTGTCGAAAAAAAAATGTTTCGTATCTGAAGAACATTATTCAGTAAGAAACAATCTGAGACAAGCGGAGTTCATTGAAACTGGGACAGCCCGTTAGTGGTGATTTAAAGAAAAAATCTAATAATTCTGCTTAAATTTCCCTGAACGACAGTACCAGTAAAACTAATGAGCAAAACTTGCTAATCGCAACTTAAAATCAAAGAAAATGCCATCAAATGACAAGGTGTTCAATATTAGATTGACTGAAAAACATGAAATTACGTCAGCTTGTTCTGAAAAAGGAGAAACGAAAAAATACTAGCTACTAGAAGTATAGAAAACTAGAAGAAAAAAGAAAAGTTCCTATAGTTTTTCCGCTATTCCGAGTATATGTATTCCACTGATAAAAGTCAATGTAAAACGCATACGCTGTTATACGACGGTATACGTTTCGTATAAGCTATTCATGGAATCGTAATTCTTGACTTTATACTAGCATTGTAAAAACGGCCCTTAGTGTGAATCATCTATCCGGAAAATCAATATGATTGAGATTCAATCAGTATGATTTTAATTACATGGAGCAACAGTTTTAATTAAATTTGTAGCTTCTGGCAGGTATTGTAACTACAGCCGATAAATTGAAAAGTGCGTTAAATTTGATCAATTCATAAAGAAACAGTTTTGTTTTTATTCAGAGTTACTCTTTTGTTTGCAGTTTTATAGAAACAATGTACCTTTAGACCAAAACAATAGTACAATTGGCCTTAGCAAAAAGTTATTTGTAGAAAACTTGTAGAAAACTTTATCCGAAATATTACACACACAAATTCTTGACATAATTGCATTTTTTTCACCCTATTCTTTTCCTATTCAGCTTTTTAACCAGCTTTTTTAACCATCTGGCTGTATTATGCGTCCTTACATCCTTATTTAACCTTACAGACGTACCCATAATGCCGTTTTAATTTTCGCGAGGTTGCAGGTAAGTGCGTCATAAAACCGGGAAAATTAAAAGATAATCTGCGAGTGCAGAACGGCCGAAGACCGTAAACCATTCACATCTTTCCGCGAGAAAATTTGAATTTCCATCTCGGAAAATTTTCCCTCGCGCGTAATTCAATCGGGGCAGGTATCTTAATTAAAAATTAATTTAGCCCTCTTTCTTTGATCAGGCCGAACGGGCGAGCGGTGCCTTTGCATATCTACGCTGCCCTCTGGTGAGAGCTATGCGAGGTATGAATAGGGCACGCCGCGGGACATATTTTATAGTCAAAGCCAGGCCCGGGCGGGAGATTTTCTTAGGAATTATTCGTCCTAAAAAGTCTCAGAGCCGAATTGTTAATTAGAAATTTACTGCGCTAATAATGGATATACTGAAGTCGAGATAAATGCGCGTTTGCGTCACGTAAACTTTAATTTAAAAAAAAAGTATCTAAAAGAAAATTCTAAAGGCTAATATATAAGTTCTGAATAATGTGTTATACATACAGTGTGTATATACAATATATACAATATTATACATACAATATTTTGATTGAACATACAGGCTGGTTAGAAAACACGAAAATGTTAAATTGGCCGAGGAGTAAACTATCGGCTTTTCGGAATTAGATCAAAAATGTTATAGGTAAAAGTAAATTTGAATTAATTTTATGCTCAAATATCAAACTTGAATGTTCTATTTCAAATTTTACATTTCGGATCAGTGAAAAGACATTACATAAAGGTGAACAAAAAATGTAGAGAGCACAATGGGGTATTCCGGTGTTTTTGAAATTGTCTATTTTTACAAAGTATGGGTGCTACTGTTTGCTACTTCACAAGTAAAATATCAAACATTGTTTTAAATTAAGAGGAATCGTTGTTTGAAGTTTGAATTAGAATTGGTCTTTGTGACGTCACAAAGACCGCTCAAAGTGAGCGACTTGCCAACGTTGCTATATCTAGGGTGCACGTAGTAAATTTTTGTCTTCTGTTGTGCCAACGTTTAGAATCGCTCGTTTGTTGACACCTGCTTTTGTTATTGAGGTTATATCAAACACTTGTTCAAAATGTATAAACTCCAACGCCGACATTGTTCTGTGCCGGGCTGTAACAGCAGTAGAACAGTAACTCCTGATAAGATTTTCTTTACATTGCCGACTAGCGAGATGAGAGATGTTTGGCTTCAAGTTTCAATGATCAAATCATCTCTCAAAAAAGTTACCTTTATTCGTTGTCAAACAACAGGGTCGCCAACCGTCAACTTGGCCGATCAGCTGTTCGAGACCTGTCCGCTGTTGCCACCGCTACTAGGGATCGGTAATCATCGTGTATTTCCGAGGGTGGTCGGTGAATTCAAACGAAATGCACTTTTAATTGCAATTATCTCATAAAAAAACTAAATCAAAAAGCTCATAAAACTTTATGAATCCTCATAAATTGTACAATAGCTTAAACCGAATATCTGCTTAATTTTTGACATGACCGGAATACCCTATTATGATAGATCAGTTGACAGTAGTAACAGCGTATCCAAGCAATTTGTTGATGGAAGCTGATTGAAAGTATGTTGACTTTAGAGCAATGGGTTTATTTAATTCTTTGTTACGGCATAGGTGAGGTATCGTACCGCAGTGCTATTGAAGTTTTTAACAGAAAATACCCTGAGGTATACGTTTCTGTCAATTGTGTTCGTGAATAGGTTAAAAAATTTCATGCAACAGAAGACGTAAAAATATCAAGAAAAAAAAACGAAATGGCGAAGATGATGCACGAGCTATTGATTCCGTGAACACTTGCCCAAAAGAATCGCTGAGGCAAAGATCGCGAGACTTGAACATCAGTAAAAGCCACCTGCAAACGATCTTTTCAAATCTAATATTTCATCCTTATAAACCAGTACTGATACACACTTTAGTAGAAGGAGATGATGCTCGTCGATTAGAATTTTGCCTATTAATGGGAGAACGAATTATGGTCGATAGATTTTTCTCCAGCAAAATTATTTTCTCTGACGAAGCGACGTTTACCACAAATGGAGTTGTTAGTTCACAGAATTGCAGATATTGGTCTCAAGAAAATCCAAATTTCCGTATTACAATCAATTCTCAAAAATATACAAAGTGAATGTTTGGTGTGGGATTTATTACAAAAAAATAATTGGACCATACTTTTTTGACGGTACTGTAAACCAAAACACTTATTTTGATATGTTGGAAAATTTTTTGCTACCAACTTTGGACGAAATCAACTTATAGCTCAGGTGTTCACTACACTATCAACACGACGGTTATCCTGCTCATAGCGCATATCAAGTCAGGGATTGGTTGAATGGACAATTTCCAAATAAGTGGATTGGACGATTCGGCCCTATAGGATGGCCACCACGTTCACCTGATTTAACGCAGCTTGATTTTTTTCTGTGGAGTTATTTAACACAGAAGGTGTATGCGAATAATTTTCATGATAATGTAGACATTCTAAAATTAAAAATTAGGGCAGCAGTAGACGAAATAAATGAAGAAAGAATTGATTTGGTATATCGGGAGTTTAGAAGAAGATTGGAAAAATGTGTAGCTGTAGGAAGGGAACATGTGGAGTATTGTTTTGTTAAATTACTTTGTTAAAAATAAATAAAATATAAAACTTAGAATACAATATTGAAATTTGATGTCTAAATTAAAACAAAAAATAAAAAAACAACCGGCACGTCTGCCATTTTGTAAAACCTTCGTTTTTTGATATTCTCCTGATAAAATTGATTTTATAAAGTCCTTCTGCCCTAATTCAGTCATTTGAAATCGATATCTGACGCCCGACTGACTCTTGTCCCACTATTTCATGAAAAAAGACTGGATATAACTAATTTAAGACAAAATAATATACACTACACTCAGAAAAATGTCTGTAAAATTACGCATAAATCATTGTGAAAATTACAATAGAAATGTGGTAAGTCTAAAAATTGCACGTAATTCCAATTATTTTAGTCTGTGTACGATATTGCTGCTTTATTTCAATTACAATGATCTTTTCTTAAAAATACAATGGAAATATACCTTAGAATCGTATAATTACACACAAGATTTGAATAAAATTATAGAAATAAAAAATACTGCATATTTCATTGAATATTACACTGAATAGATGTAAAATTATTACGTATTACCTCATATTTCATTAAAAATTACATTAAAATTGATGTTAAATTATTACACATTGCCCTAACATTACATTAAAATCGGTGTAATATTCCGGCCACACTCTTGTAAAATCACAGTGTAAATATACTATGTAGAAATACAATTGCTATGTAAAATTACACTGATTGTCGCGCGGCAAAAGAACCTACTATTCCTGCTGTAAATTCACATCAAAATTTTTCTCAGTGTATATGTAAGGTACGTAAAATTAAAATTGTCGGGAGAGCCAACACTACCACGTGGCAGATCTTATTGTCAGATGGTAGGCAACTACATTTACATCTCTGCTAGTTTGCTTGAGAGCACATACACACACATACAAACACACAAACAGGTCGCGCCTGTTGGTTGCAGAGTGTGTGAAAACTTTGAGACAAAGAACAAATTTAGAACTCCACCGAAAGTTTCCATTTTGCATCCACAGTCACTTATTCGCCTAAAACTTGCGAATCCAAACCTATCCGCTGCTTTCTTACGTGACCAACCGCCAGATTTAGACATTTTCAACCAATCATTTCCCGCTAAATTACCTTCTCCGCTGCATTTATGTGCAAGATTCGTATGCAAAATTCGGTACTTATGCAAAGTCGTTGACCTCGCATAGGTCGCATTTGAATAGTAATTTATGAGCATGCACGTTAGGGATGTGCAAATAGTATCAATTCGTTACTTCGTATCCGTTACTTTAAAATATTGCAAGTAACGAATACTTTTTTAAGTAACGATTACTTATTTCAAAAAAGTATTCGTTACATCAGGTTAGGTATCAATCACAACAAGCACAACGAATGAAATATCAATTCTGGTATCATGTATAAACTACTATTTCCGTAGTTAAATAAAAAAAGTATATTAATAATAAATATAATTATAAAATTGAATAATAAATACAACACGTGTAATCGCCACTAAACGTAACTCAATAATAATCCCGCCAACATACGCGTCAGTGAAAACACGTGTTTTTTTTCACTTGTACTGTAATTAATACTGTTATAGAAACCATATCCATGACTTGGGAATATTCGACCGTCACGGGTCTACATTTGTCTTAACTGACTGACACCAGAGTGCGCCACAGTCTATCCAATAGGGTATTTGACTATTATTGGAAAACCATCTTAGTGTGTTTATTCCTTTACTCTACATTGTAAATGCATTATTTTTCGTAATTATTTCCTCTACATTTCATAAAAATCAGCGTTAAAAATTGAATCACAAAAAGTCCCGGCAAACGATACTTTCTGTTGTGTGACTTCACCGGATAGTAGATGTCAAATCGGCCCATATGGTCTGTCAGCATCGGCATCGTCGCCGTTTGGTAATTGTGTTGTATGATGTGTTGTTTTCACAATTTCTACATAAAAATGGGTTATAAATGGTGTATAAATCCGCAATGCAGAGATACGTCAAGAAAACTCCGGATAAACTATTTGTAGCTGTTCCGCAAGATTTGAAACTGCAAAAAAAGTGGTTGGCTCGTAGAAATCCAAATGAAATAAATAGCGGCCAATACAAGTGTTTTTTGGTTGTGAAGATTACTTCGACATAAGTAAAACTGACTAGAATAAGTTATCTATCGTATTTTCGAACCAGGTATTATCTGATCTGACAGCTTAAGGTTAGGGCTATCCTAACCTACAAAGTTATGCTTACATGGCACTTTAGTGCTATTAAATTCAAACGGGAGAAGCATAGGAGCGCGTTCGGATAACCCGGTATTGTACGGTGAGAGTGACACGCTGCATAATAGGCGGACTAACGTCATACGGCGTTTATCTGCATATAAGAGAGAGACAGCCGACCCAGGTTATCTGAGCATTGCTCTCCCCATACCCTACCCTGACAAACCGAACGCGCTCTAAGCGTACTAACGAATGACGTCACTGGAGACTGAGCCAATTACAGAGCGCTTTCAATCACGTGATAGGACGTGAATTAAATTCAATTTTAATTTTGGTTCTTAATAGAATAAAAGCATATTTTTTTTGAAAAGTAATAACAAATAGTTTTCTTAAACTGTAATCTATTAGGAAGCCATATTTTTAATACAGTCAAATACTCTATTCTTGCGCTTTCGTCATGCAGCGAGTTGCAAGTTCCGGTGAAGTATCAGATTGTGATATGCCATTATCATTTTCACAGTGTCGTATT
This sequence comes from Aphodius sticticus, assembly GCA_963966075.1. NCBI lineage: Eukaryota > Metazoa > Arthropoda > Insecta > Coleoptera > Scarabaeidae > Aphodius > Aphodius sticticus. Next base: position 73,044,873 of record OZ014509.1, read on the forward strand.
ACATGCATGCGGGGGACATTTACGCGGCCCAGAATGGGGCAGTTATCTCTCACATATACGATTTCCACGCGGAGGACCGAGGTAATGGCCTTATGGCCGCCACTACATCACCGCGACTTTTATCACCGCCATTCCCGACATTATTTTCGAGTCTCCAGTCGACGATACGAACTTGGAGAGACCATCTACCCTAATCCCCATAATTATCTCTCCCCTTCAAAACTTACAAAATTGATATTTAACCCTCCGGCGAATTGATAATAATCGCTAAAGGTGGCTAAAAATGGGTGAGTGTCGCAGTTATGTGATGGCATTATGTTAAAAATAATAGATTGATAGCGTGATGTGTGAGGTTTCATGAACGTAAAGTTGCTTTTTAAGGACGAAACACATAAATGTTCTGCGGGTTTTTCTCAGTTATTAGTTTATAGAATCGTAGAAGCAATGCACCAAATTAAAGATAAAAGGTGTACAATTTTCCGTCTAGTGGTAGATTTTTGATATTATACTTCATTTTTGGCAAATCTGTTGCAGAATCTGACATAAAATTGACTGATTATGCTATTATTTTTACGGAGAACACAGGTTTAAATTGAAAAAGTACCACATAATAGATCTAACTTACATCTGCCTCTATAAGTGTACAAAAATTCACGCAAAAATATCAATATTTTGCATGTTTTGTCCCTCAAAACACTAAAGAAATCACCCACCGAACTATTGGAAATATTAATATATTTATATATATATATATAATTATCATATAATTATATAATTATCATTATATATAATTATAATGATCCTATGGAAATTGGAGAAATGGTCAAGCAAAAAAGACAAGCTAGAAGAAGATGACAACAGTCACGAGATCCAGCTGACAAAACCATACTTAATCATAAATCCCAACAACTTAAACGCGAAATTCAAATACTAAAAGCGGCATCATTGGAATCCTTCTTAACCAAATTGACTCGCGATAAATAAACAGATTACTCGCTGTGGAAAGCAGTGAGGAAATACAAGAGGCCAGTGGCCCATGTCCCACCTATAAGACGAAGAGACGGTACCTGGGCAAGAGACAATAAACAGATGGCTGAAATTTTTGCAGAACATCTAACAGAAATCTTCCAGCCCCACAACATCGAATCAGAGCCAATCACGAATGTAGATATAACCTATGATGAAGAATCCATACAGCTAGTTACTCCAAAGGAAGTTGCCAGAGAAATCAAGACAAACCTGAATCCAAAGAAGGCACCTGGATATGATCTTATCACAGGAGCAGTTGCTAAGCAAATACCTAAGAAAGGTATTGTTATGCTGACGTACCTAATAAATGCATCGTTCAGATTAAAATACGTCCCACATGTCTGGAAAGTAGCAGAAGTTATCATGATACCAAACCTAGGCAAACCACCGACCGAGGCCAAATCATATCGCCCAATATCACTGTTACCATATCGAAGCTCTTTGAAAAGTTGCTTCTAAAGAGAATGAAACCTACCATTGAGAGAAAAGAACTAATTCCTAATCACCAATTTGGTTATAGAGAAAAGCGTTCCACTATAGATCAAGTGCATAGAATAACAGATATCATAGAGCAAGCATTAGAAGAAAAAGGTTATTTGCTCAACAATCTTTCTTGATGTGACACAAGCTTTCGATAAGGTTTGGCACGAAGGATTGATACACAAAGTAAAGAGTATGCTACCTTTACAATACGTCGAGCTGCTAACATCCTATATATCTAATAGACTATTCAGAATAAAACAGATCGATGAATACTCGGAACAAAAAGAAGTCAAAGCTGGGGTACCCCAGGGTAGTGTATTGGGACCAATTCTCTATCTACTATATACAAGTGACCTTCCACAGATGGAATATGTAACAGTCGCCACATTAGTAGATGACACGGCTCTAATGGCAGTGGGATCAACTATTGGTGAATCTACCAGGAATCTTCAAGAAGCTAGTACTAGAATATATAAGTAGATCAAAAAATAGAAGACCAAGCTCAACGAACTGAAATTTGTCCACATTAGCTTTACAAACAAAAGACTCGAGGACATACCTCATGTCAAGATTAACGACGCCATAATTCCATATGCGAACACTTCAAAGTATTTGAGTATGACACTGGATACAAAATTAAGGTCGAAGTAACATGGTAAGAAGAAAAGAGTAGAGCTTGGCCTCAAATAGAGAGAACTGTGTTGGCTTCTGGGAAGAAACTCTGAGTTGTCAGTACAGAACAAACTACAAGTTTACAACCAAGTACTAAAACCGATTTGGTTATACGGCATCCAGCTTTGGGGCTGCGCAAAAAGCTCCAATATACAAGGAATCCAGATTTTCCAAAAGAAAGTACTAAGGAATATGGTTAACGCTCCTTGGTACATACGGAATAGTGACCTGCACCGCGATCTTGGTGTCCCACAAGTCATTCAAGAGATAAAAAGATTCGCCCCTAAGCATGAATCTCGAACTCTTGAATCAGTGAAATGTGTAAAAAGCAGAGCACAGTGAGTGAAGTGTTAGTGCTTCTTGTTTGGGACAAAGTAAATATAGGGACATCAGTGGATAGCCTATTAGGGACAAGTACCTAGTTTTAAGAATTCAGATTTAAATTGATGGTTAATCTTTTAGATTAGTTTCAATATGTTAAGCATCTTATGCTTATTAATAAAAAAAAAAAACAAAACATTACTTCTTTATGTAACATGAATCTGATATATTTTATCAAGTAGCATGAATACAACAACAATCATTAATACATTACCACAACAAGCAATACACCTTTATCTATAATTTGAAGTACCACATGAGAGAATCGATACAAAATTAAGCTCACGGGGATGCTTGTTTAACTAAAAACTTGAACTAACTAAATTCGAACTTTCGGTTGATCTTTTCATCCTAATTTATTTTAATAAAACATTGTTATTTTTGTGGTGATTTTAGGTATACAGTTGTCTACAGGCAAATCTGTTCTTTAGTCATAAACGACCATTACTAACAGCTCGTCCTTCAAGAGCGTGGAATGTTTGACGTATTGCTAAAGCTTTTCGAAGTTGGAGTTCGGCGAGTTTAGCTGTGAAATAAGTGTGCCTGTGACAGGGTTCTCCAATAAATTGGCTCATAACTTAATGAAAGTTACGTCAATCGTATAATCGCCGGCCGTCCATTCGCAAAGTTTTGCCCCGAAGAATGGCTTTCGCAGTCGCGAAAGCGCCTAATCCTTTGGCGATTTAAGTTCGGCGAAGTTCGTGATTGAATTTTGCAATTGTAGTTGATAGACGAAAAGTTTACAAGCCGGGGTCCCGCGTTCGCGTCCCGAGGAACGGAGCAGATCGAGCATTATCCCGAAGTTGGAGAAATGCGGCACGCTTAAACTTAACAACGTATTGTTTTGAGGATTGCTCGGTTTTTCGGGCGCGTTATGTAAATGAACGCAATTAGGCGAACCGGAAATTATCGTATCAGAGATGTAAATCGCTCCCCTCAATTGGCTGTTAATTAGAGCTTTATTCGGGGCGCGGTAAAACTTACTCGATAAAAATTTAATTCTACAACTGTTATTACCACTGTTTTCAGTCCAATTTACAATTTCATGTTCTCGATAATTGAAAGTAGGTTAGAATGCATTGCAATTTCCTGTTAAAGGTATTCTGATGCAAATTAAAGAAAACTAAAATATTTTTTTTGAAACCGGCGCATCCACCATAAATGGAAACTTTACTTATTCAGGGATGCTGCTGATAGAATTTATTCTATGGAGTGTATCTACCATATTTCGGTCATTAGGGGAGGTTCTCATGTAATCGGTTGAAAAAATCTAAATTTTTATCCTTCATATTTTGAAACCTGTGATAAGTATACAATAATGTATACAATAATGTATACAATAACTTAATGAAAGTTATACCATGGAATAACTAAATATTGGCATAAATACCAGTATAAGTTGTTATTACTATGACAACACAAATATTTTAGCCAATGGGAGGCGGAATAGCACTATTGATACTGGGAATAACTATTCCACTACTTATACGTACACTTGTAAGATCGACCCTTAATCGTTTAACGGATCAAGTTATTATTTTTTTCCCTTAAATAAAATACCTTTTATTAGAAGCTGAACCTCATAATAAGTAAACCATTTAAATAATTATATTATTTATACCGATTTGAAAACGAAAAAAAGGCTGTAGAAAATCGAACTTAAAATTCAAAAAGGAACCATTTGTCAATTATCAACTTTTCTTAACTAAATCTTGTTTCAGCCTCCAACTAATTTCATCTAGATTCATAGCGCTTTTGAAATTTCGATTTCCGGTTATTTTTATAGGAGCTATCGTGCACGTCGTTAAAGAAAGCACGCCGCGCTGGGCCTGATACTTCCTACAACAGTATCCACTTCTTGCATATAGTTTTTTCTGGCACAACTTTTTTTTACTCTAAAGTCTGATAAATATATAGCAAAAGAAAAAATATTGATATCTCCTTACAATTCGTTTGAAAAATTGTTCCAAAGTTGAGCTACATTTTAGGTCTCTACATTAGAACCTCCCCTTAAAGATTGATTTCTAATGGCAGTTACTTCATATAAGGGTTGTCACGGAATTCCGCATCCGCTTCCGCAAGCGGAACTTTCGCATATTTCGCTACTTTCGCTAAAGCTTTTTGTTATTTACTGCCGGCATTTTTATTTTTAGGCATAGTTGTACTGTTTTCAAGGTGGCTGAATGGCAAGAATGGCAAATTCAAACCAACCTTGATACACCAAGAAAGTGAGAAATTGAATCAAAATAAAACGACAACAAAATATATTTATTCTATCCATTGTTTAAAAAACATTTCTACTTTCGAAAGAAATACGTTTTTTTCACGAATTTTCTGTTGTTACAAAAATAATTTCTCTTTATAAATATTTCTGAGTTCGACCTCCATTATATATTCAAAAACTACCTGCTTGTAAGCGGCGTTACATCCACGCTCCCTATAAGCCACAGTCAGCGTTTCTTTGCCTGTCTCGTCATGTTCTTGATCAAATAGTGCAAACAGTTCTCAACTTGGTTGAGATCTGGTGAATGAAGCTGTTCTGGTATGCCATAAAAAACACTCAAGAATAAAGCAGATTGTTGATTTTGTTGAAATCCTCACAGGCAATTAGCAGCAAAGAAATGCTGATCGGACTGTACAAAAACGTTTGTGAGATTATTCATAGGAATTACGAATTTGATATTATTTTAGTTGAATTTGTTCAACGCTGCACTTAGGTTAAGATATGTGCCCTCAGTCTGGAAAATGGCTGAAGTCATCATGATACCTAAACCCGGTAAACCGCCAAATGATGTAACCCCCTATAGACCTATATCTTTATTACCAACCATTTCAAAACTGTTTGAGAAATTACTTATCAAGAGAATATACCCAATTCTTGAGAAAAATCACACTATTCCATCACATCAATTCGGCTTTCGAGATCGACATTCAACAATCGATCAGGTACACCGAATTACCGACGTTATAGTAAAAGGCTCTTGAGGAAAAGAAAATTTGCTCAGCAATATTTTTAGACGTGGCTCAGGCTTTCGATAAGGTGTGGCATGATGGACTCTTTGAGAAACTGGAACAGCAGCTTCCTACTGAATATACAGAACTGCTAAAATCATATCTGAAGCACCGTCACTTCAGGGTGAAACAACATGACGAATACTCCTCGCTACGAAATATCAATGCCGGGGTACCACAAGGAAGTGTATTGGGACCACTTTTGTACCTACTGTATACTTATGATATTCCTGTTCCGGGAGAAAGCACAGTGGCAACATTTGCAGACGACACGGCTATTTTGGCGATTAGTGGCAGTATCGAAGATGCAACTGAAAAATTACAGATACCTGCACACAAAATCAACATTTGGACAAGAAAATGGCGCATCAAACTAAATGAAGGAAAATCCACGCATGTAAACTACACCATTAAGAGAGTTAACTATATTCCAGTAACCATTAACGGGAACGATATTCCATACGCGGATACAGCGAAATACCTTGGCATGACACTGGATGCCAAGCTTAGATGGAAAGTACATGTCAAGAAAAAGCGGGACGAACTCGACCTAAAATTCCGCAAAATGTATTGACTAATGGGACGGAGGTCAGCCCTGTCAGTGCAAAATAAGCTCCTACTATACAAGCAATTATTAAAGCCAGTATGGGTGTATGGAATACAGTTATGGGGATGCACTAAGCAGTCCAATATCAACCTCATTGAGAGGTTCCAAAACAAAGTTCTAAGGGCCATTGTTGGTGCACCATGGTACATCAAAAACACCAATCTTCATCGGGACCTTCGCATGGAGATGGTAACTAGCGAAATATCAAAATTTGCTAAGAAGCACAAGGATCGTCTACTCCACCACGAGAACATCCAGCTGCTAGACAACAGTGCGGTAGTGCGTCCGCTGAAAAGAACTAAACCATTCGAACTAGTGCGGAAGTGACTAAAAGCAGAGCACCCGTAGTGTATTCATAGTGATAGTGCAGGTGAACACAGCCGCCGTCTACTTGAGTGGTAAAAACTGTCAGACTAAAACAACTTGGGCAAATGGGCAAAATTGTAGAAATACTCTAACATATTTTCTTAATTTAGTATTTTCTTGAGTTTCTCATTTTCGTATGGTATACGAAGACTTTTCTGTGTTCATTTTTTGTGTTTCTTGAATATAATCGACCATTTTACTTTCGCATCCGCATCCGCTTCCGCAAAGGTCACTTCCGCTACAACCCTATTTCATATAGCGATCCTTTAGATGCACAACTAGTAAGTAATAATTATAATTATGAGAAGAAAATGTGTACTGACCTTTGCTGGCTCCTGTCACCTTATCTCTCAGAACGTTAATGGAATGTACTCGACCAAACTCCTCGAACATCTTCTTGAGCTCCTCTTCGTCCATGGATCTAGGAACCTGGCCGACAAACATTTTGATATTGTCGGGGTCAGGCTGGTCGAGCTCGTTCTCGGGCTTCATCTGCGTCGACGTCGTCGTCGTCGTCGTCGCAGTGGTCGTGTTCAGGTTGTTGTTGTTCAGTGTGATGTTGTTGTTGTTGTTCATCGCCAGAGAACTATAACCAAGGAAACTATTGTTAAAATAAATGAAGAGTCGCAGTGCCAGCTATACCGATATGGTCATTATGAGTGTGCCGGATTAATAGATCTAGAGTGATCGTACAAATTCTTAAGAATCTGTCTGTGGAGTTGACGAAATTGTGTTGGGTATATTTTGTGTTGTTAAGAAAGCTTCAAAGATTGGCATGACGTATAGTTTGAATGCAAATACACAAACATACAGTTATAATAGATCATTAAAATATCTTTTTATTTCTGGTTCAACAAGCGATACCTACTTGTATTAGAATACAACTGCATTTGAAGAGTTGAAGTAAATAATGAAATAAGTGCCAAAATTTAAAAATTGGTTTTATTACATTAAAGTGGGCTGGATATCACTGGCTTTAATGTAAATAACGGGCTACGTAAAAATATGTCGTGAAATGTCTAACAAACTTGACCGCTCGATCTCGCAAGAGTTAACTTTCGGCGCATTTTCGTCAATAGCGCGCCAAGTGCCTTTAGTCAGTGCCAGTAGTTGCTTATAATTAAAACATTATGCATTTTATAAAAAAAAAGATTCCTACAAAAACTCTTAGAATTAAAAAAAAATAAATATACAGAATATTCTATTAGAAAAAGAAAAGGTTTGCAAATTTCCATAATAAAATGAATAGGTAATATATTAAACAAGAGCTTGTTTAAACCCAAAAAACTTTTATTTGAAGCATTTTTTGAAACTATTTACGGTTTGGGAATTATTTAGGTGTTCCGGTAATTTTGACAAATTTTGATATACCGGGTGGTCTTTTTAACTTGAAACTCCTAAATATCACTAGAAATATGCATGGTACGACAAAAGTGTCTTAAATAACCTTGTAGGACTCAAAGATGGAAATGAGATGACGATATCAGTTTCATTGCAGATGGCGCTGCAATCGGTGAAAATGAAGCTAACTTCATTTTTATAAATGGGAATACCCAAGTTTTCTATCAAATTATGATTTTACGCTAAATAAGAAGAATCTTTTGTCTGCATTTTTTTTTGTACGATGCATTTTTTTCGTGCGTATACCCTATGCGCATGACAGGGCATCGCGCGAGATACCAAAACGTGTCCCCGTTATGCACATACCTTCCATGTTGTACCATGAGTGTCTACTCAGTCGTCACTTTGATAGCCAGACGGCGAGCGCATCCCATGCAGTGGCAGCGGTCGTAACTACCGCAGACGCCACAAACTTCCATCGTCAATAACTTTTGATAGATGCACCGTACGAAAAAAATGTTCAGACAAAAGATTGTTCTTATTTACCGTAAAATCATAATTTTATAAAAAAGTTGGGTATTCCCATTTAAAAAAAGTTAACCGCGTTTTCACCGATTGTAGCGCCATCTGCAATGAAACTCATATCGCCATCTCATTTCCCCTTTTGCGTCCTACAAGTTGATTTAAGACACTTTTGTCGTACCATGATTATTTCTCGAGATATTGAGGAGTCTCAAGTTAAAAAAACCACCCGGTATAAATTTTGTATACATACTTTTAACTCAAAACTGATTGATTTTATGAAAAAAATGATTCCTATAAACTATTCTTAGAATTAATCTTAGAATTAAAAAATGTAAAAATATACAGGGTCCATTTGAAAAAAAATGAAAAGTTACCAAATTTCCATAATACTATATATTTAAACGATAGCTTGTCTAAAGCCAAAAAAAGTTTTGTTTGAATTTTTTTGTAAATTTTTTACTGCTGGCGATTTATTTGCGTGTTCTGGTAATTTTAATATTAAATTTAAAAATTTAATATTAAAATTAATATTATTAATACAAAAAAGTTCATGATATTTCTGTTTTTTATTTTAGAATTACATTTTATTTTGATTTTTAATAAAAAGAAAATGGACGATATTGTTAGTATCAATACTGTGTGATACCTTGAGTAGTTTGTGAAAAAAAATATTAAAGCTTGTTTTTGTTTTTTCTAAAATAATAATTCAAAATAAAAGGAAAACCTTGAGTGGATTTTGATTTCTGGTCCTTACTTTTTCTGAAGGAAGTTACTAAAATACGTCATTTTCAATGTGAACTTTATATAAACATATTTAGATTAGAAAGATTGCACAAAAAACAACAGTCTTTCAGTACATTTGCAAAATAACAAATAAACGCATTTTTAAAGAAAATTAATGACTATAAAAGTGAGCAGAACTATCAAATTTTGCATGGCTTTCAGTAAACGAGGTCCCCATGTATTTTTTCGAACAGCGGACACTCTGTATGATGTATACTTGGTCAAGCAACTTATTTTTATTAAGTTTTAGTTTCTAGTATAAAAAAATATCAACTTAGCTTAAAATATGTATAAATAAATATTATGGCACATAGCACCTTCTATGCATTTTTTAATATGCTTTAGATTTGTTCTTGTGATACAAGACCTCGGCAAAAAACAACACCAACATGTGATGTACAATCTGTTTAATCATGCACAAAAAATTAGTGTTGGCTTTCTATAAAACATCTATCTTGCTGCACACTATTTTCTAAATATCTCGGAATAATGCTTTTGGCACACAGTTCGTTACGTACTTCAGCTCTTCATTTGATATTTTCATTTCAGACCACACCTTTAATAATATATCAAAGAACCTCCCTCCACTTTCAAATAATAACCTCACATCTCGCATTATCCCAAAAATAGGAAAGGACAGTCCACGACATTTTATGAATTTCATATTCGTGTTTGTAAATATAAGAACCCACACTATCGGATCATCAAATATGGAGGCGAGGGAGACCAAAAATTGATCAGGGCGCCGTACACGGAACATCATAAAGTATTCAACAAGTTTTCCCTAGCGGCCTGATCGAGAGTTTCCGCTGCAGATTCGCCCGTACCGCCGGCACCGCGGCCTGTCTGCCACCGCTACAAAGACGAAGAGTGACGCGTGGCCTGCCACGGGGCGGTGGATGTCGTCTCAACCCCCGAGGGCACGTCAGGGGACCATCGCCAGATACGATTTTCCACTGTTGCTTTTCTCTTCACCCCTCATGCCTTCACGGCGACGTAGGGGTGGAGATTTGAGACAACGAGAGTCGCCTGAAGGCATGTCTGATGGATACTTGTATATAGCTGATGGAGTGGTATTCTTTTTTGAGAAGTTTGAAGTAATGATAATGTTTATTTAGTTAAAAGTATTAAATGTTTATATAATTTGGTAATTTTGTATTTATACATTTATGTACTAAAGTGGGTAACTGATAACTAACATTCGTTGTTTAACGTTTAAGAAATTTATTTTGCTTAAATTGGGCTGAAGTCGCTATCACATTCGGAAGTACACTCAGCTATACTCGGGATAAAGACAATTAATTCAAAAATATGTTTTGAGATTCCATTTGAATATGTTAGAAAATAATAAATCCGATAAACTATAAACAAGCATGGTTAACCAAGACCACAGGAGCTGAAAAACTCTTTCTAGAAGCTACTTTTAGATTAGAAAGAAAAAATTAGTGCGGATTTTGAGAAAAAGATAATAATATACATATTTAGATTACATATAATAAGAAATTTTAGAATGATGGTAGGTAAATCGACCCTTCTTTTAATGGCAGCCTCATATAGATTTTTGAATTATCTTAATGGTACAGGAAACATAATAAAGTCTTACATAAGAATTTTTGAGAAAAGAACAATTGGAATTTGAAAAATTAGAGCATAAATGCAAATAATTTTATTGCATAAACATAAGTTCATAATAAGACCAGATAAACTCCTCTTCCCTATGTCCTTAAAAAGTTGTAACCAGAAAATAATTCCTAAAACTATTTAATTAATAAACTAAGGAAAAATCTTTCAGTATTATTATTACTTATTGATAATTAAGTAGAAAAACAGCTGGAAGAACTTTCAAACTTTGAATGTTTTGTACTACTGCCCCATTACTTACTAATAAGTGGATTTCAAGTAAAGTGCGAAATAAACAAATTAGTCGAGATTATATGGATAAAAAAACGAAATTAACGATGTAGGGTGTTCTAACATTGAGGATGTAAATTTTTGAAAGTGGTAATACGGATTATATAATTAATGAAGTGAGCCAAATGATTAGCAACTTAGGAAGGATATCTAAAAAACTACCATTAAAGGCTATAATATCCTTATACCATACGATAATACAGCCATATTTTAATTATCGCAGCAGTATAATATTTTTTGATACAAAGACATTAAAAAAATAGTATCAAGATTAAGTGGTATTGAGACAATGTTGAGCAAATTAAATTTCTTAAACGTGAAACAAGGAATGTACTTTAGAATTTTTGGCACTCTATTATAATCAAGGTTGTTATAAAAAAACGTTTCTTTTCTTTTAAGTAAAACAAACATGCCTTTTTTTATAAAATGATGTTTCTTTAATGAAAGAATTTTTTTAAATACTTTTTTTTAAACACAATTTTTGGCACTCTATTATAATAATCAGGGCTGTTATAAAAAACGTTTCTTTTCTTTAAAAAAAAAAAAAAAAATTGCTTTTTTTTATAAAATGATGTTTCTTTAATGAAACAATGTTTTTAAACACTTTACAAAAAAAAACATGTTTTAAATTACTCACAAAGAAAATGTTTTAAGCTAGGAACATTACTCGTTTTAAACATGTTTTAAATCGCACAATTATTTTATTTGTAAACATTTTGATCGCAGCATCTTTTCATTACTTACTTTACTTGCTTCCACTGCTATTGCATTACTATATTTTACGAAAAAAATTTTATTTGACTCAAAAATGCAAAAATTAAATTATTTCTGATTTTTTAATTAATCTATGCATACAAATCTTAAAGACCAGAATACAGCTCTGATTAAATGATTAAATATTCTATTCACATTTCGGCAGTTTAAAGCATGTTTAAAACAATATTTAAAACATAAAAATATTAGTATAAATGCAAATAGTTTTATTGCAAAGACATAAGTTAACTATAAAATCATGTTCAGATAAACTTCATGTTTCCACATGTCCTTAAAAAGTTTTAACCAGAAAATAATTCCTAAAACTATTTTATAAATAATCTAACATTCATTATTATTATTTATTGATAACTTAAATAACTTCAGAATTATTTATCCTGAAGACGAATTCGGACTGAAAAAAATCTATCGCTGTCGAAAAAAAGTGAAAATGTCAAAAATGCTATTTTAATAATAAAATTTAGCCGATTTTTATTAGCTGAAGCCATTGTCCTAGAAACCTGATGTGTTTCCATACTTTGCTCTCCTACTGTATGTACATTGTACCTATATGATCTGCCGGTACACAGAGTTTCAAAAGGTCTAATGCCAATAATCAAACATTCTTCTAAAATTCTAAATTTACAATCCTTTATTCATCTAAATTTTGATCTGATCATAATACATACACACACACATATCTAGCAAACCTTCAAGTCAAGAATTTCATTAGTAAAGTACATGAAAAGAAAAGATAAAAACTTCAAAACAAATCTTGAAAAAACTTTCGGTTATATTTCTCATTTGTTTAATGAATAAACGTTGAAGTTTTCTTATAGGCGAACAAAGACAAAGGAATTGCATAATATAAATCCTTCACGTCCAAAAGTAGACAATCCGCTGGAATAACGCTTTGTTATACTAGGGCGACTTAAATGTGCAGTTCCGTAGCAGTTAGTAGCGCACGTGGAACCACAATAAACACTTGGAAACTTGGTGTAGTCAGTGTGCATCCGTCTCAAACTAATTGCAAGCTTACCCTTCCGGTAAACACGTCTACTAACTAACTTTATCCGTAAATGATGTTGCTCCTCCGACTTAGCATTCCCAAGAAAAAACAGATTCCGTAGCACCGTTTCGGTACCGCATTCTACGATTTTGCGGCTTGTATAGACGACGAACACCAAGTTTCTTTAACAATGCTTATTAGTGGAATTTGAACTGGTTATACCAGCGATTATTATTATCCTTTTTGAAGTCAGGGAGAACTTTTGATCATAAGAAACAATTGCGGAGCACCAAAATCAAAGAGTGAAAGAACAAACAGAGGTTCAACCGACAACGTCCTCCGCCATCCTTGGCTATGTTAGAAACATAATTTCCGATATCCAGCGGCTCATAATCAGTAAAGCAAATGGGTAAATTAGCTCAATATTGCAGAAAAGAAAAAGAACGAAAACTGAAAGAATATTGTCAATATTTAATGCAGACATGGCCGATCTCGATCAAATAGAGTATCATGCAGCTAAACTATAAATTTTATATATAGTATGATAAAGTCATGTGCCTGGCCACATCAGATTTTTTTGTATTATGTGACATGGTAGCATTTTCATTTTAATTGTATTGTGTTCAGGATTTTCTATTTATCTTATTCGTATTTATTACTGTTTGAAAATTGTTAATATTTTAATGGCAAGCATGGGCAAGGATGACGGAGGACGTTGTTGTAGTCAAATAAAAACTGAAGAACTGCTATCTTTGTCAGCGTTAAGTCATTACAACGGCATGCATAGCCCGGTCTCCGCCACTTTGCAATGGTGCTGCCATCTAGCCGTTATTTGTGCAGCTCAAATCAAATACAGTAGATGAGCCAACGTAAAATTTCGCCTTTCATAATTTTGCGGACCACTTGGAACAAGCATGTAGACCACTAGTGTTTCGCGAAGCACCCACTGGTATAGAACCACTGGTATAGGTACATGAAGAACCGCAGTTTCTTTGATAATACTGAGACATTGTGGAAAGAAACTATCCGGTGGAAAACACTGCGAAACTGGAATAAATAAAAATAAAAGAGTTCTCTCAGATGCACAGGATGGTACAGAGTTTTCCATTATTCTTTAAGTATTTTTTTAAGTTGAGGTCAACCATTTTTTTTTCTTCTAATAACAACCAATGTTTTTTTTGTTTTGGTACGATTTTTAATCTATTTATTCTATTTGGTTCTTGGGCAAGATACATAAACTTAATAATTAGGATATTAGTCGAGTCCCTAATTTTCAAAGGTTGTACCTATGTATGGTGGAATTAAAAACCTCTTTGATCCTTTGAATAATTTTATTTCCTTAGGAACTGGTTTCGATTCTTAGATCATCATCAGCCTAAATCTAAAAACCCAGGAGCAATTATAAATTATTTAAAAAACGTTATGAAAGTTATGTACAATAAAACTACCATCAAACTTAATAGAATTCTTCCTAAATTTTATATTTTTCCTGCTTTTAAGAGTCCTACTCGAAGATATATAATTTACTACCCAAGTTCAAAACCCCTACCCATATCGTTGATTATTCTGGCGTCTACTCGATCAGCTGTTCTGTTTGTTCTTCGTCTTACATAGGCCAGACTGGAAGGAAGATCTCACAAAGAATTTAGTGAACATAAAACCAGAAATACCTAAAAATTTATCAAACAGATTGGAAACTGGTCACATTCTAGATTATGAAAATTTCAAACTTCTACATAAATGTAAAAAAAAGGTCATAAACTTGATCTACTCGAACAATACGAAATCGAGAAGCCAAAATCAAATAATACCGTCAAGTTACTCTTTTATAAACCTCTTTTCAAATATATCACAGTATATTTGTTGTGAATTTTTCCTTTTCATTTCCATTGCAACTCTGCAAAGCCATGCACGTCATTTTAATATACGAAGATTATAACTGTTTTACTTCATATCTGACCGTAAGTTATTTGTTATATACACCCTACTTGCAACTTTACCTTTTGATAATTTTTTTTAATGTAACATTTGTACATAACTTTCATAATCTTAATTTAAATAATTTATAATTGCTCCTGGGTTTTTAGATTTAGGCCGATGATGATCTAACAATCGAAACCGGTTCCTAAGGAAATAAAATTATTCAAAGGATCAAAGGGGTTTTTAATTCCACTATTGACTTGAATAATTAGGAATTATAACCACCCTACTGAACAGGAATCTCTGAAACTACGATCTCCTTTTGAACCACTGATTGATTTCAGCATTCATGCAATACGTACCAAAGCATAACTACAATCTATACCGTGCTACTTTGTGTTACCAGTGCACACAAGGGCTCATTGAATGCCGCAAACAGTGGCATCTCCTCGCAAATGTGGGCCACTGATATCAAGCGCACCGACACGCGGCGCGCCGCGCCGTATTGCGGCGGCAAAGTGAATACCTGTTATCGCGATGTAGTCCAATAGTGCGGGTCAGGAACTCTCTTTGTGTCAAAGTAGTTATTTAAATTCGGCGGTCGCGGTCGCACAGCGGTTCCGCGCGTCCGCTCGCCCATCAGAAATTTACATTGATTAAAGTCGAGCGCTGGCTGTGTGAAAGTCCCAAAGCTAGCGCTTTGTTGGTCGCCCGTGGTAATATAGCTGACCCCGATTACTACCAGTTATGTGATCAGCGCGTACAACACGTTTACCCATTGGATAATGAATTTGATTCCAGAAATAATGGGAATACATTGCTGCAAAGTTGAATTAATAAAAAAAATCGTTACTTTTTGTCAGTCACTATTTTAAGTTATTACTTTTAACGAAAAAGAAGAAAACAATACGCAAATGAAGAAGGTTTAAATAGCGATTAAACAATAGAGTTTTTCTACTCCTATTGATGAATGCATTCATTATCATGTCAATTTATGATAAGTAATACTAATCATTCCCCACACACATGACAAACATTTCATTCCTGGTTCCTCATACCCCGCGAGCCGTGAGAAATATTTCATTTCTCACGGCAATATTTCATTTCTCACGGCTGTAGAACCAAACATAGCGCGGATTTTCATTTCCATCGTGTTTAGAGAGACTGCTGAGCGACGTTGACAACGTCGCTAAACGACAAGCGCTACAAACAATTTTAATCTGTCAGATATTTTAACGAAATACACTACCACATACCACCACATACGTACAGTGTACAGTAATTACTGTAATTCGTTAATCATAATTATAAAAAAAATGTATTCTGAATGTGTACTCCACCTGATGTAATACAAGCCGCGCAAATCCGCACATTAAATTTATTGCACGAAAAATCGAGGACAAAATACGAAAAAACCTACAAAGCGTTTATGGGTTGGCGAATCAGAAAAAATGTAAGCTCATTTTCCGAAAATGTTTTGATAGCCTATTTTGGTGAGCTTGTCGACAAATTTAAGTAGCCCAAAAAGTGTAATAATGTGACTTATTTAATACATCAATACGCACCAACAAGGGATAATAATTATCTGTCATTTTGCAGGTTAGATACCTTGTTATCTTTCTTCGCTGTCAATATTTGACACTTTTAGAAAAAAAATCTGTAATACCGACATAATGCCATACATCAGAATACCTATACGTACCACCGCGCCACCGCCGCGCCGTCCCAATACGGACTAAATTAATTTAAAAAAAAATATTGTATAGTCGTAGAAAAAGTATAGTATTCCATTCCTCAAGTAATGGCAGTTACTCACTAGAACGTTTTGCAGCACTCGCCTACGGCTCGTGCTGCAAACTTCGTTCTGGTGAGTGATTGCTTACATTACTTGCTCATAGAATAATATACTATTTTTTAACTTTTTCGTACAAGATGATACTTTTCAAAACTGTACTTGGTACAAAATTGCATGTCGTTCTTTATACAACTATTCGTTACAGATGTCTGCATGTAGTTATAAAAAATAATAACCATAAACTTATCTAGTCATTTATTAACTAATTAACAATTGTTTAAACAAGTAACATTTGTTTAAACAAATATATACAATGTTGCGGATATATTTTCAATCTTTTAAAGGAAATTACTATTAAGATATTGGCTTTCTTTTAGTAATTTCCTAACTAATTTGAATTGTTTAAACAAATATCATTGTTTACAAATATATACAATATTACGAACTTATTTCTCTTTTTTTTGAGAAATTATTGTTAGATTGTTGGCATCGTTTGTCATTAATTAACTAGTTTGCAATTGTGTTACTATGTTACTGTCGTATCTTTTTGGCAAAAATTATTCTATTTCTTGTCTTTTTTTTCTTGCCAAATTTGTTAAATAATTTTCATCTATAACCAATAATAATAATTAGTGTTGCAACCACTTTACAGGTTTGACCGATATCGTAAAATCTCTAGAATTACAAAAAAGATCAGAAATCCTATAATAGTTTTTGTCGAGAAATACATATGTACTAACATTGTATGTTATTGTTTAAGGAAATATATTTGTTCAAACAACTGCTCATTAATTAACAAATTACAAGAAAACATGCCAAGAATGTAACAATAATAATATCTGTAAAAGGAAAAACAGAAAACATTGTAAATTTTTGTTTATAGAAATGGTACATGTTTAAAGAATTGCAAATTTGTTAATAAACGACAAAAAATACCATTAATTTAATAAGTTTCTGCAATAAATTTTTTGTTTAAACAAATGGTACTTGTTTCAACAATTGAAGAGCTCAGAATGAAAAGTGGATAAAGACCATAGGAATCCCTATGTTTTTATCCACTTTTCATTCTCATGCAATTGCAAATTAGCTAATAAATGACAAAAAATACCAATAATCTAATAATTTCTGCAAATTTAAAAACATATGTGCGTAACATATATTTTTGTTTAAACAAATGTTAATTGCTTAAACAATTGCTAATTAGTTAATAAATGACAAAAAACAATAATTTAATAATTTTTGCAAAAAATGGAACAATATGTTCGTAACATCATATATTTTTGTTTAAACAAATTTATAGTTCTTTAACCAACAAGTATATTAAAAAGAGCGATTAATGATCGAGACTGTTTAACGCACGAGCGATTAGAGACTGCGTTAATTGTCGAGATCATTAATCGCCGATTCATATTCGGCGATTAATTGTTCTGGCGGCGTCTACATAGATTTTTCTACGCCGATGTCTTTTGAGGTTATATGATAATTTATGTAATTTGGCACTGACAGTTCTCTACTGCGGTTCTGGATAACGGAATGTTTTGATTGGATGGTTTCATTTTACGTATGTTCGATTGGCTATAATGAACTCGTTTGATTGGCTATAACAAATCGTTCATTAATAGAAATCGTGTATTAATATAGCTGTTTAATAAATTATTTGCTATTTACAAACCATACTCATAAATAAACGATCGACAAAAAAATTAGTTAATAAACGGCAAAAATCATGTCATAGTAATTCGTAATTTAATAATGTAATTTAACATAGTAATTTCTGTCAAAAAAATAATAAATCACGTAACTTTGTAAAATTGTAAATTTGGGGAAAATGTTGCTTCATTATTAGGGTAGTGCGGGAAAGGATGGGGGCGGTGAAAAACAAATAATGGTTGTGGACTTGATCCTTGGGAAGTTCTGAACAATTTCTGATAATCTCCCGCAACATTTTTTCAAAAACCGAAACGTGAAAAAAAAGGAGAAAAGATGCATGTTTCCAATGTATTGTTAATGGGAAATTAATGGGAGCAGATTGGGGGGATCGCTAACGCACAGGCATATAATTTCTAATAAACTAGCACCGGTAGAAAGCTGTAACTTCAGCATTTATTATCCAATTCATCTGTGAAAAGAAATCTTTCTGATAAATTAGTACCGGTAGAAAGCTGTAATTCCCAGTTATTAAACAAATAATCTGTTACCGACGCATATAAACAAAAGTGTATCAAACTTGAGATTACGTGTAAAAACTAATTTTTAGTAAAACGGAAACTCATCGAGAGCTAGACAAACTTCTTATATGAAAGAAAGTACTGGGGTCAACCTTATGCCATATAGCGTGAGTCGTTTAAATCCCCCAAGCATACACTGTACACCGGCAGAGGGTGCTTTTATAACCGCCCCGCTACGTGGACCTCGTTTTATGCCATCCGCAGTACACTCCTACTTCCTGGCACGAATCCACGGAAGACGAAACTTCCTTTAATAGGTTTGTCGTACTTAAGAAATACCCTTGAGTTGGTAAACCTGTAGTTTTAGTTATACCAAGAAATTGAGGAAAGACGCTTCGTATATCCGTATAGAAAAATTAGTCAGCAATACAATTTTTTTAGGCCAGGTGAATACGAAACAAAAATTATTACTGCAAATTCTGTACTTAATTGTCAAAGGGTTAAGTTTTTTACATCACAAGGCAGCTGCCCATTGGGCATTAATGGTGAATTGGTACAACACAATATCATCGCACAACATGTATTATAGTGTCATACATTATTGTACCAAATATGAATAAAATCGGTTGAGTAGGACATTCTTTATAACAGTCTGTTTATATTTTCCGCTAAATTAGACAATTTTGTGGGGTTAACGTCAAATGGACATCAAAAAAAGATTTCTATGCACCGAATTAGAACGAAAACACATTATAAAGAGCAAGCAAAAAAATACAAATGGTAACGTGATTTACTGAATTATACAAATGGCGGATGCGCCGGATTTTCAACATTTATCATTCTTTATAGGAAAGAGTATGTATATTTTTTACGTTAAATTAGACAATTTTTTGGGGTTAGGGTCAAATGGACATCAAGAATAGATTTCTACGCACCGAATTAAGGCGTAAACACATTATAAAGTGCCAAGAAATCCAAAATATAACGGGAACTCCTGAATTTTAGAAATGGCGGATGCGCCGGATTTTCGACATTTATTTATCATTACCGTATTTAATATCATTCGGTAGGCTGTTACTTATCGTCTGGTATAAGAAATATCTAGCTTTCAATGTCAATCAATAAAATGATTAATCTGGCGATACCACATATGTGACCACGCACGAGAGAATCGCCCTAACTGCCATCTCTCGTTTCGATAATATTGACTCCTGTGTTTGAAGGCGCATAACCCTAAAACTACCGAACAGAAAAAAATGTAAATAAACTGAATCATTTCTACATAAGTTGAATGACTGTCAACATTTTTTAGCTGTCGGTGTAAACATGAGCGCGAGAGAAATGAGAAATTTTTCCTCGTAAACCGCTTGCCACAAAAATTTCAATTTTTGTTCAGGTTTCATTTAGAGCCTCTTCAATAGATTGGCGTTTTTGTTTTCTTCAGTTTTTGTGTAATAAAGGTTGCGAACGAGATTTTCATGGAAGCGGATATCTCAGTAATAAATATTAGCACGGTATCGGGATATGCACGAAATCAATCGTCTTATTTTATTTAATGCAACTGTAGAATGGCATAATAATTTTTAAGTAACTTTTAAACCGATTTTAATATGAATGATTTTGTGCAGCCGTAACGGTAAATGGAAACGTAGCTGGGACACTGAAAGATTATTTACTATTAGTACGACATGATCAGAACAATTTAATTTCGGAATTTTGAATAGTAGTGCGAGTTAAATATGAATAATGAATTTAGATGAACAATTAATTCTAACCAACAATATTTGACAAAGACGGATTCAAACGGATTCACTGAAAACTTCGAATCTCGTTCGACTGCCTTGCACCAAAACCCACAAGCGAGGGAAGCCGAACTGCGCAGAATATTGTTCATGTTTATTTCGGTCTTAAAAATTAACAAATAGTCAGAATGCTATTCAATTCAAGGGATATGTATCACAGTAAATAAGGATTGTTTGCATGCTAACTGCGTTGTCCTGCTAACATTCGTTCCTGAGATATCGACTTCCATCAAAATCTTGTTCGCTACCTTTATTAGATAAAAACTGAAGAAAACAAAAACGTTAATCTATAGAAGAGACCCTAGATGCAACCTGAACAAACACTGAAATTTTTGTGGTAAGTGGTTTAAGAGAAAAAAATGAATTTTGAACATTTACATATTTATCATTGCTATATTCAATATCACTTGGTAGGCAAATTAATTATCGTAATTATTAATAATTATCGGTTAATTATCGTATAGTCCAGAAATATCTAGCTTTCAATGTCAATCAATGCCTTGATTAATCTGGCGATACCACATATAATCAAACAGCAAAAAAAAGAACAGTTTTCAGTAATGTGAAACAAAGCATACACAGTTGAAACTTCCCTCAAGCTGTATCTATCCATTGTTTGGTTTTTGTCGCTGAAAGCAGTTGACGAGCACATTTCAGTACAAACGCTAGGGGGGCGGCAGGGGGAGGGGTAGTCGAGGTAAGGTGACGAAGACACTGAGCTAGCTATTAGGTATTTTACAGGGCGTCTCATCGGCAGGAAGGCGGCGGGGGTAGGCGTCAGATCACGGCCGCCTCAATTAGACAACGGTGGCGGTGGCGGCCGTTCGCCTCCACCTAGAGTCAGTCGCCTAATGAAAGTTCCGCTAACAAGTCCGCCCCGCACCGCCGCACCTTTATAACCGCCCCTCGCCACCCCCCCCCTCCGGCCATTAAGCGGGCCAAAGAAGAATTAGACACTGCACTAATGAGCTTCTAGAGGAAAACAAGCCCCCTTTAGCCCACCCCTCAGTCCCGCCACCAGCAGCCCGTATATAAAGCTGCCGAACGGTTCCCTTATTAGAAAAGTATCGATCGCAAGAGCTGAGGCGACTCAATTAAGTTTGATTGAAATATCGACGACGATGTGTCTATACAAGGGCTAAGGTATAGGGTATTTTGTGAAGAAATTAGTTTTGAAACTGTAAACTCAAAGCGTTGATGAAAATCTCGCAAAATAGCAGAGATTGTTGGACCGGCAATACAGGATCTATGGTTCAAATCCAGGTCGTGGCTGTTTTTTTTTTAATTTAATTTGTGTGGTATTTACACTGGGGTGAAACTCACAAACGATCTAATGCTAGGCTATGGGTGGCCGGAATTTAGAAAACAAGAGTAACCATATACAGGGTGTTTAAATAAGAAACTTGTCCTGTATTTTGAAACTGATAAAACTCTCCATTCTCAATAGAATTTCAACAACGAGCTATAGGCCACTACATTAAAAAGGTCTATAGAAAAAAAATAAAAAAAATCTTAATTTTCAATTAAGAAGTTAGTTCAATTATTAAGAAAGATTCATAAATTAGACATTTGGATGCAAGGATATGGTTTTAGATTTCCCTACTTATTTATTATGTCCCAGAATTAAGTTAGGTTCAAATAGTAAAAACAATACAATTGATATTTTAAAAATATATCTCTTTAAAAAATCCCCTAAATATGGTTTTATTTTAACCAAAGATGACTGTACGGACATACCGAACCATACGGACATACCGTAATAATGAAGAAAATTTAAAATTTACATCTCACCTGTATATCACCATTTGCTATACATTTGATAACTTATTAAAATCTTGACTAAACCCAGGTTTTCGAATTAAAAAAAAATGGCCAAAGTCAAAACCGAATAAACTGGGAAATTGATCGTGAGATGAAAATCTGTTAGTATGTCGTATGACGTAAATATTGGAAGTGTCAAAAATTTTTTTGCGGTTTTAGAGAAAAATATATAAGTATATACTTCTGGGTTTCCTGAAATTCATTGACCAAGGTAAAAAAAAATCTGTGTGTGTGTGTGTGTGTGTGTGTGTGTGTGTGGGTATGTGTGTGTGTGGGTATGTGTGTGTGTGGGTATGTGTGTGTGTGTACCCTCTTTTTGTGGCGACGATTCCGGAGAAACTACTAAAGGCTAAAGATGCATGACTAAAGTTAGACCTGAAAGAAGTTTTGTTCAAAAGGGTACAAAGGAACTGAAGCATTTTCTGTATGCCATATTTCTATAATTTTGTCAAAATAGTTAAATAATAAATTAAACTATAGGAAATTTTGTATATGTTATGTCTATGCAGTGATGTGGGCCCGGTAAATACCCGGCGGTTGGGAACTTATAAAATGGGTACTTACCAGGGTATTTACCCCTACTTAAATACCTAAATTTTGGGTATTTATCCTTTTTAGCCTTAAAACACCATTTAACAACATTTCAGCGATATTTATACAGAGTGTACCACTTTTCTCCCGCAAGAATTATTTTTAGATAGTAAATGTCATTCTGAGTACAACTATTCATATGGACCTAATTGTTTTCTCAACGCCAAGTTACAGCGGCTTGAAATATTAACTAAATAAAGAAAAATAAATAATAAACTACATATCAAACAATGCTAAAACTAAGAAATCAATACCCATAACAGAATTAAAAGTAAATAAATTTAACTAAAAAATTCAAAATGTTAAAAACAAACTAAATAAACAAATGAACAAAAACAAAATACATATGAAACTTTTTAGACATTTGTTTCTCTACGTACTACGTACTAAGTAATAGTCATTCTGAGTATAAAGTTTTTTTCATGTCGACTTATTGGGTTTATCAATTCCTAAAGAAGTTTAGTCATTTAATATACAGTTTTGCAATTATTTTACAATTATTTCAAACGCTTAATGTTGTAATTTTTTAAGGAATAAAGAAAACAAATAGGTCCATATGAAACTTTTTACTCAGTTAGTCAGGCATTTACTATCTGGAAAAAAGTTTTGCGGGGAAAAAATGGGACACTGTAGATGTGTACTCTTGATTACAAATAATGTAAAATATTTAAGTTATATAAGAACATTTTGTTGGATTCATAGCAAAATAAGAAATTGATTAACAACGACAAAAGCCATGCTTGACATACTTAACATATAATGATAAGTTTCTGCTAAATCTTCTTCGATAACAGAAACAGAAAATATCGACGATTAACACTATTGAATAGTATGAATCAATAGTGGACGATGATGACAAGAAAATGTCTGCTGTTGATAGATGAGATAGATGAGACTGATAATTTTTATTCTTTGTTTTAAAAATGTTTTTATTTTTATAAGAATAAACTTTATTTTGTGATAAGAGAATAAGACCTTTTGATTTTGTGATAAAAGAAAAACCTTTATTTAGTAATTAAATATTTCCTTTTACTGCTATTTTTAATAACAATATTATGTTTATAAATACCCCTATAAAAACCCACTTTGGGTAAATACACGGGTATTTACCGGGGTATTTACCCTTGATAATAAATGGCCGGGTATTTAACATCACTGTGTCTGTGACATTTTTTTGGTAAAATTAATAGTTTAGCTGCATGAGCAAATTATATTTGATCGAGATCGGTCATGTCTGCATTAAAACTAGTTAGCCAGGATTTGACCAATATTTCAGATCTTTTACCTATTATTTCACAAAATCGTAAATGCAATACAACAAATAAAAGATATTTTTGTACGTTTTTGATAAATCTGTTACAGAATCTGACATAAAATGATGGTTTTGTTTTTGATTTTTTTCGCGGAAAACAGTTTGAAATTGAAAAAGTAACACATCTAAGTTACGCCTTCCTCTATAAGTGTTAAATATTTCACGAACATATATCAATATCTTACATTTTCCTTTTCAAAACTTCTCAAAACTTTAGTTCTTTGAGTATATGAATCACACAAGTTTACCATAACAAGTAATACACCTGTTTGATGTATAACATCAAACAATTGATACAAAATTAAGCTCACTATGGATAATCGTTTTGTAGGACGAACTAGCTCTTCTTAAATTCCTCTTAAATAAGTGTTTAAATATTTAAGAGAATGTTAACAAAATGTTATTCTTATTCAACATTTCAGCTCTTTTTACTGATCATGTTATTATTTATTAGATATTAATGTCATTGGAATACTAAAGATATCTAATTAAAAAATACTTATTATACGTTAAAAATATGATAACGAAAGAATCCTCCAATCTTTAAACATTATTTCCTACATCAAACGCCATGCATCTTTTACGTTTTCCAATTTATCCCTTAATTAAGAGACATCAAATAAAGCATTTTCTCAATAAGGACGAAGAAGCGAAGCCCGACAGGCCCGGTTCTTATCCTTCTCTGGAACACTTTGTCATATCGACACGGTCTCTCAGTTGCCGCTGAAAGACATTTTGATATTAATAAAACCCCCTCAGTTCGCGAACGAATTTAATCAAAGCGAGCAGAGGAGCAGTCAGGCAGGGCTTTCGCAGCGACACCGAACATTCCTTTATTTTTCCGTTTTGCCGTCGGTCGTTGTCGAGTTTATCTCTCCCTTCATTATAATTTCCGATGGATCGCGCCACGCACATCAACGTGAAACAGAGACGAGCTTTATCGAAAAATCTGATAGATGGTCTTTGATTATGGTAGGTATTAGAGGTATTAGAGATAGGGCTGGAGATTGGGGATTTTTTGGAGCATATTGAGAGGCTAAATGAATTTTTGGGGGGTAATGGTTAATAAGTCAAATTATTGTGTGGGACAGCCCTAAATGGCTTCTTTTTGAGATTTCTTTTAAGTGAACGCGTGCAAATTATTTGTTAATTGAAATGTCCCTTTTAATTTATATTGATATTTTTACTAGTTTTTGTGATATTTGCAATTTAAAGAGTAGTATGCTATAAAGGGTTGATTATTTTTTAAATAGCCAAACTCCTTGTCCATCTAAGAAGTTACACTGAAACATTCATCAATTTTGATCAATAAATAAAGCCATGATTTCAAAACGCGTTTAAGGAGAGCTAGAACTGGGTAATATAACGAAAATGCTGCAATTGCCAAAAATCCACTTCAGTTACCAAGACTTGGTACCAATACATATGTGTAACACAAAAAACTTGATTTCTAGTTGAAACTAGTTCGTAGAATTAGCCCCTAAGTCGACTTGTTGCGCGGGAGAATCATTCTTTACTGTAAGAACAATAATTCAATACTGCCTTCAAGTGAAATTTTCTTTGTATTCATATTTCGTTATAATTTGAATTGGTAAATAGCTGGTTCGCATTTTTAGTATTCTTTGCGTTTATTTGACTTTAAGTAGTGGAAAAGTTACATATTCCACTCAATCCTGCCGAATGGTGCATACTACCAGATAGGTAGACTTCATCCGACTTTATATGAAATGCAATATAGTTCTATTGAGTTGACAAAGGGCTTTTTTGGTGTGATTCTAAATCAGTACCAATTTTTGTCTTTCAAATCCAAAATGGCGGAGTCAATACGGCGACCAAAAACTCGCGAATTCGTGCGAAACTTACCTCCTGTGATACCTCAAGCTCAGTGGTTCCAAATGTGTCAGATTTAAACAATTGGCAAAAAAAACAAACTAGACAAAAATGGCGGATTAAATATGACGACCAAAAATGTGAAAGCTATGGATTCGCATTAAACTTATTTCCTATCGTATTTTAAGCTTCCTGATTCCAAATCTCATGTGAGATTTTGTAAATTGAGAATGGCGCATTCAATATGGCGGACCCAAAATCAAAATATATTCAGATTCACATGAAACTTTTTTCCTGCGACAGTTGAGGATCTCTAATTCCAAATCTGTTGTCAGATTTTCAAAATTCATTTAATACTGCAAACAAAAGTCGGGTTTAATTGAAATTTATTTCCTGTGATATTTAAGCTGTCGATTTCAAATCTGATATCAAATTTTCAACAGAATTCACAGGCTGATAAATCGAATTGAATTTATTTTTATATGCATTTAGAAAAACTTTGGAAAAACGCATAATAGTGCTTGCTTGTGTGAAAACTTTACTAAATACATAAAATGCAACAATATACAGGCTGATTTTTTTACATATATTTTCATATTTTTTCAACAATCATTACATACAGTGTGTTCCACTTAAGAGTGTAACACCTTCATATCTTTCTTATTTTAAGTTCAATTTTAATAATTTTTTTTTCAAATATAGAACACATATTGCTCTATTTACTGCCAAAAAGCCAATTGCATTCTTTAAACGCAAAGTACCTTGTGATGGCAAAAATCAAGAAGTCACTTTAGGGATTCGTTTACCAAAAAAATTTATATATTAATAACTATTCAGAATTGCCCAAACACCCTAAATCTAAAATTTCATGAAAATTAAAATAATATATTGATTATATTAATAATAATATTGAAATTTTGTTCAAAAATAATTCCAAGTCCGTAAATATTATTTAAATAGGCAGCTGCCCTTAAAAAAGGTGTGCTGTGGAAATTTTATTTGAACTGTCAAAGTGCTTTGTCGTATTTAATTATTGGCTGAATAATAATGCTTACACTCGCCGAAAAGGTAGAAATAATAAGATTAGTCAGTGATAATGCGCGATCAGCAAGCGAAGCAGCTGAAGCACTTTGACAGTTCAGGGTTTATTTCAAACAAAATTTCCACAGCATACTTTTTTAAGCGCAGCTGCCTATGCAAATAATATTTACGGACTTTATTTTTGAAGAAAATTTCAACATTTTTTAATTTTTTTAATTAATTTAGGGTTTTTGGGCAATTCCGGACAAATAATTACTAGTAAAATAGTTCGATAAAAAAATCCCTAAAGTGATTTCTTGATTTTTGCCATTTATTTTGCACATCACAAGGTGCTTTGCATTTAAAGATGATAATTGGTTTTTTTTTGCATTAAAAAGAGTGTGTTCTATATTTGAATGAAAAAATTCCCAAAATTGGACTAAAAATAAAAAAGATATGAAGGTGCTACATCCTTAAGTGGGACACACTGTATATAATTTTTAGCTCTTTCACATGTTCATATAAGCCCCAACAGCAAAGTTTTGTAATATCTGGTATTGTATACCAGAATATCAGGAGACTTGTAATATTACAGAAAATAAGTTTTAAGCAAATCGGATATATTTTTACATTTTCGGTTGCCAAGTTGGTTCCGCCATTTTGAATTTCAAAAATCTGTTATCAGCTTAGGAATGAGCTCTCGCAATATCGCAGGAAATAAGTTTCCTGCAAATCGGATAAATTTTATCATTTTTTCTCGCCATCTTGGTTCCCCCATATTGAATTTAGAGAATCTGATATTATCATATTTGGAATCAGAGACCCCAAAAACCTCTTATGAGCATGTTTAACACATGTATTGCAAAAGCCCGAGCTTATTACGAGTTTTGGTCATGTTTTCGGGATTTCTCGTCACTGTGGCGACCGACCTAGCGCAATATGCTAAAATGGAAAACCCTATCCTATCCCATTCGGTAATCATTCAAGATTCTCCAAAATAAACGCGCTTAGAAGATATAAGTGCCTAAATTGCCCTGTCGGACACAGGGGCAAGGAAGCGTGCCTTGGGGATGAACCGTCGTCCGCGCGGTCATCCCGCCACGTAGATAACGTAGTAGATGGATTAGAAAAGCGATCTCGGGCCGGATAATCGATCGTCCGGACTATCCGGCCGGCATACTAATGCCCGTAATGTCCACCCTCTGCGGCCTGTACTCGTGTCGTCGACATTTAGGCGTCTACGTGTGTGTGTGTGCGTTTATTTGTGTTTGTATGTGTGTGCGTCCACCAACAAATTATAATGCGATAGAGGCCGCAAAGCGGGCAACCTAATGTATCGGAACAGAATAATGGGTAGTCTGATCGTTACGAGATGCTAGGGGGTGTATTAGCTTTTTGGTATTTTGAGAAATAGGGTAGAGTAGTTCGTTTTACAGAAAAAGAAATTCCCCCGAAATTTGAAAATTTGTGAATTTGCTTGGGGCTGTTTTTCCAGAGAGACCACCCTAAAGTAATAAAGTATGTAGAATAGAGTGGTTCAAATTCATACCTTGCAATATCTTTTTTTGCTGAAGAGCAACGATCCCCCCAACCTGTTCGTTTTCCAGAAAATGAAATTCCCCCCAAATTTGGGAAAAATCGGTTAACTTTAACACGTGCCACCGAGCACCTCAAATTTCCCATTTAAAATACATTGCAAATGAATACGCAATGTATTTTTTTCACGTTTTGGATTTAGAAAAAAAAGTTGCGGGAGATTATCAGAAATTGTTCAGAACTTGAAAAGGAACAAATCCACAACCACTATTTTTTTGTTCACCACCCCCAACCCTCCCCATAGTAACCTAAATATGAGACAAAAGTTGCTCCAAATTTACAATTTTACATTGTTACGTGTTTTATTATTGTTTTAGGCAGAAGTGATTATTATTAAATTATTGACATATTTTATTGTCATTTATTAACTAATTTGATATTATTTAAACAATTAGCATTTGTTTAAACAAAAATATGCGATGTTAAGAACATATTTTCCATTTTCTTTTTGCAGAACTTCTTAAATTACTGGCTTTTTTGTCATTTATTAACAAATTAGCAAATTGTTTAAATAAATACCATTGGTTTAAACAAATATATACGTATACAATGTTGCGGACATATTTTCTATTTTTTAACCGAAATTATTATTAGGATATTGGCATTTTTCAGTCATTTACTAACTAATTTGCAATTGTTTAAACAAATACCATTTGTTTACAAAAATATACAATGTTATGGAAAATTTTTTCTTTTTTTGAGAAACTATATTTAGATTGCTGGCATTGTCATTAATTAACTAGTTTGCAATTGTTTAAATAAATACCATTTGTTTAAACAAAATTATACAATGGTACTGACGTATCTTTTTGGCAAAATTTATTATTGTATTTCTTGCTATTTGTTAACTAATTTTCAATTATAACCTACAATAATAATTAATAATTAAAGTGTTGCAACCACATTACTTGTTTGACCGATATCATAAAACCTCCAAAATTACAAAAAAGACCAGAACTATTCTAAAATGATTTTTGTGGAGAAATACGTACTAACATTGAATATTATTGTTTAAACAAATTTATTTGTTCAAACAATTGCACATTAAGTAACAAAATGCAAAAAACAAAAAAATGTCTGTAACAATGTATATATTAATGTAATTGTTAATAATTTTCAAAAAGCTGCCAATAATCTAATAATAATTTATGCAAAAATATAGATGTCCATTACAATGTATATATTTGTTTAAACAAATGGTATTTGTTTAAACAATTGCAAATTAGCTAATAAATGACAAAAAATACCAATAATCTAATAATTTCTGCAAAATTAGAAAAATATGTGCGTAACAACATATATTTTTGTTTAAACAAGTGGTAATTGTTTAAACAATTGCTAATTAGTTAATAAATGACAAAACAATAATTTAAGAGTTTTTGCAACAAAAATTCGTTGTTACGAAAAAAGTTCGTAACATCGTATATATTTGTTTAAGTAAATGGTAAATGTTTAAACATTTTTTTAATTTTTAAAGTAGGTAGTCAATAAATGAGAAAAAACATCAAATAATCCAATAATAGTAATTTCTGTCAAAATAATAATAAATCACGTACCTTTGTAAAATTGTATATTTGGGGAAAATTCTGCCTCATTTTTAGGGTACTGCATGAGAGGGTGGGGGGCAGTGAAAAAAAAATAGTAGTTGTGGATTTGATCTTTGGGAAGTGCTGAACAATTTCTAATAATCTACCGCAACTTATTTTCTAAATCCGAAACATGAAAAAAAAAAAAGGAAAGAGATGCATTTTTCCAATGTACCTATTTCAAATGGGAAATTTAAGGTGCTCTGTGGCACGTGTTAACGTTAACCGATTTTTCTCAAATTTTGGGAGAATTTTTTTCCGGAAAAGGAACTGATTGGGTGGATCGTTGCCCTCCAGCAAAAACATTTGGACCACGCTTCGTCACACCTTTTTTAACTAATTAAGTTTATTAATCCGATATTTACTACTTAATTTGGATGTATTGAGAAGGTAACATTTCGTTTAACAAATTTTCTCACTGGGAAGTATATTAGCTTTAGATCAGTGGTCTCAAAACTACGACCCGCGGGCCACCAGGAGCGGAGTGGGGCAATGAGACTGCTGTGAGCGGGAGACCGACGTTATTCAAGAATACTTGTACTCACACTACAAGAATAGAAGTTTCTTGAATGAATAGTACCTATACTCATTTCAAGCAAATATTTTCCCAGTTATTCAAGCATATGATACTTTCACTTCAATAATATCCCTTTTTTTTCTTAAATAGAGAAAATATCTGCCTACGGCTATAGCAAACTAATTACTTACTTGGATAGAAGTACATTGCTTTGAATGACGTATTTATTTTACTGTGTGTATAATACAATTACTTACGAATCGAAATCTTAGATTTAAAATTAAATTTTTGTTGGGGTGAGGGGTAAAATCTCATCAATAATACAGGTTCTATCCGTCTTATACATAAATGCATCAGAGCGCGCGCGAATCCCCAAGATGTATTCTTCGGCTTCGAGTTCAGAGCTCCGCGTTCGCGTTGAGAACGTAGAACCCATAACATGCTTCCGATTCTTTAGATTCCTTCGGAGACTTTTAATTCCGCCGCGTCACTGCGGGAGATTTCCTCCGAGGGATGTCTTTTCCCCTTCGTGTGTGTGTCCGAAAGGCCTTTTCACTGCACATCGGTAGATATTGGCGGAAAACATGAATCGACAACGTAAAATATATCCCCTGTACAAGTCAGGTACATATGTTCCATTTTCACATAATTTTGATATATTTTTTTTCTGAGAAACAATAAGAATTTAGTATTGATTTCCGAACATTTTGTTCTTATTATCCATTAAATTGTGTATAAAACAATAATTATACTGTGAGTAAAAGCACATAATATTCCGAAATGAACTCCATACAAGTTTATAACCCCCCTAAGAATTTTCTTTTTCGATTTATGTTTAACTACAACAATAGACCTACAATTTAATGTACGGAAGTTATGCATTAATTTTTGCTAAAAGTTATCGATAATCAACTTAATTTTTTAGGATGGATAGTATCATCTCCTTATAATCTTAAGTAAAGTAAAGTAAAGTAAAGTTTATTACTTCCATAACATTTTACATGTCAAAAAAAAATCAAATAGAAAAAAAAATTCATCTAATTCAATTCAATTCAACAACAAATCTTCTTTGAGAAACTCAAAAACTTCAAAAAGGACCCCGCACGAGAGAATCGTCCTAACTGCCATCTCTCGTTTCGATAATATTGACTCCTGTGTTTGAAGGCGCATAACTCTAAAACTACCGAACGGAAAAAATTTAAATAAAGTGTATCATACTCCAGAATCATTTCTACATAAGTTGTATGACCGTCAACATTTTTTGCCTCTCGGTGTAAACATTAGCGCGAGAGAAATGAGAAAAGGTCCTCGATTTTTGCACTTTTAAATTAACGTTCGTCTTTCAATTTTTTTCCTCGTAAACCGCTTGCCACAAAAATTTCAATTTTTGTTCAGGTTGCTTTGAGAGCCACTTCTATAGATTGGCGTTTTTGTTTTCTTCAGTTTTTGTGTAATAAAGGTTGCGAACTAGATTTTCATGGAAGCGGATATCTCAGCACGATATCGAGATATGCACGTAAACAATCATCATATTTTATTTAATGCGACTGTAGAAACAGAATTGCTTAATAATTTTTAAGTAATTTTTAAAGCGATTTAATATGAATGATATAAATTTCGTGCAGCGCGCACTACGTCAATCGTAACGGTAAATGGAAACGTAGCTGGCACCGTGGAAGATTATTTACTATGAGTACGATACGATCAGAACAATTTAATTTCGGAATTTTGAATAGTAGTGCGAGTTAAATATAATTAATGAGTTTAGATGTACAATTAATTATACCCAACAATATTTTACAAACACGGATTCAAACGGATTCACTGATTGCGTCAAAAGTTTGAGAGTTATGGGCCTTCAAACACAGGAGTCAATACTATCGAAACGAGTGATGGCAGTTAGTGCGATTCTCTCGTGTGTGGTCACATATGTGACCCGCTCGGAAGAAAGGGGTCTTACTGCTAAAATCAAGTTTTCGAGATACACGCGTTTAAAAAGTACAGCGTTTCCCGGCGTTCAGCCTAGTGTTTGAAGGCTCATAACTCTGAAACTACTTACCAAAAAGAAATGAAATAAAGGTTGTTATGTTCCTTAGTAATTTCTATATAAAGTGTATGAATTTCAACATATTATCTCTCTCGGTGAGCGTGAGCGCGAGAGAAGTGAAAAAAGGTACCCGGTTTTTAAAGTTGTAATTCTTTGAAATTCGCACTCAACTTTCCGATTTTTTCCTTAAAAACCGCTTACCCGAAAATGTTCGAATTTTCATAGTTTAAAATATAGAATCTCATCTACAGATTGGCGTGTTTTAAGTTTTACGATTACGTAAAACTTAAAAGGTGTAAACAAGTTTGCAAAAATCTGGTACGGTCTTTTAATTCCCTCGCTCTCAATATTATTCCTACTCAATTTTGATAGCTATACATGTTATACAGAAATGATATATAGAATAATTACGCAATTAACCTCATTTTGTTCATTAAACCATTTTAGTGAGAATAGAGTGTGTGTCTTGTTTCACTATTCCTATGTACAGCGGGCGATTGTTAGTCAAGCCAAGTGCTGGCTGCACACGTGTGCACCGGCTGTTTATTTTGGACAAATTATAAGATTTCAGCATACCTCAAAATCGATTATTTATTCATAAGACCTTTTTCTTCTAACGGCACAATTTATGTTTTCGCAAAAGTATTTTCAGTATTAAACCACGCCGCGCCGCTCTGTGGAAATTTTGACAATTGCGGTAACAAACAGGGAAAGCAGTTGTTTCCAAAACTAGTACCTATTTTGAAAATCTACTATTGAGTAAAGGCTCACGTGGTGTAAGTCAATTCTACAAAAATACGTTAAGTAATTATGGATGAGTTTGATGTAGATTCAATTTTTTACTCGTCCCAAAACAACAACGATCCTTTGATAGTTGAATCTCCCAGTAGCGATGAGGATAATATAGTAACTGTACATTACTATATTATCCTCATCGCTACTGGGTTTCAAGCTGAACCGCCAAAACAATCTACTTCCGGTCAAAGTGAGTAACCAGAAAATTTTATTTGTTGTCAAAGTCGACTACAAGAAACATCTTACACGTTTCAATGTATTCCAATATGTCAGAAAATATTTTTTTACATCACCTAACACTGAAACGCTATATGAGCATTACAGCTCATTTTGATCAGTTTGGATTAGTGCCACTTCTACCGTTAGTAACAAACCCTAAGAAGGCAGACGATTTCATAAAAAAGCCACAGAAAGAGCGTCCCGAGAAAAGACGCTAGCAAGGAAACAAATGCAAGATTTATTCGTAGTATAAAAACTAATTTCATTCTGTACTATTACAATCAGCAATACTTTTTTACATTACATCATTATTTTCACAGCAGTGTCTTTCATTTCAACTGTATAAGAAGTTAATAAATAATAGCATAATTTATCGGATTTCAGTAATACAATAATATAGGTAAGCTAAATTCGTGAGGGAATATATCGAGGGAGGTGTATATTACTTCTATTAGTTCGTATTTTTTTATGCTTTCTTGTTTTCGGCAATAAATATTTTGTCAGATTATTTTTTTTAACTAATGAAAAAATATCAAAATTTCTATTAGAAAACAAAAATAAGTATTTATTTTTATTTTGGTGTATTGCTTTTGAATTTCTAATATCAAATAGCTTGGTAATCGCCGGGAAAGCTTACTTGTTTTGCGAGTAAAATCCAAGCGCAAATTTCATCCGATTAATCTCGGATAAATGACATGTTAAATTATAAGATTCCAGCATTCTGAATCTGCCAAAACCCCAAAATCGATAATTTAGCAGTAAGACCCGTTTCTTCGGAGCCGGTCACATATGGTAACGTAGCTGGGCAGTACCGGTGTGGAAAATCATTTACTATTAGTACGATACGATCAGAACAATTTATTTTCGGAAATTGGATAGTAGTGGTAGATAATAATATAGG
Organism: Aphodius sticticus; assembly: GCA_963966075.1. Lineage (NCBI taxonomy): Eukaryota > Metazoa > Arthropoda > Insecta > Coleoptera > Scarabaeidae > Aphodius > Aphodius sticticus. Next base: position 73,079,665 of record OZ014509.1, read on the forward strand.
ACAATGAATTTAGAATGTAGAAAAAATTATGACACACTTTAGTTAAATTTCTTTTGTTCAGTAGTTGTGTTGATTCCCGCTGCACAATTTAAAATGCCTGCTAAGCCACAACCTTTTTTTCCAAATAATTAAATATTTCAGAAATTATGATATTTCTAGAAACTATGATATTTTTATAATTTTCTTATTGTTCATGTTTATTTCCAAAGGAACAAGCACAAATTAATTTACTGCCAGCACGACCAACACCCCGTAAAAATACAGCCCCACCAACCCTCTCGCTAACCGAAAAACAATGAATTTAAAACCCAAATTAAGCCGCTCGTTAATTAGGACGCGAACAGTACTGCCTACAAAAAAGAAAGCGCGCTCGCTCGCATTTTCGCTTAATAACGTGTTTCGGGCGGTCCGAAAATCTGGCGCGATCAATCATTCGTAATCAGGCGCTTGTTCTCGAGTTACGGGCATCGCGGCGCGGCGCGCAGACCTTAATGGGCGCTAATGAGCAAACATCGGCCTAATCGAATTATAAAATCGTTAGCGATCGTCACCGTCGCGTCGCGTCGCGGCGCGGAGCGCGCCGAGCGGCCGTACCGATGAGTGCGCTCGTTTCGCCAAATTATTCTAATTTGACAAGCGGGCGCCGCTGCGTCGACGTCGTAGTCGTGTAGTCGTCCGTGTAACACATTAAGCACCATACAACACACACTGGGTACTACAACATGCGCTTGCTTCGTATGTGTTATAGGGTATTCGTATCATGCAAATTATACAATTACGCGGATATTAGCTTACACTGTTGTACGATGTTGTTATTAAATTTGGTAATGCGCGAGCCGATTAAAATGACACATTAACACAATATGAATCGGTGAGTGGAAGAACAGAATAAGTCCAAAATTTGACATTTCAAACTAAGATAGACATTTTGTATCAAATTTCTTGATTGCAGGGAGCACTGCAATAGGCAATGCTTTAAGGCAATTAGGCGGGTACTATTTAGTGTGAAAATAATAAGAATAAATCATAATACTTAATATTAATAATTATAGTATTTTGGCTGCTGCCAACAGTTTATAATTTGCTTATATACTTAAGGACTAACGCCAATCTTGAGGTCGAAAAATATTCATTAAATCAATCTCGTATTAAAGGTACAAACAACAGTTTCATGAAAAAATCATATATATATATCTGTTTTACAAAAGACTTTAAATTCATTATAGTCCAGTCAAATCGTTTCCGAGGGTGCCTCAATATTTTCCACTTTTCTTCGGTTTTCTTGCGAAAGAGTAATGAAAGTATGCTCGTTTTGACGTAGACCACTATATACAAAAATAAAGTACACTAAATTTCCTATAAAAAGCACCCTCAAATGTAAAATGCTTAGATTCTGATAAAACTACATTAAATTCACAACAAATTGCATAACTTAATCAGTTTTTTTTTAATTCACTGCAGTCATTGCAAATAATATTGTGTTTCACTTCATATTACAGAAGAGAAACCAGGGTCTTCAGCTAAGCGTCGCAGACATAATGTATTAAGTATTAATTCAAAAGAGCAAATATATAGTTTTTAATAAACAAATAGTAATATATAGGTAAGAGCTGGATAGTTGCCTCAGTCGGATACATGCCCCGGTTTTTACTACACTATATTAGGGATGTTGCGCACGTTAGCGCTTTACTATAGTTAGAAGTGCCCCTCCCACAGGCCTCAGTGCGATGTAAGCCATCGTAGTAGGTGCACGCGTTTTGTCCGTGTGAGCAAAAATCTTCTTCGGCGACACTTCGACGGGCGTCGAAATTATATTGGTAAGCAATTTCTATTGAATATTTTTATTACTGATTGTGGCATCAGTCAACTTTTCGGTTCTTTGCATGCATTAGAGTTTAAATTACACTATTTATTACGTTTTATTGTTGAATAGTTTTATTAGTTTCGCAAATAAAAAGGGCAAGTATCCGTATCAAAAAGGATAGTCGCCCTATTTACTTCTACGGATAGTCGCTCTAGGGGCAACTATCCGCAACTATAAATTCTTTAACGAGCAAAGACAGATTTTTTTCTTATTGTGACTATAACTTGTTTAAAATAAAATAAATTCTTAACTGTTTCATGCGTTATGACTAGGTGAAAAAGATGCCTCGAAGTATAAACGAAAACCAGGCGTGGTGCCGCGCCACATTAGCTGGACAGAAGATAGTTTAGCACTTGCGTTCAAAGAACTGGATCAAAACCAAAAAGGAACCAACGAAATATCCCGAATTTACGGAATATCATCTCGAACCTTAAGACGCTACGAAAAGAAAAACCAGCAACTGCTAACCCATGGTATGTCTTCGATTTAAAGTTGTATACTTAGCAGTATAAATAAAAAATTCTCTCCAATTAGCTTACCAGTTTGCAGAAAAGATGGGGTTGAAGCACAACTTTAACAATGAAACTAAAACAGCTGGACCGCAATGGTTAAAAAGCTTTCTTGAAAGAAATCCCGAAATAGTTTTTAAACAAGCTGAGGGTTTATCAATTGAAAGAGCGAAGGGTCTGCAGAAATTGTAAACTCCAACGATAAAATTGTTGGAGAAGAAAAGAAGAATGAAGAAGAGAAAGTAACGATAACAAAAAAAATAACGGAAACTAAAACTAAGACAGCGAAAAAAAAAGATTTTAAGACAGTAAAAAACATACCAGCTGGTAGCAAGAAAAGCAGTGTGAAGAAAAGAGAGCAACCGCAAAAAAAGAAAAAGACCAAAAAATATGTCGATATTGCCAGCAGTGAAACTGAATCCGATAACACAGATTTTATTGAACTGAATAAAGAGAGAGCTTTAAGGAAGAGAACAATAGAAATTTACAGTTCAGACATCGAAGATGAAGAAAATTTTATAAGTTCAAAAACATCTAAAGGAAAAGCCACCGAAGGACAACCAATCAAAAGGAAAAGAGACGAAAAATTGTTAAGAGACACTGAAAAGATATAAAAAGTGAAAAATGCTAATTCAAAAACAGAAAATACGCATAAAAAAGTTTCAGTTACTGATTATTGCGCAAAATGTTTTGAGAATTACAATTTTACTAAATCGAATTCGATTTAATGTGAGATCTGTCGAATGTGGTTGCATGAAACTTTTACAACATTCAAAAACCATTGCATGACATGTGGAAAGTTGAAAAGCCTGGCTTCTGGTGATAATTAATGCTAATACCAAAGTTGATTGCCATATTGTCCTATCTTTAATATAAATAATAATATTTTACTAATTTACCCAACACAAAGTTTGAAGGCTATTTTTGTTGTAATTTTATAGTTTAAAACGTTAAAACTTAATACTATTTTATAATGTTGATTAGTATTTTGATTAGTAATTAATAAAGGATCTCAGTAAATAATAAAGAATGATTATTTAAATAGATATACATTTGTTTCTAAAAAAAATTATTTTGAGTCGTTTATCCCCGTACGAGGCAAGTATCCCCCGAAGCATTTTTAACGTTATGCTACTATCCGCTACAGTAGGCAACTATCCCTTTTTTGACAGGTCAAATAAAACAGGATTTACTCAAAACTAATATTAATTATGTTTACAAAAAACGGCTACTATAAAAGATCAAAGACCTATACTTTGATATGCATGTTGCATTATTCTTAATAAGTACATAGTTTTTAACAATAGAGTTTTTTTGAAAAGTGGGGCAACTATCCGGCTTTTACCTACGTCTCTACTGAATTTTCGGTGAAGGGCTCTTGACTGCAATTTGTAGGGAATTTAATGTAGTTTTATCAGAATCTAAGCGTTTTTGTAGTTACATAAAGTAGGAAAATTTTGCCTTAGTCGAAAAATATGGTCTACGTCGAAAAGTGCATGGTTTTATGACTTTTTGGCAAAATACTGAAGAAAAGTAGAAAATTGAGCTTTTTGCGATTTTCGTTCTGAAGCCATATCCGTAGGAAGCAGCAAACAAAGAAATCGGATTCAGCACCCCAAAAAAAAAAATAGAATGAAAGAAAAAATGTTCTATTTTTTTTGGGAAAAACGCCATTTGATTAAGCTATTATCACGTAAAGAAAACAAATAAAATTAAAATGTCGGCGCACCAGTATTTCTCCTTTGGTGTCGTTAAAAACACACATCTCAGTTAATTCTCACCTCACACCCGATTGATTTGAAATTTTCTGATACATAAACCGTAGAAAGTTATCGAAATTTTATTACAGTCATTTATTTACAAAATTTTCGACTAAATAAGTATTCAATGAAATGCCAAGATGCGAATAATAAGTGTCGAAAAATTCCCACGTACTGGACTGGCTTATGTCAAGATTATCTAAAAAAATCGGCGATCTGGGATCCAATTGCAATGGCTGGGAGATGCCCGACTCACCGTTGTTGATGATTAACAAACAACATCTGAGATGAAATGCCGGTGCGCCACCATTATGATCTTTGCTTATTCTGTAAGTGCGTGATTATACAGTTAAATACTTGTGTAAACCTGGAGCATATTTAATTTTCCAAATAAAATTGTTGTTTGTACTTGTATCACGTGCTTAAACTGAGGAATCAAGTTTCGACTTAATCCTCTAATAAATTATAAAAAAAATATGTACATATTGATCAAATTTATTTGTTGTTTCATTCAGAAACAACAGTTCCTCACATTTTTTGTTTTCTTTCCTTCGAAATCCATAAATCAGCTGCTACATGGAATCATTCAAAATCTCATGACTACTGTCTATTTATTTTATCAAATTTTGTTCCAATTATTAAAGTGTTTTTTTATGTATTTTAATTTTCAGTTCATTCATAGCATGTCATCAAATAAGTGATAATTACTGATAAACTGTCGTTGAGTGGAAGAACAGAACAAGTCCATCCAATGTTTTAGCTAATAGCTAATTTATTATTGCTTTTTGACCGAAAATTTAACTTAAGAAAAACTACCAATGACATTTACAACAACTTTTCTGTTGTCATCAAATTAATAAAATGTACAGTAGTCAAATTACACAGTTTCCCAAAAACTCCTGATTTGGACTTACTCTATTCTTCCACTCACCGATTCAATTATAGAGGGTGAGATAGATTAAGTAATTTTATTCAATTAATTCTACTAATTATACACTTGTAGTGACCCGTAACTCAACGTAAAATGTACTACAAGTTCACAGTGCTAATTACAGAGAGATATATGGATACAATGGTAAAATAAAATTCCAAAATTTGTTATATTTGGGGTCAGAACACTTGTGACAATTCCACAAAATGACAAGAAATTAGCCCATACCTACAATGTCCGTAACACAACAAGTATGTAGTAGATACATATGTTTTTAATTTAAAATGTTTTAGGGAATAGTTGTGTTAAATGTATTTTTATACTCCAATAGCAATTTGAATAGTATTTAAAATATCAGATATCAAACAAAATAATAGACATCTGAAAATTACGAAACAGGAATTTGAATTTACAAGACTATATCCTAAAAATTATCTTTTTACTTCATATGTTGCATATGACGTCACAAGAAATGAACTCAATTTATAAAACGGAATTTAAGAAGTTAGAAAATACGAAAAGTCTGCTTAAATAAGACCTAAAATCGTGCACAGAATTTATTTCGTAAAAAATGTAGTTTCTACTGCAATAGTGCAATATTTATTATTGTTTACTACTTATTTAAGTAAAATATTTCACATTTAGTCTGAAAACGCGCTTCAGTAGTTTATTTATTCACAGAACCTTAAAAGCAATCCACCAAATTAAAGATAAAGACTTGAGGTACATTTTTTCGTCTTATAGTGCATTTTTGATAGTTATGTCTTTGAAAATTAGACAGAACAATTAGCTGATTTCTACAATTTGTTCTTTCAACATTTAATTTTGTCTGTAGGACCCTCTCAATTTGTTCATTTATATTTAGACTTGAAATTTGAAATCAATCAATACACATTAACACGTGGCTAAATTAAAGAAATAGCAAAAGTAAAAAAAATCTTGTTATCAGAACATTTCACATATGTTCAAGTATTTAATTTGTCAAATATACAATAATCTCAGCAATGTGACTATTCTGACCAACAATGAACACAACATTGACAACTGTTTCTGGTATGCCTTTTTTCCGTAGAATCTCACGACTCAAAGCAATTTGAACATGAGCTAAGTTTTTGTGAAAAGCACTGCAAAAAACTGCAAAAGCAAACTAAATACAATTTGAAATTTCTGCTTTTAGCTTCAGATTATACAGAAAGTAAGTATGGATATAAAAGAACAAATTAAGAGGATCCAGCAGAAAAACAAATTAAAAGTTTCATGATTTTAAAACACATAAATTACAGTATGATATCTCCAAGTTTTATTAAAATTCGTTCCATGGTTAACGCCAAAATTGACATATAACAAAATTGAAATGGTGTAACTCCCGCAATTTTAAAAATCTTCAAAAATTCTTTGTGCATCAAATGTCTTTGTGTACTTGTTCGTTATTAGATACGATATTCTTAACTAAAATATTTTCAAGTCTACAATCTATTTAAAGTCTAGAATATAAAGACAAAATTCTATATAAGATACTTTCAGTTTTTAAACAACTTTCATATTTCAAACGTAAAAAATATACCTATAGCATTTTTAAATAAACGTTATTTTTTTAAATTTTATCTGCTGTATTTGACATACCCTGTATCTAACATGTGTGCAGAAAAGTACTAAAAGAAAAGTACAGTTTTACGTACACACGATATAGCGAAAACAAAAATACCTAAATTTCAATAGCCTTAAGCTATCAATCTTCTAAAATATCAAAAAACACTTGAACAACGGCGTCACGTCGGATACAAACAAGGTACGCTCTTTTTAGCGAGTAATATTAAAAATTCATCAACCGAAATTCAATACACAACTTTCGAAGAGCGCCTGCTTCGACAGAGACGTAGAAGGAAACTTTTGGAAAACGGACTACGACGTCGCGTCGCGCCGAGCTGAGTCCGGGGTAATTTGCTTTGGGGCTAAAAACGAGGGCTTATTCCCTAATGGAGACAACCCTCACCGCCAAATGTAATTCTGTATCGGGCCGCAAGAGTTTTATTACATTCGTTGTCATCCAACAAAAATTCGCACCGCACAGTACGTCGCACCTGTACCAGGCATGTGGATGATTCAGCGAAACATTTAGGATGTGTTAAAAATAATTTGTTTTCTGTCTCTTGGGACAAATAACAGTTATGTGTGGTGTTTTTGTGTACAAGGACAACAGTGTTCTTTAGTATTTGAATTTATTTTGAGTAGAACTGTGTTGTGAAGTAAGTTATCATATAATTTATGTTAAATATAAGATACAATATTTACAGTTCGGCTTAGTCTTCATAAATTTTCTTTTCTTCAGTCGTGATTCAATCAATGCACGTGGAATAAAAATGCTATGTCATAAGTTTGTGCTATCTCAGCTAAGAAATACGTTACGTAAAATCGAATTAATAATGTCTCTTTTGAGTCTGGATATCACAGCATTTCACACATTTCACACATTACAAGTATAGTCCAGTCATATGGTGTTTTGGCCAGGAAAAAAATAAAGAAGTGTTTTTTCTTTCATTCTATACCTATGTTTTTTTGGGAAAAAGTCATAAAACTATACACTTTTCGACGTAGACCATTATATACAAAAATAAAGTACACTAAATTTCCTACCGAAACCACTCTCAGGTGTATTTTTTGTTGAATGGTTTAGCCGCTAGAGCGCGCTGAAAGAAGGCAAAATTTTCCTACTTTATGTAATGTACGCCTTTTTTTCAGCACGATCTAGCGGCCAAACCATTCACCCAAAAATACATTTCAAGGGTACTCTTATAGGAAATTTAATGTACTTTATTTTTATATAGGATGATCTACCTCGAAAAATGCATAGTTTCATCACTTTTTCGCAAAACACTGAAAAAAGGTTGAAAATTTTTAGTTTTGTTGCTATTTTCTTTGTGAAGCCACATCCTTGGGAAGTAGCAAAGTTGAAATTCGGATTAAAAACCCCAAAAAACATATAGAATAACAGAAAAAAAAACTTCTATATTCTTTTCCTGGAACAGGCACCCTCGGGATCGATTTGACTGGATTAGTAAGTAATTTGTTAAAAACACCATAATCTAAGAGAAGTGACTATTCTGGTGAACAAAGAACTAAATCGAACAAGTAAAAACTGTTTCTGGTATGATTTTTTCCGTACAATCTGAATCGGAAAGCAGAAATTCCAAATTGTGTCTAGGTTTTGAGAAAAATATGCAGTATTGGTCTTTTCTGCCTTCAGATTCATATTCTCCGGAAAAAAACGCATACCAGAAACAGTTATCACTTATTAGATTTGTTCATTGTTTTCCAGGAATGACTATCCAGGTAGCTCATAGTATTTTATTTATTATAGAATTTTTGATAAATTAAGTTGGTACTTGAAAATATGTGTTCGTGCGTCTGATAACAAAACTCAGAAGCTATTTGATGATTTTTTTGTTCTATTAAGATTAAGCTATAACTGTGGTATGTAAATTTCTTGTAGAAAAACCAAATCAAAAGAGTTTTATTATTTAGTATCAAAAATAAGGACCACACTAATATACAGATATTAGGGATATATTAATATCTAAACAGTATTTTAAAATCCTATAACTTCTTAAGTAATTGAAAAACGCCAATAGGACCACTTTAGTGCTCCTTAATCTGTCAAAAATTGCTTTTTTTAAATAGAACCCTCTCAAAATGTTGTATGACCTGAAAAACAATCAGAGTATTGTTTGTTCACAATTTAGAAGAGTATTTAGTGGTTGTTACCGATTGTTAAACTTAAGAAAAATAATTAAATAATTAACTATGTATACAAAGGAACTAAAAATAACTGTTTTGATTTTTTAACAATCTTCCACGATTTTCTCAAATAAAAAGGTTTTTATTATTTAGTATTAAAAATAAGGACCATACTAATATACAGATATTAGGGATATATTAATATTTAAACAGTATTTTAAAAGCCTATAACTTCTAAGTAATTGAAAGACGCCAATAGGACTAATTTAGTGCTTCTTAATTTGTCAAAGATTGTTTTTTTTTTAAATAGAACCCTTTCAAAATATTATATGACCTGAAAAACAAACAGAGTATTGTTTGTTCACAATTTAGAAGAGTATTTAGTGGTTGTTACCAATTGTCAAACTTAAGAAAAATAATTAAATAATTAACTATGTATACAAAGAAACTAAAAATAACTTTTATGCTTTTTAACAATCTTCCACGATTTTCTCAAATAAAAAGGCTTTTATTATTTAGTATTAAAAATAAGAACCATACTAATATACAGATATTAGGGATATATTAATATTTAAACAGTATTTTAAAAGCCTATAACTTCTTAAGTAATTGAAAAACACCAATAGGACTACTTTAGTGCTTCTTAATTTGTCAAAAATTGTTTTTTTTTTAAATAGAACCCTTTCAAAATATTGTATGACCTGAAAAACAATCAGAGTATTGTTTGTTCACAATTTAGAAGAGTATTTAGTGGTTGTTACCGATTGTCAAACTTAAGAAAAATAATTAAATAATTAACTATGTATACAAAGAAACTAAAAATAACTTTTATGATTTTTTAACAATCTTCCACGATTTTCTCAAATAAAAAGGTTTTTATTATTTAGTATTAAAAATAAGGACCATACTAATATACAGATATTAGGGATATATTAATATTTAAACAGTATTTTAAAAACCTATAACTTTTGAGTAATTGAAAAACGCCAATAGGACTAATTTAGTGCTTCTTAATCTGTCAAAAATTGCTTTTTTTAAATAGTACCCTCTCAAAATGTTGTATGACCTGAAAAACAATCAGAGTATTGTTTGTTCATAATTTAGAAGAGTATTTAGTGATAAATGATAAATAATTAAATAATTAACTATGTATACAAAAAAAAACTGAAAAAACTTTTCTTATTTTTTAACAATCTTAAATTTGCTTACCACAATTTTTAGGTTAATGAAAAATAATCAATAAACATTTGAGTATAGATGTCAGAACATTTCGCAGATTTCCAATTACTTTCTGTATCAAAAATACAATTATTAAAACTAAATGATTATCTTGGCTGACAACTAAACAAATTCAACAAGTGACAACTGATGACTCTTTTTATAGAATGTCGATCTAAAAACAGAACTTCTTAGTTGAGTCTAGTTTTTGAGAAATCAGTTTAAAAACCCAAAAGCTTGTTTCCTTATCTCAAAAATTAGACAATTTGAATTTCCTTTTTCAGATTCAGGTTTTACAGAAATAATAATAATCTGAATTTTTAAAACACAAATTTAATACTCCTAATATTTGTTTAAAAAGTATTTATAAACAAATACTTTTATTGTATTTCTGGTCATAAGCCATTACTTTTTTAAAGCAAAAATTATTTACTAGTAATAATTGCTCAGAATACCACTTAAATACAAAGTTTTATAAAAATTAATGAATAATTGACATTATAAAACATTAAAAAATATTGTCTTAAAAACTGGAATAAATCATTATTACTGGTGAAAATTTTCGATAAAAAAGTCCCTATCCCTAGTTATAAGAAAACTTAATCACGTCAAAACGTCTTTTTGAAATTTTTGGGTAAAAGAAAACAGTGATAAGTGCAAGTCGAATTAAACAATAATACAATTAAAAATAGCAAAGTTAGTATCAACTTTTAACATCAATTATTATCTCAAAATTACATTTTCAAAACTGAACCATATCCACCTCATGAGACCAACTCCCCTAGCCATGCTGTCTGAGCACGTGCCAATCACATGGAAGCTCTTCAGCAAAACTACCCCAAACCAGACACGTGGTGCAAAATCACACCAAAAAACCTACTTAAACACCTTATAGACAATCCTCAAAACCATAACGAACAAGTTCAGCACACACGAGGCATATATAATTTAATCCACCATGGGTATATCCATCACACACAGAGGAGCAATGAAATTGTTTGGTTATCTACACCTACGGCACGCCGGAACAACGTGATCTAGTGGCATTAAAAGCACGAACCAACAAAGCCGCAAACAACAGAGCAGGCAGCCCGTCTAGGAGCAACGTTTATTGTGTTATTTAGCATACACACGCAAACCGCCCTTTCCCTCATAAATACGTAATACATGTAAATTCCCAGCGCCCCATTGAGAGATACCCAACAGGCTAAAAAGAGATCAAACTAGACGAAAGGCTGCCAAAGGAAAACACGTGTATACGTTAAAACTACAAAGAAAATTATACGATAATCGATTTCTTTGTTTTAAGAATGTCTTGAGAGTCTCTCAGAGACTTTCAGAGTCTTTCAGAGCCTTTCAGAGTGGCTCAAAGTCTCTCAAAATCTCTCAAAGTCTTTCAGAGTAAGTCTTCCACGTGTTGTTCAACTTTTCGGTTTTTCCTGGTCGTTCAAAGGCGGAAATTAAATTATTGAGGGCAGCGAGTGGTAAAGTAGAGTGTTACTCACTTGTCGAAGCAGCTCATCTTGATATCGTCGTAGAAGGGTGACTCCAGCATCTTAAGGGTTGACGGAAGACGGAAGCGGAAAACAGAAGACACACGCGTGCAAAGGATTCGGCGGAACGTTTCACTCTGGTGGTCTAGGCGAAGCCGCAAGGCACGAACGTGGAAACTCGGTGGTAAAAAAATTATACGGACCGAAGCGAAGATGGGAAATGGACATAACCTGTCGAGTGTTAATTTTATCGATGGAAGCAAGTGTTGGATCATTGTTTTAAGGTTTATCTCCAGGAAATTGTTAAGATGAATAGTCGACCTTTGATATTATGAGGGAATTTGATGATTTTGTTTATTTATTTGCATCGTATTTTGAATTTTGAACTTCCCATGGTAGAAAATTCAATAGGAGGTACTTAGTTTTCTTTAAAAGAAATTTAATAAGCACTCAGGTGTTTAATCATTATAATTATATAGATACAGCAGGATGAATTCATACATTCCATGTAGATCAGAGGAAAACTATGAATGGAGCCCCTCTAGCGACATCTATGTTCCAATGGAAAAAGTTTTGTGGATGATTCTACTACACCATAAAAAACAGGACGTTCTTGGTCTAATAGTAGATGAAACACAATCTTAATACTATCTATAAATTTCTTTACAATGACCACAAAAAAATTAATAAAATATACATGAACCTACAGAAAAAAATATGAAAATGTAGAACATACTCACTCAAATCTGTATTCAAGTAGCTTGGTTGTTGTGATAAAACTTACCTGAAATAAAGAAAAATGTTTTAGATTTATTTTCAGCATAAGAATCTGATTTATTGTGTGATTTATTTATTATTATGTATTTAATATAGCTAAACCATGTGACAGTCCTAATGAATTTCTTTAAAATGTGCCAAAATAGTTATCAAAACTGGAAGTAAGTAAATTATTAATTAAAAATACTGACTGTTATTTTCTCTTCATACCATTGAAGCTCAAGATTTAAGCTTTAATCTTAGTCTCCATTTTTTAATTTTTGTTAGGTGGCACTTATTTATTATTCTTATATCGTATTAGGCAAAGAATTGGGAAAAAATTAATATTATCTTTTCAGGAAATTTTATTCATCACAAATACTAATTTGTAAAATGAGAAAGAGAAGAGTACCTTTGTTTTAAAAGCTATGAAAAAATGTTATTTGAAAAAGTGTTTAAAAATATTAGAGTTTACTAAATTAGGGTAACCAACTTTTTAATACTCAAGGGCGGGACGCTGAGATACGAGGGGGGTACATAAATAAATATTTTAAATAATTAAATCACATTTATAACTTTAATTGTCAAAATTTGTGAATATCCTTTTTGTCTTTAACATAGCAAACTAAGTAGGCAAAAATTTTGAATGCACCATTTTCAGTGCAAGTTTCCCAAGTCCTATGACAAACATGATATAATTACTTCGGTCTTGTCCTCGTCTTTTCCTCTGTTTGTCATTTTGTTCTTTACTGCTTCACTCCCAAAGAATAATGTTAATTTTCTTGCAGCGTTGAGCTATAGTTTGTATTAAATGTTGGATGCATTTTTTTCATTTTATGTCAGTGATGTAAGAGCCCAAAAAATTAGAAATGTTGTCAATATTGTCCAGTAATGGAATTTTGTTAAAATTCAGTTGACTATGCATGTTTGCTTTTTAACTAGCTACATTCATCCATATTTTATGATTTTTTTAGATTCAAGAAATGTCGTACGTTTTACCTAATTCTAAACCAGGGTTTGCTGAAATTATAAAATTTATGATTTTTACTTTATCACACGCAGTATGTAAAATATTGTAATCGTGTCAAAAAAATTTTTTGAGATTTTAGCGGAAATATGTCTTTTTGGGTCCCCTGAACACTTTTGACCAAGGTACAAAAAAATGCCTGTGTGTGTGTGTGTGTGTGTGTGTGTGTGTGTGTGTGTGTGTGTGTGTGTGTGTGTGTGTGTGTGTGGATGTGTGTGTGTGTGGATGTGTGTGTGCACCCGTTTTTGTGGCGACGATTCCGGAGAAACTACTAAAGATATCGGGACGAAACTTCATATTTAGAAGTTTCAAACCTAGACTAGCATAACTATAGCTTTCTGTTGAAAAGAGTCCAAAGGAACCGGAGGTTTAGTCTTAGTATTTTTGAAAGATTTTGCAAATAAGCCGCCATTTCTGGAATTTCGTCGAAATGGTTAAATAATAAATTAAAGAAGAGGAAATTCTGAATAATTTATGACTATGACATTTTTTGGTACAATCAATAGTTTAGCTGCATGAGCAAATTCTATTTCATCGAGATCGGTCGTACTGCATTAAAACTAGTAGCCAGGATTTGTCAGATTTTTTGATTCTAATGACAGTAGGTAGTGTCGAACGCTAATGTTTCGACCATAACTTCTGTCAATATAAGCTGCGTTCGGATATAGTATACCGTACACTTTTTACACCCAATAACACGTAAGTGTCATTTGGACGGTGTACCCGGTGTCAACGGAGTACAATATCCGAACGCAGCTTTAATCGACATATCTGTCTAGTTCTAGTAATTTTATTTTAATGCAGACATGGCCGATCTCGATCAAATAGCATCTCATGCAGCTAAACTATTAATTTTATATATAGTATGATAAAGTCATGTACCTGGCCACATCAGATTTTTTCTATTTGAAATCCAATAACAATTTTGGTCTGCTGTGGTCCAATTTGAAAACTGCATGTTTGTTTGAAATGAACAAATATCGATTAAAATATAAAAATAAACTAAAATAAAATAAATAAAAATCTTTCGGGTTAAATAGAAAAAAACTCGATCCATAAATACTTAAAAATCTGTAATTGATAATTTATTTTTTATCGAAGTATTTTCTGCGTTGGTATGTAATTCTCAACAAAATTCAAGCTCTACTACATTCATGCGGCAGTTCTACTCTAATTAATAAGAAACAGTTGGAAAAAAATTCTTAATTAAAAAATTCTTAAAAAATGTTTTGTAATTTCTCAATTTCCACATGAAAAACAAACGTTTTTTTTTAATTTAAAAACAATTTCCACTATAACTTAAGGAACGGACACACATGCTTATTAGAAGCACGAAAGCATGCTAGTTTCGAGCACTTGCTACTTAAAAGCATGTGTGTCTAGACATTGCTAGTAATAAGCATGCTTATTTCTAGCATGCTCAAAAATCACCAGTCGTTTAATTTTTGAGTACGGTACCTGCGACCTGTGGAAGGGCGTGCTCAGAGCACGTGTGAACAGTGTTATAGCATGCTTAGTTAGGGAGCATGCTTAAAACTAGCATGCTCATTACTAGCAAATGTGAACAGCTGACAAGAGTGCTCGATTTAAGCATGCTCACTAGCATGCTTAAAAATAAGCATGTGTGACCGTACCTTTAATCAAAACGTACACATAGTAAAACACATACTACATTTTTTTAAGAGTGGTGCACTTTTCAATAGGCGGTGCCTTGGACATTAGAATAAAAATACGAAATTATAATCTTCTCCATCATTGCATGAACACAAATGAATACATATATATGGAACGTCGCGTCGAGGTGACTATAACTTCATATTTAATGCCTTATAATATTTCCAAATACTCGTTTCAAATAACATTTTTGCATAGCTCTGAATATAAAGGTACTGTTCGTGTCAGATAAGTTGAGCGGTCTAAGGAATGTAACATTGTCCACCTATGCTATGAAGCGGTATTTTTTTCTATACATCTTAGAACAATGATAGAAAGAGTACAAACGATTCCGTTCACTCCTGCTAGTGAACGTCCAATTATTCATACAAGTTCGAATGTATGACTATGCCGAGATGTTATATGCTTAGCTGTATTGGGTAATTGTGATTTATTTTGACATACGTCAAAATAAATCATCGAGAACTGTCACTCGCCACAGTAGCGGCACGGCGGTAATAATGCCAAGAAAATGGGGTCAAATTCTCCATAGCTGTGCCCGTGAAATTATATCAAATGTAGCAACTTTGGGTTCATGAGTTCATGGTTGCAAAAGATGCATGTTCCTCACGATCTATCCTTAAGGAAGACTGAATTGATGGCCAAAATAAATTCGCATGCGGACCAGTCAGGATAGAGAAAAACACTATAAAATTGATGAGATTATAAGAAATGAAGGGCACGTTCCTCTACGATTACCGCCATGTGTGAATTAAATCCGAATGAACTTGCCTGGGCGGACGTAAAGCGTTATATTCGGGACTATAACACGACTGGCGAGTTATCCATAACAGCCTTAAAAGATCTAACTCAGCATGTCACTGCCACAATTACGCCTGAAAAGTGGAAGGGGTACGTGAAACGTGATTGGTATTGAAAATGTATACTGGGAAAAAGATAATGTTGTCGAAGTATTGAGATGAACCGTTTTGGACATGCTCTTCCTACCAAGATTCTTTGCAGTACTCCGACCTTGAAGTACCGTGAAGAGTTATATTGAAACTAAGTTTTATTAATCATTTAAGCATTTGTATTGTTGGTATATATTTTCTGTTACTGTTATAATATGCGACCTGAATCGGAGAAACCGCCCGTGATAAAAAACGATTTTTTGATTTTGTCTGCATCGCTTTGCCAATAGGAAGCTACCTGATTCCCTCAAAATAGTTTTTTGTTATTACTACGGCGGTTTGTCCGTTTCTGGTCACATACATATTCGTTTTTAATAACAAATGTGTTGAGTATGTATTTTTATTTATTTAACATCAAACTGTCATTTTGACTTTAACATTTAAATATTTTTTATGTACTATAAATCTGCAAATACTGTTTTTAAATGTTTTAGATTTCTATTTAACAATAGAGTATTGACATAATTCGAGATCCATAGATTTTGTCTGTTTATAATTGACTTAAATTTTACCGGTACCCATTACAAAATTATACGGCGCGCCAATGGATTTGACGCCACCGCGAATGTATGCCCCACCCCAGACCGCTCAACTTAACTGAAACGAACAGTACTTTACTTTTCAGTCATTCGGACTTATTTTTGTACAGACACTTATCTTATCTATTTCTTCATCTATTTTTGTTATTTTGACCTCTGTACGTTTCATTGTTTTCTAGCACTTTTCGTCAGGATCACATAAACCTTGAATAATATCAGGTTCAAAATACTGAAAATAATTTAAATAGATCATAAAAATTTTAAATGACTTATTTGACATTTTTCTAGCTAGAAACCCAATTTATTTTGATGACTACCTAATACCAACTAATACGGGTCTGCACATTGGATAGATTCAACGCTTTAACTCAGTTTTGATGCACACAACAAAACACAACAATATACTTGCAGATTTGAGCCATGCATTGAGCATTTTGTGGCTAAGTTTGTATGTTAATTATATACAAAATTTGTGTATACGCCGTGAAAAACAGGTGTCTTGATAAGTTGAGTAAAAGAAAGTCGTTCTTCACTGTTTGTAATCTTTATTTTCGTAGTAAACTACGAATATACAGTACACTACAATACACTACGAAAATAAAGATTACAAACAGTAGAAGAACGACTTTCTTTTACTCAACTTTTAATTATGTGTTTGTGGCCTTAAACTTACTATATTTTCCTATACACTCAGATTATTTACACGGACTGATAAACTATTTATTACATCCTGCAATAATTCAAGAATTTCACCCAATAGCACATCTATAATACTATAATCCACGCGTTGGTAAATACGTTCGCACGCTGCGATATTGATGTGTTATTATAGCATAATTTGAATTGATGACAGCAAGACCCATTCCACGATGATTGATCTATTATCACGACATCCGTATACAAGTATTTTTCCTTATCCAGGAATTTCGTTCCATCTCTTCAGTCCATCATTATATTTTACCTCGAGTTCCGACAATAAAAACACAATTATTTGTCTTCATTATTCATCAGACGCGTTGCAAACGTCCACAATAAATAACATCAAAGAGATCTCCAATATAAGACTACGGCGTATCGAAAAATATTGCGACGTTTCTTTATTATAAGATCGTTCTGAGATGGCGAGATAAACACTGTTGAAAGAATTTGTTTGCTCATTTCGCGGCCTGGAGAAATAATTTCGTTTTTATTCGATAGAGTGGAGCACCGTCGCGATTTTAAAAGTGACATCGAACGCTCTAGCTATAGGACGGTCGCCTATTTTCGTCCATAGACGTTTAGGTGGACATATTTCTTTCTGATACCTCCACGTTTTTTAAATTGAATCTAATTCCGTCGCCGCAATATCCAGCGTGCGGTATTTTTAGGAGAGATTATTTCAGCCATCGTGAATTCTGTGCATGCCGCAGGGCCACTCAATCTAAATGACGACTAGAAGAATTGCCAATTCTGATGACACATAATAAAATTGGCGTCATTACGAATATATTTCAAACTTTCGCCATTTCGTGTAATAAATATCTTGGAAGTAACCAATTAATGCGTTTTCCATTAACATTCTGCGAATGTTTAGGAGGAGTTTACGATTGCTATAAATTAAATATAAAGTGTCGTCTATTGTAGACAAAGTGTTATCTACTGAAGACAATGTAGTAGTTGGAGTTTGGTTTGTTTTATTTATATATAACATTATATTGTTTTTATACGTAGTATTTAAAGGTTTCTAATGTTTCTAACAACGACAATCTTACAAACCCACAAGACTTTAACTTTAATCCATCATTTCTTGAATCTCACTCACTTAATCGCAAAACTAAAAATATCACATTGTAGCGGACAAAATTGACTATCAAAATGATTCTGGAACGTATACGAGAAAATCAACGGTTAATGTAGTATAATCAATTATAATTGATTCAACTAATTTTTCGCGAATGGACGTCAACCGATCGCTTGACATTAGAACTGACATTTCTAATGGCAACCGACAGTCATCAAACAAACAATCGTTTGAAATTAGAACGGGTATTTTTCTAATGTCATCTGATCGGTTGACGTCAAATCGCAAAAAAAAATAATTCAAACAATACAAAAATAAATGGATAATACAAAATTACCCGTTTATTTTCTCGTACCCTTTGGATGGTAAATTTTGTCTGCTACAGTGTGGTATTTTTATTTTTGCGATTAGGTGAGTGAGATTCGAGGAATGGAGGATTAATGTCTGATAGGCACAATTTTTAAATGTATACATATAGTATACATTATGTTTTAGCGTCTGTAAAAACGATTACAGATTACAAAACGATTGTACCAATACTGAAAATAAATATTTTTTTACTTTATCATACGCAGTATGTAAAGTGTTGTAATCGCCCCAAGAAAAGTTTTTGAGATTTTAGCGGAAATATGTCTTTTTGGGTCCCTTGAACATTTTTGACCAAGGTACACAAAAATGTCTGTGTGTGTGTGTGTGTGTGTGTGTCTACCCGTTTTTTTGTGGCGACGATTCCGGAGAAACTACTAAAGGTTTTGGGACGAAACTTCATATTTAGAAGTTTCATGACCAAACTTATGGCTGAAAAGCTTTCTGTTGAAAAGGGTCGGAAGGAACTGGAGGATTAGTCTTCGCATTTTAAAAATATTTTGCATATAAACCGCCATTTTTGGAATTTCGTCGAAATAGTTAAATAATAAATTAAACTAGAGGAAATTCTGAATAATTTATGACTGACATTTTTTGGTATAATCAATAGTTTAGCTGCATGAGCAAATTCTGTTTCATCGAGATCGGTCGTACTGCAGTAAAACTAGTAGCCAGGATATGTCAGATATTTTAATTCCAATGACAGTAGGTAGTGTCAAACGCTAATGTTTTTATAATACCTACTGGCAACATAAGCTGCGTTCGGATATTGTACACCGTTACACTTTTTACACCCAATTAACACGTAACTGTCATTTGGACGCTGTACCCGGGGGTCAACTGAGTACTATATCCGAACGCAGCTTTAATCGACATATCTGCCTAGTTCTACTAGTTTTATTTTAATGCAGACATGGCCGATCTCGATCAAATAGAATCTCATGCAGCTAAACTATTAATTTTTTATATAGTATGATAAAGTCATGTGCCTGGCCACATCAGATTTTTTTGTTTATTATTCATGTATTTTAAATTCTGTAAAATGTTTTTTCTTTATATTCTTCTTTTTCATACTAATTTTTATTTACATTTGGCAACATACCTACCAGAAATATATAATTTTATAGGGTACACGAATACAAATCTGTCCCTAATCTAACTACAGCACGTCTCAAACCACAACAGATACCTCATCTGAAATTCTTATCTATTCTCAGTGTAGCATATTGACGAATGGTGCCAATCTCCGTGTCCGGGAATAGTGCATCGGTATGTCAAGCTGGCGTGATTTGCATTCTTGTTTTGCGACGACATTTAGCGAAGCGTCCGTCGAATCGTTCGTGATACACGTCGCTAAATTAAGAGCAGTTTGTAAATGTCGGACACGCCCCTGTCTACGGCCAGGGGAGCTTCGAAGAGTTACGATGCCGACGATATCCAATTACAACAATATTTACCAAATAAACTCTTGCAGAGTCAATTAGCTTAGCATTCACTCTTTCTAAAAATGATTTGTTGGTAAATGAGGGCTTGTCTTTATTGCAAGTATGCTGGATATACATAATTTTTGTAAAATGTTTAATTCTATGTAGTAAACCAGTTTCCAGATAAGTATTAAGTGTTGGAATAAGTGAGTATAGATACTATTCATTCAAGAAAACTATGTGCCTCCTCCTTTATTTGACAAAAAGTATTTTTGATCGAGTAGAAGGTATGGAAAACATTATAAAGTTGATGCAAACAAGCACTATATGTTACCAGGCTGTCATTATTACACTGCCAAAAAAAGTTTAAAAAAATAAATAATCGAAAAATTAAAAATTAAAATTACAATTTATCATTAATATCTTTAATCTTAAATATTCTTCTAGAAAATTTATCAGCATAAAAAGCCACATCCTTTCTTCCATTTAATCGAATATTGTATATCATTAAATAAACAAGACTCACGGAAAACGGACACTCTGTATAAAGTAAACCTTGCCAAATGACTTATTTTATGAAATTACACATTGTGTTAACAAAACTATCATGTTTAGACTATAATCAGTAGATATAAACGTTATGGTACTTAGCACCTTCTACAAATTATTGAATTTGTTTTTTGATTCTTGTTCATTAGAAGAACTAGATAAAAAATAACACCAGAATATTATCTAATATTTGCTTGAGTGTTCACAAAAAATAGTGAAGATTTTCTATTCAACATCTATCTTGCCAGACACTATTTTCTAAATATCTTGGAACAATAATTTTGCTAAAATGTAATCAATAAAAAAAACAAAAAAAAATCCGGTAAATTTAAAGTTAAAAACGGAGATTCCCTTAAAATACCAAAAGCCTATAACATAGCCAGAGACCAATCTACATATTGGAGACAAATAACCTCAAAAAAATGAAATACTAGGTACTGGTCTGGTATGGTATGGTAGAGCTGGGTTGTTTGGCATCTGTGCCTTTCGATATACTTTTATCTAAAATGTCCTTTGTCCTTCATAGAGGCCTTCGATATTGAGCCTTTTTCACAAACTCAGTAATTGTTCGAGGAGTAAGTTGTGTCAGTTCTGCTGGTTCAATGATAGCGGCTCCCAAGTGGTTTTGTCTTGTGCGCATTAGAGCGTCACATTCGCACCTTTGTCTCGGGAGACCCCCCGCAGATTCTACAGTCTGCGTTGTTTACCCGTCCAATCTCTGTGAGATGATATCTCAGTGGACAATGTCCATATTAGGTACTGATAGAAAACAATTTTAAAACATTCGGCACAATCATAAAATTTTAGGTTAAAGTCATCATCCGGTAGTCGGCCGTATTGATTGAATCACAAAATTTGTCAAATAAATTACAATTTTTAACCAGCGCGGGGGAAACAAACATTAACAAAACGTTTTCAATTATGAAATAATTGCGTTTGTGCGCCGGCCCGCGTGGTTGCGCTCTTTTTGCGCGATACCGCGCTCGCCGGTTTTTGTTTTCTGAAAAATTCATCAATTTTCATCAGTGCGAATAAACGGCACATCATTATATGACCGGTATGACCCGCACGGTGGGTGGTGCGCCTGCATACCATGGCATGCCGTTTTAACCGTTTTATATTCGATGCACTTTGAATGTATGCACATCCGCTGCACCGACCGTGCAGTCGACGTTTATTTTCATTTAATGTATGTTTATTGATATTGCCACTGCCGCTGTCTATTAAACTGTACCGAAAGCGTAATGCGTAACGTCAATCAGGTTTGGGCGAAAATTGCGAAAATAATTGAATAATGAGTCTTGCGCCATTGGGACTTGTTTGTATTATATATTTATGTTTGATTGGCGATGTACAGTAGCTGTACAGTATACGTAGATTCTGCATTTTTATTTATTTTTATTTTTTTTTAGATTTGTTATCAGAACTGATAATTTAAAAATGGCGGATATAATATGGCTGACGTAAAACCAGAAATGTTACATAAATAATCAATACAGAAACGAGAAGCTTGGTAGATAATTTTACCACGTAAGGATTCACCAAAAAAGCGGTAATTCGGACAATTTTAGAGATAAATCAATGAATACAAAATCAAAATGCTTGCAAAAGAAGCGTCTTTCATGTAGACTGTAGAGTGCAAGCACATTTTATACTATTACTTTTATACATTAAAAAAATTTCCACGTCTTTAATTATTTTTTAAAGAAAATTGAATTGCCTCCCAACAAATAAAAATAAATAAAGTAAAAATCAAGTGCGGCGTTTTTTCTTTGGCAATAAGTGTATTGCATCATTTAACAAAGACAGTTTTCACTTTTCGTTTTCATTTCTGGAGTTAAATTTGCGTTAAATTTTGCGACGGGAGGGCATGCAGGAGTCAATAGGACGTATGCAAATATTAAACGTTACTATTTTTGGGAAAACGTTAAGGAAGATATAAATAAATTTGTTCAAAACTGTTAGACCAGGCAATAGAGACTTTTTCGTGACAAAAATAGTATCAGCAAGCCGCCGGTCCCAGGTCACGTGGAACAGTCCGTAGATGTATTGTGATGTGTTTTCGACTAGCAAATATCATTACTTAATTTGTTATAAACAAAAAACCTAAAAAAATCGTGCTTTTCTTCGTTGTTTGCTTGTAATAGCTGAACCGATGGAGCAATCCTGATACTGTCAACAGACGAATTGTAGAGAATGAAAAGACAAAAAAAAATGAACCCTACACGGACTCGATCGGATTAATCTTAACGGAGGAAATTCGGAAGAACCGGAGAAATCTTCATTTTTTTCAAAAATTCATAATTCCGCTATTTTCAGGCAATTCGAGGCAATACTCGTTATTAACATGTTGATCATTACTTTCACAGTTTAATTAAATTTTGTCGTTATCCATGGCTTTCTTTAATTTCTTATGGCGCTGCCGAAGAAGCAGCGTTATCTTTAAGATCTTGTAACTTTGACGTTAACAACAATAGAAACTTGAACAAAAAACATAAATGATCAGAACAGACGAGACTACAAGCTCCTTTTGTTTAAAGTTAAATTCTTTTGTCGGTGCACCCCACAGCAAGCAAACTGTAGGAAGAAAACAAGCATTAACGTTATTCACCATTGCTGAAATGGAAGAGCGCAAAAATGGGTAGCACACATAGAAATATTGGCAAAAAGTGGACCTTTCAAATAAAAAAAAACTCATTCAAATCGAGCAATACGTTCAAAAGTTACTGCAGTTTGAAACTGGTCATCATTTTAGGTGTTGCGTTTTTTATGCCGCTCAGTGTAGTATATCGCGGAAGATTATATCTGTTCTTTGTCGATCAATTAATAGCGTTATCATTTGAGAGCCGTTCGCGACATTTCGGCGTTTAGCGGTCACATTGTGGCTTAATGGTGGCAGCAGTGGTCTTCTGTACACACCGGGAAGTGATTGTAGTGGGCCTGGTCGTCCCCCACGCCAATTATGCGGTTATGCAGTTGTTTGATTAATTAGCAGTTTGGTTAATGGGCCGCTCGATTTAATTATCTTAACACAATGCACTGTCAATTGCATATAATCGGCGTAAGCGTTTAACTCTGTGCCCGGGCCGATTATAGGCGAACGGCGGGCGGCGCGCGACCGCTCGTGATGCATAATGCCCCGCCATTGTGTCAGTTTGCTCGCCTCAACGGTGAGTTATCGGGCCCCGAACGTAGTTACTGTCCCGGGCGTTATTTATGGGCGTGACGCGCCGAAGGATCGGATTGAATCAATCTAAGACGTATTGTCATTACATACAAACTTCCTCTTTGGCGGTGGGCAGAATGCTTTAAATACGTTTCCAACTCTGGGGAGTGGGTGTTTATAATCTTACTGGTGTTGGTGGGGGATCTAATTGTTCAATTGATCTAATTGAATTGACCAATTGATGTAATTGTTAGGAAAGATGGTTAGTTTCTTATAATTTCATGGCTTTCACTGATAGTGGTTTACTCTCGGAAGTTTTGAGCTTATGTTATACAGTGTGTCTCACGGGATGTTGGATTGAATGGGTACTTTTGTTATTATTAAAGATAGAAAGACGGTTAAATGGGCAAAGTAGTGCATATTTATGTACTCTTTCATAATCTGTGCAGAAAACAGTTGAATTCCAAATGGTTTCCAGGTTATTTTGAAAAAACCAAAAAATTAATTTTTTTAATTATGGTCATAACTTCTTTATTTGTTATCCCATCAAAAAAGCGTTTTGACAGTATAAAGGCATTTTTTTGTCTACAATTTGATTATGTCAGTTTAAATTTTTTTTCGCCAATGAATTCATCAGAAACAAACGAAACTTTTGTTTTTCTTATGGACGCCATAGTGGTTTTATACATACTTGAATTCAGAATTCTTTTCTGAGAAATTTGGTATGCCACATATGCCACCATATTAAGAACACGATAAGATGACAAAATTGAAGTTTTTCTTAATATCTGAAAATCGCGTAGTGCCATGAAAAGCACATTTGAGTGATACAGTATTTATGTACCCATAGTCAAGTTACAGTAAAATTTTGGAATGTATATGTTCCTCAGCAAATATCTCTTCGGTAACCGCTTGTGGCTTTCTTGAGAAGCTTGTTATGTGACAAAGTGGACTATTCTTTTTTGTTGTCGCGGGTGAATTTTCTAGTGCCGCGTGTAGGTGCTAGGTATTCCAGCATATTCTATATTCCGCGCTGTAGAACTAATATTCTTAGAAGGGCACCGCTGGTTCACATGTGCAAAAATTATAACAGCTTTGTGAATGATTAGTCTAATTGTTTATCTTTTCTTTTTGTGAACTGATGATGTATTGTGTGATCTAATTGTAGGCTATGTGTGTTATTGTTATTATTAATTATTGTAGTTGTATAATTTTCAGTATTTTTCGATTTATCTCTAATCATTGTCCTGTAAAGGTGCGCTGCTGGACAATAAAGATTATTATTATTATTATTATTGACGTGTCTTTGTCAATACGTACTGTTTATACCGGCGCTATTTCTTAAGTTATTTAAATAGGTTTCGGGGTGTCTGGGGGCGGGGTGTCCCGGACTTTTCTTACCCGGACTTTTCCTACCCGGACTATTCCTACCCGGACTTTTCTTACCCGGACTTTTCTTACCCGGACTTTTCTTACCCGGACTTTTCTTACCCGGACTTTTCTTACCCGGACTTTTCTTACCCGGACTTTTCTTATCCGGACTTTTCTTACCCGGAGTTTTCTTACCCGGACTTTTCTTACCCGGACTTTTCTTACCCGGACTTTTCTTACCCGGACTTTTCTTACCCGGACTTTTCTTACCCGGACTTTTCTTATCCGGACTTTTCTTACCCGGAGTTTTCTTACCCGGACTTTTCTTACCCGGACTTTTCTTATCCGGACTTTTCCTACCCGGACTTTTCTTACCAGGACTTTTCCTACCCGGACTTTTCCTACCCGGACTTTTCTTACTTCTTTTAACAAACTAAATAACGTTTTAAAAAGTCTCGCCATTTTCGTGGGGGCATTTTTCACAGCACTCCGTAATACGGTGACCTCGGCAAGGTTCTTCTGTCAATCGAATTGAAAGCGGCGATGAAGGTGTCACGTAACCCCAACGTTTCCAAAATTATAAACACCATTCACCTTGTTATTTAAGTCACTCCATAGATAAAAATCACAAGGGGTAAGATCCGGCAATCTTGGTGGTTATGATACTTCTGAATAGGTAGCAATTCGTCGCCGTTTATGTCTTATATCTAAATAGTTTCTCACAATTCGGGCATTATGTACAGCTGCTCCGTCTTGTTGGAACCTCATGTGTGAACCTCAGGTGCCAGTTCAGTTAAAAATACCGCAGTTAGAAAATATGTTTCATCGTACAATAATTTTTTTTTATTAAATTCTGAGTTTCCACCAATTTTGTTCAACAGATGGGTACAGATGAGTAGATATCACATTATTTCACAAAATGTCTTCCATGGCACCATGCGATTTACAGCAATTCTCGAAGTGTACAATTTTTAGTCAATTCTATTTATTATCTTATTGTATTTAAAACATGGCATGTGGCATACCAAATTACTCAGAAGAAATGATGAATCCAAACATGTATAAAACCAATATGGCGTCTATAAGAAAAACAACTTTCATTTGTTTCTGACGAATTCATTGGCGAAAAAAATTTGAAACTGATATAATCAAATTGGAGACAAAAAAAGTGCCTTTATAATGTTATTTTTTGAAAAAGTGCCTTTATAATGTTATTTTTTGATTAGATCACAAATAAAGAAGTTATGACCATAATTAAAAAATAACAATTTATGTTTTTTTTTTTTAAAATAGCTTGGGAGTCGTTTGGAATTCAACTGTTTTCTGAACAGATTATGACTACTTTGTCCATTTAACCCACTTTCTATCTCTAATAATAACAAAAGTATCCATACAATCCAACGTCCCGTGAGACACACTGTATAGTAACCTTCACAAAAGTTGTAGATTTCTTCTGAACCTACTACTTTTGTATTCGATACTTTTTGATTCTAAGACAAAAACTGATTATCTTGATAACTTATCTGAAGATTTCTTATTCTAATTTAATGGTTATAGCATTAGTGTAGAAATGAGAGACAGTTTCCATTGTATTTTTTTTCGTACAATTGAATGTCGTAATTGCAATTTTCATAAAAATTTAAACAAATAATGAACAATGGGGTATTCCGGTGTTTTTGAAATTGTCATTTTTTATAAAGTATGGGTGCTACTGTTTGCTACTTCACGAGTAAAATATCAAACATTGTTTTAAATTAAGAGAAATCGTTGTTTGAAGTTTGAATTAGGATTGGTCTTTGTGACGTCACAAAGACCGCTCAAAGTGAGCAACTTGACAACGTTGCTATATCTAGGGTGCACGTAGTAAATTGTTGTCTTCTGTTGTGTCAACGTTTAGAATCGCTCGTTTGTTGACACCTGCTTTGGTTATTGAGGTTATATCAAACACTTGTTCAAAATGTATAAACTCCAACGCCGACATTGTTCTGTGCCGGGCTATAACAGCAGTAGAACAGTAACTTCTGATTTTCTTTACATTGCCGACTAGCGAGATGAGAGATGTTTGGCTTCAAGTTTCAATGATCAAATCATCTCTCAAAAAAGGTACCTTTATTCGTTGTCAAACAACAGGGTCACCAACCGTCAACTTGGCCGATCAGCTGTTCGAGAGCTGTCCCCTGTTGCCACCGCTACTAGGGATCGGTAATCATCGTGTATTTCCGAGGGTGGTCGGTGAATTCAAACGAAATGCACTTTTAATTGCAATTATCTTATAGAAAAACTAAATCAAAAAGCTCATAGCTTAACTATATGAATCCTCATAAATTGTACAATAGGTTAAACCGAATATCTGCTTAAATTTTGACATGACCGGAATACCCTATTACTGAAAAATTCACTGTTGCAAAAGTCGTTTTTGAGTTTCTTTTTTTGACCATGTTGTTAAATAGGGACTATTATTTTTATTATTGTATCAATAAGTACATGTAAAACAACAAAAATGAGTCCCAGAAGAACTCTGTACGACGATTCCTCACTACAGAACTTCTCTTTAAAAAAAAATCTGATTTTGACGGAAAAAACTAAATATCTCAAAAAGTTCTTGTTTTTTTGTGTAATAAAAAATGTGTGCTTATTTAAAGTATAAAAAGGCACGCTTCTACAACATTTGTTTCGCCGGAAAACGAAATAATATACTTTGCACCCGCTTTCAACCCTCCCAAGTAAACACTATACCACCATATGACCTGCATTTATTTTTTTACGTCCACTATGAGCCCCTTTACCATTTCCAATGATAAAACCCCTATCTACAATATTAGTACCGGTTTTGGCTTATAATCAGTTAATTTTCCTGCACTATACTAAACACGAATAAATTTATTTTGGATATAACCGGTTTTGCACGCGAGATCCTCAACAAATTGT
Organism: Aphodius sticticus; assembly: GCA_963966075.1. Lineage (NCBI taxonomy): Eukaryota > Metazoa > Arthropoda > Insecta > Coleoptera > Scarabaeidae > Aphodius > Aphodius sticticus. Next base: position 73,107,705 of record OZ014509.1, read on the forward strand.
TGTTTTCTTTTTTAATACATACTGATTTCTTTGCTACACAAAAGAAGAAAACCGTATTTCTGATTTTTGTTACCATAGCAATTATATCGCGTCATTGTGCAATGGGGCGCATTTAAAACTCGACTACTTAAAATCAAAGAACGCAGTAAGTCCTTTAACAACATCCCCTAAACCGCTTACACGTGAATCCGTAGTAAAATTCGCTTCGAGTCCGGTATTTATAACCTGAAGTGCGCACGAAGCCACTCGACTTTTCCGGATTTGCCTTCCATGCATAGCAAATGGAAGACGCGCGGCCCTCCCTTTGCATAAAAACACGGTCGGCAGTCAATCTTTTAATTCTTTCAACAGCGCTAGCGCGCCCTCTCGAGTCCATTAATCGTATCAGCGCCCCGTACCAACCAAATACACCCTCCACCTCCGACGACGAGGTACTAGAGGGAATTTGTATTTAATTTCCTCGGTAATACCCCTGGATTTTTCATTCTACTGCTCAATTTGGTAGACCGTCGACGACGTTCCACCCCCTATACCCAACCACCCCCACACCACCTCGAATTCACCCCCTCAAACCCTTCGATAATTTACTGGGTTCTCGCTGCTCCATATCATCGAATAAGTAATTTAAATATCGAATTCTTTGCATTCGTGAGGCGGTACTTTGAAGGGGGTACGGGGGTAGTTTTGGGGATTCTTTGGGGATGAAATGGGGTGGTGTAGGGGTGGTGTAACGCTTTCAGCGTGGCCTACTTTGCAATTGCATAAAAATTAATTCGTCCTGGGATAAGAAGCGACGCCGCTGGTTTAACTGCTGACGGGGGTGCGAATTGGACGCCGGAATTGTTGCCGTTTCGCGCTTTCAATTTCACACCCTTGCGATTTTTACTGCTCGGGCCTCACTCGAGATGCGAATTAATAATTGACGTATAGGGAGTATCTGCGTTTGGATTCAATGTTTGCATTGTAGGGGTGGTTATTCCATACGTTTGGGGATTTGTTATTGTTCACTCAGCGGTATTACTTTTTTTAATTTTTGATTTGCGAATTCCTGAGAGAGATCTTTTAGAAAGGCTAAAATTAAATGGTTCTCTATTTTATATCTTATTTTTTGGCTTGAAATAGTCAAGCATCGATATTGTTTATTTAGGGGATGTTAGCCAGGAAGAAAAACGTTTTTCAGGGGAAGCTACCAACTTGTACGACTTTAGAAACGTTTGACGTGGGTTGTTTAATTTGTAGTACTTAGGAAATATCATAGTTTCCAGTGTTCTGCGAATTTGGTTTCATTACGAAATCAAAGCAGTGTCATAATGTCTGCATTATGACACTAAAGTATTTCTTGCAAATAAATTTTGAAAATCAATTTTGATTAGGTACATATCATACCATCAAAACAAAAGTTTAATACAATCCTCAAAAAAATTAGGGGAACACTTTTTTTGAAACCTTTAACTTTTTAAATAATAGTTCTAGGCAAATCAAATTTAGTATGCTTTGAGGGCATATATTTAACTCAAGAAAATTACAAAAACAATGTTACAACTCTTAGTTACTTCTAAGTTACACTTAAAAATGTAAATTAATAACGCAAAACAAAATGGAAATGACTGTCATGGTATCGATGACAGTCGGGTTTTCTGTGGATTGGTGAGGTTTAATACAGTGTATGCCCTCCACGAGCACAAATCATTTCCTCACATCTGCGGCGCACTAGTCCGCGAAGACATTCTTGGGGTATGCTTCCCAATTCTCAATCAGGGCTTGTGACAGTTCCTGTATGGTTCGCGGTGCACTAGGGCGCTTGCGAACACGTCGGTCAAGTTGATCCCACACGTGTTTAATGACGTGAATTCTGCGTTCTTGTAAAAAGTTTCTAATGATGCCCGCGGTATGTGGCTTTGCATTGTCCAGCATTAGGATGAAATTTTGACCGACGCCATATGCAGCAGGCACCACATGGTCCTCCAAGATGTTTTCGATGTAATTCATGGCATTTAGTCTACCAGGAACAACAACAAGATCAGTGCTGTTGCCTATACTGATTCCAGCCCAAATCATCACAGATCCACGACCAAATCTATCCACTTCCTGTATAGTAGCGGCTGCGTAGCGTACGCCAAAACGTCTATATACATATACTCGACCGTCGCAACGAGTTAACCGAAATCTGGACTCATCTGTAAACAGTACAGGTGTCCAGTGACGAAGTTGCCAATGTCTGTGATCCAGAGCAAACCTCATTCGCGTTGCTTTGTGATGCTGCGTAAGGCGCGGTGCGCGGACTGGTCTTCTAGGTTTCAGATTCGCTTCTTTTAATCTGTTTCTTACAGTTTGATCAGAGATTTCTATTACATGTGCTCGTCTTAGGTCGTTTAGGAGATCTCGTGCTGTGGCAGTACGCTGACGTAGAGAGGAAAGGACACGAAATCGGTCTTGATTTTGAGTAGTTTTTCGATTTCGACCTTGTCCAGCTCTTCAAACATATTGGCCAGTCTCCCGAAACCGATTCCATAAACGTTGAATAACAGAAGGGGAAACTCGAAGATCCTGATAACCTGTCGAATAGAGTGGCCATGCTGAATAATGGCGACAGCACGAGCAACTTGCACTTTCTAATCAACGAAAATTAACAACTGAATTCATTTGTCATAAGTGAATTCAAAGCATACTTTACATTTTTCTATTTTGTTTTGCGATATTAATTTATATTTTTAAGTGTAACTTAAAAGTAACTAAGAGTTGTAACATTGTTTTTGTAATTTTATTTAGTTAAATATATGCGCTTAAAGCATGTCAAATTTAATTTGCCTAGAACTATTATTTAAAAAGTTTCGAAAAAAGTGCAAATTGCAAAAAAGTGCAAAGTGCAAATCAAGAGCAGTTAATTAATGAAAGTTAAAAAATGAAATAATTTTTTTTTGTCATTGTCAGTTCTAAAAGCACGTCAACAATATTTAAAAGAAAAAAACGTAGTTTTCGAGATCTTCCCAAAAACGCTTTAAAACCTTGATTTCCAGACTCTTTATTTCGGAAACCATTACAGCTCAAGCCTTGAAAAGCAAATAGGTACTGGCAATGGAAGTATAATGGACAAAGGATGAAGTAATGAAAGCCTCTTTTGCTGAGTAGTACAAAATAAAACCCCAAACCTGGTCCTTTTAGGATATAGAGCAAAAATTAAGGACCAAGTATAGTGACGCGACCGCACCGTAATGACGTAGCGTAGAAAGATCAATGTACATAATTTCCACTCCGCGATTATAGTGACGCTCCGTAAACCGTAAAGTTCGTTCTCGACCGCAACGAATTTCATCTCCTGCGTGTTACGTTTAGCGTTTTCTGGCGTACGCGCGCGAATGGCGCCATCTGTACGTGTACCGGCGAGTGAATAGCAGTTTCCAGTAAGTTGTAGGTTAACTGATAGCATTTTGATAGTTTGTGGCAACGAGAACACTGAACGAGAACGACTTCAGAACGAATTGTTGCTGCAACAAGCCCTTCGACCATAATTTATTATATCAACCACGATCTACTACTGCTTAATACAATCAACAGTAACACTGACATGTGAGGTTATGTGTCTTTGTGTATATGTTACGGTTAAAGTGATAAATGTGGTTTGTATTAATAATTACCGGCTATTATTAATAATAACCGCATCATTTGGTCAATGTGATTAGAAACATAATCACATGGACCGGCTATTATTAATAATTTCCTAACAGGCACGGTAAATGTGATAAAAACGTTACTTTTTACAAAAGATCTTTTGTATACAGTCTTCAAAGAAGTTAGCTAAGTTATTTTGATTACTATGTAAGCTATTATATTTATTTACTCGATGCAAATCATCAGTACGGCTAGCCCAATGACAAAAAATTACGAATAATACAAAGCATTGATAATACAGAATGTTTTCTTTTGTCTCCCTTGTACTTTAGAAACTACTGGATATAACCCAAGGACGGCTCAATGACGAAAACGTAAAAAGAACATTTTATACAGAGTGTTCAAAAAAGTTAACCATTTTATTATCAATAACACCCATCTTATATTTAATGCATGTGGGTAGTTTTTTGTAAATGTACAATTGCAATTTATTAAGAAAATTACCAAATCCCAATTATCTTGAAATTTTGCGCATTTAATATTAATTTTTTCAATATTGTATTTTCATGCAAATACATGCAAGAATAGGCGACACTAGTTTACATAGATGTTTTTACATAGATGTTTTTACATAAATTGCACCGCATTGGTTCTGTTCCTAACACGGTATTTTTACTTTTGGTGTTTGACAATAAAGTACTACTTTATAAATAAAAGATTAAACATTGTAACAACTTGCCCCAATCTTCCCTACGTTAGGTTGTCCATTACCTATACCTACCGTAAGCATATCTAATATCTGACGGATATAATCTGTTTTATAGGGCGGTTATTATAAAAGTGTTTATCACCAACAAAAAAAAAAGACTTTTAAATACATTACTTATTTAGATATATGAAAAAATATAACAATAACAAAAACACAATAATTCTCAAGTCCAGGAATCAGATTAAAAAAATATATTCTTAATAAATAAAATTAACAGTAGGTAACTCAAATAAAATCAGTAAGTAACTCAATAAAATCACATTTGTGCAGTTACAAATCAAAAATTAACAATATTCATAGTAAATAATAAAATAAAAATAAAATACAGGTATAGTTCACATTTGTGTACAAAACAAAAGAGGATGACGTCCTATTGTTACAAACTTTATCTTGCTTTATTTTTACAATATAAATGGTGTAATTGTTGTACTACCACAAAAAAATAAAGGTCTAGAAGGACTTTTGTATTCAAAATTAAAAATAAAACATTTTTTAAAGTTTTGTATTAAAAAGATAATGAATAATAAGTTATAAATAAAAATAATTTTTCTTGCCACGAATTGCAAAATACAGAAGCACTATGTACGTATGCACTGGCAGAATAATACAAACCGAGTTTCTAATTTATTACTTACTTAGCTTTTAAGAATTGCGCATATAAGCATGACCCAAAGAGTTACACACTCGTGCATGCAATTAGTATGGATTGGCATTTTTAGTATCGTTTTGATAATCTTCCTTATTTTAGTCATGAGTAGTAACTAAATAAGTTAGTCAGGACTAACGTCACTAAAGGACCAACACTGAAAACCCAGTGAATAGGATCGTTGTGTGGCGATTATGTAGATACTAACAGAATTCCAAATCTGAGGCTCTATTATATTGTAGCATCACCTTCATGCAATATCGAATTGAAATATATCACATTGACCACGGCATGCTGGAAATTATTAATAATAGCCGGTTCAGGTGATAAATTCTTCACTTTAACCTCGCCACTTGGCTATTATTAATAATAACCGGTAATTATTTATTAATAATAACCTATTTACCACTATGACCGTAACATATATACTTCTCCGCTAGATGGCGCTCCATTAGTTTGAGATCATTGCGGCACTATAAATACTAATTTCGTCGTCCGGAACGGCATGCGGTGCGGCGTGTTACGGATTGCGTTTTTGCGGCACTACACTTGGTCCCTTCATCACTTTTCCAAAACTGTTATCCATCAGTATCAGAAAGGATACCACGAATTTTCCTGGTAAGTTTCCCAAACCTCTGCGTTAATTTTTAATATCTGGACGATAATCAATTATACCGATGGTGCATGTTATTCGCACCGCAACGGATTCCAGCCCATCGTAGATGGCTTGATGGATGGATAGATCAATTATGGCAAACCGTGCCATCGCATCAGTGCGCGCGAGCGTTAGCGTTCATAGGCAAAATAGGCTCAATACGTGGCACCAGTACGTGCTAGTATGCTACATAAGCGTGCCATGGATCGTGGCCATTTAGGCACGTCCTCGCAACGTTGCAACATTAAACGATCAATTATGTTCGCCATAGGTGCTCATTTATAATTTGATATCCGCGTGTCGAAGGTCCGCGCGTACGCGGTCAGCTTGTTAGCTCGCCAATTAATACTGGATGATATATTTGTCTGTTTATCCGTGCCGAACCGTCGGATACGCGTTCGGTTCGGCTGCAACAACTCGCCGCCCAACACGGAAGTGGGATCGATTCCGTGCGCCGCTGGTGCAAGTTGGAGTGTAACGCAGAGCTGGTGTATCAGAATACGCTAATTTGAACGTCGCTCACGACGGACGATGCCAGATCTAGCAACGCGTCAAACTGGCGGAAAATTGGACCAACAGACCTAAATTGGATGATTTTGTTGCGAGGAGCGGTTAGATAAACTTTTCGATTACATTTGCAGGTCCGCGGGGTGATGTTGCTAAAACTTTCGAATTAATTTGTTACTTGTTGGTTTGATTCGACGCGTCTGCTGATTAACATCAAATGGTTTGCGTGAAAATCCAAACGAAATAGTATGAATGATGGAATGATCTTGAATTCGTCATTGTAGCAAGTGTTGCCCCTCACGCACAGAAAAGTGATTATTTGGAACGAGAAAACATAATTTCTTGAATTTATTTACTAGATTCAAATGCATATTTACTTGGATGTAGAAAGTTAGGCATATACAAGAAATGCCACATACTCAATACATGTAAAATAATTTCTCAGATAAATGCTGTCAACAAATAAATTCTTTCTTTATAAGAACCAATATTGTATTGAAAGAAGTTTTCGTCCCAAAAATGTTAATTTCTCCAACGAAGTAATAGTAAATCCATCCAAGTGCGTAGTTACTTGATCCAAGAAAATATAACACATTTAATATAAGTAAGTATTGTTTACTGAATAAAAACCCACCAATTATTTAACTGAAGTGATTCTCACTTCTTTCAAGTAATCCCTTTCTCTCGAATAAATATGCGCACCGTGATATTGTCAAGGCTCGCGCGCCAGCGCGTGGTGCTGGCGCCGTAAAGGAGCCTAACCTAGTACGAAAACAACAACGAACTACCCGTAGGAGATGTGCCTTGTGATTTATTGGGGATGTGTATTGTGATTTATAGTGTACAATAAACGTTTCAACACGGAATAGTTTGATGTAACACACGCAACAGTTTAGAACGAGTAAGTAAATATAACATACCTATCTTGTTAAACGCATTTGTGCCAAGTCTTTAAAATTATTACATTAAGTAGCTAAAAATATTTACCGGGAATAAAAATATACACTTCATTGAAGACTGTTTACTTACTTCACCAGAGTAACCACTTTCTTAAATCTAGTAATTATTCCAAGAAATAAAATTTCTTGGTTGTAGTCAATAATCTCTCGCGTATATACAAACCTACCAACTACTTTAGCCAAGAAATTCTCTCTTCGTTCGAGAGATCACTTTTCTGTGTGCAGAATAGCCAATGAATATAATATTTTGAAAATGACAATCCAAAATAATAATGCGTTAAAGAAATAATGGCAATTAATTATTATTTAAAAAAATCTTAACTAGAAATGCTTAAATAGATAATAATATAAATAAATATTTACTTGTTGATGTGATTTTCGAAGGCACAGTCCTGTTTGACCGGAGCAGCAGTCGTCTGGTTCAGATACCTGGAAAGGTAAAGTCTGGAGTTAGAACAGTTTCGAGAGCTTGGAGCAGAGATAGGGAGGACGCTTAAGCAAACTTTACACATAAACAAAATTACGACCAGTATCGGCCGGTGCTGGGATATACAAGGATGTAGTACATCCGGCTTCACAAACTACGTATGCACCCTGCTAACTAAACTAAACACATATTAAACTAATAACTAGTGTCCCACCTGAGAACAGCTACGCAAAACTGACGCTAATCAGTAAAGGAAACCGTAGGTAAAGTCAATGTAAAAGAAATAGTATATTGATACTGTAGTTAATTCTTTTTCTTTTTGGTTTATAGGAGAAAGAAAATGTTTGTTCTGCAATTTTTCTAGATGTGGTTCCGGTTTTTGACAAAGGGCAATATGAAGAACTAAACCAAAAATTACAAAAATTGTATTTACAAGTTTGGGGAACATAGGTTCTCCGAATGGAATATGAAAATACAATTTGAATAGAATTATATGGGCTGAATATGGGTATGGTTTTCGCAAAAAGTACTTTCTGTACTTCCACCTGAAACGTTGGAAGTTTGCTCAAATATTTTTGAAACATTTACTGCGATTCTTTACACAGACAGAAAATGTTGCTTAATTCAAATACTTTGACTCAAAGATATCTGGTGTTTCAATAGAAATAAAGAAATATTTCTTTGCGAATAAAAATGCAAAATATTAGATCGGCAGAAAGAACGTTTATATGTGTCAAACAATTTATGTTTCATAGTTCAAATAATTATGATTGTATTGAGTTAAAGAATTATAATTTTTGAAATTATAAAGAATTGGTGGTTGAGTTAAAATGCGATATTTTAAGGTTGCGATAAATGGTTCTTTGATTAAAGAAATTTAAAAAGGTATTTAGACACATTAGAAGGTATCAAATACGAAATTAGAAACACTTTCGTACGATTTCTTTTTTAATCACGAGCTTTTTTTATCAAATTTATAAACCAAAAAATTAAAACAATACCAAAAGTAACAACAGAGTTTAACATTTCATTCATTTAAACATAACTCACCAAGAGAAAAGGCAAAAACAAAAATACCCATAGTATTACAAACAGGTATTTATTATCAAAACATTTACAACACCATCTAACATTTTTACTCCATGTTGCCTCTTTCATTTTCAATGCATAATATCAAAATTTTTTTAACTCCGTATGCACATTTCGGATCATTTCAAGAGTTGTTGTTTTGGATGCATGTATGTTACATGTATGTTAAACAGACTGCGACTTGAGTACAGTAATTTTGACACGCAAAAAAGGGTCAAATATGTTACTTGACTAGTGTTTCCTAGCAACGTCAACGAGACCACAACTATTAGTTTGACATAACCAACAATAGTTGCGCTAGTTGCGAATTAAGTCACCTCAATACGTTTACATTTTTAAAGCGTGGAGAATTTGAGAACTGCCGCTAGTACTGAGTTTGCTAGAAAGAATAATTGAAATTGTGTAAATACATGGCGACAATCATTACACTTCTCGGGAAACCGCTATCGTTTTTAATGAAAGGTACCCAAGGAAACAATTAAATTATTCAACAGTGGCGAAAGTCGTTAAAAGGCTTAATAAGCAAACTGGGTCCATTGACAAAAGGAAAAACGTATCGCTAAATAGAAGTGCAACAAATGAAGAAAATTCCCTGACGTTTTTTGTCCGTCGTGGCAGCCCCAAGAATGTATCTATCTCATAGACAATATAGAAAAAACTCATAGAAAAAACAGCAGGAATGTCAGAACGTTCGATTAGGAAAATCTTGAAAAAAAAACAAATTTAAAGCATACAAACCCCGTTTTGTTCATACATTACAAGATAGAGACCTAAATGCACGGTTGTATTTTTCTTTTTGGTTTCAAGGCTCCCAAGGATATTTGGAAATGTTGCAAACTTTCTTATCCGAATATTTGGACAATCTGCCTTTAGATATTCGGGGAAATATGCTCTTACAGCAAGATGGCGCACCCGTTCACTCAACAGTACCAGTGAGATTGTGGTTAGACGAAAGTTTTCCAAACCGATGGATAGGAAGACGTTCGAATAGCCCATGGCCTGCGAGGTCGCGCGACCATACCCCAATGGATTTTTTTCTTTGGGACATTTTAAAGCAACATGTGTACGCACAACGGCCCTTTAGAGACGTTCAACATCTCACAAATGTAATCGAAAATTGCATCCAAAACATAAATACTCAAATGCTCAGAAACGTGCATAAAGAGATAAACAAACGTACAATATTGTGCATTGAAAATGGAGGAGGCCACATTGAGTAAAATATTGCATTGTGATGCGTTGTTAATAACAAATTTCTGTTTTTTTTATTATTTTTAGTATTTTTTCCCAATTCCTTATTCATTAAAACAAAATGTTAGAATGTGTTATCTTTTTCATATTCAAAAAAAATAAATTCTTGTTTTTGTTGCTTGTTGCTTGAAAATTAAATGTTAGGGTGTGTTGTTTGGTTAGTTTCCTAATACAAATTTTTTTTTTAAATAAAATTTTTGCGTATCTTTAAAGATAAACTTACTTTAATCTTTAGTCATTTTTATAATTTTGTAACACCCGGTATACGAAAGCAGATAATTATATACCTTGAGGTTTGCATTTTAGGTTTAAGAGTACCTAATTTTTTACTGAAATAAAATTTTCTGAAAAATTGATAATAAAAATTGTACCCATTTGTGTCCAAGTTAGGGTAACAAAGTGGTTTGGTGACAAGTCTAGCAAAAAAATATAATTACGTAGGCAATATGCGCGCGTTATCTCGCAACAATATGCACATACGACTTATTAATAACATAACCACAATCTCTCGCGCCTTATCTCTTTTATTCCAGCGTAATCTCCATCAGTGTGTACAATTGGTTTAAGGGCCGCCATCGGTATAGCAAACAGCAAACCGTTGAGAGAATACGGGTGAGCGGCACATGTCCTCCATAATACGAGGGTTTCGGTATATGGGTTGGTCGACATCTGCATAATTGCCAGGGCGCATAATTTTATCTTATCTAGAATACACATGTGGCGCAAACAGTGTCCGGTTATGGACAATGCCGTCGAAACCGATGACGGTGTGTAAGCAATTATTGGTCGATGAGTGACGGGCATATGATGGGCGCAAATATTTGGTAATAATAGCGATCCCGTTATCTCCGAACGTGGACTACATAATGCCACACGTTCGCGCAATGCCACAGTTTTCGTAGTTTTCGCGAACAACACATCAATATTTGCATGCAGCTTGTTGGAGATTCGTATCAGAATTCGTAATGAATCGAATGGTATAACCGTTCGTAATGTAACCGTCGGTTATGATTTAACGATCGTTTAAGGCTCCCGTCTCAATTCAAATAGCGAACTGTACCAAACTTCTTTCCAAAGCTTCGTAATAAAAAAGTTACCAGATATAGATGGCGCTACTATAAACATGTCTGTTTTTATTTCGTATTCATTACATTTGACGTATGGTATAACCTAAAGAAATTAATGTATTGCTTTCTATTTGTACAAATATTCAAACTGGACTGTGTTTGAGTTTTCTAGTCGATGATATAGTACTGTCAATCGTCGCTATTGTAAACATGGTTGCCAACTCACTACAAACACGCACTCCAATACTCCAGAGTGCAAGGCTAGAGAAGTTCAGAAGAAAATAACTTGTGCTCTTATAGTTAACATTTAATTATATTTTATAATGTATTACAGCAGACAATAATCAGACTCAACTGCCATCGGAAAGCATTTCTATATTTGTAGTCCACACCAAAATTTGCATAAATAATTTTCATAAATATTGAAATTCCTTTCCGATGGCAGTTGCATAAGGACCTTCGGAATCGAATGGTAACGAGGATTTCACGATTGGCGCAATAATTATGACGTGGGTTATTTTCACGTTTTGGGGGTCGGAGACTGGAGCCTTAAGAACCATAGCGTATTCATAAACATAATTTGTAATGCATTGTTAGTTTATTAGGTTTTGACTATGTGTTTAACTATAATTAAAGAAATTGTAGCACGTAAAAACAATTTTCTTTTAAAAAGTTGAGCGATTAATTTTGTTTTTGGACCTCATCAGGCTCAGAAGGATATAATTTGTTGTTTATTTCCTTAGATTAAATAAGTAGGTACTTACTTTTACTATTATAAAAAGATATTGATATTTTACTGCAGAGTGAATTCATTTTGAAATTATTTCAAGTAGAAATTCGAATACAAACACCAGTCAAATTAATATTTTTCACGAGCACCTAATATGCGTTACACCTCGAGTATTGTACATAATTTTACCTACGACCGATAATTACAGATCCAATCGCTTACTTTAAATGAAGGAGAAATATTGCGACAGAAGTAGATGTATTAGGTTAGGTTAGTATATTTGACAGTTCAACAAAAATGTATTTTATCTATTGCTATTCGCGCGACATCTCTTTCAACTGTGGGGAACTGCATTTGAACTATTGTGACAAGAGGGAAATTATAATCAAATAGGAAAATATGGATCTACATTTGCGTTGTGATGACATTATGTCGTGCGTTAAAAACACAAAAGCACAACCAAAAGCACATGTTGGTTATAAGCGATATACGATTGAAGCAGTCCGTGACGTAAGAGATATTTATACATACCGTCGTATAAAAAAAAATATATAAAATAGCATAGAAACATAATTTGTATTTTAACATCATGGAAAATAATCAAATGTGTAGCAAATGGTGATATACAGATATATTTATATATTTATACATTTATTTAGTTATATCATGGAAAATGTTCGGTCGCATGTCTACCGTCAATTTACCATCGCAGTGGCGATATTACAAATCGAGCCATTTAAAATTATTTTAGCGGTTAAATTTCATCCAAAGTGACATAAACATGTTCTTAGATTATCATATGTCTTAAAACCAATCAGTTTGTTATTCTAAAAAATTTAGAAAATGGGCTAAAGTCCGATTTAAATTTCTGCACTATTTTTTTTTAGTTTTCGCATCAATTCTTGATTGTCGTATTCAACAATTTGTTGTGAATATTATTGGTATAGTAGGATTGTCGGAGGATGAGACGTGAGATTTTATATTAAATTTTCATAAATAAAAATTTGGTAGAGTTCATTAAAATTCGATAATTCAGTCAAATTTCAATCGATTTTAATAAACAAACGCGTATTAGTAAACGGAAATTTAAATGTGCTTTCAATAAAAAAAATAGAAATTAAATATTTCAGATAGAAACAGATTATTAAATCAATGTTAAAATTTAAAAAAAAAACTGAAAACAATTCAAAACATGAATATTTTTTACTGTAACTTTTTGTTTTTTTATCGTATCGAACCGATCTATACATCCTTTGCCTCCTTGTTGCCTCCTTCAATTGAATTTTTATTTTGGAAATCGAACACAAAATGGCGGAGTTATGAATTCTATTTGATCGAGATCGCTCGTACTGCATTAAAACTATTTAGCCAAGATTTGACAAATATTTTGATACTATTGATAGTATTGTCACAACATCAGCGTTTGCATCAATTTGCGATGGAAACATCGCATATCATACTAAATAGTATGATAAAGTTATGTGCCTGGCCACATCAGATTTTTTTGAAAAAAATCGAAATTTTAGGAGATTTTCGGAAATTTCTTCTATGCAATTATGTTCAGTTTCACTAGTTACACCCCTACAACTTACATCCAAACTTAATGGCTGCTTAACTCCTACACACAGTAAAGTAATTACTCGAAACAAGAAAGCGTAATTACTTGAACTTATTTACTAGAATCAAATGCATAATTACTTGGATGTAGAAAGTTAAGTATACCTATACAAGAAATGCCATCTACTCAATCTAAGTAATTCAGTTACTCAGATAAATGCTCTCGACAAATACACACTTTCTTCATAATAACCAATATTGTCTTGAAAGAAGTAATACAATTTATCGATCCAAAAATGTTAAATTTCTTCAACGAAGTACTTCTATATCCATTCCAGTGTGTAGTTACTTGATCCAAGAAAATATAAGATACATAAGGAAGTATTGTTTTCTTAAAAGTGTATGAATGGTACCAACTACCAATAGATGTCGCTTTAGTGGTTTGATCGTAAAATGTCATCATCTTTGGGTATATAAGCGCTGGATAACAGGTCCAATTAGTGATCTGTGGGTCTAATGTATCTTTGGTTGTTGTATTGCAAATGTATCTGACCGAGAAACGACAACAGCTCGACATTATGTGGCAGTACAAGCTCGCAAAATGCGATTGGGGCCAGTGTTACACAATGTCAGTCACCTATGATTGCCTATGATATTATAATCCCATGACTCACAAGGCTTGCTGCGCGGGATCGGATATTATTTGCTCAGATTTTTCCGTTTAGGGAGAAAAATAATGCTGGATTTTAATAGAAAACTTACGTTTTCAATCAATAAAATCCTAAGGCAAAAAGTATAACTCCTATAATTTCTATTGAAGACGCTAAAAATATTGGTTGCAAATAATAATATGCACTTCACTGAAGACTATTTACTTACTTCAATGGAGTAACAACATTCTTAATTCTAGTAATTATTCCAAGAAACAAAATTACATGGTTGAAGTCAATAATCTCTCGCGTATATACGAACCTACCAACCACTTCTTCCAAGTAATTCTCTCTTCGTTCGAGAGATCACTTTTCTGTGTGTAACGGCTCATTATTAACCAATCAGAATACAGAACCGACTTATTTAATCAGTCTCCAAGGCGATAATCAGCCATTAAGACTTGATGGGTCTTCCTGCAACTGGTCATAAGTCTCTTAAACAATATATCCAATTTATTTTTTTTGTAACAGTGTAATTTCTTTTTGCCATATATTAAACTATTGCTACTTTATTCTCCGTTCATAAAAACCGCCAAAATTTGAAAACGTCTCAAACTTTCAGTTTATATTCCCTTTTGTGAGGAACTTTGCGACCGCGTTTATGCCGGAGGGTTGTAAAATTAGAAGCGAAGTGCGCGCACGGCCGCGCTTTTTACATCAGTAAATTTATCGCACCTAATCCGGAAGTACGACGTCCTATAAAGTTTCATTACCGTTTTCAGGACGGGGCGGCCGATACAACCCCCGACCGACAGACGCTTTTACATCGATGGCGATGCCTCGACATTACAGCCGGCACGGCGAAGGGGGCGGGAGCCACCCCCTCTCCACTCGTTTCAAATATTTGTAAAAAGCACTGGATGATATTGGAGTAAACTTTACTACCCTTCAATGTTACGACCCTACGCTATTCATGGGCACGCTTTTGGATTAGCTTTATGAGCCTCGTGCTTCAAGCCTGGAGTGACTTATTGCGCTATACTAATTTTCCCGTTATTGGTCTCTCTACAATATGGCAATATGAAATGGAACATATGAATTATGATATTATACTAACTAGTGTGTGTTAAGTAAACTAAGTCAGGAAGCGAATGATTGAATTAATCCAGGTGAGGAAGATTCTAATAAAAAATACCTTAGCCTGGATTTGAACCAGAAACCTCCCAATTTACGGTCGGGAGCTCTCCCAGTTGAGCTACCAAGGCTACCCAGTCCAAATCTGGCATAATATTTGCAAGATTCGAAAGGGCGGATTAGAAAATTATAATTAAGGGAGGCTCCCCGAAAACAAATATATCTAATAATTTTTGGGGAAAACTAGGCCCGCAAACTCCCTCGATCATGACGCTGCGCGGAGATCCGCGGTCTTTGATTGGCATAATTTCTCCACTCAAAGCGGTTTGAAGTGCAAAAATGTCGAATAGCGTTGTATTCTATACATAAGTAGTTATTGCTGGATGAAACAGGAATAAAAAATATTTATATTTGCGCAAAAAGTGACTTGTGGAACTAAAATTATCGATTCAGCTCACAAATATGTCAATATTTTCTTTGCTATCAAATAAAAAGTGTATAACGTATTAGTCCAGTCAATTGGTGTTTTGGCCTGGAAAAAAATATGTATAGAAGTCTTTTTGGTTTCATTCTATTGTAATAAGTCAGATTACGATTTAAGTTTGTATTTAACAGACGCTCGCAGTCGCGCTGCAGTCGCGCCAGGATTACCGCGCAAGCTTCTAATGCTTTTGGCGCGAAAAGTCGGGGAAGAAGTAAACGGACAAGAAAAGGGTCTCTTTGGCGTCGGGCTTTGAAAGCAAACGGTCGTGCGTCAAGCGTACGCCCAAGCGTAGGGCCCCAATGGGGGCCAAGTTATAGAAACTGTGCTGTCTCGTGTTTCTTGTGCTCAACCGAAATAATAAGGTATTTATTTGTTGTCTGTACTTGCTGATTTGTCCATCCTGATTTGTCCGCCAAATTAAGAATATCATTGTTTTAGCATTAACATTCAATTTTCATGTAAGCAGTTCTGCATTGTTGTATATATTTTTGTTAATAGATTTTATTGTGGTTTTCTTCGGCATATTCATTGTAGAATAATATAAACCTGTCCCTTTTATAGTAAAGTATTTAGCCTTGCATATAGTGATTAATAATTAGTGAGTTCAAACTCCTCTGACAAAGTCTCAGAGAAAGAACTCAGCATTTGAAGCTTCCGTAAGAGAGAGATAATTAATTCACGCTACCGTAAGATTAATTAAGATTGCGTTGTTAAGTCAGTTAGCGTCGCCAAGCGTCGCTTGGGACGAGTTACCACCTTCAACAATGGTGTTAAGGTTAGGTAGTTGAGCAAAGTCCTAACAGGGGCCCCCTTCAGTTTAGACTTGATTAAAGTATAATAATAAATATTTTAGAAGGGGTCTCCGCCCCATTACACTATATGTTTTTTGGGGTGCTGAATCCGAATTTCAACTTTGCTACTACCCACGGATTTGGCTTCACAGCGAAAATGGCAAAAAAAACCTCAAAATTTTCGACCTTTCTTCATATTTTTGCGAAAAAGTCATAAAACTATACACTTTTCGACGTAGACCACTATATACAAAAATAAAGTACACTAAATTTCCTATAAAACACACCAATCAAGTGTATTTTTTTGGTTGAATGGTTTGACCGCTAGACCGTACTGAAAGAAGGCCAAATTTTCCTACTTTATGTAACGTACGTGTAATTACAAAACAGATTAGGTTCTGATAAAGCTACATTAAATTTCCTACAAATTGGATAACGTAATCAATTATTTTTGCCCAAACTGTGTGGCCGCTAGAAATTTTACGTCACATTACGCGAAACCGCTAAGTCAAGAACTCTTCACCCAAAATTCAGTAATACCTATCTTATTACTATTTATACAGTGAGCGCGTAAAGTATGGAAACACGACAAAATCTAATGAATGGTTTGCTATTTTAAAAATTCTTCGAACACGTCGATTTATAATTATCAAAATACACCTTATGTAATCAAATTAATTTTTACCTTTTCATTTTATCTTCAATTGTTGTTAACAGATGACGTCTTCCACATTTTTCTTAAATGACAACCCTATATTTTTTTAATGAATTTGACAGATCATTTAATTGTCTTAATGGTAACATAATATTTGTATGGCCTTACATAAGAAAATTTTCGAGAAAAAGACATATGAAGGTTATGAAATAAAAGTGACAAAATTTCGGGAACGCTTCGACCAAATTCGAAATTTTTTAATTAAGTATTTTGCAACCATGTGAAGTCACTGGCGTTATTATAGTTGATGCAACGTTTACAGTTTCTGAGAGATAACCGCAAACTTTTGAATTTGAAATACAACAGCCTGTATATTTTAACAGTCATCTGTTACAGTCATCATTACTTCACTACTCAGTTGGTTTATGAGGATTTTCAACCATTGACAAAAACACATTGTTTTAAATTTGATCGGTTTATTTTTTGCTGTTGTTATTTTTTGTTATCAAGTTTTTCTTTGTTAATTTTTACTTTTCGACCTTAGTAATAAAGGTTTTTGTTAATTTCTAGATGTTTTTGATATAATACTGTAACAAGCGTAGTAACATTGAATAGGCAATGGAAGACTGTAACAGAAAATGTCAAAATATACAGAGTATTCTATTTCAAATTCAAAAGTTTGAGGTTATATCTCAGAAACTGTAAACGTTGCATCAACGATAATAAAGCCAGTGACTTCACATGGTTGCAGAAAACTTAATTCCTAAATTTTGTTAAATTCGGTCGAGCCGTTCCGGAGATTTTGTCTCTTTTATTTCATATCCTTCAATTGTCTTTTTCTCGAAAATTTTCTTATGTAAGGCCATAAAAATATTATGCTACCATTAAGACTATTAAAAGATCTGTGAAATACACTAAAAAAATATAGGGTTATCATTTTAAAAAATGTCAATGACCTCATCTGTTAAAAACTATTGACGGTAAAAAAATTAATTTGATATCATAAGGTGTATTTTGACAATTATAAATCGACGTGTTCGAGGATTTTTTAAAATAGCAAACCGTTTTTGAAATTTTGTCATGTTTCCATACCTTACGCGCTCACTGTATATTAAAAACTATATAGTTGCTCTTCTTAATTGATACTTAATGTATTACGTATTTTTTTTGTAAAAGAAAAACATAAGCAAACATTCGGGCTCTTGACTTAGCGGTTTCGCTTAGCTTAATATGACCATAAATATCAACCAGTTCGTGCGGCTAAGTAGGAAAATTTTGCCTTTTTTCAGCACGCTCTAGCGGCCAAACAGTTCAACCAAAAATGCATTTCAGGGGTACTTTTAGAGGAAATTTAAGGTACTTTATTTTTGTATAGGATGGTCTACCTCGAAAAGTGCATACCTTCATCATTTTTTCGCAAAAGACTGAAAAAAGGTCGAACATATTTAGCTTTTTTGCGATTTTCGTTCGAAGTTACATCCGTGGGAAGCACCAAAGTTGAAATTCGGATTTAACACCTCAAAAAAACATAGAATGAGAGAAAAGAAAACTTCCTTCGGAAACGATTTGACTGGACTAATGACGCTGAATCCGAATATGGCATTTAAATGAAAAAAACTAATTAATTAATTCATTCATTCATGTCAGATTTGTATTTTGCGATCCCAAAACACCATAAAAAATCTAAAATTTTGCAGAAATTTCCTTTAATTATAATTATATGAAACGTCATTTGGGATCCACCATTTTTAATATTACAATATTTATGACAGATTTGGATTCAGCGTCTCAAAAACCAATAAAAAAATTTATATAGGTTAGATTTGGCCAAAAATTCCCATAATTTTCTGGGTTTATTATTTATACAAATTCATAATACCTACCCTCACATCAGGTATGAGCACTAGTATGACATTTTCCATATGGATTAAAGGAAAGGCGGACAAAGATGGACATTTCAACCCAAAATACTACGAGAAGATGCAATATACACTTCCTATTTTACAAATCTTTCCCCAAATTGTCGGAACTAGGCACAAGAAAATCCCTAGTTCAATATTGTCGTCACAACCTTTTCAAAGCTATATATAATGTATTTCTAATGTATTTAAATAATAACATATTTCAAAATGTAACTTGAATTCTTGAACAGTACATTTTAGACAAAATCATTTGCTTTAGATTACAGTCCAGCAACATTAGACTTGACTTCAGTTGAATAGAGAAATCTTCTTCATATTTGTTTTGATTTTCAAATTGGTTATCATCAAAACTGAAACCGAATAGACAATTCCACTAAAAACCATCGTCAAACAATAGTTTTGTTCTAATATACTCTCCGATCTAAAAAAGAAACTCAAATGGTCAACTTTTTGAAATCCCCTCGAGACCACCAAAGAAACTCCATCCAGAGGTCTGGATGGGCAACGGGGATAATCTGAACCCCCAGGCCACTCAATTCACCTTTTTTCCGCTTTTTTCGCGCCTGTCCACCGAGCCTTGCAAAGATAAAAGTCATCAGAACCGTCGGCTGAGAATTAGCGCGGCAGTTTTAGGGAAAGGGGACAGAGAGGACGGGAAAGGGAGGGGTGGCAAGGAAGAATTGGGATGAGCAGGAATAGACTCATGAGGGCTGTGGTCGATGGAGGGCATCCCGTGACAGATGTAACACGCGTCATTTCGCCCTGCACACGCATGCGGTTTTAAAAAAGGCGCTGACAAATCCGTTTTTTTTTCTGCTGGAGGGCGTCTGCCGGTGCGCCCCCATGCGGCCCTTGATGCCGAGGGTCACGCTCGAGTTCAGCCCGCGGCAGCAGCGTGGAGTTTACCGAATCACCGCACACGCCTAGCAGCGGTGATTGACTATATCGGGAAACGATTTACGTTTCGTAATTTTGGTGATTCCGCAGATCCGGTATAATGCTATGAGGAATATAATATTACAGGCTGTTATTCTATTATTCTTTTGTTCTTATTTTGAGAACACTGGAAACTTCGGATAAAGATAAAGAACTACATACTGTGTTCTATCTACTGTGTTCTTTCTCTAAAGTATTCGAAAACATAATAAAGAAAAGTTTACATGACTTTTTTACAACTTTTTCCCAAAACTTCTCGTGAGCAAGCCGCTATATTCTTTGATCTGGTCCCTGGTTCAAATCCAGGTTGTGACTGTAATTTTTGATTTATTTAAAATTTACATCCCGCCTGTATGTCACCATATTACTAACCTATAATTTATTCATACTTTTTTAGTGATCTTATAGTATTGTACAGGGTGCTCTATTTTAATGAATGTAGTCAAATAACATTGATAGTACGGCTGCACCCAGAAAATTTGTTATGCGAAGGTTGGAAGGTTTCGTGGAGACCAAACGATGGCGATTTGTACCGAAGATACCAATTTTAGAAACATCATAAGGAAATTGTGGTAGATGAGGGATTTTTGTTGAATTCCTTCGAATTTTTAACCTCATTAACGTCACCTTATTCAGCGTCACTGAGGGGAGTTAAAGCCAACCGGATGTTGTTGATGTTGGTATTAACTTGAGGAACAGCATAGAAACGTTCTTACAAAATATATTTGTTTTTATATGAGCATTACAAACACCTACTTTCCAGTTGTAGGTTCTAAAGTTGGTACCAACATAATCAATTTCCGATTCAAACCCGAACTTTGACAATACCGCCTTTATTTGTTTTGTATTTGTTTTATTTAATGATTTTTGATCATTCTAATTTCATTTCAGTCTATTTACAGACAGGTATCAAGTCATATTATGAATTCCACGATATTGGCAGAAAACTTTCATCAAATATGAAATGTGATTGATTTGCAGTTACATAATATATTCATAGTTTTTTCCCTACATTCAAAGAAAAAACAACCAGGAAATAACCAGGTTATTATGTCATAAACAGGAAATATAGAAGACATTTATTATAAAATGTCAATCAAATGGTGTTTTGACCAGAAAAAAAAATATAGAAGTTTTTTTCCTTCATTCTATATGTTTTTCTAGGGGTGCTGAAACCGAATTTCAACTTTGCTACTTCCCAGGGATATGGCTTCACAACGAAAATCGCGAAAAACCTCAACATTTTCGACTTTTCTTCAGCTATTTTCCAAAAAGTCATAAAACTGTGCACTTTTTGACGTAGACCACTATACACAAAAATAAAGTACACTAAATTTCGTATAAAAAGAACCCTCAAGTGCATTTTTTGGTTAAATGGTTTGCCGCTAGAGCGCGCTGAAAGAAGGCCAAATTTTCCTATTTTATGTAATGTGTGTGTAATTACAAAAAAGCTTAGATTCTGAGAAAACTACATTAAACTCCCTACAAATTGCACAACTTAATCAGTTATATATATTCGTTAATAAAACAACGGTTTATTTGTGAATGTTAAACTTTTGTATTTACAAGCGATCGATCAGTAGACCATCATCAGGCTAATCTAAAAGGCAAAACATAGACAATATAATTTATATAAGCTTATGGTACAACCAAGTCACTTACAGTCGAGCAGGTTAAAATTGTCAAAAACGGTGTGTGTGAAATCAACATGGAGCGGCGACATGCTATAGTGTACTGAAGACTCGTTTCATTGATACGGTTTGTGTGTTTGTGTGCTCATTAAATTTAGTGAATTCATTAATAATGTTGTGTCCATGTTTAATGTTGTTCTTTATTTCATATATTTCATAATAATCCATGATTTCTTTGATTTCTTCATATTATGTAGTAATATTATCTGCTGGGCAATATTAGTACAATGGTTATGTTCCATTAGATGCTTATTAAAGGTAGAAGTTTTTTGTTTTGTGTGTTCCTTATATCTTGTTTGTAAATTACGTCCCGTTTGACCTATGTATTGTGCATCACAATCTGAGCATAAAATTCTGTAAATTCCACTTTTTTCTATAACTGCTGTTTGATCTTTATTGTTGATTAGTGCTTTTCTATAGTATTTCTTGTGGTTGATGTTGTGTTCATATTATATCTGTTCAGGACGGACTTGATATTTTTATAAAATTTAGGATGGAAGGGTATGGATATATATCTCTGTTTTACTGTAATGTGGGGGTAGATTTTCTTAATTAAATGCTTTTCTTTGATTTTGTTATGTAATGCCTCTATTTCTGTTGACTTGAAACCATTGGTGTTCGCTATTTGTGTAATTGTACTATATTCTTGTTCAAAGTCTTCAGAAGAAAGAGGTGTGCATAGGAGTCTATTGATTGAGTGCTGAAATGCCATTGATTTTATGTTATGGGAGTGCTGGGATGATTTTTGGATAACAACGTCAGTGCTTGTTGGGTTTCGAAATATGTTTTATTTTAAGTGGTCGGTTGTCCCTGTGTATGGTCAAATCAAGAAAATTAATCTTACTGTTAGTTTCTTTTTCGTATGTAAACTTAAGTTTGGATAACCTGTTGATCTTATCCAGGAATTCTTCAATTTTATCTTCCTGATCATTCCACACACAGAACACATCGTCCACATATCTACCCCAGTATGAAATATATTTGCTCTCAGGTAATTTGAATATTTGATCTTCCAGATGGTCGACGAATATATTGTATATAATATATATATATATATATATATATATATATATATATATATATATATATATAATATATATAATATATCACTTTTTCGCAAAAACCTGAAAAAAGGTCGAAAATTTTGAGTTTTTTGCGATTTTCGTTGTGAAGCCACAACCGTGGCAAGTAGCAAAGTTGAAATTCGGATTCAGCACTCCAAAAAAAACATAGAATGAAAGAAAAAAAACTTCTATTTTTCTTCCTGGAAGAGGCATCCTCGGAAACGGTTTGACTGGACTAAATGTCTTTTACTTCTACTCGAGAAGGTGTATAGTGTATATATAAAACTTTTCTGTTGGTAAAGGATTAAAATATCATGTGGAAAAAACAAAAAACGAACTATGTATTATCAATGTCGGAAACAAAAGACTATAGCTAATTTTCACAACTAAGTTCCTCCCAAAAGGACACAGACTAGTCATTTTTTTAGTCATTTCTTATAGTAGCCGAATTCTTCTATAGCAACTTCAGATTGTGTACACCTGCATATTCATGTTATTAAGTTTTGAAGTATTTGGTAAGAAAAAGAATGTGTTATATGAATGCATATATACTTTAGGTAATGGAAATACATATATAATATATGATTACTATGAACTACAGTTCTAGATTGTCATTTCTAGATGAAAAATAAAAATATTATGATTGGGGTATATATGGACAACGAAATTAAACTAAATCTATTACAGCAATAGTTTAAGAAGATAATTAAGAATTTTTTACGTTATATACGGGCTCCTACATTTTTACAATCTGAAGCAAAGTGAGAAATTTATTGCTATTACTAAATTATGAAATTCGCTTTAAAAAAACAAGATATTTACTACTATATTGCCTTGTACTACAGCACAAAGCACAAGAGAAGAAAGTAGAATACCTTTTTCGTATGGTACTCTTGCATTCAGGATGATCTGACAAGCATCGAACAAATCTGTTTAAAAGTTACGATACACTCACATTTTCTAATTATTTTACTAATGATTGTCTAGTGTGTTAGGAATCGTATTGTTCGTTTACAAAATGTTTTTTTTTTATCAAAATAATAAATTTGAATTAAGTACCGCAACAATTCGAAAATATAACACTGTGCGGCGGCGACCACGTCAACTGTATGGAAATCGGCCCCTGCGGGCGCCGTAAAAATAATTGCCCGAGAAGAAACGCGCGCGTGCTGTTCGACGTTGGGCCGTTTTCCGGGCCGCCTAATTGGCGTACTGGAAATTCCGGGCGCGTTTCCGCGCGCTACGTGCGACTGTGGCGCCGCGCCGCGCGCCAGTAACCGCTCGGAAGCCATTTCGAACGAGTCCCGACTGGTATATTGCCCGTTGCACACGGTCTCCCCATGTACTGACCGGCAGAGGGCCGAAAACGTTGAGTTCGCCGAACCGCAAACGTTCAAATAATATTTTGCAAGTTAAATTTACTGGCAACCGTTATTATTGCGCTCGCTGCTGTAAAAAAAATGAGATGCGGCGACGTATAACAAAATTACGGTTGAAACTGTATTCGAGTATTCGTTGCTTTGTATTCGTTAATTGTTATTCGTTACTTTGTACTAAGCACACTGTGTTACTTCGTTTACTAAGCGCACGCTAAAAAGAAACGAGAAGAATTAGGCATAAGATACAAGAAAATCTACTGGCTTATTGGTAGGAAGTCGGCTTTGTCGACATATAATAAACTCCTACTTTACAAGCAGATGCTTAAACCTGTGTGGACCTATGGTATCCAACTGTGGGGCTGCACTAAGCCAAGCAATATCGCCATCATTCAACGGTTCCAAAATAAGGTGCTAAGAAACATCGTGGGTGCACCTTGGTATATAAGAAACAGAAATCTCCACAGGGATCTTGAGATGGAATTAGTAACCAACGAAATTGGAAAGTTTCCAGAGAATTATCAGAACAGACTTCTCCAGCACATGAATGTTGAGGCAATCGAGCTTCTTGACAATTGTGACAGTGTGCGAAGACTCAAAAGAACTAAACCATTTGAGTTGGTGAAGTGATGTTAAAAAAGCAGAGCGCAGTGTTATGTGAGTGATAGGTGAATAAAGCAGAGCAATGTGCAGTGTGTGAAGTGTAAAGCGTCAGCATCCAAACTAAATGTAACTTACACCAATGGAGAACACTTAATATCGAACATTTTTTATACGTAGCAATTTAGGTTAGATTAATATAGGTAGACAGTCATCAGACTAAGTGTTATACACAAGTACCTATGAGGTGTAATTAGTAATTAATAAAAAGAAAATTTTGTATTCGTTACTCTGAATTCGTTACTTTATATTCGTTACCTTGTATTCGCTAAAATAGCTTATGTAGCGAATACTTTCTCGATTAATGTGTTAGTCCAGTACATAAATACTTTATTTATGATGCTAATCTAATTAGCATGAATTATTTTTCCCCCTAACCAAGAATTGGGTCTAAACTAATCTAAACAAATCCTTTAATTAAGTTTCTTATTATCTAAGTTTTAAGTGCTTTACAAACGTGTGATTTCCTGAGACAAGGATTATTTGTATTAGGTGGCTTGGCTTAAAACCCCCAGAGTTCAGCACAATATAATATTAAACAAAACATTTACGAAGCCCCATCGCGTCCCCTCGCGAAATTTCTCTACCCTTTAACCGTCTAAACAACGAACAACGAACCCTCCCTACTTCCCCCACCTACGATCTCAAGGTCGGGAGCGTTCCTTTTCACGCTCCCCTCTAACCCTCGCCCACCCCCCTCTCCTTTTCAGCAGCGCCAACTTAGACGCCGCAATGGAAGGAAGGTCGTGTCGATTTCCCTAAACAAACACCCCTGGAAACAATTAAGACGCGGGAGAGCGGGCGTTAGTTTTAATAAATTGACAATTCGCCGGCTACCGCCGAACGAGGAGTGTGCTCGGTTCGCGCGAGATAAGCGGACAGGACCGGCGTTAAAGTTTTTACGCCCAATTGCTGAAACTTTAGGTAAACATAAGAATTGATGCAGATGCCAATATCACCTTATAGGTCAGCGTTTTGTACGACTATAAACTTATACGAAGATTTTAAATTGGACACCAAATTTACGTATTTTTGCTGTTCTCTTGGTGAGTATAAAAAACGTCAAACCATCAAAAGCTCGTTGGAAAGGTAATAACGTGCAGAATATGTGATAATTGTGTACGTACAATCGTGGCTATATAATATATCCGCACTTTTGACGTCGATTTTCCCGCAAATCTAGGGGCAAAAAAATTTGAAAAAATTCTGATGCTGTCCTTGATTTATGTACTACAACTCATAAAAACTACAAATCTGTATATGTCGGCGTTTACCCGACTTTTCCAAATTAAGAAGCGCTCTTTTTGCTCCGTAAATTTATTTGTTTAACTGTAGCAATAAATTACTCCGGAAATAATCCATAGATTTCAACGAATTAAAAAGTAAAATCACCTGCGGAATGCTAGCTTTCAATGTGCATTTTTGTAAAATGGTCCGATTAGTTGACCCACAAAAAGCTATATTATGCAATGCCAGCAATTCCGTTATTAGAAGAGCTAGCTAGGATGATGAAGTATCGATTATAAGCTAATAAATCATATGTTTAAAGTTTATTACAGAATCATTGTTTATCTTGTATTTTGCCTACAAAAGATCGTGTTGAAGCATCTCATGATCGCCGCAATTCACGCGGCGCTCTTCGGTTTTTGGTGTGGTGCGGGGAAACGGATCGACAGCGATGCTGCCGGTAGTGGGGGATCGAACGATGACTATAGGAGAACAGCGTTTACGGACACAATCTAAAGAAATTGTTATAATAGTTTCAATATCTATACAAAAAAATCGGGCACACTTTTTAAATATTTGTTCAGTTTATCAAGCAAACTTAATATGGTGTTTACCATTAATCGGAAAATCTGCTAACTCCATATTTTTCAAGTCCACGAAAACGGACTCACGGACGGATTCATTGACCGCTCTGACCGATCTGTGTAAAAATATTGTTTATGTTTATTTCGGTCCTAAAAATTAACAAATAGTCGGAATGCTATTAAATTCAAGGGATATGTATCGCAGTTAATAAGGATTATCTTGTTACAGCCTTATTATACCGGGTGGTTCAATTTCGAGGCTCACCATGAGGATCTCGCTTATTAGTGGAGATAGAGCCTATGTTTAAAATTGGCGAAGTTTCGTATCTTTGTGGTTGTCAATTATCTGAAAAGAAATTTAAGCTATCGTTATTAATTTTAAAGATATCCGCAAAAAACTGAAATGTAAATGAATCGTTTTTAATTTTTTATTCAAAGTCAAATGTAACTATACATTTGAAACAAAAACATTCCAACATGTTATACATTGCGGAAATGAGAAAAAACACGACTATCGGAAAATGCCAAAATTCAACATGGCGCCCATAAGAAATACAAAAGTTGGCCATGGTTACGCCGCCATCTTTGATGTTATTTCAAATTAAAAAATAACACTGCATTCCTTGTTAAAAAGTCGCTAGAAAATGTTTTTGTTTCAAATGTCTAGCTACGTTTGGTTTTGAATAAAAAATTAAAAACGATATCTTAACATTTGTGTTTTTTGCGGATATCTTTAAAATTAAAAATGATAGCTAAATTTCTTTTCAGATAATTTATCAGCACAAAAATACAAAACTTTGCCAAATAATAACATAGGCACTATCTCCACTAATAAGCGAGATCCCCATGGTGACCCTCGAAATTGAATCACCCGGTATAAAAACTGAAGAAAACAAAAAGCCAATCGATAGAAGAGAGTCTAAATGCAACCTAAACTAAAATTGTGGTAAGTTGTTTCGGAGAAAAAAATCAGAAAGACGACCGTTAATTTAGAAATGCAAAAATCGGGTACATTTTTTCACTTCTCTCCCGCTCATGTTTACACCGAGAAGCTAAAAGTTTTGATAGCCATACAATATTAGTTGAAAAGATTGAGGAATATGACACACTATTTAAATTTTTTCTGTTCAGTAGTTTTAGAGTTATGAGCTGTCAAACACAGCTCTCGAAACGAGAGATGGCAGAGAGATCACATAATATCAAAATTCTGCAAAAATTAAGACTTTAATTGTGTTAGCTAAAATTACTACCTTGACAAGTTATCGTTCTTTTTGTGTATTGATAATCAGCTGTCCGCGGTTCTCTTACTATCGACAGCACCGCTAACGACTCCGTTCCCCGCACCACACCAAAGACCGAAGAGCGTCGGAATTCACGCGGCGCATCAGCACGATCTTTTGTATGAAAAATGCAAGATAAACAATGATTATGTAATAAACTTTAAACATATGATTGGGTAGCCTACAGTCTATATTTCTTTATTCTAGCTCTTCTAATAACGGAATTGCTGGCATTGCAAAAGTATAGCTTTTTTTGGGTCAACCACTAATCCGATCATTGATAGATTTGCGAGAAAATCAACGTCAAAAAAGCGGACATAATATATGGCCAGGACAGTACATGTTTGGTACGAAATTACAAAATTTGCATTGAATAGTAAACTTCTTTTTAGTAACTATGTAGTAAAATCGTATAGTAGTGTATACGTTTAACGTCACGGTGAAGCGTCGCGCATTGTACAATTGGTTTAACTTATGTAAATTAATTTCTACTGACAAGTTGCAGCAAAATATTACAGAAATAAACTGGCATAAAGTAAACAAACAACAAAACTTTAAATGCTTTTGCTTGCACCAGGTTCTCTTGTCTCTTGTTACTTTAAAGAAATTTCTAGTTACTAAAACAAAAGTTTAGAAAAAGACTAAAGTAGTGTAGTGCAAAATAGCTTTCCCATCGTCAAGATATCGATTTTATTCAAAGAAAATACATACAAACCCGTAATATCTCAATGTGAATCGACCTTTATCGCTGGCCAATCCCAAACGGCAGGGATTTTCGTGGTTATTTTCGCGTTTTATGTACGCGTCCGATGGTCCCTTAAATTGGCGTTGGAGGCGCAATGGCAGGCCCATTCTAATTGAAATTTCGTCCGTCGGATAATTGAATACTGGCGCGTGTTCATCTAATTAATTATCAACGGGTCCGTAGACCGGTGTGGGCCAGCCCGAACCGGTTGGTCGACCAATTGGTCGTAAAACCGAGTCGGGATTACTGCAGACAATCCCTTGCCCGTCCTACAAAAGTGCGCTAGATCAGAGAGAGCTCTGTGCTTGTTTATAGCCGATAATCAAGAAATAAACGGTGGACGACGTTGCTGGAAAGACAACTGATTGGTGACTGTGCTATTATGTATTGAAAGTTAAGAAGTTGTTTTTGCGTGGTGGTTAACAAAACATGATGTCTCTAAAAAGGAAGACTATAAAAATCCATTCGAAATCCGTTCTTGCAGAATTTTACTGTAGGTTTACGCATAGCAAATAAGTAGAAAGAAATGTGAACGCAAAGTGAAATATTTGACAGTTTGCTTACTTTGGTGCTTGGCCAAAATGTGCATGAACTTCTGTCTGTGTCCTATAAAATAATAGATAAAGTACGGCTAACACAATAGTGGAAGCATTAGAAAGAATTAGTAGTTAATATATTCACCAGGTCTGACATTAACAACAAAATACATATGAGAAATTTTGTTTTGACCGGAAAATAATTATAAAATCTCGCAAAAGTTGGTAATAAATTTTTGGTGTTTCTTTGTCGACGCATAATCATCAAGAACCAATACAAATAGAGTTTCTTTCACGTCAATGCGTATAGGAATTTTTGAGCGTCATGTCGCGGCTTACTGCCACTTGTCGTGAAAAATACCATATAAAGAAAATCATCATTAGAAGGAAAATTAGATATCTAGTCTTTATATTGAATTAGAAGTAATATAAACCTACGTGTTTTGCGAGGCGAAAGCAGATGGCAGGTACTGATTCCTCTGAAGCATTTTAATACTTATTACTGACTACCAGTTTTTTGTTTTTAAATAAACTACTGTGTGTCTCCAGATAGACTTTATTATACATATAATGCACCTACACACTTCATTTTTTAAAACGGAGTTAAAAAAATTAGAAAATACGGAAAATCTTGCTAGAACAGAATTTATTACGTAAAAAAATTCTTGCATGAAAAGTTTTTGTCTTTCATGTTTTTCTAAAACATCAGAACAATTAGTCTCAAACATAAATAGATTTTTCTACTATTTTTACTTTATCATACGCAGTATGTAAAGTATTGTAATCATGCCAAAAAAAAATGTTGAGATTTTAGCGGAAATATGTCTTTTTGGGTCCCCTGAACATTTTTGACCAAGGTACAAAAAATGTCTGTGTGTGTGTGTGTGTGTGCGTGTGTGTGTGCGTGTGTGTGTGTGTGTATGTGTGTGTGTACCCGTTTTTTGTGGCGACGATTCCGGAGAAACTACCAAAGGTATCGGGACGAAATTTTATATTTAGAAGTTTCATAACAAACTTAGAGCTGAAAAGCTTTCTGTTGAAGAGGGTCCAAAGGAACTGGAGGTTTAGTCTTAGCATTTTTCAAAGATTTTGCAAATAAGCCGCCATTTCTGGAATTTCGTCGAAATAATTAAATAATAAATTAAAGATGAGGAAATTCTGAATAATTTATCACTATGACATTTTTTGGTACAATCAATAGTTTAGCTGCATGAGCAAATTCTATTCCTACGAGATCGGTCGTACTGCCTGAAAACTAGTAGCCAGGATTTGTCAGATTTTTTTATGCTAATGACAGTAGGTAGTCTTGGCGTCAAACGCTAATGTTTTGACAATAACTTCTGTCAATATAAGCTGCGTTCGCATATTGCATTACACTTTTTACACCCAATAACACGTAAGTGTCATTTGGACGGTGTACGCGGTGTCAACGGAGTACAATATCCGAACGCAGCTTTAATCGACATATCTGTCTAGTTCTAGTAGTTTTATTTTAATGCAGACATGGCCGATCACGATCAAATAGAGTCTCATGCAGCTAAACTATTAATTTTATATATATAGTATGATAAAGTCATGTGCCTGGCCACATCAGATTTTTTATTTTTATTACTGAAATACAGGTTAAAGTTAACACTAGCAATAGCGTATTATCAAATGTTAACTAAGAACACACGATAAAACAATAGATAAAACGTAACTGATTCATATAAACTATAGGTAAAACTACGAGAGCTGAACGTGAGTCATCGCCTCAAAACGTAAGAACAGACGCATGAAAAGGCACTCTGTTTCTATCTAACGCACGGGAATGGTCTGTAACGTATCAGCAAAATAACAGCTGGAATCGATGACTCACGTTCAGCTCTCGTAGTTTTACCTATAATCAAATTTTATAGGTATCTGAGCACCAGACTAAATTTAAAACATTTTTTCCTTAGAACATTTCGCATTGAATTGTGAAAAACTGATAGTTTAAAGCCAATTTGTACTATACGGAACGTCACGTTACGTCAGAGAACGGCAACGTCACGTCAAAATATTGTTAATTGCAGTTTGTATGGTAACGTTCACACTATACGGAACGTCATGGACCGTCAAGGGCACCGACCGTCAAGAAAAGAATAGTCTCGAAAGGGATATTTTGACGTGACGTTGCCTATCTATTCTGAAAATTTGAAGGTGTCGACAGCAACATGTTAATACAAAAATATACAGAAATAGATATAGATTTGAATATGAGATGATTCAATAACCAAGTGTTCCACTCACTCACTATCAGAATTACAATACAGTGCATTATATGTACATTATCCAAAATTAACGCAATCTTTGTTATGTTTGATAATATTATCTCATTCAATTCTTGACCTTTAGTGATTTATATTTGACGTACTTTGATTTTAATTGCAACATTAATTGCAGATCAATTAAAAATTAGGTTAATTATCTATATTTACTATGTTTACTTCTATATTTACTGAATTGAAATGACATGACCATTTTTAATAGATTCTATTAGGTAGTCTAT
The DNA here is from genome assembly GCA_963966075.1 of Aphodius sticticus. Classification (NCBI taxonomy): domain Eukaryota; kingdom Metazoa; phylum Arthropoda; class Insecta; order Coleoptera; family Scarabaeidae; genus Aphodius; species Aphodius sticticus. Next base: position 73,139,236 of record OZ014509.1, read on the forward strand.
ATAAAAGTCCGGACTCAAAAGATTGTTGTCGAATGAATTTAAGTCCTTTTGGCAATTTTGTCAGCTTATTGTCAAAACTTCCTAAGGGTTTCAAACTAAACTTCAAAATTTGTACTTTTATATAAAAAGAAAACAGCGATAGTCAAAACGTTTGACATAAATTCCAATATCAATCGTAGTTATAGGTACTAAAATATATCGGTCGACGAAGCCACCGAAATATTGTCAGCAAGACTCGAGGACGTATAGGGTGTAGCAGGCGTTTCTTTGATCTAAATCGTCTTGCTCATGGATATAGACTTTTAATGACGTTTCCTGAAAGTTTCCTCTCATACCTTTATGTTGGCCCATAAATTGGTATATAAAAATTCTTTGCATCAAAACAAATACCACAAAACACGCCAGAACACCATAAATCCGAATCACACTTCTGGATTAGGTACTTTTAAAAATGGTTTTACTCATTTGTGTATCCTAATTAATAAAAATTGAGGGGGTTTAGTTCTGATGACCTACCTGGCCCTGCAATTGGAATACCATGGAGGTTCCGATAGTACGCCGAAATAACATACGTGAGAAGTTAAGTTCCCAAGACAAGTAGTGGTCATACATCTTCCAAACTTACCCTGAACAGCGTGTAACCCCTTGTTCCTATCGGCCTCCCTTTTTGTCTGCAGCGTCCTAAAGCTTGCGCGACTTTAAAGGAACAAAAGGCAATTACCGACGGGTTTCGTCGCAATTAATTGCGTGTCAGCTTTTTTCTTCCGGCGCGTAAACTCCGCGTGATTTAGTGACCCCAAAGGTTCGCCACCGTTCGCCGGCCATGACACGGGGTAAACCGAGAGTTGGTCGTTTTTTCAGGCCGCCGAAAACCGCAGCGTTGTCGTTTCACTTTCACCCCTCTCTCCCAGCTCGGTTGTGTGTCGCGGTTTCAAACTTTGGAATGCACCCTCAACCAGCCGCCGCGCCCTCTGGATTAAGTTCATTTAAACTGCACAATTTGATCTCTGCCAGAACCTCTTCCCTTCGCTTCGTGGCGCTGGTATAATGAATTGCGAGATCTCTTCCGCTATTCAACTCCGCTTAAGTTAATACGAATCACAGGGCGGTATTAGAATGTCGAGGGCCATTAGTTTAATAGACGATAAAAGATTGAAAATTGAAAACGCATTCAGTGTGCTTTTAAGCTCCATTGTCTTGTGTAATTTGCAAGTAGTTTTGTTATTTTTTATGGAGTCTTCATGTCGGTCTACGAGAAATAAAGTAGGAGTAGATTTGTTAGTAGACTATGGTCAATAATTTAAATAGCCGGGGGTTAATTGTCATCAATCATTTATGACATCATCGACACTGTTTTTGATAAAAAAAATGTATGGCCTAACAAAAAAGTTTCGAGAAAAAGATATTGAAAATTGGGGTAAATTTGTTTGTTTTTGGAAAACGAATAGGCGTTTGCGATTGATTTATTTGCGCTGAATACGAATCCGAGCATGAAAGTTGGATATCGCGTTAGGTTGTGTTTCTTGTCGTTTCTATTATGGAGGCGTCCGTACACCATTTAAAGATACGCTGTAATAAATTTCGTATTCAATTCACAAAATCTATGTAATCGACATCTTTTCTTTACTGTACGAAAACTTTTAAGAGATTAAGTAAGTACGTAGGCTTTCACGGCCAGAATCATTTAGAAAATAAACTGCTTCCGGGTTATGCCGTGTGTCAAGATTTGTAAATGCTGACGTTTCGCGAACCATGTTGCTCGCTTCTTCAAAGCTAATTGAATGCTGAAGACCTACCAAGAAAATCAAATTCACGATGGAAATAGAAGAGGATAATCAGCTGCCATTCTTGGATGTGCTGGTATACAGAACGTCAACGGGTACGCGTGGACATACAGTCTACCGTAAGAAGACACATACCGATCGGTACTTAAACGCCAAATCACACCACCATCCCCAACAGAAGAGAAGTATTATTAACACTCTGTTCAACAGAGCCGAGAAGGTGTGCGACTCCAGCACCTTGGACGACGAACAGAAACACTTGGAGTGGGCCCTACGTCAGAATGGATACACCAAGTCTGACATACGGGGTGTCACACAAAGAAACCCGCAAGTCTCAGAGGAGCGGCAAGAGTCAAAGGGGTTCGCTTGCTTAACATACGTAAGTGGGGTATCAGAACGAATCGGTAGATTACTGAAGAAATCGGGCATCACGGTAAGGTACAGAGCACCAGCAAATATAAAGGATCTTTAGCCTAACCCAAAGGATATCACACCACCCCTGAAGAACGAAGGGTATACAAGATAACATGTGAGCGTGTAACATGCCATGTAGGACAGACAGGACGAAGTATCGAATGTCGAGTCAAGGAGCACAGTAGAGACACCCGGCTACGCAAGATTCAACAGTCCGCTGTTGCTCAACACTGCCACGAGTCGGGACACACAATGAATTTCGATGACGTGAAGATGTTGGCAAGGGTGGGTAATTATCATCGAAGGCTTATTAGAGAAGCCGTCGCAATTTACATACATCCTGACAACATCAATCGCGAGGACGGTACAGACATTAGTAGGGTCTGGAAATCAATCCTAACGCGGTCAGGTGGAAAAGCACATGGGAGCGGTAGCTCCAGATGTGCGCAGTGAGGTGTAAATTTATGTATATAATGGAGATTTTCTTGGTAGGTCTTCAGTATTGAATTAGCTTTGAAGAAGCGAGCAACATGGTTCGCGAAACGTCAGCATTTACAAATCTTGACACACGGCATAACCCGGAAGCAGTTTATTTTTTAAGAGATTATTAACGTCAGCTATTACGTACTTGATAATATTTTCGTTGAAATTAGTGCAAAAACTGATTTCTTTTGTAACTAGATATATCATTTGTAAAGTTGGACATTAATGGGAAAAATGTTTATTGTTAACTTTCCAGTAAACATAATTCTTCGTAAAAGCTTTTGGATTGTAAAAACCTAAAATGCAAATATTAGAATGTAATTGGCTTCTTGCTTGTACCGGGTGTCACCAAAACTACGAAAAACTCTTAAGGGTAAAGTATCTTTATGTTCAAAACTATGCAAAAACGGTATTCGAAATTTTTGTTTAGAAGTATTAGAGGTCATCACGAATTTATAATCACCACCTGCATTGCATATACCGCGTGTTGTTATTAACAATTAACATTCTTATTATAAATTTCTCAGAAACTTTTTATTCTTTATAAAATTGTCTGGATTGTCTGAAACCTAAATTACAAATATTATTATTATGTGTTTTTGTATGCTCAGAGCTATGCAAACATGGAATCTGAAAAAAGTATTGAAAATATTAGAAGTTTGTAAATACCAAATTATAATCAACTTCTCCGTTGCATTATACTGTGGTGCCAAAAAGATGAAGATTACAAAAGTAAAGTAAAGTACCTAAATGTCACCTTCATAGCTATGCAAAAATATTTGGAAAAGTATTTCAAAATATTAGAAGGCATTAAATATGAAATTATAGTCACCTTCGACATTCCATATAACGGGTGTGCATGCAACGACGAAGGAGATTATGATTTCGTATTTAATGCCCTCCAATAATTCTAAACGTTTTCAACATTAGCATTTTAGGTTTGAGTCAAGCTTTCACGAAGAATAAAATTTTCTGAAAAGTTATTCATAAAAATTTGTCCCATTAGTCTTCAACATGCCGAACACGGTATTTGACTGTAATTTTATTTTGTAGTGTCTTGAATTTCTCATTTACGTGTACTGTACGTTGGTTCTACTGTTCGGCCGTGTAACAAAGTATGAGTCGGTCGAAAAAAAAATTTATGTAAGTAATTTTGTAGTAAATTGTATCCTCCCAAACATTCAATAAGAAACTTAGGAATCCCAAGTCCACACTCCTAAAAAATATTAAAACTTTCCAACCTGTTGCACCAAAACATGGACTATAAAGACCTTACACGTAATTTAAAATAACAAACAAAAAATAAGGTCCAATGCATTGCATCAAACCCTGTCGCCAACTAATGGCGACACACACACAGTGCGTTAGTTATGTGATAATTTCCTCGTCCCATTTGATAAGGGCATCCCGTCCGTCCCAGTCTATTCCGCGTCCTCATCCAGTGGCGTCCACTGAGCGCAGTTTAAACTCCGGCTAATTCGCCCCTAATTCCGTACAAACAAGCTTAATTTCGGTAAACAGGACGAGAGAATGCCCGCTTATTTCTCACAGCGCAACACAGCGCGGGCGGTCGTGTACTGTACTACTATGCTAGGAGGGAAGATGCGGACTCTTGCTGGCCGCGCGGTTAATCCTGGAGGACGCGGGGCGAAGGAAAGGGCAAGTAAAAGACCCGACCGCCGCCTCGCCACTTTAGCCCCGCAGATTTAACAAAATTATCGCCGACCCCGGCTCTAGAACTATACCCTCCATGCCATAGCAAGTTGATGAACGCACGAGAGTATCAGGACCGACTTAAGGTGTGCGCCTTACCTTCTAGTGTAAGAATTCTTGCGTAACAAAAATACTAGCAGGAAGCCGACAATCCCAGGTCACGTGGAACAGTCCTCCGTAGCTGTATTGTGATGTTTCCTACTCGCAAATATCATTTCTTAATTTGTTATAAATAAAAAACCTCAAAAAATCGTTTTCCGTTTTTCTAAAAACTGAACCAATTTTGTTGCTTTCAACAGACGCATTGTAGAGAATGAAAAGACGAAATAAACGAACCCTGCACGGACTCGATTGAATTAATATTAACGGAGGAAATTCGGAAAAACCGCAAAAATCTGCGCTTTTTTTAAAAAATTCATAACTCCGCCATTTTCAAAGTTTGTAGCGGAGGCTCTTCGCGTGAAAGTAGCGATTGATGGGTACTTTGAGTGTGGACAACCCAGGCGTTGTCCGATGATTAGTTTTCGCAGAATTGCGATTTGAATATTTGTATGCAGAATGATTCGGCGAGTCTGGATGCGTCGGAGGTGGTCCAAATTAAATTTTTCGTATTTCGAAAATGGAAGTATTGTGCTACGAAACGTCTATGCTGATTTTGCGCAAAAACGTTGAGAAATAGGTGAAAAATGCTTGCAAACGTGACCGAAAACTGCCGCGCGCTCCAAACCGGTCGAGTAGTGGGGGTACGCGGTCGACGCGGAGAAGCGCGTATCTATAACAATGCCATAAGCGCGCTGCGCGTTTCCCATCTAATCGCACACTTCCCCCATCGCTCGACCAATCTAGCGGGCGCGGGCGTTTTCGCTCATGTTCTCAGTAGTTTTTTTCACTTAAACGGGTCTTACCGAAAAATCAGAATAGACGTTTTGTTGCTGTTCACGTCTAGTTTCTAAATCCGTTTTTTAAATTGCAATCGGACGACCTCAAACGTATTCAGCTCTCCGCAAAAATATTGCCAAATAAAATTCAAATGAGGATTATACGAAAACTATTAATCCGACCGAATCCAGGTTTTGTACACTTAAAGTACATGTGAATAGCTATCACTGTGCAAAGTTTCAGCTTAATATTATAAAAATGGCGGAGTTATGAATTTTTTAAAAAAAGCAAAACCTTCCGGTTTTTTTCATCTTTTCTCCGGTTCTGATTATCCGATCGGCTCGTTTGACCTGTCATTCTCTTCGTAATTTAAATCTCTACAGTTCATCCCTTTGCACCATTAAGATTGCTTCAATAGTTTTCCTTTTACAATAAAAAAAGTAAAAAAACGCGATTTTTTTGTTGATAATTGTATATAAAAAATAAAAAAATGGCATTTTCGAGTAGGAAACTTAGTGGGAGTATACTACGGACTGTCCTGCACAGGATGGCACAGGCGGCCTCCCGCTAGTCTTTATATCAAAAAAAGCAATCATTTGTAGCTCTATTGCTTGGCCTAAATATACGAAACGTCATGTCACGTCAGAGAAGGCCAACGTCATATAAATTCTGCTATGAATTCTATGCTATAGAATTCCGTTTTTATGGCTAGCTAGCGACTTAATTAAGGCAAGAAATGGATGATTTGGGTATTTTATTTAGTATTAGACTAGTTAAGTAAGAAAAAACTAAATAAGCTTAATATTAATCGTACTTACATATAAATTCTATTGTAATGGTGGTATAAAGGAACTTACCTAAAAATAAAGAAAAGCATAGTTAGTAAGATACACATACAATCATAATATGATAATATAAAAGGCAAAAAAGGCACTATGGTTATGCAAAAGCGTAATTATACGAAAAACTAGAAACCCGGCGCCTCCACCCAAAATAAACATGAGATTATTTCAATAACCAGCCTTTGCAATTGTGAGTTTTCTTTACCATTTCAAAGTATTAATAATTTGAAACAAGAATCCGTAGGATTTAAGTAAGTTTTTGTGATAATTTAACCTATAAAAAAGCAGATTTCACAATATAACTCTAGATGATTTGAAACAGACTATTACAAATCTGAAAACATTGAGGGCGTCATACATAAAACACATTATATCTTTATCCATACGTTTAATAATCATTTATATTATCTCGCATTAAATCAGCTTTACGTACGGCGGGTATTACGTTCAGTTTTCCCGTTAGACCATACATAACTTCACCCGTATATGCCATACCGTAGATACGTGTAAGGGTAGGTCTCGGTATAACAAAAGAAAGTGAAGAGAGGATGTGATATAGTGGAGAGGGTAATAAAAATCCGAAACAAACGGGCGCCCCGTTGCCTTTCCCCGTGCATTACTGCACGTGAGAGGCTCCAGACATGACGACGACATACACGCAAACTGACGGCGCGGCGGCAGCCCAGACTCTTCTCTCTTCAGCCCCGCGCCAGTGGTGCTCGCGAATGCGGGGATTTTAACTTCCAGGCCAGTCTCTTACTCCGGACGCATGAAATATGCACATCGTTACATGATGCAGAAATACAACTCCGGTTCCATGGCCTCTGCTACATTAATAAAGACGTTACCTCACATAACTTAAGAGGAAATCTTTTGCAGGCTGTTGTAATGGAGCCAATGAAGGTTTTTATTGTAGATCAACGCTGAGAATTGGTGGATATTTTCTGTTTAGTGTGCTGAATAATATAATAAACGTCCTTATGTCTTCATCATAGTTATTTAAGTGTAAAATTATGGAGAACACCCTCAAGAGTGGAATTTAGAGGTTGTTTGATATGGAGGATGCTGAATCAAAATCAGACATTGAAATTGCAAAATTCATAATGGCGGATGAGAAAATGAAGATAATTATTAAAGGAATATCAGTAAAACTTGGTTTAGAAAGATTTTAAGCACGCTGAATTCGACTTGATGTAAAACTTACTTAATTGAGAGTATTAATTTACTTGTGTAACAGCAATTTGATCCTGAGGAATGTGGCATGATATTTGAATCGGTCGGTTCGAAAACAAAAGTCCAAAAAGTGAGTTCTGAGAAAATTAACAAAATAATGTTGTCGGTGCAATATCTTGAGAAGTATAGCAGTTAGCTATTTTGTGCCAACAAACAAAATATAAAGTAGTTCACAGAGAATTAAATGTATTACATATTTTATTTATATTTGCTTTAAAAGCAGATTTATGATTAAAATAATCATCATGGACTTGTACTGTTTTTGAACTCGACGGAAAAACAGCGTACATTTTTAATAATATTTATTTATTTAAAGCTTTTAAATAATATTTTTATTATGATGTATACGGTTTTTGGGGTTTTGATTCCAAACCCGTTGTTATATTTTTTTAATTCAAAATGGTGGATTCAATATTGCGACTAGAAAATTTAGAAAGATGTCGGGTGCTTATGTAACTTATTTGCTGTCATATTTGAAGATCCTAGACTCCGAATCCATTGTCCAATTTTCAAAATTCAAAATGGCGGAATCAATATGGAAATTGATGGAAATTGTAAAAAAATGTTGGATTTGCATGAAGCTTATTTCTCGTAATATTGGAAGATTGATAATTAAAAATGTCATGTCAGATTTTCAAAATAAATTCAAAATGGCGGATTATACATGGCTAGTCAAAATTATCGGAACACTTTAGTCATTCTTCAACCGTAACGAATTTCAAAGAAAAATTCAAAACAAAAAATTTTTGGTTTTAAACAAGCTATCGTCCAAATATATCTTCAGTACACAGGTTGTTCATTTTATTCTGGAAATTTCTTTTTCTAAAAGAGTATATTTAACATTTTTTAATTCCAAGATTAATTCTAAAAGTTTTTGTAAGAATCATTTTTTTATAAACTGCATCATCTTTGAGTTATGAGCAATTAATCAATCATTAATGGATAAAAAATAAATAAAATAAGAAAAATTAACTAAACTATGAAATAGACTTAAATTAAATGTTCAAGCTCACAAATTAAAAGAAATGTGCACGTATGTGGGAAAATATTCTTAATTTGAAGCCCAGGAGTTTTGATTAATTGCGTATAACTAAAAAATGATAATATTATATTAAAAAAATTCATTTCTACAACAGAATTAATCCTAGAATTAAAAAATGTATAAATATACAGGGTGCGCTATCCGTTACCAAATTTCCAAAATAAACCCAGAATTTTTTTAAAATGGTGAATAATTTAGGTATTTCGGTAATTTCGTCTATTTTTGATTAATTGCTTATAACTCAAAAATAATGCATTTTATAAAAAAATCATACAAAAGATTCTTAGAATTAATCTTAGAATTAAAAAATGTAAAATTATACAAGATGTCCTAATTTAAAAGGAAAGGTTACCAAATATCCAGAATAAAATGAATATCCTGTAAATAATAATAATATTAATAAATGATTTACTGCACCACCAGCAATAGAACATACAAAACAACTAATAATAATATGTGAGTGGCGCAACCAGGTTGAGGTTCGATTCCTATAAGTAGAGTCGGTCTACCACCTCAACCCGTTCTCAAATAATTAACATAATAAACCACCAAGAAGCAAAAAAAAATTAATCAAAAACAAAACAGAGCAAGTACAAAAATGTAACCCGAAACTGACGAAAAAGCAAACAACAAGTCGATGTCACTGGGAGATGTGCTTTCTATACATTTTAAAAATATATTTAAATGATAGATTGTTTAAAGCAAAACAACTTTTACTTGAAATTTTTTTTGAAATTGTTTACGGTTGGGAAATTATTTAGGTGGTAATTTTGACTAACCATGTATATGGCGATATGAGGGACTATGATAAAGTTTGATGATTATATACATGATATGTATTAAATTTCCTCTTCTACGTGGTAGTCGGACCGGATGTCACGTTGTCGTAAAATTCTAAATTTTCACCAGTTACATACTTGAGGACTTAGTTAATATTATCTATCTTTTTGATATTGATATTCATATTGATGACTTCGGCGTACCTCAACAACGATTTTAATGCAAATTACGAAGTTGGCGAATGTTTACGACTGATATATCAGTAACTGAGTAGAAACGCGTTGCATGAGGGAGCAAAAAAGCACTGTTCTGGAGTTGTTTATTGCGCCTAAGCATCCTCTTTAGGTCTATTCGATAGAATAAATCATAGTGAACATTTTGGATATTTCAGTTCAAAATGGCCAATTTTGGACTTGTACTGTTTTCGAACTCGCCGATTCAATAACAATTCTCATGATGTTCTTTACAATATGCCGAACAAATCATAAAAATCGGTGAAGTATTTCAAAAGTTATCAAATATCAAAATATTAATTAAGTATGCCAACACCAAGATTTGTACTAAAATGAGATCTTATTGTTTTTTATACTATATTACTGAAAAATGAGGCCACTGCCAACTTTTTATTGCCATATTCAAAATCAGTACGACTAGTTTAGCACAAAAAAGTATATTTAGGTTAAAATTACCCACAACAAATTAAAATTTGTCGACCAGCATTATTTTATCTTCGTGGCGACTGATCTGTATCTTAAAAACCTTCAAAATTCCTTTTGTTTCAAATTCCAAAACGTACAGCTCAAATTCAATAGATTAGGCATCGCGTAATTAAGTGGCAGAAAAACATAAAACGCCATCAGGCATCCGGACTGCCAACCTGCCTCCGACTGACTGAATTATCGATTTTGTAACAGGCGAAGTCAAGTTTAATGCGATACATTTTATGGCCTCCGTTACAACTGAGTCGGAAAGTCATTAAATCTCGCTAAACACTGAGCATCCGCTAATTGAAATCAGCGTTGATTTTCGCATCGTCAACAGTGAATCATTTGGGGCGGCAGGGGTTCGACCTGCTACCGGGACCACCCACGCCCTCCGGTTATTTATCGTTACATTGCAGGTAAATTACACCCCGCCTCCATCGCCCCCTCCCCCCACAACCCCAAAACGTCTCCACCCCCTCCACGCTGTCAACTCATCAAGTGAAAAGGGTAACGAGGTTCCACAACGGTTTATGTATTGTATACCAAAACAAGCAACCGAATAAATTGGACAACCCTTCTATGAGCTATTCTGTTATTCAACTGTACAAAGAATCTTTTAATTCATATTTAGGTAATTAATTTCGAAAAATAATATACATATTATACTGTAACATTGCAACACTAATGGAAAAAATTTTTTTAGAGGTATAGAATTTTAAAATGATATAAAACACAAATAAATTGTACTAATTGCCATAAAATTGCCTTTATTTGAAAGATAATTCTTTACCATTTTTATTTGAATATGATTTCCGGCATATGGCCACCGCGGCTGGCTCGGATGAACTCCAATCGTGAGCTCCACTTTTGGATCACTCTCTGCAGTATTTGGGGCCGTATATCGACAATAACGTGGCGAATGTTGTCTTCCAAGTCGTCAATCGTCTCTGGATTATCGGTGTAAACTAGCGACTTCACATACCCCCACAGAAAATAGTCCAGCGGTGTTAAATCGCACGATCTTGGAGGACAATTCACAGGTCCACAACGCGAAATTATGCGCTCACCAAACGTTTCCTTCAACAAATCGATTGTAGCACGCGCTGTATGACATGTTGCACCGTCTTGTTGAAACCACAGCTTCCCCTACAACAAGGCGATTCAATTCAGGAACGAAAAAGTAATTGATCATGGCTCTATATCGGTCTCCATTGACTGTAAGGCCGGAATAGTTTCTAAAGAAGTAAGGACCAATTATTCCACCAGCCCATAAAGCACACCAAACTGTCAATATTTCTGGATGTAACGACGTCTCAACAATGGCTTGAGGATTATCTTCACTCCAAAACCGGCAGTTTTGCTTATTGACGTAGCCATTCAACCAAAAATGAGCTTCATCGCTGAAGAAAATTTTCTTGTGAAAATCGGCAATCTCGATTCGGGCCCATTCACCGAATGTACGCCGTGCCCGGCGGTCTTGCGGCTTCAATTCTTGCAGGAGTTGGATTTTGTAAGCCCGCAAACCAAGATCTTTGCGCGAAATTTTCTATAAAGTGTATGGACACAGATCCAATTGTTGTGCACGATGGCAGATGGACTCATTCGGGTCTTCCTCGATGCTGCGCTCTACAGCAGCAATAGCTCCTTCGGTACGCACTGTACGACGTCTCAGAGGATGCGTGTTATCAGTTAGAGTAAACGTGGTGCGAAACCGTTGCATTGTTAATCGAATTAATTAAAATTAAAATACGCGATGCGTTTCACGAACAGAACCGTGTTTTTCGAAATAAATTTGCACGATTTGCATGCGTTGTTCAGGCGTTAGTCTATTCATGATGAAATGGCAAACCAAACTAAAGATAGATCACATGCTAGCTGATAAAATGGCGGTCAATGAAAACAGTGTTGCCAACTTAAAGTTCTATATCTCTAAAAAAACACCCGTTATGTGTCTATCTCATTGTTGAGGCCGGCCCTTATCCGTGACTCACATATCCCTGTTATGTTCAGTAACGTAAAAGTACTTAAAACTGGATTGGCAGATTACTTCCCTTAGCTTAGAAAAAAAAGGATTAAATAATTATTTTTTTATTAATTCCTAAATATTACCGTGTTCATATATTTGTGTTCCAACTTAGGTAGTTTACATAGTAATCGCTGAATTTCTGTAATTATTGACCTAATGTGCACTATTTGGTATCCACTATTTGAGCTTACATTGCTTATTGCTGTAATATTTGTACTGTACTATTTCGTATCTGCTAAATCTGCATATACCCGTATATAATAGTACAAACAATATTATTAACTTGCCCTGCAAGCGGTACACATAGTTATGCAAGCAATACTATTGAACATGGGGTTGTGTTCTAAACTTGAATGCATCTGGTTCAACATGCAATGTACATCAATGTATTTCTACCATAACACAAATGTAGTTGTTGAATTAGTTTAGTGAGTACATGGAAATGAATTCAGGTACACACATACAAATTTGAGGGAGAATTTCCGTCAATTTCCGGAGAAAATCAGTAGCTACACACAGCGCCGCAGTGAGGGGGGGGCGAAGGGGGCAACGGCCCCAGGCGCTTCAGCGTAGGGGCGCCGTTCCATATGACTTACTTACTCCCAGGTTACGCCCAAAATGACCATGATTATTGTTTGAGCTTTCATTTAATCGTACGTATTAGGTTCCATTTACTTCTAATGTAGTATAACAACTGTTGATAGCGTCCAGAAACACACAAATTAGAAACTGCAGGGAGCTGGAATATGGTACCAACTGCAGAAACTGCATTAGAAATGTAGGTTGTGTAGGTTATCATAGAATAGCTATTTTTAAACCAAATAATTTGTATGTGAAACTTAATTTATTTAATTCTAAAACACTTGGGTTCTCATACATTCATGTCAAAGACGTTGAATAATTAAAAAATTCAGAGAAATGTTATTTGGTTTTAAGAGCGCCATCTTATGATACATGACACTACTCTCCGTATGCTCTTTGTAAAATTGGTACCACTGCGACTCTCTTCAGCGTTCAAACAATACGTTTCCCGATGCGAGTTCCTTCATAAGTTGGTCTCCTATAGTCTGTATGATCTGTATACTCTCTAAACACTTTAGCGTGATTTTCTATACAGCTTATGCGTATAGTAGCAAGTATTTAGTAGTTGATCTAATATTGACGCCTTTTAAATGTTATTATCATAGTAAATAATAATACATAATAACAATTTTGTATTTCGTCGTTGATCTTTATCACAGAAATTCAAATGTGAACGCCTTTTACTTTATCATACGTAGTACGACAAAGTATTGTAATCGTGTCGAAAAAAAGTTTTGAGATTTTAGCGGAAATATGTCCTTTTGGCTTCCCTGAAAAATGTCCGTGTGTGTGTGTGTTTCCGTTTTTTTTTTGTGGCGACGATTCTGGACAAACTACTAAAGGTATCAGGACGAAACTTCATATTTAGTTTTTTTTTTTTATATTTTTCAACAATTTTGCAAATGAACCGCCATTTCTGTAATTACGTCAAAATAGTTAAACAATAAATTAAAGTAGACGAAATTTGGAATAATTTATGTCTATAGCATTTTTTGGTAAAATTAATAGTTTAGCTGCATGAGCGATTTCTATTTCATCGAGATCGCACGTACTGTACTAAAACTAGTAAGCCAGGATTTGACAGATATTTTGATTCTGTTAACAGTATTGTCAGCACATCAGGTTTTGACACTGCTGTATAGTATGGTAAAGTCATGTGCCTAGCCACATCAGATTTTTTCTATATTTGGCCATTGTTTCTCGCTAACGCGGTAAATTTTAAGATAATATTGTAGCCTTTTTATTGTTTATAAATTTGTTATTAAGACTTTTTATCGGATGTTTGATTAATACGATTATAGAATTATCAATTTGGTCCATGTGGTGCCTGTATTTCCGGCAACAATCTAATCTCTCGACAACTGAGTGAATTATGTACTCGCATCGTTCATTAATTTGCTATAAGAATTGTTGGGTCGTGTAGAAGGGCGACAACATTAGTTAGCATTCACTCGTGTTATTGAGAGATAATGTTTAAAACCGATAATTCAGAGAAAATGGACAACATTGAAAAGTCTATATTCGTGTTTATTGAACGCTGACAATTGTTTATTATACATTGGGTCTTACTCGATGAATACGAGCTAGAAATTCGTATAGAAAATTAACACCAATTATTCCTAGCATATTAATAAGTAATCAAAAGGCTACAATATTGGTTGAAAATTAGACAAAATCTTAAATTCTAGGAAAAGAGGTCAATGATTCTTAAATAAAATGTAGTTACAAACAATTATTAATTACACAAACAATAGAAATGCGGCAAAATTACTTGAAATGCATTTTATAACGGCGTCCATATTTCCTGAAAGAAAGAATCACCTATTTGCTCAAAGGGGCGCTGGCTACACAGATAGAAAAGAGTACTTGATTTTCAAGAAATATTGTTTTTTTCGTTGTATTTATTCTTTTGCATAAAAACATACTTCTTTGCTTCTTTGACGCCAACATTATTTACTACATTAAATACTTTTGCTTGTAGAAATTAATTTATCTGGAATATTTATTTATAAGTCAAATAAATATATTTGGATACAAACAAAAATTACTTTCCTCTAAAGTAATATTTTGATTTTGATTTAAAAAGACGTTTCTTTACACCAAAGAAATAATATTTTGATTCAATTAAAAATATGTTTAGTGTAAATACCACATCCAACTGTATTGTTAGATGGCGCTGTAAACTCTCTCCTCGCAGTTCGGCCTTATCTTGAGTATCGGATTTCAAATAAAACAATCAGAAACATTTTTGTTCCAGTTATCTTTGGTTTAGAATTAAGAAGAGCATATATTACGGCATTTTTTAATCTAAAAAATCATAAAATATTGATAAATGTATCTAGTTAAAAAACAAAAATGTATATTTAAATTGAATTTTAACAGACAATTCCATTTTGGGCAATATGGACCACATTTCCAGCCGGATCTAGATTTTTTTTGGACAGTCTTACATAAAAAATATAAATAAAACGAGAAAATGCATCCAATGTCTAATAAAGATAAACAATTGCTCGACGCTGCAAATTAGAAAATTAACACTATTCTTTGAAAGCGAAACAGTAAACAAAAGAATTACAAACAGAAGAAAAGAAAGGATTTTGCATGTTTTTATTTCAGTTTTAGCTTAAAAAATCTTAAAAAACACTTTTAACTTAAAAATCCAAACATATTACTTTATCATACGCAGTATGTAAAGTATTGTAATCGTGCCAAAAAAAAATTTTGAGATTTTAGCGGAAATATGTCTTTTTGGGTCCCCTGAACATTTTTGACCAAGGTACAAAAAAATGTCTGTGTGTGTGTGTGTATGTGTGTGTGTGTACCCGCTTTTTGTGGCTTTTGTGGATTCAGGAGAAACTACTGAAGGTATCGGGACGATACTTCATATTTAGAAGTTTCATAACCAAACTTAGAGCTGAAAAGCTTACTGTTGAAAAGGGTCCAAGGAAACTGGAGGTTTAGTCTTAGCATTTTTGAAAGATTTTGCAAATAAGCCGCCATTTCTGGAATTTCGTTGAAATAGTTAAATAATAAATTAAAGATTAGGAAATTCTGAGTAATTTATGACTATGACATTTTTTGGTACAATCAATAGTTTAGCTGCATGAGCAAATTCTATTTCATCGAGATCGGTCGTACTGCATTAAAACCAGTAGCCAGGATTTGTCAGATTATTTGATTCCAATGACAGTAGGTAGTGTCAAACGCTAATGTTTTGACAATAACTTCTGTCAATATAAGCTGCGTTCGGACAATGTATTACACTTTTAACACTCAATAACACGTAAGTGTCATTTGGACGGTGTAGCCGGTGTCAACGGAGTACAATATCCGAACGCAGCTTTAATCGACATAAGTATCTGTCTAGTTCTACTAGTTTCATTTTAATGCAGACATGGCCGATCTCGATCAAATAGAATCTCATGCAGCTAAACTATTAATTATATATATAGTATGATAAAGTCATGTGCCTGGCGACATCAGATTTTTTTTTTTAGAAAATCACTCAGGAAACACTCAAACACCGAAGCAATTATATAAAATGTTTGTGATTGGATTAGGAATATGTTGAAAATGAGAAAACATGGTCGAGGATGTGCGACATCCCAAAAGGCAGTGACACGTGGAAATTTTCCTCTACTGTACCCTCCGAAAAGTTCTTGTCAATTATAGGTCCACATTAATTCCTTCAACAAACAATAATTTCCTTAGACAAAGAACAATTTATTTCAACCTTAAAATATCGCATTTTAACTCAACAAACAATTTAGTTAATTTAAAAAATTATAATTCTTTCACTCAACACAATCATAATTATTTGAACTAAATAAATCTCGTTCGTTATAACATGCAAATTGTAAATTTTAACCGAAAATTTAAGTTGTTTGACACAAATACATTTGTGTACAAGTCGATATCTGGCTTTGATATAAGATAACTACCACTTCTAATTTAAAAAGTAAATATTTATTGAATTAATTTTATGAAATAACTGGTGTCTAGCTGTTCGTCAACCATAAAGAATACAATATTAAACCAAGGAATACAATAATAAAATTGTTTACTATTACTATCGACTGCGCCATATATATTTTTATGTACTGAATCTTAATCCTGCATTAAAAAAGATTATTTGTTTAAAATATACTGAAACGACTGACTAATAAAAACTACAATAGTTCAGCCTTTATAAATAAATTGACAATTGATGTGGTGGACGTGTGGCCATCGCCAATAAACACATCACAGTCTCTATTTGGTTTTTTGTCGTGCAGCGCGCCGAATTCGCTCTAAAAAAACTATGACCCCGGTCGAAAACAGTCGGGTTTGTCCGGCTACTACGTCCATCACAACTGAATTTATAAATCGCGTCGTCCGAGTGGAGTTTTGAACAGAATTTGCGCCCAGAGTGGACATCGTAAATTTTGACACGGAGAGTGCATTAGCTCCGTACAGCGGCGATGCAAAATAACGGATAATAAAAAATAAAATAAAACAAAAAAGCGGCGCAAACTGCGAACGTGTAAAAGCGCGGAAATTGATTTGGCGCGCGACTATGTGACAATAAAACAAATGACAACTGGTTTTCGAATTCGCTATTATGGGACTTCCCATTTGATAAATATCCCTACCGGTATTAATAGATAGCAGAGTGCACAGTGCGCAGACAAAAATGCGTTTAATATTAAAAAAATTTGCAAATTTAAACCTGATTGGTCATGTCTAATCGTATGGAAGGTAAGTGTATTATACTGTTTTACATAATAAATATAATAATAAATATAATAATACATAATAAATCTTAGGATGAATCCAGGAAATAATGTCAAATTACACAAAACTATTTATTACTCAATTCAACAGAGAGAAATGGTATTATGAAGGAGCTACATATCTAAGAAAAGGGGAAAAAATGGCACTCGTGACCTTTACCAGAAAATCTATCAAGAATTCGCCTTTGAAAAAAGAGCAAAACTGGTTTGTGAGTTTACTGCAAATGAGCACAATGGTATGGTATCTATTATTATATAGTATCTATTATATCTTCTATAGATTGGCTTTTTATTTTCTTGAGTTTATATGTAATAAAGTCTGTAAGCGAGCTTCTTATGGGCGCGGATATCTCAGAAACGAACAATAGTAGGACAACGCAGTTAGCACGTAAACAATCCTTATTTATTTTGATACTCATCCATTAATGTATAATTACATTAAAGTTATTTGGCAATTTTTAAGAGTGAAATGAATGTAATCGATTCTGTGCGCAGGATGGTTCCCCTCGAGGAAAGGGGATTACAGGCGGGAAGCGAAGCAAGGCCCCGCGCGACGATTTCAAACGACCAACTTTCAGGACCGTATTCAATATTTTAGTCATTTTCTCGTTCCGATTTATTTTTGAAAATAGCATACGTGATTGTTTTTCTTTATTTCTGGAATTGTATACATATTCTGTTTTGTGATTTATTATTACTTCCCAATATTATTTCTGCCGAAAATCAGTTGTTGATGAGATTATGCAACACAATCTTGCCGTATCTCTTTTGATACAGTGCTTCGTTGCATAAATTTAACATAACTTTAATTTTAAATGTATTGTGGGTTTTTGCAACTTTATTTTTACGTAAACCCAGATTAATTCAATTGCATATAAATGCTATAAAATCTAATAGAAGGCCCTTCTCTTGATAATGATTTTTGACAGATGCCACAGATGTGTATAGTTAATTGAGAAAGAAATTTCTGACATTGATAATTAATTGTTTTACTTCCTTGGAATAATACTTCAGAATTTTTCCTGACGACTTGCAAAACACGTACGCACGCAACGCAGTTACTCAAGGAACTTTATTCAAGAAATTAGTTATCAATGGAATATTTATGTATGTATATAATCTTGATTTTATCCAAACTCAACTTGTTATACATATTATTGAGGTTTGAGAAAAAAATAATTTCTTTTGTTATTTTATTTGTTTGTAATATTAAATTTAATAGCTGCAGTTGATTCAAAATGCGTTAAAAACAAAAAAAAACATGTTTACAGCTATTCGCAATTGTATTGTTGGAAAAAATACTTATTATGACTGGAAAATCAAAATGATTGCCTGGTGGTCTATCTATCAATAAATCATATTCGTCAAACAATTTGAAAAAAAAAATCAAAATTTGTCTAGATTTCCTTTAAATAGGCAAGCAACAAATATTCAGAAATTGGGACATATAAAAAGCAGCAAAATCAGAACATTATTTTCGTTCTCCCTGTCTTCTAAAATAACCTACTTACTAAATAATTACAGTGTGGACTTCGATGACCCGTCACTATTGATTCTGAACGGACCAGATAGTAATTTCATATTGTGATTTATACCAGTCGGAGTTGCTCATTAATGCCGGGCATTAAATAGGTAGACATTGGAGACAGAGAGCGAGCATTAGTCGATTGGAAATTCGTAATTAAAATTTAATTTGGCGACCCGTGCGAAACGGACTACCACGACCCGATCGCGGCATATTGAACGAGAAAGGCGTCCTACGGGAGCTCCAGTATAATTCGCTATTATCTGCTGGCGATGGTTTTAATTTGGCGTCGAATGCAACCCCTGTAGAATCCCGATAAACTACCTAACGTAATTAACGGCATACGTTAATAACCAGAGCAAGATATACGCGTTCTGACGATAGATAGATAGAGTAGAGACTCTCTACTCTATGTGTGGCGGGTCTACTCAGTGGCGGCTCGCGTATAGGCACTGTGGAACTGCAGCATCCCCTATTATTTCCACTTAATATTACGGATAACATTTAATATAATGAGTCTTTTTTCCTTTAATTTTTTCTTTATACTTGTACAAAGTATAATCCTTAATCCTTAACGTCAGAAGCCACCCCCCCAGTTCAAAAAAGGATTCAAAATCGTTGTGTGGAACTGAGATCCGCACAGTTCCAGGAGCCTTATTCTGCAGCATTGTGTACGGAATGTGTGAACCCAGTGACAACCAGTGTGTCAAAGATGTAGAATATCCAAACACAGCTAATAATGGTTCAGCAGTGAGTTGCGTATGGTTGCAGCAATGTGCATAATCCAAGACAAAACATTTCATTTCAAAAGTAAAAAGCGACCAGCGTTTTAGTCACATAGTAATATAATAGGTTTGTTCGAGCAGCACCTAAATAAGTGCAGAAGGCACTTATTCTTTCTCTTGCGCACGCGCAATGGAGATTTTGCCTTTCGAAAACCTGCATTGCGCCTGCGTAGAAGAATACCTAATTGTTTTGATTGTTGCTAGAACAAACCTAATAATTCTGAATAGGTTGAATATTATCGGTATAGTAATGAATTTATTATTAAAGTCTAATATTACATTCAAAACTAAGGTTTAGTTCCCATTTAAACGTCAAGAAGTTTCAAACGGTGGATTATAGCTATCCGAAGAGATAAGTGGTATCCTTCTAGACCCAGTAGGAATTGTGGGCAACATTTTTTAGAAACTGATTATCAAATCAAACAAAGATGTAACAAGAAATTTTTGAAACTTTATGCTTTGCCAAGTGTTATAGATGATACGTGGTATTGCAGCTAGGCCGTCGAATTATATTGTTAATATTGTTAATAAGAACATTGCTTTTTATATTGTTAAGTAAGTAAGTATTGTAGTTTTAAATAACAACATCTCGAATAAATAAAAAATTTAAAATGTGAAAAATAATTTTGTATTTATAATTAATATCAGCCAATAAATATAATCACCATCATGTGGACTACTTTTTATATGAGAATGCTTTTCCTTAAGACCCAGTTCTACCTCTCCTAAAACGCGTTTGCAAATAAAAGCGTTATTTATTGTTCAAAGTTTATGAAATTTTTTATGTAACTTCCTAGATAAATAACGAGTTGGGCTGGACGAAAATTTTTTAAAGATAAAAATCAATTTTACTTCTACGTCTTTGGTTTTCTTCAAATATAAAACATTTAGCCCAACTCATGATACAAAAATAGATTTTTTATTTAAGTACAATTTTAGTCTAAACATTATAATTGCGATAACAAAGCGTAATTGCCAGAAATGTATGTAATTTGCCTATATTACGGGCCCGGTGTAGACAGCAGACGTTAGCAGTTTTAAACACCGCCTATAACTACGCCACGCCTACTGCTATCTTTAGATTAGACTGTTCACAAGTTACGACCGTATATTGAATCAGGAGAACCGAGTTCTCGCATTTCACATTTATACGCACGGTTTACAAATTTAACACACGATAAAAGTCATATACTGTATGATATTATACTTAGTGTAGTTATACCCGCTAGGTGTTAGGTACATTTGTTTAATAATGGGTAGAAGTCGTGGCAAAATACCTAAACATTCGCATCTGCCCTCTAGACGAATTAGTAAAAGACGACTACGTACCACCTAGGTTAAAATATATGTATAGATAATCTAAAAGAACAATATTGTAATTATTTAATTACAAATGAGACAAAGAGGCCAGAACAGGACTCAAATGAACATTTTATTTAAAATGTCGGTTTTGTGGACAGGAAGAGACAATTAGCAGTGACGAACTTGGGTCGGCTCTAATGGATATTAGTTCAGCGACTGTATTGGGCAGTGTTACAGCGAGAATTGGATATAGCTAATGCCTGAATTTGTTTTCATTCATGAATCTTGGATTCATGACGCCCAAAACGTTATAAAATATCGCGAACTTGTAGGTGACAAAATATTTGGGATTTATATAAATGGTTTGGGGAACTTTGCACTATGTCGATTATGATTTTACTTTATCATACGTAGTATGTAAAGTATTGTAATCGTGCCAAACAAAATTTTTGAGGTTTTAGCGGAAATGTCTGTTTGGATCCCTTGAACATTTTTGACCCAGGTAAAAAAAAAATTCTGTGTATGTGTGTGTGTTTTTTTGTGGCGACGATTCCGGAGAAACTACTAAGGTATCGGGACGAAACTTCATATTTAGAAGTTTCATAACCAAACTTAGAGCTGAAAAGCTTTCTGTTGAAAAGGATCCAAAGGAACTGGAGGTTTAGTCTTATAGCATTTTTGAAAGATTTTGCAAATAAGCCGCCATTTCTGGAAATATGTCGAAATAGTTAAATAATAAATTAAAGTACAGGAAATTCTGAACAATTTATGACTATGGCATTTTTTGGTAAAATAAATAGTTTAGCTGCATGAGCAAATTCTATTTTATCGAGATCGCTGCATTAAAACTAGTTAGCCAGGATTGGTCAGATATTGTGATTCTAATGACAGTAGGTAGTGTCAAACGCTGATGTTTTGACAATACCTACTGTCAATATAATCAAAATATCCGTCTAGTTCCAGTAGCTTTATTATAAGATGCAGACATGGCCGATCTCGATCAAATAGAATCTCATGCAGCTAAACTATTAATTTTATATATGGTATGATAAAGTAATGTGCCTGAACGCATCAGATTATTTTTTTTTTATTTTTGTCTTCGTGTGTCACTGCCGTGCGTTCGTTCGATATCCAGCATGTTTATAAGTAGATGTATTGGGTCCCCATTGCTCGATTTTAATTAATTCCTTTCTAAATTGAAGTCCATAATTCACCGATGAGTTATCATGAGTTAATACATTTTTGTCAATTTACTATACTGTATGTATGTCACCCTGTTAAAAAGATTAAATATTATAATAGCAAGCGCGCTCCCTCTAAATTAAATCAATATATTTTCTTTTACCGCCTGGTGGCCGCCAGCCAGCTGTATGCAGTCCGGGATGCATATGCGTCCGTGATGAGTGAGAACACTAATACATTGTAACATGAGCGAAAGCGAAAGCGCCGACGCGCGGCGACAAACTGGCTGAGTACTTCCCCTTCGAATGTATTCGCGTCGACTATGCTCCGCCTTTGCCTGCTTCCTCCAAACCCCCCAACTTCCCCTTATCATAAAACTGTGGCCTGGTTGACGTTGGTGGGGGCCAGGCAGACCACTCCCAGCAAAAAAAAAACATCGCAACGAAATATTTCGTTTGGAAGTTGCGATGTTTTTAAAACGGAGCCTTAATTCCGTAATACAAAGAGCATTTAGTCATTGGATTGAAAATTTTTAAAATTAAGTAATAATTACTAATATATAATTTGAGAGTACCTATATGTGGAGAGTAAATTTTATTTAGCCGGAATATATGAATAAAATATACATTTTATTAAATCTGCTATTACTATCTACTTTATTGAAGCCTCTGCAAAAGTTAAACTTGAATAATTTTTTGCAATTTAATTAAAAAGGATATTACAAACAAAAATGTGTAATTCGGCCGTAGTACTGAATGAAATACAAAGAAATGGCTAGCCCAATCACTGCGAGTTGCATACCAAATGCATTTGCCTAACTTATTGACCATTACGGGTCCCTTCCAGTAAATACGTAGTATATACATTTCACTGCCTCAAACGTACAACATAACCTCCTGACCACGAGTCGAACTGCTGGCACATCTGACAGCAAATGTACTGTCAGTAAGGTATTTTTTTACCGAATTTTAGCGATATCGATACTCGTGACGTCATGTCGAATCGAAACGGTATAGCGATGTCGCTAATGCCTGGTTTACACGAGGACAGTCAACTAAATTTTAACTAAATTTTAAGTCACTTGAACGCGTGTGAACGGTGCGTTAAGTAGTAAGTGACAAGTTGCCGAACAAGTAGAAATTTAGTAAGCGGAATAGAAAATATTCTATTTTTCGTGGAAGTAACTGCGCAGCGCGCGCAGCGCTTCCCCCACCTAGGGTGTGCACTTGTCACTTGAACCGTGTAAACGCGCACAGTTTAGTCAAGTTTATAAGTTTGTGGAAGTTGTTAGTATCTGCCTTTTGTATCATGGGTTGAACTTTGCCTAGTAAATAATTGAATGATTCTTCAGACATTTGCAAAGCATTAAAATATTAGAATGTATCTTCAGCGGCGAGTTCTTTGAATAAAATTTCACTTGCACCAAAGTTGTTTCTTCTCGCAATTCATTTTCGCTCCTAAAGTCGTTTTGGTCTGTTGCTCAGATATTTCCTCTTTTATTTCCTCTACAATTATAGTTAAGACATCGCGTATTATATCGTTTTATATTTCACCCATTTCTACAGGTTGCTGCTGCATCTCCATCTTGTCCGTTTGCTTGAGCGCCAATGCGTGTGAACGGCACTTACCACAAAAGCAGTAACTAAAAATTTAGTTGTCACTTGCCGATGCGTGTGAACGACACTTACCACAAAAGCAGTAACTAACAATTTAGTTACCACTTACCTACTGTCCTCGTGTAAACCAGCCATAATCGCTATAATTGTAGAATAAGGCTGCAGTAGGCGAGCTGTTTGGCTGTTCTGCGCATGCGCACACAACAGCGGCAACCGAGGCAGCCCGCAGCGGGCCTGTTGGATACCGATACAGAGACTAGAGAGAACTGTTGTCCCCGCAGTGCCGACCGTGCCGACCCTCGGCTGGTAGAAGGTAGTTTTAGAAACTGCGGATGGCATATCAAAAGGCAATACGTAGTTTACAACAATTGCAGTGCATAGAGAAAAAAATTCCTCAGTTTTAATCCAGAGACCAAGGATAAAAATTATTGATATTTTCGCCCAAATTAAAACAAGAAGAGTTACGGTTATCTTAACTTCACTTGTTTGTTTGCTACAATCTTGTAATCGATATTTTACCTACTTCCCAATGCAGCACGTGGACAGATTGCCGGTGACAATGCATAAAGGAATAAAAAATTTTTGTCTTTTTCATTAAGCGTTGTTTTTAAAAAAATTTATTTTTTACATAAATTTATTACTCCGCTTACCTTAACTTCACTTGTTTGTTTGTTATGTATAAATCTTGTAATCGATATTTTACCTACTTCCCATTGTCCAATCGAGTTCAATTTTTGCATGTAGGCGATTTCTGGTGACAATGCATGAAACATTAAAAGAATATGGAACATTTTTATTTTTTAGTACATTTTGTTAAAGCGTAGTTTTTAGAAAATGTATTTTTTGCATGAATTTATTAATGTAACTACCAATTTATGTAAAGTAAATAAGAAATCTGTTTTTATTCCCTAAATTCTTTTACGCTTTTATCAAGTTTATGAATAAATTTTCATTTTATACCTATTGTTCCTTTAACACAATATTTTTTAAAACAATGACAAAAACATTTATGGAACAGCACCCCCACTAATGTTAGCTACGAGCCGCCACTGGTAGAGAGGCTAGCGAACCGAACGTTGGCGACGGAGTTCAATATCGCTCTGCAAATACGTCGTTAATGACGTCACAGTTTCAAATCATTCCAATTTGAGGTTTCGAGGACTATGTTTTGCGTTTCTATTAAGATTTCAGCGGTACGAGGCGGGGACGTGTATAATGCGGTACATGTGAAAGGAAAATGTTAATAGTTCTGTGTGTGTGTGCATAATGATTACTTGGCCCGCGTCCAGGAACTTGACGGCGTTAATTACTCATGGCAAACGAATATGACGTGTTGATTTTGCTCGGATTACAGCACTGGTTAATTAATATACACGACATGTTGCATACATCTGACATAAGTCGTGTGTCTGTTCTGTCATGAGTGTCAGAAATGTGGTTTTGGAGTGATTCTTCTTGAATCTTTCTTTTTTGTGGAATTTCAAACTACTACATTATATATCTATGTAATATACTTCATTCGATGTTTATTTATAGGTACTGCTATTACAAATACTGTATATAAAGTAATTAATAATAATTAATTTTAGATTTAATATTTGTTTTGCAACAAAACTGTATAAATAAAAGAATTTGAGAAATTCTACTACGGTTTTGGCAATTTTGTTTTGCTTTATATTTATAATCTTCTTCTGAATTCAACAATGTCCAAATTTTATATTAACTACACAGTTTTACATAAAAAAAAGAAAAAGACAAATTAGATATCTTTGCTCTGAATAATAAAATCTATGTATATCAAAAATAAAAAAAATAAAAACCACTGCCTATAAGCAGGCTGCCATCTCGGTTATTTTGTGAGGTTTTGTGTGCATAGTATTTATTTATAAACATTTAACATTCAAACAACAGCTTCAAATTGAATGACGTTTATACATCCAGAATAATCCAGATGAATATAGATAGACGACGTACAATATTTACTTTCTCAGTTTAGTTTTGTTTAAGTTTATTTTTTATGGTGTAAATTCTAACAACATGCGAGCGGATGTTATAATCTTTAATAAAATCATATTCTATTCGATTTAAATGACTCGATTTCTTACTTGTCCCGCAACAGTCTTTAAAAATTAATATATAAAAAATAGTACTAATCATTACAATAAAGCATGACAGCACTATTTAGGTCAATTGTATTAAAAAGCAGGTACTTGTATATTGTTAGTTTAAACTTCAATATAGTATATACTAATCTGACCGAAAGAATCAGTCATGAATTTAACATGTCAGCCAGCGAAAAGTCGTAATTTTCGGTTGGTATATTAAACCACATTTCTTTCGTCATCTAATTATGTACTATCGTTAGTATATTAGCTTAAATATTAAACATTATATAACCAAAACTGCGTCAAAAATGAGTTAAAATCTCCCGAGAATGTCACTATAGAATGCTCAAAATGAGACACCAATTTGTCGATACTATGATGTTCTATAAGAATCGCAATGTCTAAACGATTTTAATTCTTTTTCGGGGCATTAGGTGATAGGAATAAACATTAGGAATAAAAATGAGCAAATACTGTATGCCCAATGTATCGACAGTGTCACTGCTGACATTGAGCATATGCTTCAAATTTTTAGCTCCCAGACGATATGATCTTTGTGACCAACGAGGCCAACAATGGTCATTTGTGTGTTCCGGTTAGAGTTGCCAATTCCAAAAAAAGTAGAGTAAACGGACATGTTGTTCTTTTGTCTAAAAATCATATTTTACATCTTGGCAAAATAATTGACACGCGGGTGATTTTTAATTTTTCAAAAATTTGTTTTTTAAGGGCACCTTTTCAGCATGTTATAATATGAAACAACACAAACATGTACTGAATCAAATTTGCACTCGTCAATTATTAGGTACTTAAGTAACTTAACCAAAAACAGTGTCAATAAACTTTTGAATGTCAGTACAGATTTCCAATTATGTACTTAATTTGCCAAAAATACAATAATCCAAGCTAAATATTAAAAACTACCAAAAAGATATAACAAGCTACAAGTGATTCTGGTATACCATTTCCGTAGAATTAGAAAATTAAAAAAAAAAATCTGATGTGGCCAGGCACATGACTTTATCATACTATGTATATAAAATTAATAGCTGTATGAGATTCTATTTGGTCGAGATCGGTAGTGTCTGCATTAGAATAAAACTAGCTAGCCAGGATTTGACAGATATGTTTATTCTATTGACAGTAAGTATTGTCAAAATATCAGCGCTTGACACTACCTACTGTCATTAGAACGAAAATATCTGTCAAATCCTGGCTAACTAGTTTTATATTAATGCCGACACGATCGATCTCGATCAAATAGAATTTGCTCATGCAGCTAAACTATTAATTTTACCAAAAAATGTCGTAGACATAAATTATACAAAATGTCGTCTACTTTACTTTATTATTTAACTATTTCGACGAAATTACTCATTTGCAAAATCCTTGAAAAATGCTTAGAGGAATCATACAGTTCCGTTGGACTCTGGTGAACAAGAATCTTTAGTAGTTTCTCCGGAATCGTCGCCACAAAAACGGGTACACACACATATACATTTTGTTTACCTTGGACAAAAATGTTCAAGGGACCCAATAAGGCATATTTCTGCTAAAATCTCAAACTGTTTTTATAGCATGATTAGTATTACAATACTTTATCATACTATGTACGACAAAGTAAAAACACATTCTGTTACACACAAACTATACTGAATAAACAATTTCTGTCTAAACAAAATTAACAATGTCTGCTTTCAGGATCAGTTTTACGGAAAGAAGTTTTGCATTTTTGATATATCAAGTAATTGCAAATCTAAGAAATCCATATCTAAAAGGTTTGATCTAAAAGTTTATTGTAAAAGCAACGAATAAATACAATATCGTCAGTATAGCAGTGACACAACTAAAAAGGTACGTGAATTTAAAAAATCACAATGTATTAACATTACGTTCATGATATTGAGAAAAATTTAATAAATCAAGTTAATAAAACATTTTGTAACAAATAGCTATATTAAATCACGCATTACTGTTTTGTTAAAAAAAGAAGTTAACAACAGGTTGTAAAATACAGGTACGCAAATTTTACGAATGGCTTGTTTAGTATGCCAATCCAGTAGTTCTACCTATTTGTTTAGTAGAAATGAATTGAGGTCAACAACATTTTTGGGATCTCCTAGATGTGTACAAACTAAAATCATATTTACATGAAGCGGCAAGCATACTAATGAAAAATAGCTGACATATGTATACCATTGACAAATTTACACCTGGCCAATGCGTCGCACGCAATATGTGCCAAGGATTCCTCGTCGTCTCAGACACTATTAAATCAACAAAAGACATCCAAAAATAGAATTTCACCAAACAAAAGAAACACCAATTAAAAATATACGCAATAGCTGCAATAAGTGTCGTATACATTTACACAGAATACTGCAGTTTCCCATCTTAGAACTGCGGTACACCCAAATTAAAATTAATTAAAACAATAGTTAATTATAAGTATCTCAGAATAGGAAACAAAGCTTCGACGCCATAACTTCAGTCCCAGAATATATTTGAAAGAGAGCGCTCCAGAAACATCAAAGTACCTAATGGATTGAGCACATGTGCAATGGTCCGATATATTGAACGTGCCGTTCAAACCGACATTTCGAAACGTAGTTCGTAAAAAACCCGACGAAGTAAAAACAAAAGACCGAAAAGAAGTAATTAATATTCACTAATATTTTAGCGTATCCGCTGAAATCACCTTTCAGCGCTTGCCAAATACCGACCACGTCTCATTGCTAACCTATAACAACGCCATAATTCACGTTGCTATATCCAGCCGACACTATTGTTATTCGTGTCTAGGTTAATATCATCTTCTATGCTCGCCTATTCGTGCTATATTCTCCGCTATACTCTCTGTACAAACGCAAGAACATCAATGGATTGCAGATATCTGTCACGAAGAGATGACATGCGCAAGTAGGTGTATTAAGGCTGTGTTAATGAGTGCGGTTGACAGGAAAACGGATCGCTTTGTAAGTGCACCAACAAATTGGTGTTGGCACTGCATGTTCACCGCATTAACATGACACGCAATACGGAGCTATCAAAACATTCGTGGAGTTATGGCCAGAGATATTGCGTTGATTGTTATTTCATTTTGGCCTCTTCAATGTTTGAATCGATTTGGTGATAAATTGTTATAACAGGATATTGCTTATGGTAAAATTAGTTGCCTTATCTTATCTGAAATTGTGTGACATACACGAGCAGGTCGAAAATCTCTCCAAATCAAATATTGGCGAACGACATTTTAATTGGTAAATACCTTATATTTACTGCCCTGAACAACATGCTAAAAGTCATAAAAAGTCTTGTGTCTGTGGCATGCTTTTTTGGGGTATTCTACCCTAAACTACCCCTCACTTGTCTGAAATCGCTCAGAACTCCTTCAAACTTGGCATTTAGGTGTTTTGAACGGCGCAGAATAGGAATTTGGCATTAAATTTCAAAATTAAAATGGCAGAGCCAAAATAGCAAACGTTAATTGAAAATTAATGAAATCTTCGGCCAAATCTAGTTTAGCATTTTTGTTGGTGTTTAACGACGGTGAATCAAAATATGGCATAAACATGGCAAAATTCAAAATGGCAGATCCAAACTGGCGGAAGAAAAATTAGAATTAAGGGAATTAAGCACAAGCTGTAACTTGCGAACTGTATGACAAACTTCCAACGGTCGGAATATAACCTACAAGTTTGACTGATCTTGATAATTGAGTGTTATGCTAAAAGTTGATTTTTTCCTTATAAGGTAACTGCAATTCGAATTCTTTTTACATCGCTACAGGATAACAGTAATTAAGAAAATTTTAATAATATATTTAAATAATAATAAGACTTAAAATGCTTTATATTTTCATAATAATATGGTGTACTACTCTTTTAACCACTATTATTTACAAATCTAGGGGTGTCGGAATTAGGTACATGTAAATATAGTACGTCCGTAAATCAGACATGTGTGTCGGAATTGTGTACATGGTTAGTAATACATACTGCTGTCTTTACACGAGAAAATAACATATTTTACATCGTTTGCTATATTACAATTAATTGTACGCATTTTGTCCAAATCCCGACACGAGTGTTGGAATTACGGACATCAATAGTCCCTAATTATTACAGGGTGCGGAATTACGATCATCAATAGTCCCTAATTCCATCATAAATATCGCCAGACATCATAGGAGATGATGAAATAAGACAGAATGTTGGAACACTAATAGCAGAGAGTAGCGATTTTGGCATTGATACACCACCTTTGGAGATAACAGTTGAACTCATGCCATCTCCATTAAAAAACATTATTCTGGTCTGAAACACCCAAATAAAGTAAAAAGAAACTGTTCTTCTGTAAAACTATCTCTACTGCTTGGAGAGAATATTTGTTAATAAAAAAGAAGGAAGCACAAAAGAAAATCATTCTAGAAAAATAAGAAGGGAAGCGAAAAGGGAACAGAATAAAAAGCTGCGCCAAGAAAAAGAGAACACTAAAAACTCCAGATGCAAGAAACATTAAAATACATATGAGGTAGAGAGGGCAGACTGAAGAAGACTAAGGACTTATTTGATACTGTGTTTCATTAAAAATGGTAAAACATAAATATTTAACATTTCTCAATAATAAATCTTATTTAACAATATTTAAAACACTCAATATTTACTTGAATGTTTATATTTGTCGGAATAATGTACCAGAAGAGTCTGATTTAGGATCACTGTCTGAATTAGGTTCACTGATGTGTCGGATTTCGGATCAAAATATACGCTTAGCGTCGGAATTGGGGGCAATTGTTAAACTTATAAAATATAATATACATTACATAACTATTATCGATTTTCTTTAAAAATGGACAGCCAGATATCTTTAAAAGGAAATATTTGTTTAAAAAAAGTTGACATAGTCATTAGCACCACATAAATATAAATTCTACAGTTACAAATGTAACAAAAATTCCTTAACCTGTTTGAGTTTAGGGCGTTTACCTTTAAAATGTGTTTTACTTTATTTTATTTTCTATAAGACTGGGCAATTTTTCAAACAATTTGTTGTCCATTCTTAACCAATTTTTATATGCATTTTAGTTTTTTGTTAATACAGGAATTGTACAGATCATACATTTTCACAATTTTTAATATTGTTGGCAGTTATCCTACTTTTTGTTGTTTTATGGGTAACATTTTTACCAACACACTAATCAAATGTGAATTAAAATTAACCTTAGATAAGCGCCGGTGCTTTCTAATAATATTAACACTAAACCTTAAATCCACAACACTTACTATTATTTAATAGGTTTAAAGGGATATCTAGGAAGCTATTGGGAACTATTTCTAGATTTGTAAAATTTTGCTTCTTACATGTCAGAAATATAGAACAATGCCATTCAAGCTTTATTTATTAGGTCGGTGGAAAACTACGCTTTTTTGTGAACTAAGTCATTCCCACTTTTCTTTCAGCGTTTCTTTCTCAAAAAGCATTCTGTGAAAAATTTTCATATGGACTGATTCATCTTTCCAAATCATTTAAAAGTTAGTCGCTTGAAATGTTAACGTAATCGTATTTTATACGGCTCTAACTTCTTAAGGAATTAAAAGATCATTCTACAAAACAACACCACATTGAAGCGTCCATACTGTGCTTAATATTGCATCAACTCTCGCATGTTATACATCAATTTATAGATAAAGGCTTACAACATGTTGTGATAATCCCAATTTAATCATTTTTTATTAGTGTGTACTTTACGAGTGTCTACAAAGATGTCAACAATTACTTAGTAATATTTGTCATAATATAATGTAATATTTATCGCACATCAGTGTAGAAAAACAAAAAAAATAACATTAGTACAACACGTATTGACTCTTCAAGCACCTATGTAACAAAAATCACAACAAAATTTGTTTGTATTAGTGAATAGGGTATTCCGGTGTTTTTTCAATTGACATTTTTTACAAAGTATGGGTGCTACTGTTTGCTACTTCACAAGTAAAATATCAAACATTGTTTTAAATTAAGAGAAATCGTTGTTTGAAGTTTGAATTAGGATTGGTCTTTGTGACGTCACAAAGACCGCTCAAAGTGAGCGACTTGACAACGTTGCTATATCTAGGGTGCACGTAGTAAATTTTTGTCTTCTGTTGTGTCAACGTTTAGAATCGCTCGTTTGTTGACACCTGCTTTGGTTATTAAGGTTATATCAAACACTTGTTCAAAATGTATAAACTCCAACGCCGA
Source organism: Aphodius sticticus (assembly GCA_963966075.1). NCBI lineage: Eukaryota > Metazoa > Arthropoda > Insecta > Coleoptera > Scarabaeidae > Aphodius > Aphodius sticticus. Next base: position 73,171,248 of record OZ014509.1, read on the forward strand.
CATTGTTCTGTGCCGGGCTGTAACAGCAGTAGAACAGTAACTGCTGATAAGATTTTCTTTACATTGCAGACTAGCGAGATGAAAGATGTTTGGCTTCAAGTTTCAATGATCAAATCATCTCTCAAAAAAGTTACCTTTATTCGTTGTCAAACAACAGGGTCGCCAACCGTCAACTTGGCCGATCAGCTGTTCGAGAGCTGTCCGCTGTTGCCACCGCTACTAGGGATCGGTAATCATCGTGTATTTCCGAGGGTGGTCGGTGAATTCAAACGAAATGCACTTTTAATTGCAATTATCTCATAGAAAAACTAAATCAAAAAGCTCATAGCTTAACTTTATGAATCCTCATAAAGTGTATAACAGGTTAAACCGAATATCTGCTTAAATTTTTACATGACCGGAATACCCTATTGTCGATGCTTCTTTGAGCACATGAATCATATTTTACATCGTAACGTAGATACAACTACAAAAAGCAATAATTAGGCATTACAACAATAAGTAATACAGGGGCGTTAATGCTAGTGAGATCGACGTCGGCCTTGAGTCTGTAGGATCCAGGATGTGATCCCATCTAACGGTAAACCGTTGTACTCAAGTCTTTGTGTATAAACAAACTTACTTAATTTGTTCAGCCGATTTCTGCCCTTTGCCAATAGGCAGCTACTGTAGTTGTTGTCAACTGTTACTTATTATTGATCTGAGCTGTTAGTACTTTTCTCCTGTGTCTCGGTCTGTGGACTTTATTACAGAAACCTTCCTTACAGAGCTCCGCGGTGACAGTTCGTAGTAATTCGACACAATTGCATAAAAAGCAGATCAACTTGACAACGGCTGGGTCAATTTTAAAGAGCTATATCTTAAAATGTCACCCATAAGCTAGCTCCTGTTCCGGGATTAATGCTATTGGCTTAATCACCATGAAAGCATAGTAACCTCAACCAGTATATTGTGTCAAAAATTAGCTTATTTTCTCTAATTAAGCTCATGATTAAAGCAAGCGCGGTTGAATTTTATATTTATCCCGGAACAATGCCCTATGCTTACACATTCCAACAGTACCTTACTTTTACACATCAGTGCAATAGTTTCGACTCCGATCTGCTTTTTATGCGCCCGTGTGTTGCATGTAACTGTTATATGGATAAACGCTCCTCTTAAAGCGAGATTTATGTCCAATACCCACTGCGGGTAAGCAGAATATCCTTCTTCGGTGAGGCAGAGTCGATCAAAACTATTAATTAGTGTGAGCAGGTGAGCATGTTTGCTCCGTTCGTTAGGTCTGCCCCTCGATCCGTCAGTTCGAGACTCACTCGTCACGCCCGGCCTACCAACCCACCCTCCGTACTCTGGGGATTAATTCCGGTGTTGTGTGTGCGTGAATTTTCCGCACATATGCCCCCACGGAGGCTATAATTATGTTCCGGGGATCTTCTTTTGCTCGGGAAAATACGGTCTAATCGATTATGGAGCATCCGATAATACGTCAAGGTGTATACGGTCCTTGCCCTTCGCCAAACTCGCACGAAATTCACCCCCGGGTTGCTTTTCTAGTGTCAATTCAGCTCCCACTTGTTCCGGTGTTGATTATATGGGATGATTGGCAAATAAGAGTCATTAATGTGGGAATAATGCAGAAAATATGTTGGGAGAATTAAATTTTGGGGTTACCATTGAGACCGAATGTGGAGTAACTATGGAACTTATAGGTGTCCTCAAGCTCTATTGTTATTTTTTTTATTAAGATCTAGTGCGAGAATAATATCTAGTAATCGAATTATTCGTATATTTTTGGTAAAGTTTCCATTTTTTTTTTAAACGCAAAGCCCCTTTGGAGAAAGTTCTCCCATAGTCTAATCGACTTAAAATTTTGTCCTTTCCTCTCTACGTCATCGTACTGCCACATCACGAGACCTCCTAAACGACCTAAGACGACCACATGGAATAGAAATTTCTGATCAAACTGTTAGAAACAGATTAAAAGAAGCGAATTTGAAGCCAAGAAGACCTGTCCGCGCACCACGCCTTACGCAGCGTCACAAAGCAGCGCGAATGAGGCGCAAAATGTATATGTTTCAGCACCAATTTGTCCTTACTGCAGCAGAGAAAAAAGGCGTCACAACTCAGTTTATTTCTGTCTAGTATACGGTCGTTATTGGAATGAAGCCCCATAGCCGAAAAAGCTAAATGATACTAATCTTCTTGAACTTATCAATAACTATCCTAATGTAAAGATTTGTATAGTCATCACAAGAATTTTGGCGTCATCTTTGTTAATTTTCTGAATATCTGATTGGTTTAGCTTTCTTCGATTCGCGAGTAACAGTTGAGTCTAAAAGAGAAATGGTTAAAAACATTTTGTTATCATCAAAAGCAAAGGCGTTAAGAATAATTGACGGTAAATGATTTAATCATCAGAATCCTGTTGAACCCTTTGCAGTGATGTTAAATACCCGGGTATTTATTATCAAGGGTAAATACTCCGAGTAGATACCCGGGTATTTACCCAAAGTGGGTATTTATAGGAGTATTTATAAACACAATATTGTTATTAAAAATAGCAGTAAAATTAAATATTTAATTACTAAATAAAGGTTTCTCTTTTATCACAAAATAAAGGTTATTAGAACAAAAATGTCAGTATTATCTGATGATTTATCAAGAGCAGACATTTCCTTGTCATCATCGTCCATTCAAACGTGTGAATCTTCCATATTTTATGATTCTGTTATCGAAGAAGATTTACTAGAAACTATTATGTTAAGTATAGTTGGCGTAGCTGCTTTTATCATTGTTAATCAATTTCTTATTTTGCTATGAATCCAACTAAATGTACTGAATGTTCTTATACAACTCAAATATTTTACATTATTTCTAATCAAGAGTACACCACCTACATCTACAGAGTGTCCCATTTTTTTCGCGCATAGCTTTTTTCCAGATAGTAAATGCCACACTGAGTAAAAAGTTTCAAATGGACCTATCTGTTTTCTTTATTCCTTAAAAAATTACAACCGTTTGAAATAATTGTAAAATAATTGCAAAACTGTATATTAAATGACTTAACTTCTTTAGGAATTGATAAACCCAATAAGTCGGCATGAAAAAAAATATACTAAGAATGACAATTACTTGCAGAGAAACAAATGTCTAAAAAGTTTCATATCTTTTTTCTTTTCGTTCATTTGTTTGTTTAGTTTATTTTAAACTTTTTGAATTTTTTACTTAAATGTATTTACTTTTAATTTTGTTACGGGTATTGGTTGGACTCTTCTTAGTTTTAGCATTTTTTGATATGTTTATTGTTTATTTTTCTTTATTTAATGTTTCAAGCGTCTGTAACTTAGCGTTGGAAAAACAATTAGGTCCATATGAAAAGTTATACTCAGAAGACATTTACTATCTAAAAATAACTCTTGCGAGAAAAAAGTGTATAAAAGTGTATAAATACCCTGTATAAATATATCAAAAATGTTGTTAAATGGTGTTAATGGTGTTAATGATAAAAAGGATAAATACCCAAAATTTGGGTATTTACCCTAAGTAGAGGTAAATACCCGGGTAAATACCCATTTTATAAGTTCCCACCCGCCGGGTATTTACACGGCCCACATCACTGACCCTTTGTAACCAAACGTACAACCATTATCTTTGATTTGTTAATACATGAGGAAAGAGAAAAGGCCACATCATTCCTTAGAAAAGATCCTACAGAGTGCAAGAAGGATCAAGTTTATATTGAAATGGAAGCAAAAGTTCGCCAATTAAAAATCGTAAACGACTCTGCAGAGCGAGGGATAGCGTTGGTTAATAAATTTAATGCGACTATTCCAAAAAAAAAATGAACTAGAAAGAAATTTCCCACTGCTTCTAAGACCAATATCATGAAGACGACTATGAACGAATAAAATCTGCAATGTATTAACCGAGAAAGATTTATAAGAACGAATATTTTAGTTTAGAAAATAAACTGCTTCCGGGTTATGCCGTGTGTCAAGATTTGTTAATGCTGACGTTTCGCGAGCCATGTTGCTCGCTTCTTCAAAGCTAATTGAATACTGAAGAAGCGAGCAACATGGCTCGCGAAACGTCAGCATTAACAAATCTTGACACACGGCATAACCCGGAAGCAGTTTATTTTCTAAATGATTCTGGCCGTGAAAGCCCACGTACTTACTTGAATATTTTAGTTTTTAGTATTTTTCTAATACATATAAATTGTAAAAACTGGATAAGTTTCTAAATTTAACCTTTCCCCCAGAAACCATTAACCCTAGCGACCTCTAAATATTACCCAATTAGGCTAATATTTTAATAGTTAGCACATATGGAACAAAAATAATTATGTGGACTGCCAAAATTTTATACTTGAAAAAAAAAATGGATCACCTTAATAAACATAGTATATTCCTCAGTATATAGAGAAATAACAAAATTTAACTTATATTAGCTAATCTCGTTGACAGTTTGATTTGTTTCGGTGGTCCGGAAACTATAATTTGTTGGTGCATCTAAATTACTTTGGGACATTCGTTGTAATATCATTATAGAGTTCAGCAAGTGCTTGCAAACTGGGAATAGACACACGTCCAAATCTAGCGTCTGAATCCAAACATTTCTTATTTGTCGGTCATGCAGTTACCGTACGAAACTCATCTCATCTGGGACGTAAACTCAATTTACACAGAGATACGTCTCACGGAGATGAGCAAGGTGTACAGAGTGGGGCGAGGGGAAGGGGAGGGGCGGTGTACCCCGAATGCGACGGCATTTCGCGGCCCTTCCGAGTGTAAAACCCGCCCCTGGGGTCGCGCCGACATAAAATAATTAATATTACTTAGGGTTTACAACATCAACATAAGTGTACCAGAAACACGTTCACCAAACACACATTATTATTTGCTTATCTTATCTCGGTAGTGGGTCTGGTCTCTCTATCGCAGCGAAACGTCTGAATTCAAATATTACACACATATACACATACACACACACCAGTGGCGGCTCGTGCATTGGATTGCAGGTTTGCGCAACCCCCGAAAATAACAAGGAGACAAAAAGAGTTTAATTGCATATAAATGATAGTGTAAAGGAGCTCCTACACGCAGTGCCAACGTCTCGCCAACGTTGGTGATGTGACGCGCTGCGCGTAGGTATTTCTATGTATCGTAGAAGGCTCGTAGCGTCCCGTAGAGAATTAAAAATGAACAGTGAAGACGATATCATTGCTGTTGCCGCAGCTCCTATTATTTTAAGCAGTGCATTGTTGCTTTGAATTAAGAAAAGGAACCCTCGAAAGAGGACACTGTTTAATAAGGTTGTTAAATATTAAACATGTTTTTCAGTCATTATTTATACAGTACGTTCGAAAATATTAAATACATTAAGGACTACAAATATACAGCAATACAGGGAACAAAATTATTTAGTTTTATATATTTTCCACGTGACATTAAAAAAATCTCCCTTTTTATTTTCTTTATGTTTCAAGCAACAAATGCGGAATAAGATGGGATAAGATCTGATACACTGAGTGGTCTAAATTTTTATACAGGACCCTGTTAATTTGTGTCGTTTCTTTATATAAATATTTCATTTCAGTCAAATCGATGAATTCATAATTTTGATTTTAAATATAATTTATATAATAAAACTGAAATTATTTATAATAAGATACAAAGAAAAATTGAGAACCCTTACATACACGGAGTTTCAATTATAGATATTAAAACTCCGTGTATGTATATTATGTAGGTATATTTATTATCAACCTAATATTTTTAGTAACAGATATACTTTTTGATATTTTTCTGATAATCAAAATAAGGAAAAGTATCCAGTATAGTTTTTAAACTTTGTTGAATACATTAAATACATCAGATTATTTAAATTTGCCGCTTAAAACTAATCTATAAATTGTTAATTAATAAATAGTTAATTGTTGTTAATTATATAAATGCAACTTTGTTTGATTGTAGTCAAGATTGTAGGGAAGAGGGTTGACCGCAGTCCTTGGACCCCTATACCGTATGACTCCCCATCGTGTGTAGATTCATATCCCGCTTCCCTCCAACCCCCTCCCTCACCTTTCCCACCCCACCCTAGCGAATAAGGTTAACCGCAATCCCAGAACCTAAATATTTTAAAGTTTTAATGATGACGTCATTTCTGGAAAACCCGGAAGTCATACTAACCTCAAGATCATCCCATAAATTGGCATTTTCTGTCTATTAACACAACGTTCATTCCTTCGGCGTCAAATACAAAAAATAAACAAACGTACCTATGCCGTGGGTCACCCATTATAACGACTTCAATATTGTCTTCAGAATATTATTTTATTGCTTGTTAATTTATTGTAACTGTAAGGTTAATATAATGCTTATAAGAACCATAATTATTGTGAATAAATTTACAAAATATTAAAAAAAGTTTTCATGTTTTTACATTTGGGCAATCAGGCATTTGGGCAAATAATAAATCATCATTGTCCTTAAAGTACGTACAAACATAAATAATGCAGTATATAATATGATAAAACATAGATAGATAACTAGACTTTTCATCGGTAGTACGTACAATGCTAAAACAGAATGAAATAAAGCGGACAAGGTCGACATATTGCCGATGTGCATTGGCACAGTTGGGTCCCGCTACGCGAAGCACTCCGATGGCCAATGATGACCCCTATTGGCACTGCGTGTGGGAGCACCTTACGAGTCAATACGCAACGATCTATAACATATAATCTAATAAAATATCGAGCATTGTCTCGAGAATTCCAAGCGCAAGTCGGCCATACGGCCCAGGGCCGCAGCGAGGGCGCAACCGTCTGCTACCGCTACACTGCGTATCGACGCCTGAATCATAGCCCGCCAGCGAGCGAATTGGGCAGCGTCGATTGGTTCGTTTACACTGAAATGGTTGCAAGTATCCAGTACACCAGAACTACTGGACCACGCTCCCAACGGTGTCTAGAAGCGAAGCGATATCATGCTTACGCGACTGGCGACGTGCACTTGACTCTTGACACTCGTACGCTGTGTAGTTTGGTTTCCCGTGAAGCGCTTATTACACGAAATTAAAAACAATTAATTAATTCAGTGCAGAGTTTATTAGCTCAACCATTTAGCATTCTAAATTGCATCGATAAGAGCGAAATAAAAAGGCTTGGGAGGCCTACCCCTAATTTAGTGATAAAACTATGCGTGTCGACCAAATCTCGGTCATTTACAAGGTCATTTAATGCTGATGTTTACAGCAAAAATGAGTGGATTTGTGGGTGTGACGTCAAAAATGCTTTTTTTGTTTTCCTTGTTTATTGTTTGGAGCTGATGACCGGTGGACAAAATTAGTATTACAGATTTAAATCATTTAACGGACCGAATTAAGAAGTTAGTTTAAAATATCGATTTGATATTTCAAACGGCTGTAACTTTTTAATGAATTGAAAAAACTTGAAGTCCGTATGCATCTTTTTAATCAGTATGAATTCTTACTACCTGAAAAAAAGTTCTACGGGAGAAACACCGTAGATAATACTAAACAATAACAGGGATTTAAGACCCATGGGACGTAGCAGCTAAAGATAATTAAAATTAAAGTATTTATGAATAAGAATGAGTATTTTTTAGTACACAAATAAAGATGTTTTTGTTTTAAACATATATGTCATATAAAACTGGTAGGTACCTGAAAGTTGCGCCCCCCATTATTCTAGATCACGAGCCGCCACTGACTCATACACACACAAATAATCGCTCGAACGCACGTACTTTACCGTATGTTGTTGTGTATCAGTTTATAGACACTCACGTTCAAATATACCAATAATACTGTGAAGGTGTACGGTATAGGTCGCTAGGGGAATCGAACCTTACCCACAAAACACACACACATACACACACGCGCGCACACAAACACACATGTACAGATTCCGCGCCCGCTAACTATTTAACGGTGAAATCAAATAAACCCGAACGCCACAATTCTTGATATGTACCACGATAAGGGTTTAATCACATTTCCCTAATGAGCAAGGTTGGAATATAATAGTTATGTGGTTTCATTTGGTGATTTTTTATTTATTTTTTAAAACGTGTGTACAACAGTATTGCCCTTATAGCATAAAAAATAGGCGACGATTTTCATTTGTTGCAAAATATGTCCACAGATATCAAAAGTAACTAATTTTGATAAGGTTACTTCTTTAAATTTAGTAGCAGGATTGAACAAAACGCTATAAGCAATATAAAATAGATAAAAATTAGTAATTTTCAAACCACAAGTATCACATATGTCCCGAGTTTTTGAAGTTTTACACAGATAGAAATTTTTACACCATTTGTTTGGAGTAAAATAATATTGTTTTGACTAAAATAAACATTCTTTGTAGCAAGTAAATATACTTTTTGCGTCTCGTCAAACAAATATTTATTTTTGTTAAACAAAATGTTCTATATGTTCCATTACTGCATTATTTTGCAATTTAACAATCATGGGAGTAAATTTGCTTTTAAATATTAAGATCAACTGGAGTCGTTGTATCTGACATCAATCGATAAGTTATGTTTTCAGTAGTAACTTACTAAATTGTTTAGAATTGTTTCGATTCGATTCGAGGACGTAACGAGAAGATGAATAATTTAGAATAATAGATTTAAGTAATTTTTGGCGATTACACGTCAACCGATGGTTTGACATTAGAACTGACATTTCTAATGTCAACCGACAATAATCAAACAATCGTTTGACATTAGAACGGACATCTCTAATGATGAAATATGATTCTAAACATTTTAATATGATACTACGGAAACCATTTGCATTTGATCTTAAGGAGCAAGTATACCCCACTAATGAAAATTTTTGTAGTGTTTAGAGAAAAACTATTTGCAATGGAAACTAACCACAGATGATATAGGACGCAATAAAAAACACATGAAACAAACGGTAAAGTCAAGGGTGCCTTAGAAAAAGCAATTTTTTGCTTAATCACGGCTTCGAAATCGCCAAAAAACGATAAATAATTCAAACTAAGTTCATAGGTTAAACCTTTTTTCTTATGTTCTATTTTGGAAAGTCATTTTCATAAAATAATAGTGTATACCAAAGAAATAACGTCGTTATTTAACATTATAATACTTTTATATACTTTCCAATATGCAATACTACATCAGAAACCCACTGTAAAAATTTCATATCTCTACAACGCGTGTTAACGCTAGGATTCCGATCCTACGGTACACTTCCGGTAGACTACATCGTAAATATACACTGTAGATCAAAAATCTAGAATGACTGGACTAGTATTAGATTTTTGCCTGTGTGGATAAGTAAAAAACAAAAACGGAGTAAGATAGAATCAATCAGGTTATTAGAGGAATATTTTCATTCATTCAAGTCTAATTCCTTCTGAAAAAATTCCGAAAAGAATCCAAGACAGTTTTACCATTTACCATACGGTTTTTCGGATATATATATATATATATATATATATATATAATTTAACCACATTTTTAAACAATAGATTAGTAAGAATCCGTAGAATCAATGGTGGCAAATAATATTTATTACAAAAGTGGTACTTTAAAAAAGAAAACACCAAAAATATCTTTTATATTTAAAATAAAGCTAGTTTACTCTTATGCCAAATTACTATCTGTGACCGCGCACGAGAGAATCGCCCTAACTGCCATCTCTTGTTTCGACAATATTGACTCCTGTTTGAAGGCGCATAACTCTAAAACTACTGAAGAGAAAAAATTGAAATAATAATAATAATACGTTTATTGAAAACTTAGTGGAGGCACATTCTACAAAATATAAACATTAACTAATCAACCCGATGGCTAAAATTCGGCCAAGGCCGTTCTTCCATTTCTGCCATCATAAAAATAAACAATATAAAAAACCGACAAAAATAGCATGGTAAACAAAACACTAATTCTAGCGCTAATAAAAAAAAAAAAACACACACAAATGCAGACGATAGGGCACAACCGACACGCGCGGCACTCTCGGCCTCTACAAAAAATTAAAACGTGGAACAAAAACATGGAACACAAACGCATTCAAAACAAAAACGCCAATCTATAGAAGAGACTCTAAATGCAATCTGAACAAAAACTAAAATTTTTGTAGTAAGTGGTTTAAGAGAAAATAAATCGGAAGGGCGAGCGTTAATTTAAAACTGAAAAATCGGGTACTAATCACTTCTATTCACTGCTTTCAGACCTGTCGCCAGCTTTTATAAATTAAGCAATTTTCTGAAAAATCCTGGACACACTGTATATCGATTACCGTTAGACTTTGTCTATTGGTATATTTGGTTATATAAGGTTCTAAATGACCAATCATCAAACACACGCTATATATATCAAAAATTAAAAGAATTTCCTCTAACTGTTTCAGTCTAACTGCACTTCACTATTATGCTAATTAAACAACATGATGCAATAAAAGAAAAATCAACAGTATTGTATCGATACTAATGTAGCTTATAAAAGATGAGCGATATCTCAATTTGAGTTATTTAGCCGCCATGAACTACTTGGTTTACTTCAAACATTAAAAAAGATAAGCAGTTTGTTTACCAAGTAATTTTGGTCACCGACTTCTCCAAAACTTATCTAATCTTATTCGGGTAAACACAGATAACACTGCAGTCGCCGAATATTACGTAGCGCAAGTTTAATATTACACACAGGCCACACTGAGTGAATGTGCCTTGGCAGGCCACTCAACCCTGCATTAAAAATACATAAAAAACGGTGCCATGCATCTTTCACAAAGTGTACTGAAGGGCTTGCCCGAGAACTGGAAAAACTTTCGCTCAAAGTGCGTGGTAAATCTAACTGAGTTCTCCGCGAAACCTTTTTTTCCCATCGCGTAAATACTTTATAAATACGCGAAGCCGGCGAACGAAAACTTTACACTCTCCCTTACCCTGTATAATGAGGGATGAAACATTCACAAGTTTCAGAACGTAGCCTTCGAGAGTGATATCTTTATAAATATTCAGGAGAAGGGGTGACGTCCTTAAAGGAATATCAATTACTTATCCGACCAGGAATTTCTGTCACACGAATTTTAAAAATTTCAAACAGATTACGTAAATATTAGCAGTTGGGAAGCTATAGCTGACAGGATGAACAACCCACGCTATCTGGGAGTGAAATACATATAAAAACTAATAGTAGTTTAGCGGTAGAGTATTGTCCGGTAACGCAGGAGACCCAGGTTCGACTCCAGACTCCGTCGATATTTTTTTTATTTATTTTAAAATGTAATTCTCACCTGGTGTCTCTTTAAATCAATTGTTTTCTAGTATACACATATCGTGAGGAAGTATTGTGTAGTAGATATTGCCTAAACGAATAGTGTGTACCATTGGGGAAGTCCAAGTACATGGGGAAGTCTTTAGAAATGTATAAGACATGGGTTTTGGGAGTAAGCAATATCGTGCTTCTTACAAGCGTCTCCTATTCTTTAATACGACTTTTTATGTTTATCAATTTCGATATGTTCGAGCAGGTCCATCTTTTTAGAGATGATTTTTTTTAGAGAGTTCATAAAATAATGTTTTTAGGACCACATTTCCTTATCCAACACCATAATTCGTGGAGTTTGTCTTCGTATAAGATTTTCTTTGTAGGATTCATTATTTCCGGACGTTTGGGATGTTGTGCACGTCCCTTCAATCTAAATATAAGGCCCCGTTGGCAGTGAAGATGAATGCCGATCACATCTTGGCCGAATTCTCGGGTTGGAATTTTATCGCGTTGCATAAGGGCTGAGGGAGAACAATGCAATATATATAAGCGGTTGAGCGCGACCAAAATAGGACGGGTCGGGTCACGGGTCGTCCCACATTTCTGCCAGTCGCACAGTTTTAACACCAGTAATTATTTAATGCTGTTTCCTTTGACAAATATGAATATTACGAATTAATTTCAATTATTTGCTTTAGGCTGAATTTATTGGTTTTAATATTAGTAGTTTTTGACAAATTTACATTATTTTAGCTTTTTCAAATCCTAGAATTATAGAAAAAAAAGACATTTTTGTGTCTTGTTGATCATATTACATATGACGTTGATCACCCAGTATAACATTCAGTATGAAAATGTAGTGCACAAACTTTAAATAATATGTTGTTGTTTTGATATGGATACAAAAGTTCAGATAATGGAATGAATCGAAAAACAACCTGTTGACAAACGATATGACTTTGTAATAGAGTGATTGAGAACTTCTTCAAGATCCTTAGTTATTCCAGAGCGTGTATCAAAAATAGACCAAAAATATTATTTTGGTTAGCCTGGTATAACCAAGTGTATGATTTTGTTTTTCAAATTTGCAATGGTATCTGAAAGTTCTTGACGAATTCCTTTGCAATTTATCGAATTTTTAAAATAACGGATCAGGCCAGTCACCATTTCGCGTAAAGACAATTTTGTTGATTTTTTATTGAAGTAATGTTTTTGGGCGAAATATTAAAACATAAATAAGATATTTTCCAGTTGTGCTTAGTTTTCTAAAATTTTTTGGTTTAGTACCACGCAAATATTTTCATAATAACTGTGGATATTCAATATAAATTTTGGTTTAAGAAGCTCCCAAAGAAATTTCACAGCTTTATAGTTTATTAGCCATGAACAGGAAAACAATTGCAGTGTTTTTCTTGTTAAAATAAAAAAAAGCTACTTCTACCAAAGTTAGAAACTATGTACTAAACTGTTTTTTTACTTTATCATACGTAGTATGTAAAGTATTGTAATCGTGCCAAAAAAATGATGAGATTTTAACGGAAATTTGAGAAGTTTTATGACCAAACATAGCGCAAAAGCATTTTTCAAGGATTTTGCAAATGTCCTGCCATTTCTGTAATTTCGCCAAGATAGTTAAATAATAAATGAAAGTAGATGAAATTTTGTATAATTTACGTCTACCACATTTTTTGGTAAAATTAATAGTTTAGCTGTATGAGCAAATTCTATTTCATCGAGATTGGGCGTGTCTGCATTAATGTAAAACTAGTTAGCCAGGATTTGACCCAGATTTTCATTCTAATGACAGTAGGTAGCGTCAAGCGCTGATGTTTTGACAATACCTACTGTCAATAGTATCAAAATATCTGTCAAATCCTGGCTAACTAGTTTTATTTTATTTTTATGTTTATTCTGGTTTTCTCTAAAACTACACTTTAGTTGCAATGTTTGCTTCCGGATTTAGATTGTACAGAAACAGAGCAGGCTCAGTTGTAATTAGGTTGATATCTTTTGTTGTTGTCCAGCGCAATCATTTGTTTGATCATGCTTTTTTCAGTACATTCATCCGCGCTCAAAAGTTTAATGATTATTTTAAATTTTAATGATTAAAGCAAGAAAACGGATGATTTTCTTAATGAAAACGTGTTAAAATTATTACATCATAATGCATAATATTCGAATACATAATATTCGAAAAGAAGGCAATTGAATATTGCCAAAAACTGATAAATCTATGGACCGGATTTAGTAAATGGAAACTTCACAGATGTTTTGAATAGATTCGTTTGGGCTCAATATCAATCCAAACACAATCCAAAGCCTATCAAGGTATAGTATACGAAAAAGGTTATAAATTGCTTTTTAGCTATTTTTATGAATTTATATCGACTGCACCCAACATTCTAAAAACATCTAAAAGGTATTAAAGTAACCCTTTAAAGTGAATAATAACATAAGTTTTCTTTTTTTTCATTATCTCATTCAATGAAAGTGTGCTTATGGCATTGATTTTATCTGATCCACAATCCTCAACTCAACAAATTTCTCATGTAATTTTGGAGAAAGAAATATACAATCCAATTGAAATTGAAATTTACCATCCGATACACAGACTTTCTGTGACAGAAAGCAATCCAAATTATATGTGTACAAAAATGAAAAAAAAAATTGAAAAATTATATGTGTATAAAAATCTTTAATAATCTTCCTGAACACATGAAACGAATTCAAAATTTTCAATCTATCAAGCAAAAAACTAAAGAACTTTTAATAAACCTTGAACCCTATAGTTTAGATGATTACTTTGTTTGAAAAAAAAATTTAAAAAAAAGCTTGTCAAAATAGTGGTGGCTTCAACTTCCACTAATTTATACCATAATAGAAGCAATTAACTTACTGTTTGGCTCACGTCAATAAAATATTCATAAAATTGTAGTGTAGATCCAACGCTATAAGAATAACATCAAGCGAAAAACGCTACGATTTTATGTCTGCTACTAATTTTGCCAAAACATCATATTTTTTTCAAGATACTAGAAAAACAATTACAGTATTTTTTTATAATCTTAATAATATATGAAGGGGTTGCCACAGTTGTTATTGGTTCATTTTTTTTTGTTGTCGGCCAGTGGAATTATTTAGTTTTAATTAATGTATAGTTGACTAATAAAATTTTAAAAATGACAACACGATCCACCATAACGTCCATAAATAAATAAATAATAAAATAGGAACATTATGCCAGAGGTTACGTTAAAAATAAGACAGTCGATTATGATACAAAATCGCCTATCAACAACAATATAATTGCGCATCTTTAAAAAGATGCGCCACAACGCATGACGTAGCTCAAAGCGATCCCACTTCTGATCTAAATATCATCTCCCATCATCATAATTCAACAAGTAGTCAGTTTTCTTAGTAGCTTTCTCGCGCCGCCCGACTACTAGCGACGCCTGCGGCGACGGCGACGTCTTTTTTTCTCGCTATTTTCTCGATTCTAAAGGCGAGAACAGTTGTCCCCACGTCCGACGATTACGGCGCGATACGTGGAGAGATTTCTTCCCGGTGGAGCGTGCGGACTGTAGACGATCTAAAAATAATGGCCGTAAATTTCGCGAATGGAAACGCATCCTCTGAGAGCGTGAGAGAGCGACGAGGACGTCGGTGGCAAATGGGCGCCCGAATTTATCGGATTTTTTCAAACAGAAATAAAAACGTGACAACAACGCCAAGAAGTTGCGTTGCCGTGTCAAGGTTTCGCCATTCATGAGGATAAATTGCCGCGTTTCTCTTCTCTGAGGTGTTTACGATTGATGATTCGCTGCAGTGTTGTTTTGTTGGGTTTAGGCTGGGTATTATAAACGCTGAACTAAGAAGAATTTTAGGTTAGAACTGTTCCATCTTACAATGGAAACAACCTAAGGTAAACGCCCCAAATTCTGACAGGTTAAAGAATTTTTGTTACATTTGTAACTGTAGAATTTATATTTATGTGGTGCTAATGACTAAGTCAACTTTTTTTAAATTTCCTTCTAAACATAACTGAGTATTCACTTTCAAAAGAAAATTGATAATACTTATGTAATTTATATCATATTTTATAAGTTCAACAATTGCGCCTAATTCCGTCACTAAGCGCGTATACTTTGATCCGAAATCAGACACATCAGTGCATTAGTCCGACAAATAAAAACATTCAAGTAAATATTAAGTGTTTTAAATATTGTTAAATAATATTTAAGAGATTTTTTCGCTTGCTTTCTTATTTCTCTAGAACGATTTTCTTTTGTGCTTCCTGCTAATTATTAACAAATATTCTCTCCAAGCATGAGAGATAGTGTTACAGAAGAACAGTTTCTTTTTACTTTATTTGGGTGTTGCAGGCCAGAATAATGATCTTTTTAATGGAGATGGCATGAGTTGAAATGTTATCTCCAAAGGTGGTGTATTAAGGCCAAAATCATAGTGGTTAAAAGGGTAGTCCACCGTTTTATTATAAAAATATAAAGCATGTTTAGTCAGCCTAAATATATATTATTAGAAGTTTCTTAATTACTGTTATCCTTTAGCGATGTAAAAAGAAGTCGAATTGCAGTTACCTTAAAAGGAAAAACTCAACTTTTAACAAAATACTCAATTATCAAGATCAGTCAAACTTCTAGGTTATATTCTGATCGTTAGAACATTGGTAGAATAAGAAAGGGTAGTGAGTTGATAAGTGTAATGTCAAATCGACCAACAGGATGTCCTAAAATAAATTTTTCTACTTTGCATTCACAATGCACACATTGTAACACTGTTTTCAGTGTTACAATTAACACATTGTAATACCGAAAACAGTAACATTTTTGTCTGATTGGTACACAGTGATATCAAATGCCATATGTCAAATGTACAATACATAACCCAACATAACCACACACTGCATCTTCTTAATCGCTTGCAATCACATAAACTGCGAAATATCAATATTCTATACATATTTAAACATGGGTGTAGCCTGCTATAGTATGGCCAAAGGATTGGGGCTTTCTTAGTTTTGCTGTGTTCATCAAAATACGCCAGCATGACGTTTACGGTGATGTTTTACGACTCTAGTAAGTGATCGTTATCATTCTTTTCAACTAAACATCAAATCCCCTTTTCAGATATAATTCAAGGACCACATTTACTTTAATAGGGTATTATGCGAAGATCAAACCTACATTGTAGATATGAACGATTTTAATTACTGCTGCGAGATTGTATATGCGCAATAAATGGTTTATCAGCATACACGTACGAACCTATAGTACATTTAAACTGTAGAGAATTTCTAGTTTATGTGACGTATAAGTTTTTCGGTAATATTTTGGACGCTTGGATGCTCGGTTCAATTCGTATTCGTTTTTGTCCGTCGCTTTCGACTTCGTCTTAGTTCTGGTTGTGTGCAACGTATTTGTATTACCTCCATCACATGTAATTTTACTAAGTATAATTTATTCTTATAAACTACTTTGCCGAAATTAGAATTGGGTTTCAATTATAAGTGCTTGTAGATATATAAGCCGCAACGGCTACGTAGCGGAATTAGGTAGACACCGCTATTGAACGTTAAGCGTTATAACAATTCTTTAGTAAGTTCTTGTTCTTCGAAGTAACTAATCAGTTACCGCCAAACACTTCTATTCTGATTAATATACTTATGAAACCACTATTTTAAAGTTAACTTTTTAGGTTAAGTTTCATGTATTTATCACAGTAGGGTTAAAAGTGTTGCCCCAAGCTCCATTATGATCATCGTTGCGACCTCGCTGAATATTTATTCAAACTTGTAGGCTAAAGTAGAGTAAAATTATTCACAATTAGATTTTGTTATGATTTTATCTCATCGATCTCATCTTTAACGAAGTTGACAGTTACTACAGTGCTGCCACGTGGTACCCGCAAAATACCCTAGATTCTAATTTACCGCGATATAGTAACCACAATTTCTAAATTTATATAAAATTAATAACGCAAAGTAGAACAAATAGTATATTACACTCGTTTTATAAGACGTATTGGCGCACTCGTTCCACAACTCGTGCGCCAATTTGACGTCTTATAAAACTTGTATAATAATATACTATTAAATGTTGTAGATTTCTTATTTTATCCAACTAAACAGAAATGTATCAGAATTTAGAATAGTGTCTGAATTTGGGACGTTTACCATTTAAATCATTTTATATACGGAGAGCCTTTCAGTACCGTTGTAGAGTGCGTTGACACGTTTCGCATGTCCTTCCATGGTTCATCCATATAGATAGAGGTCAGTGGCTGTATTAGTGGAAATGGTAATAATGCAGCGAAAATAGCGAACATATTCATATTACAATTAATACATATCGTCATCATGTGAAGCAGAGATGAAGATTATAACGTCGTCAGAAATATAATCATCAGTAGAAGATTTATATGATAAGGTAAAATTTGTCTTATTCGAGTTATTCTACTATTGTTGTTGCATATGATTCATCTTAATTTTATATTATTATAAATCAAATATTTTTCAGTTTTATTGTTATAATTAATAATATTATTAAATAATGAATACTATTTATAATTTGCTGGACGAATAAATGTTTACTCTTTAAAATTTAACCTAGAAACCTCAAAAAAATTAGATCTACCACATAATTTTGCTAGATACCACCCCAACATTCTACAATTAATGTTTTACTTGGCATTAAGTTTTGAACAATTTTGAAAATAGAACAATAGTTGATTTACTACGCTACTAAACTATTAGGAGATCTGTAGCCTATTTCATAAAACTTTTCACTTTGCGATTTGCAAAAAAAGTGCAAAGTGAAAACTTCGAAATTGGGAAAGCTCATCAAATATACTTATGAAACACTGAAAACCTTGCACAAAAATTGCAAATTGCAAAGTGAAAAGTTGCAAAGTAGTTTTATGAAATAGGCCCCAGATGGGATTTTTATAACCGGCCTTAGAGTTGTGTTGTATATCAGCTCTCAATATAGCTAAATGCCATAATTATTGATTTTGATTTTCTACTTTTTTTGCTAATTTTTGCGATATAGTTTCAAATTGAATATCTTGGTTATTATTGAAGATAACAGTTTCATTTTTAGTAAGAGCATACCATAAATATTATTCCATTTGTTTCCCTATCACTTATATAAATTCCATTATATAAATTGCAGGTAATGAGTCATAATAATATAAATGTGGAGCAGATGCTCACTGTGAACAAGTACACTATAACTCTCTGTGAGCATACTCATATTTCTTATGAATAAAATAAAATTAAAATAATAAAAAAAAATAAATAATAAAATTATATCTCATTGGTCAGAGTTTTTTTGGTCGCTTTCGAGTGTATAACAAAGAAAATTAATTATTTTATTAATTATTGATGCCAAGCGTCAAATAAATGCTCACATCTCAACTACCAACTGTTGCTGGCAAAACTACTCTAGATTCTAAGATGACAACATAATGTCGCAAAGTAGAAAAAAAATAGTATATAATACTTGTTTTATAAGACGTAAAACAACTCGTTCGTGTTATAAAGCTTGTATTTCAAGTAAGATTTTATATAATAACAAATCATTTTAGAAAATTTGTCTGTAATTTACCATACTTTACGCGGTCATTGTATAAATGAAATAATTACGCTATAAATATTTACATATCGTACTATTCTACAACAATAAATATGATACACTTGTAAAATAACACAATTGAAAATAGTTATTACTGTATCCATCTGTTGCATTTTTAATTTAGGAATAAGGAGTCTCAGTCCATAGATTTCGGTAAAAAGTTCATTTTCCATTATCAATTTCTGTAAGTTTTCATTTTAAGCAAGAGCATAGTAACAATAATAATTGATGCTGTCGAAAAATGACCGCAAAAATTATTATTCTGCTGTGATTTGTCGTTATAAATGATTGTTAATATGATGTTATCTTGGCAGTCCGAAGCTTATGTTAAGGTTGTTAAACAAACTAATAATCTCAGATACCAAACACATGTTTACTCACAGTGATAACGCCGATAGCTCCATGAGATATTCCACATTCTATTTAATTATATTAATAAAATTATATCCTTGAATGAATCCTCCAAATTATTATTCTCAACAGAACACCAACCTATTCACGACACATTCACAATTCCACACAACCATACACAAATTCGTCCAATAAACGTACATATCCCAGTGTCCACAAAATATTACAAACTAAATATAGTTATCGTTATCATTTGGAACCGTTCACATCATTATCAGTGACACACTCTCAGCCGATATTAAACCAACCTACCCAAAACCACTTTCAACATCATTCCTTCAAAGCAACAACCTATTTTATGGATTAGAATATTCGAGAGAAATAATTTTTCGTATGTTGTTGTATGTAAAATATTTTGGGTCGGCCAGCAAAAAAAGCGGTTTGCCCATGCACGTGACCTAGCGAGGCTCACCACGAAAGGTGTTTGTATGTTCTACACTGTAGCTAGTTTAGCTGAACTTACGTGTTATTCGCCGTGTTGTTCGCCGCGTTGTTCGGTTTGCTGTACGGCCGAACGCGATTAGCGTTGTTGTCCAGCAGTGACGACTGGTTACTGGTCTGGTTTGAGGCACTCGGTGACAGTTTGCCTGCCAATGTGTCCAACGAATGCAACATGACGACTTGTCCACACCGACTCGAGAGCACAACTGATGATCTTGCTCACCTGTGCCCGTCTATCTCACTTATTTGTCCAAACTTAGATAAGATAATTCAACAACAGTAGGGATGAGCGAGATATGGCACACCTGTTATCATGTTGGGTGAAAATATCCGCACCATTTCACCATGTTTTGCTTTTCGTACAACACCACTATTATTTTGTTTGGTTTAAAGACACAGCGAGCTATTTTTTAAAAGACGAGACACACAACAGGTGATGATAGATAGATTTTGTTAATTGTTTAGGTTTGTTTTAATGTTTCTTTTTTTATTCTGCTAAAAAACAAAATAGATAGCGCCTGGAAAAGCACAAAGATTAGTTTCAAGCTTTAAACTGCAAGGGGTTGTTTGTGGTGCAAAAACTTATCAACCTCGTTGGGGAGGTGAAGTTTTTGGACCACAGCAACAATCACGGGCACACTGAAGCGGGGTGGCCAAAAACAGATCGAGACGGGTACAGGACAACAGCACACTGGACACTAAAGTATAGACGAGTATAAAATTTTTGCGACAAAACTTTTCTATATGAGAAAAATAATAAACAGAAGCGCACTATTTATGTAATTCAAGAAAGCACACATGGCACTGGTCAGCCCCCATCATCTCTGATTATTTTTGGCTCTAGATTTTGGTTTTGTTTTTTTTTTTTTCGTTTCTGATTCTTGTGTCTTCGTGGCTAAGTCCCGATGCCCGTCGCGGTCCGAGAACGGACGCCGACCGACGTACCGACGGAGCGCCGCGACGGCCCAGACTGCACTGACAGTTGTGTGGCGAAGGGACGCCAGGAGCGTCGCGGCGGCGTGCCGGCGCACGCGTCTTTATCGCAGCCGCGGTTTGGTGTTCGGTGGTCTTTGGCGAGGATATAGTGAGAGGCCCATAGGCGATGGTGGTAAGACGTGTTTCAGGAGGAGATCCTGAAAGCGATGGCATTGCATGATGGACATCAATTAGTGGAGTTGTATTTTTTTTTTTGTTGGGAATAATTTGTCGATGATGGAGACTGTCAGCGGCGTTGATTGCTCTAGCTAGTCAAAGGATGCTTGTTAGAGGAGATGTTGATTGTTTTTGGAATATGGTTTTCGTGGGAGTCATTTAAAAGTTTTTTTTTTATATAATTACTAATTACTGATGTCATCTAGGTACTGGGTATACTGTTTTAGTACAAATATCTGTTTCTTTTATAAACAAATGCTTTACAATCTAAATTTAAAACTATTGAAATAATAAAAAAAGTAGTGCAGTATTTATGTCGTAAATTGTGATTCAACTTTACGGAATTTGGTGATTTGTTGGATTATTTTGGTACCCCATATTTATAGGAGCTGTTTTGCTCATTTCGACGATGCCAATAAATAGAAACTGTTTGTAACATTCTGTTGTAAAGAGCTTCTTAATTTTTTAAAATGCTGTGCGTTTTCAGCAGCTGCCTTTCAAAATGTTATATTCGAATGACAATTTCAATTTCTTTTTTATAACTTAGAGGATTTTTTAGGGATTGCTGTCAAAGTTAAAAAATGCATTGAGGCAAAAAGGCAAACATTGTGAATTGACCTAGTTTTATAGAAAAATATTTTATTTAGTTTTCAAAAAAGAACTAGAGGTCTAGATTTTATACGTTTTCAAGTTCAAATTAGCACCGATCAAAATCAAGTTGGCGCTAATCAAAATCAAGTTGACAAATAACAAATTTAAGTTGACATTAAATAACTTAAGTGTCAATTGAAATTAACATCTTAAAAGAACCCTTCCAAAAAAGTAGTACCTACGGTATTTATTTCGTCAATTGTGATTCAACTTTACGGAATTTGGTAATTTGTTGGATTATTTTGGTACCCCATATTTATAGGAGCCGTTTTGCTCATTTTGACGATACCAATAAACGAGAAAATGTTTGTAACATTCTATTGTAGAGAGCTTCTTAATTTTTTAAAATGGTGTGTGTTTTCAGCAGCGCCTTTCAAAATGTTATATCCGAATGACAATTTAAAAAAAAAAATTTATAACTGAGGATTTTTTAGGGATTGCTGTCAAAGTTAAAACAAATGCATAGAGGCAAAAAGGCAAACATTGTGAATTCAGCTAGTTTTATAGAAAAATATTTCATTTGATTTTCAAGAAAGAACTAGATGTCTAGGTTTTATACCTTTTCAAGTTCAAATTGGCACCAATAAAAATCAAGTTGGCACTAATCAAAATCAAGTTGACAAATAACAAAGTGAAGTTGACATTAAATAATATATTTGTCAATTGAAATTAACATCTTAAAAGAACCCTTCCAAAAAGTAGTACGGTATTTATTTCGTCAATTGTGATTCAACTTTACGGAATTTGGTAATTTGTTGGATTATTTTGGTACCCCATATTTATAGGAGCCGTTTTGCTCATTTTGACGATGCCAATAAACGAGAAAATGTTTGCAACATTCTGTTGTAGAGAGCTTCTTAATTTTTAAAATGCTGTGCGTTTTCAGCAGCGCCTATCAAAGTGTTATATCCGAATGACAATTTCAAAAAAAAAATTCTAAGAAAAGTTCTAAGAAAGGAAGTCGATGTACATTGGTAGCCATTTATTTAAAAAACCAGAAGCAAATGAATTTGTTAACAATGTTTGAGAAACGCCCAAGATATATACCACGAATCGGTGGTTATAGATAACCCACCTTGTCATTCTTCTATTGAAGAAGTTTTTGCAGAAGAGGGATTTTTTCACCATATATTAATAAGACTCAGTCCATACCCGATTGAGCAAGCATGTATTAAAGGCTAGTGTAAAATCTGATTTGGCAGATAACCTAAGAGATGTTTCAGCAGGAGAAGATCGGCATAATATCTCCCAAACTGAATACAGAATGCGCCGGTTAGAAAATATTGTTCAGAATAATATTAACACAATCAATGTGGCCAACTGTGCTAGATTTATACCTAGCCCATATTCAAAGATACATTCCAGCAGCATTAAATATGGAGAATATTATTTTCTAATTAATTAATTTAGTAAATGTTGTTTAGTTAATATGTCCATGTTATTGTTTTAAAATATAGTATAAATAACATTATTTAGTTAGTTCTATTTAATCGTATGATACAGCTAATTTAAAATTATTTAATGACAACTTGAATTTGTTAATTGTCAACTTGAATTTGTTAATTGTCATTTTGATTTTGTTAATTGTCATTTTGATATTGATTAGTGCCAATTTGGTTTTGATTAGTGCCAATTTGAACCTTGAAAACGTATAGTCAATCGCATTTGTCATTTTTACCACACCTAAACCAACTGTTGAAGATAAAACTACGCTAGATTGCAAGATGGCAACTGCAATTTTCGAAATTTATATAAAACTAATGTCGCAAAGTAGAAAAAATAGTATATATGTGACGAAGCAATATGTATTGATCCTAAAGAAGATACTTCTTAAAAACAAAAATCTCTTCTATCTGTGTACTCTACTTTTTGACGTTGGCAACCCTAATCGTAATAGTGATTTATCCTTTTGTATTATTTCAAGCTAATTTTAACCTGCAATTAATAAATTTAAGGTAAATCGGAATTATTGTTAATAACCCTCACTGTCATGTAGGGTTCGCTATTTTGTTTTGTTTTTACTTTTAAGGTCAGAAACGTGCTGCATTTCAGCTACATTGACAATATTTTTGAGAATATTCTTCCTCCATGTTACATACGTCATTTTCTAAAATTTTTGTCGTCAAATTTGAATACAGTGACTCCAGAAATTAAATTGTATATTTGAAAAAACCATTGATAAGTTGAAATTTTTAATCACACATGTGTAATTAAAAATATTTGTTTCTATACAAAGTTTGTAACAATCAATGGTCACAATTGAACTTCAAAATTATAAATTAGAAACACAACATCTATTGGATTTATTTTATTTTGTAAATGAAAACATAATGCAAACTATATCATAAAAAAAAAACAAACAAATTCCCCGGTCTGCTAGGTATAAAGCTTGTAAATTACACTAGACAACACTACACAGGCGTCTCCAAAAAAAGTATGCCCACATTTTTTTCAGTGGTTTTCTGCTTCATCGTTCATATGGATACATGACAACCTGTTGTGATTAAATAACAGACAGTGACACTGTCAAAGAACGAGAAAAGCGTTAGCAAAGATTTTGCATCTGATCGTCTATAAAGTTCCTCAAAGATAATAACCAAACATGAGCAAGGAGAACGTAAAAAAAGTGCTCAAGAACTTCAGCATGTGGATGAAGTTATTCGCTACGGTCAGTCCATCCTTATTCCAACACATGCAACAACCGACATTTTCCAATTCTCTTTCCAGATATTCTGCTTAGCGAATTATTTCGTCATTTATCTGCGAGAACCTTTCCTCGACTACGAAACGACCAAATTCTATTACCAGAGAGACATCGTGGTTATTGCAACAATACTGTTCTTCTTTGTTACGCTGATACTTTTTATATTGACGTGTTTCGACCAAGTACCTTACAAGCTGGAAGTACAGTTGTTGAGCATTGGCGCTGTCCTGAATTTGGTGTCCTTCATTCTATGTACGATTTTCTATGTCGACAGAGAGGACTACGTTCTTAACAGTACTTTATTAGTTATTGTATTTTCAATTCTGGCTGCCTTAACAATGGCGATGGCGATGGCGAAGGATTGTGCAATCATGAAGACCGAACCTTAGAAGGATGTTGACCAATTATTGTGATAGTATATGTGCGCATACATGCTAGGAAATAAATTTATTAGTAATAATGATTTGGGTTTTAATAGGAGTGAGCTACAAATGTATGGGATCCACTCCAGGAATATTAGATTAACAGGGGTTTTAATCTTTTTTAGTTTCTAAAAACGTGATGGCGTAGCTGCTGAACCAAAAGTCCTAGAAACTTAAAAAAGCCATAAAATAACCCTTAACATGTATTGCGTAAGAAGTTTTCATGTCTTGCTTTTTTTTATTTTCAAATCCTATGATCTTAGAGATGTTTAAAATACAATTTGGTGTACATTTCAAGGGACAGTAATTTTTTTATAAAGAATTGTAAAAACAGTAGTATGCCAGTGATAATGATTAGGCAACACACAAAGGATTCATTCAACATATTGCTATATTGCAGAAAGTTTAATAAAAAAAAATAAAAATAAAATGTGTTACTCCAATTTATTATCAACGACCACTTAGACTTCATTCAGACATTTTGTCAGTTCCCAAACCGACTGCAACATTATGCGAAGCACGTGGAAGGTATGAAAATGTCATCGAAGTGTGGATGAAGATGTGGTAGAATTGTCCAAATCTGAGAAGGGGTTTGTACAATTTCAACCAGAAATGCCACTCAGCGATTTTGTATTTATTTGAAGAAATATTTATTCAAAACTTTTGGTTAGTGGTTATCAGAAGTCAGACTAAAAGAAATCTTGACAGTAGATGAGTTGTAGATAAGTGTTCATTTATTCGCAGTGAATAAAATCCGTGGTCGATAGTTGCTTATCCCAGGTTTTAGGCTTTTCGTAGTTCGCTTTTTTTTATTTGATAGCGTGCACACGACGCCGACGTGTAGAATTGCTGTCAGTGTTACAGGAACACCTTCCAAACATTTTAAGGATTTTAGTAAAAGTACAATGTTTAAGATTTACTTTGATACTCTTTTGACGTTTCTAGCGCAAAAGTTCGGATGCTATAAATTCCCAAAACAGCCAAAATTGCATGCTTTTTTTTTTACTTTGACCTACATTGACCGACAGCAATAACGACAATTGCATAGTTCGAATTCGTAAATACCGAAAAACAATGCAACAAGAACACTTTTTCACCTTTCATTCACAAAATCATACAATCAATGTTTTCAGAGTTACCAACTAAAGAATCTATCAAAAAAATAGTGGTTTGCTATAGAGGAGATATGATAATAATGTCATACACCAAACAAAATTAAGTCAGAAATTAAATTAGATATGAACATTTCTAATTCTATAAAATAAAATGCATGTCAGAAGATTGATCAAAACAACAAACAGTTTCAACTTTAATGCGTTTATTAGTTTGTTTTGGGGTTATAAGTGGATGAATCATGGACCAATAGAAATGAGAAAATCGGAAAATCACAAGTAAGGAAAGAAACAAAGTGTATTAAAGCCAAAAAAACTTATATAATATTGAAATAATATATAAAATATATAAAAAAAAACGCATATAATATTTCGCGCATTAATATTTTATAATATTTTTTGAAATTGATCCTTCAAAAACTAAAAATTATTCAAATCGAGCTATTATACATTGCTCACAAAGATAGGGGATATGTTTTAAGGGCATATACTTAACTAAAAAAAATTATAAAAACAATGTTACAACTCTTAGTTACATCTGAGTTACAGTTAATAGTATATTATTTGACGAGCACATAACTAAGGATATAAACATGCGAGCGATTTATACCAGTTGTGTGCGAGTCGATTACGATGTTTTATCTTAGTGAAGTGCAAGTTGCTCGTGCTGTCGCCCTTATTCAGCATGGCCACTCTATTCGACATGTTAGCAGGGACCTTCGAGTTTCCCCTTCTGTTATTCTGCGTTAATGGAATCGATTTCGGGAGACTGGCCAATATGTTAGAGGAGCTGGACAAGGTCGAAATCCAAAAACTACTCAAAATCAACACCGATTTCTTGTCCTTTCCTCTCTACGTCAGCGTACTGCCACAGCACGAGACCTCCTAAACGACCTAAGACGAGCACATGGAATAGAAATTTCTGATCAAACTGTTAGAAACAGATTAAAAGAAGCGTATTTGAAACCAAGAAGACCTGTCCGCGCACCACGCCTTATGCAGCATCAGAAAGCAGCGCGAATTAGGTTTGTTCTGGATAACAGAGATTGTCAACTTTGTCACTGGACGCCTGCACTGTTTACAGACGAGTCCAGATTTCGTTTAACTCGTTGCGACGGGCGAGTACGTGTGTGTAGACGTCTTGGTGAACGCTACGCAGCCGCTACTATACAGGAAGTGGATAGATTTGGTCGTGGATCTGTGATGGTTTGGGCTGCAATCGGTATAGACAACAGAACTGATCTTGTTGAGGTTCCTGGTAGATTAAATACCATGAATTACATCGAAAAGATCTTGGAGGACCATGTGTTGCCTGCTGCATATGGCGTCGGTCAAACTTTCATCCTAATGCAGGACAATGCAGAGCCACAGACCGCAGGCATCACCAGAAATTTTTTACAAGAACGTGGAATTCAGGTCATGAAAAGTCCTGACATAAATCCTATTGAACACGTGTGGGATCAGCTTGACCGACGTGTTCGCAAGCGCCCAAATCCACCACTAACCAATACAGGACACTCACACGCAGGTGTGAGTAAGTGATTTGTGCTCGTGCAGGGCTTACACTGTATGAAAGCCTCAAACTAATTTTGGTTTTCCTAACGAGTTTCGGTTTGCAGACTATAACTTATCGGCTTACACGTATGGGTTGAATAGAAACACGTTCCGCCCGCGATACGTTGACGCTATAACTTACGTACGCCACGAAACTGGTGGATGTTTTTTACGCCGCGGGACTTTTCAATCTACAACAAAGAAAAGTAAATCCGATCTCGGCGGCTCCTTTGCAAACTCGCTTCATTACCGCCATAAATCTGGTCCCGATCGCGCGGTACCACCAGCAGCAGCAGCAGAAATCACCGAGCGCCTTACCGCAAGCTCGGAAAATGTACGAAATCCATCTCGGCGCCGTCAAACTGTAAAGTATCGAAGGCGCATCTGGTTCGACCGGTTACGAACCGACGCACGGTGGTCGATTCTGCTTCGCTAGCTGGACAAAAATGAAAAACAAAGTTGTGCATTTGTAATTCAAACTGGACTAAATATTTAGAGAAATAGTCAAAGATCAGTCTCTTAACAAGTTTGTCGTCAAAATTTCAAATGCGCAGGTATGGCACCATCACAAACTAAACTTTACGCTCAGTGGCAAAAGTGCATAACCATTCGCAAATTCATCTATGTCAGTGTGAGCGCATGTTTACGTTAATTTTTCTCTATTATTTTTAATAACTACAATGGAGGAGACGTGTGGTGGTGCGTATTACTTTATCGAAGCTGTACTTAGATAATAATTTGAGTTTTTTTAGCGCTTAATAAAATTAACTTTCACCATAGGGTTATAAAAAAAGTACGACGGAGTACGACTGGATTAAGTGCTCTATTGCTGAGCTTCGATGTTATAGTTTTAGGATTTGTTGAAGTTAGGTGCCACTTTTTGCCGGAAACTTCTTCTTTGTTGTTGAAGAGAGCCCCTTGTCATCTGGACAGCTTCTACAAATACAGATACATGTATCTTTCTTTGTTATATGACGTCATAGAGGTTCAGAAAAAAAAATGGCATAACATAAGCCTACCTGACGTATTTTATGGCATCAATTATAATTTCCGGAACATACCGGAAGTAGTCATAACTGCATTTGCATTTGGAATTTCAAACGAGAACCTAGGCCGTGTGTGGTATCATTGCATAGATATTATAAATAGAAACAACTTTTATTTGAACAAAAATTTTCTAAACCATACGTTTCACAAATGAATCCATAATGTGTCATGTTGTCTGCATAAGCTGTGATCAGAAGAACAATCCACGTATTCATGTTTTATTTTGTTAGTAGTGAAGAGACGTGATAGTATATCGATAGCTAATGATTTAGCGCGTCCGATGACAAAACCTTAAAGCCAACAAGTCACCTTCGGACAGTCACCTGTCCAACAAAGGATAGCCCAAGATCATATGGTTTATTTCGTAAACCGCACGATTAGGAAAGAAGTGTTTCCAGCAGAAGTTGTTTCGTTTGAAAATATCTTTGCAATGATACCACACATGACCCATGATTTAATTTAACGTTCTGAAAGTGAGTGCTGTTGCCAGAGTTCGGACGACTGTAGGGTGTGAGGGTTCATTTAATGTATATATTTTCACGCCACATATTCGGTTTGGGTTAAAGTTCAAAATTGACTACGATGTGGTGTTGAAGCCGCAAGCTAAAACAAATAGTTCGTGTTATGGTAAAGTCTTCCATATGCAAACCGCCACAATTCGGCACATAAAAAATAAAAAAAATAAATAAATATCGTTCCTGCAAGTTTCATAATTTTCACCCCAAATTTATTAATCAACCACCTTCCAAAACCACCCCATAAGTACTTGTTTTTTTTTCGCGTATTTGTAGGAATAATTAAGTCACATGCACACATTTTCAAAATTTTCAAAGCACATTTATTATTCAACCCCCTTTCAAAACCACCCCACAGGTACTTTTGATTTTTTTCCCTTTTTTGCGCATTTGCAGGAATAATAGTAGCACATTCACAAAGTTTTAGAATTTTAAAACAAAATTTATTATTCAACCTCCCCAAAAACCACCCCATTAGATATTTTTCCATTTTTATTGTGTACTCCTAAGTATAATAATATCAAATTTAGTAGCAGGATTGAACAAAACGCTATAAGCAATATAAAATAGATAAAAATTAGTAATTTTCAAACCACAAGTATCACATATGTCCCGAGTTTTTGAAGTTTTACACAGATAGAAATTTTTACACCATTTGTTTGGAGTAAAATAATATTGTTTTGACTAAAATAAACATTCTTTGTAGCAAGTAAATATACTTTTTGCGTCTCGTCAAACAAATATTTATTTTTGTTAAACAAAATGTTCTATATGTTCCATTACTGCATTATTTTGCAATTTAACAATCATGGGAGTAAATTTGCTTTTAAATATTAAGATCAACTGGAGTCGTTGTATCTGACATCAATCGATAAGTTATGTTTTCAGTAGTAACTTACTAAATTGTTTAGAATTGTTTCGATTCGATTCGAGGACGTAACGAGAAGATGAATAATTTAGAATAATAGATTTAAGTAATTTTTGGCGATTACACGTCAACCGATGGTTTGACATTAGAACTGACATTTCTAATGTCAACCGACAATAATCAAACAATCGTTTGACATTAGAACGGACATCTCTAATGATGAAATATGATTCTAAACATTTTAATATGATACTACGGAAACCATTTGCATTTGATCTTAAGGAGCAAGTATACCCCACTAATGAAAATTTTTGTAGTGTTTAGAGAAAAACTATTTGCAATGGAAACTAACCACAGATGATATAGGACGCAATAAAAAACACATGAAACAAACGGTAAAGTCAAGGGTGCCTTAGAAAAAGCAATTTTTTGCTTAATCACGGCTTCGAAATCGCCAAAAAACGATAAATAATTCAAACTAAGTTCATAGGTTAAACCTTTTTTCTTATGTTCTATTTTGGAAAGTCATTTTCATAAAATAATAGTGTATACCAAAGAAATAACGTCGTTATTTAACATTATAATACTTTTATATACTTTCCAATATGCAATACTACATCAGAAACCCACTGTAAAAATTTCATATCTCTACAACGCGTGTTAACGCTAGGATTCCGATCCTACGGTACACTTCCGGTAGACTACATCGTAAATATACACTGTAGATCAAAAATCTAGAATGACTGGACTAGTATTAGATTTTTGCCTGTGTGGATAAGTAAAAAACAAAAACGGAGTAAGATAGAATCAATCAGGTTATTAGAGGAATATTTTCATTCATTCAAGTCTAATTCCTTCTGAAAAAATTCCGAAAAGAATCCAAGACAGTTTTACCATTTACCATACGGTTTTTCGGATATATATATATATATATATATATATATATATATATATATATATATATATATATATATATATATATATATATTTAACCACATTTTTAAACAATAGATTAGTAAGAATCCGTAGAATCAATGGTGGCAAATAATATTTATTACAAAAGTGGTACTTTAAAAAAGAAAACACCAAAAATATCTTTTATATTTAAAATAAAGCTAGTTTACTCTTATGCCAAATTACTATCTGTGACCGCGCACGAGAGAATCGCCCTAACTGCCATCTCTTGTTTCGACAATATTGACTCCTGTTTGAAGGCGCATAACTCTAAAACTACTGAAGAGAAAAAATTGAAATAATAATAATAATACGTTTATTGAAAACTTAGTGGAGGCACATTCTACAAAATATAAACATTAACTAATCAACCCGATGGCTAAAATTCGGCCAAGGCCGTTCTTCCATTTCTGCCATCATAAAAATAAACAATATAAAAAACCGACAAAAATAGCATGGTAAACAAAACACTAATTCTAGCGCTAATAAAAAAAAAAAAACACACACAAATGCAGACGATAGGGCACAACCGACACGCGCGGCACTCTCGGCCTCTACAAAAAATTAAAACGTGGAACAAAAACATGGAACACAAACGCATTCAAAACAAAAACGCCAATCTATAGAAGAGACTCTAAATGCAATCTGAACAAAAACTAAAATTTTTGTAGTAAGTGGTTTAAGAGAAAATAAATCGGAAGGGCGAGCGTTAATTTAAAACTGAAAAATCGGGTACTAATCACTTCTATTCACTGCTTTCAGACCTGTCGCCAGCTTTTATAAATTAAGCAATTTTCTGAAAAATCCTGGACACACTGTATATCGATTACCGTTAGACTTTGTCTATTGGTATATTTGGTTATATAAGGTTCTAAATGACCAATCATCAAACACACGCTATATATATCAAAAATTAAAAGAATTTCCTCTAACTGTTTCAGTCTAACTGCACTTCACTATTATGCTAATTAAACAACATGATGCAATAAAAGAAAAATCAACAGTATTGTATCGATACTAATGTAGCTTATAAAAGATGAGCGATATCTCAATTTGAGTTATTTAGCCGCCATGAACTACTTGGTTTACTTCAAACATTAAAAAAGATAAGCAGTTTGTTTACCAAGTAATTTTGGTCACCGACTTCTCCAAAACTTATCTAATCTTATTCGGGTAAACACAGATAACACTGCAGTCGCCGAATATTACGTAGCGCAAGTTTAATATTACACACAGGCCACACTGAGTGAATGTGCCTTGGCAGGCCACTCAACCCTGCATTAAAAATACATAAAAAACGGTGCCATGCATCTTTCACAAAGTGTACTGAAGGGCTTGCCCGAGAACTGGAAAAACTTTCGCTCAAAGTGCGTGGTAAATCTAACTGAGTTCTCCGCGAAACCTTTTTTTCCCATCGCGTAAATACTTTATAAATACGCGAAGCCGGCGAACGAAAACTTTACACTCTCCCTTACCCTGTATAATGAGGGATGAAACATTCACAAGTTTCAGAACGTAGCCTTCGAGAGTGATATCTTTATAAATATTCAGGAGAAGGGGTGACGTCCTTAAAGGAATATCAATTACTTATCCGACCAGGAATTTCTGTCACACGAATTTTAAAAATTTCAAACAGATTACGTAAATATTAGCAGTTGGGAAGCTATAGCTGACAGGATGAACAACCCACGCTATCTGGGAGTGAAATACATATAAAAACTAATAGTAGTTTAGCGGTAGAGTATTGTCCGGTAACGCAGGAGACCCAGGTTCGACTCCAGACTCCGTCGATATTTTTTTTATTTATTTTAAAATGTAATTCTCACCTGGTGTCTCTTTAAATCAATTGTTTTCTAGTATACACATATCGTGAGGAAGTATTGTGTAGTAGATATTGCCTAAACGAATAGTGTGTACCATTGGGGAAGTCCAAGTACATGGGGAAGTCTTTAGAAATGTATAAGACATGGGTTTTGGGAGTAAGCAATATCGTGCTTCTTACAAGCGTCTCCTATTCTTTAATACGACTTTTTATGTTTATCAATTTCGATATGTTCGAGCAGGTCCATCTTTTTAGAGATGATTTTTTTTAGAGAGTTCATAAAATAATGTTTTTAGGACCACATTTCCTTATCCAACACCATAATTCGTGGAGTTTGTCTTCGTATAAGATTTTCTTTGTAGGATTCATTATTTCCGGACGTTTGGGATGTTGTGCACGTCCCTTCAATCTAAATATAAGGCCCCGTTGGCAGTGAAGATGAATGCCGATCACATCTTGGCCGAATTCTCGGGTTGGAATTTTATCGCGTTGCATAAGGGCTGAGGGAGAACAATGCAATATATATAAGCGGTTGAGCGCGACCAAAATAGGACGGGTCGGGTCACGGGTCGTCCCACATTTCTGCCAGTCGCACAGTTTTAACACCAGTAATTATTTAATGCTGTTTCCTTTGACAAATATGAATATTACGAATTAATTTCAATTATTTGCTTTAGGCTGAATTTATTGGTTTTAATATTAGTAGTTTTTGACAAATTTACATTATTTTAGCTTTTTCAAATCCTAGAATTATAGAAAAAAAAGACATTTTTGTGTCTTGTTGATCATATTACATATGACGTTGATCACCCAGTATAACATTCAGTATGAAAATGTAGTGCACAAACTTTAAATAATATGTTGTTGTTTTGATATGGATACAAAAGTTCAGATAATGGAATGAATCGAAAAACAACCTGTTGACAAACGATATGACTTTGTAATAGAGTGATTGAGAACTTCTTCAAGATCCTTAGTTATTCCAGAGCGTGTATCAAAAATAGACCAAAAATATTATTTTGGTTAGCCTGGTATAACCAAGTGTATGATTTTGTTTTTCAAATTTGCAATGGTATCTGAAAGTTCTTGACGAATTCCTTTGCAATTTATCGAATTTTTAAAATAACGGATCAGGCCAGTCACCATTTCGCGTAAAGACAATTTTGTTGATTTTTTATTGAAGTAATGTTTTTGGGCGAAATATTAAAACATAAATAAGATATTTTCCAGTTGTGCTTAGTTTTCTAAAATTTTTTGGTTTAGTACCACGCAAATATTTTCATAATAACTGTGGATATTCAATATAAATTTTGGTTTAAGAAGCTCCCAAAGAAATTTCACAGCTTTATAGTTTATTAGCCATGAACAGGAAAACAATTGCAGTGTTTTTCTTGTTAAAATAAAAAAAAGCTACTTCTACCAAAGTTAGAAACTATGTACTAAACTGTTTTTTTACTTTATCATACGTAGTATGTAAAGTATTGTAATCGTGCCAAAAAAATGATGAGATTTTAACGGAAATTTGAGAAGTTTTATGACCAAACATAGCGCAAAAGCATTTTTCAAGGATTTTGCAAATGTCCTGCCATTTCTGTAATTTCGCCAAGATAGTTAAATAATAAATGAAAGTAGATGAAATTTTGTATAATTTACGTCTACCACATTTTTTGGTAAAATTAATAGTTTAGCTGTATGAGCAAATTCTATTTCATCGAGATTGGGCGTGTCTGCATTAATGTAAAACTAGTTAGCCAGGATTTGACCCAGATTTTCATTCTAATGACAGTAGGTAGCGTCAAGCGCTGATGTTTTGACAATACCTACTGTCAATAGTATCAAAATATCTGTCAAATCCTGGCTAACTAGTTTTATTTTATTTTTATGTTTATTCTGGTTTTCTCTAAAACTACACTTTAGTTGCAATGTTTGCTTCCGGATTTAGATTGTACAGAAACAGAGCAGGCTCAGTTGTAATTAGGTTGATATCTTTTGTTGTTGTCCAGCGCAATCATTTGTTTGATCATGCTTTTTTCAGTACATTCATCCGCGCTCAAAAGTTTAATGATTATTTTAAATTTTAATGATTAAAGCAAGAAAACGGATGATTTTCTTAATGAAAACGTGTTAAAATTATTACATCATAATGCATAATATTCGAATACATAATATTCGAAAAGAAGGCAATTGAATATTGCCAAAAACTGATAAATCTATGGACCGGATTTAGTAAATGGAAACTTCACAGATGTTTTGAATAGATTCGTTTGGGCTCAATATCAATCCAAACACAATCCAAAGCCTATCAAGGTATAGTATACGAAAAAGGTTATAAATTGCTTTTTAGCTATTTTTATGAATTTATATCGACTGCACCCAACATTCTAAAAACATCTAAAAGGTATTAAAGTAACCCTTTAAAGTGAATAATAACATAAGTTTTCTTTTTTTTCATTATCTCATTCAATGAAAGTGTGCTTATGGCATTGATTTTATCTGATCCACAATCCTCAACTCAACAAATTTCTCATGTAATTTTGGAGAAAGAAATATACAATCCAATTGAAATTGAAATTTACCATCCGATACACAGACTTTCTGTGACAGAAAGCAATCCAAATTATATGTGTACAAAAATGAAAAAAAAAATTGAAAAATTATATGTGTATAAAAATCTTTAATAATCTTCCTGAACACATGAAACGAATTCAAAATTTTCAATCTATCAAGCAAAAAACTAAAGAACTTTTAATAAACCTTGAACCCTATAGTTTAGATGATTACTTTGTTTGAAAAAAAAATTTAAAAAAAAGCTTGTCAAAATAGTGGTGGCTTCAACTTCCACTAATTTATACCATAATAGAAGCAATTAACTTACTGTTTGGCTCACGTCAATAAAATATTCATAAAATTGTAGTGTAGATCCAACGCTATAAGAATAACATCAAGCGAAAAACGCTACGATTTTATGTCTGCTACTAATTTTGCCAAAACATCATATTTTTTTCAAGATACTAGAAAAACAATTACAGTATTTTTTTATAATCTTAATAATATATGAAGGGGTTGCCACAGTTGTTATTGGTTCATTTTTTTTTGTTGTCGGCCAGTGGAATTATTTAGTTTTAATTAATGTATAGTTGACTAATAAAATTTTAAAAATGACAACACGATCCACCATAACGTCCATAAATAAATAAATAATAAAATAGGAACATTATGCCAGAGGTTACGTTAAAAATAAGACAGTCGATTATGATACAAAATCGCCTATCAACAACAATATAATTGCGCATCTTTAAAAAGATGCGCCACAACGCATGACGTAGCTCAAAGCGATCCCACTTCTGATCTAAATATCATCTCCCATCATCATAATTCAACAAGTAGTCAGTTTTCTTAGTAGCTTTCTCGCGCCGCCCGACTACTAGCGACGCCTGCGGCGACGGCGACGTCTTTTTTTCTCGCTATTTTCTCGATTCTAAAGGCGAGAACAGTTGTCCCCACGTCCGACGATTACGGCGCGATACGTGGAGAGATTTCTTCCCGGTGGAGCGTGCGGACTGTAGACGATCTAAAAATAATGGCCGTAAATTTCGCGAATGGAAACGCATCCTCTGAGAGCGTGAGAGAGCGACGAGGACGTCGGTGGCAAATGGGCGCCCGAATTTATCGGATTTTTTCAAACAGAAATAAAAACGTGACAACAACGCCAAGAAGTTGCGTTGCCGTGTCAAGGTTTCGCCATTCATGAGGATAAATTGCCGCGTTTCTCTTCTCTGAGGTGTTTACGATTGATGATTCGCTGCAGTGTTGTTTTGTTGGGTTTAGGCTGGGTATTATAAACGCTGAACTAAGAAGAATTTTAGGTTAGAACTGTTCCATCTTACAATGGAAACAACCTAAGGTAAACGCCCCAAATTCTGACAGGTTAAAGAATTTTTGTTACATTTGTAACTGTAGAATTTATATTTATGTGGTGCTAATGACTAAGTCAACTTTTTTTAAATTTCCTTCTAAACATAACTGAGTATTCACTTTCAAAAGAAAATTGATAATACTTATGTAATTTATATCATATTTTATAAGTTCAACAATTGCGCCTAATTCCGTCACTAAGCGCGTATACTTTGATCCGAAATCAGACACATCAGTGCATTAGTCCGACAAATAAAAACATTCAAGTAAATATTAAGTGTTTTAAATATTGTTAAATAATATTTAAGAGATTTTTTCGCTTGCTTTCTTATTTCTCTAGAACGATTTTCTTTTGTGCTTCCTGCTAATTATTAACAAATATTCTCTCCAAGCATGAGAGATAGTGTTACAGAAGAACAGTTTCTTTTTACTTTATTTGGGTGTTGCAGGCCAGAATAATGATCTTTTTAATGGAGATGGCATGAGTTGAAATGTTATCTCCAAAGGTGGTGTATTAAGGCCAAAATCATAGTGGTTAAAAGGGTAGTCCACCGTTTTATTATAAAAATATAAAGCATGTTTAGTCAGCCTAAATATATATTATTAGAAGTTTCTTAATTACTGTTATCCTTTAGCGATGTAAAAAGAAGTCGAATTGCAGTTACCTTAAAAGGAAAAACTCAACTTTTAACAAAATACTCAATTATCAAGATCAGTCAAACTTCTAGGTTATATTCTGATCGTTAGAACATTGGTAGAATAAGAAAGGGTAGTGAGTTGATAAGTGTAATGTCAAATCGACCAACAGGATGTCCTAAAATAAATTTTTCTACTTTGCATTCACAATGCACACATTGTAACACTGTTTTCAGTGTTACAATTAACACATTGTAATACCGAAAACAGTAACATTTTTGTCTGATTGGTACACAGTGATATCAAATGCCATATGTCAAATGTACAATACATAACCCAACATAACCACACACTGCATCTTCTTAATCGCTTGCAATCACATAAACTGCGAAATATCAATATTCTATACATATTTAAACATGGGTGTAGCCTGCTATAGTATGGCCAAAGGATTGGGGCTTTCTTAGTTTTGCTGTGTTCATCAAAATACGCCAGCATGACGTTTACGGTGATGTTTTACGACTCTAGTAAGTGATCGTTATCATTCTTTTCAACTAAACATCAAATCCCCTTTTCAGATATAATTCAAGGACCACATTTACTTTAATAGGGTATTATGCGAAGATCAAACCTACATTGTAGATATGAACGATTTTAATTACTGCTGCGAGATTGTATATGCGCAATAAATGGTTTATCAGCATACACGTACGAACCTATAGTACATTTAAACTGTAGAGAATTTCTAGTTTATGTGACGTATAAGTTTTTCGGTAATATTTTGGACGCTTGGATGCTCGGTTCAATTCGTATTCGTTTTTGTCCGTCGCTTTCGACTTCGTCTTAGTTCTGGTTGTGTGCAACGTATTTGTATTACCTCCATCACATGTAATTTTACTAAGTATAATTTATTCTTATAAACTACTTTGCCGAAATTAGAATTGGGTTTCAATTATAAGTGCTTGTAGATATATAAGCCGCAACGGCTACGTAGCGGAATTAGGTAGACACCGCTATTGAACGTTAAGCGTTATAACAATTCTTTAGTAAGTTCTTGTTCTTCGAAGTAACTAATCAGTTACCGCCAAACACTTCTATTCTGATTAATATACTTATGAAACCACTATTTTAAAGTTAACTTTTTAGGTTAAGTTTCATGTATTTATCACAGTAGGGTTAAAAGTGTTGCCCCAAGCTCCATTATGATCATCGTTGCGACCTCGCTGAATATTTATTCAAACTTGTAGGCTAAAGTAGAGTAAAATTATTCACAATTAGATTTTGTTATGATTTTATCTCATCGATCTCATCTTTAACGAAGTTGACAGTTACTACAGTGCTGCCACGTGGTACCCGCAAAATACCCTAGATTCTAATTTACCGCGATATAGTAACCACAATTTCTAAATTTATATAAAATTAATAACGCAAAGTAGAACAAATAGTATATTACACTCGTTTTATAAGACGTATTGGCGCACTCGTTCCACAACTCGTGCGCCAATTTGACGTCTTATAAAACTTGTATAATAATATACTATTAAATGTTGTAGATTTCTTATTTTATCCAACTAAACAGAAATGTATCAGAATTTAGAATAGTGTCTGAATTTGGGACGTTTACCATTTAAATCATTTTATATACGGAGAGCCTTTCAGTACCGTTGTAGAGTGCGTTGACACGTTTCGCATGTCCTTCCATGGTTCATCCATATAGATAGAGGTCAGTGGCTGTATTAGTGGAAATGGTAATAATGCAGCGAAAATAGCGAACATATTCATATTACAATTAATACATATCGTCATCATGTGAAGCAGAGATGAAGATTATAACGTCGTCAGAAATATAATCATCAGTAGAAGATTTATATGATAAGGTAAAATTTGTCTTATTCGAGTTATTCTACTATTGTTGTTGCATATGATTCATCTTAATTTTATATTATTATAAATCAAATATTTTTCAGTTTTATTGTTATAATTAATAATATTATTAAATAATGAATACTATTTATAATTTGCTGGACGAATAAATGTTTACTCTTTAAAATTTAACCTAGAAACCTCAAAAAAATTAGATCTACCACATAATTTTGCTAGATACCACCCCAACATTCTACAATTAATGTTTTACTTGGCATTAAGTTTTGAACAATTTTGAAAATAGAACAATAGTTGATTTACTACGCTACTAAACTATTAGGAGATCTGTAGCCTATTTCATAAAACTTTTCACTTTGCGATTTGCAAAAAAAGTGCAAAGTGAAAACTTCGAAATTGGGAAAGCTCATCAAATATACTTATGAAACACTGAAAACCTTGCACAAAAATTGCAAATTGCAAAGTGAAAAGTTGCAAAGTAGTTTTATGAAATAGGCCCCAGATGGGATTTTTATAACCGGCCTTAGAGTTGTGTTGTATATCAGCTCTCAATATAGCTAAATGCCATAATTATTGATTTTGATTTTCTACTTTTTTTGCTAATTTTTGCGATATAGTTTCAAATTGAATATCTTGGTTATTATTGAAGATAACAGTTTCATTTTTAGTAAGAGCATACCATAAATATTATTCCATTTGTTTCCCTATCACTTATATAAATTCCATTATATAAATTGCAGGTAATGAGTCATAATAATATAAATGTGGAGCAGATGCTCACTGTGAACAAGTACACTATAACTCTCTGTGAGCATACTCATATTTCTTATGAATAAAATAAAATTAAAATAATAAAAAAAAATAAATAATAAAATTATATCTCATTGGTCAGAGTTTTTTTGGTCGCTTTCGAGTGTATAACAAAGAAAATTAATTATTTTATTAATTATTGATGCCAAGCGTCAAATAAATGCTCACATCTCAACTACCAACTGTTGCTGGCAAAACTACTCTAGATTCTAAGATGACAACATAATGTCGCAAAGTAGAAAAAAAATAGTATATAATACTTGTTTTATAAGACGTAAAACAACTCGTTCGTGTTATAAAGCTTGTATTTCAAGTAAGATTTTATATAATAACAAATCATTTTAGAAAATTTGTCTGTAATTTACCATACTTTACGCGGTCATTGTATAAATGAAATAATTACGCTATAAATATTTACATATCGTACTATTCTACAACAATAAATATGATACACTTGTAAAATAACACAATTGAAAATAGTTATTACTGTATCCATCTGTTGCATTTTTAATTTAGGAATAAGGAGTCTCAGTCCATAGATTTCGGTAAAAAGTTCATTTTCCATTATCAATTTCTGTAAGTTTTCATTTTAAGCAAGAGCATAGTAACAATAATAATTGATGCTGTCGAAAAATGACCGCAAAAATTATTATTCTGCTGTGATTTGTCGTTATAAATGATTGTTAATATGATGTTATCTTGGCAGTCCGAAGCTTATGTTAAGGTTGTTAAACAAACTAATAATCTCAGATACCAAACACATGTTTACTCACAGTGATAACGCCGATAGCTCCATGAGATATTCCACATTCTATTTAATTATATTAATAAAATTATATCCTTGAATGAATCCTCCAAATTATTATTCTCAACAGAACACCAACCTATTCACGACACATTCACAATTCCACACAACCATACACAAATTCGTCCAATAAACGTACATATCCCAGTGTCCACAAAATATTACAAACTAAATATAGTTATCGTTATCATTTGGAACCGTTCACATCATTATCAGTGACACACTCTCAGCCGATATTAAACCAACCTACCCAAAACCACTTTCAACATCATTCCTTCAAAGCAACAACCTATTTTATGGATTAGAATATTCGAGAGAAATAATTTTTCGTATGTTGTTGTATGTAAAATATTTTGGGTCGGCCAGCAAAAAAAGCGGTTTGCCCATGCACGTGACCTAGCGAGGCTCACCACGAAAGGTGTTTGTATGTTCTACACTGTAGCTAGTTTAGCTGAACTTACGTGTTATTCGCCGTGTTGTTCGCCGCGTTGTTCGGTTTGCTGTACGGCCGAACGCGATTAGCGTTGTTGTCCAGCAGTGACGACTGGTTACTGGTCTGGTTTGAGGCACTCGGTGACAGTTTGCCTGCCAATGTGTCCAACGAATGCAACATGACGACTTGTCCACACCGACTCGAGAGCACAACTGATGATCTTGCTCACCTGTGCCCGTCTATCTCACTTATTTGTCCAAACTTAGATAAGATAATTCAACAACAGTAGGGATGAGCGAGATATGGCACACCTGTTATCATGTTGGGTGAAAATATCCGCACCATTTCACCATGTTTTGCTTTTCGTACAACACCACTATTATTTTGTTTGGTTTAAAGACACAGCGAGCTATTTTTTAAAAGACGAGACACACAACAGGTGATGATAGATAGATTTTGTTAATTGTTTAGGTTTGTTTTAATGTTTCTTTTTTTATTCTGCTAAAAAACAAAATAGATAGCGCCTGGAAAAGCACAAAGATTAGTTTCAAGCTTTAAACTGCAAGGGGTTGTTTGTGGTGCAAAAACTTATCAACCTCGTTGGGGAGGTGAAGTTTTTGGACCACAGCAACAATCACGGGCACACTGAAGCGGGGTGGCCAAAAACAGATCGAGACGGGTACAGGACAACAGCACACTGGACACTAAAGTATAGACGAGTATAAAATTTTTGCGACAAAACTTTTCTATATGAGAAAAATAATAAACAGAAGCGCACTATTTATGTAATTCAAGAAAGCACACATGGCACTGGTCAGCCCCCATCATCTCTGATTATTTTTGGCTCTAGATTTTGGTTTTGTTTTTTTTTTTTTCGTTTCTGATTCTTGTGTCTTCGTGGCTAAGTCCCGATGCCCGTCGCGGTCCGAGAACGGACGCCGACCGACGTACCGACGGAGCGCCGCGACGGCCCAGACTGCACTGACAGTTGTGTGGCGAAGGGACGCCAGGAGCGTCGCGGCGGCGTGCCGGCGCACGCGTCTTTATCGCAGCCGCGGTTTGGTGTTCGGTGGTCTTTGGCGAGGATATAGTGAGAGGCCCATAGGCGATGGTGGTAAGACGTGTTTCAGGAGGAGATCCTGAAAGCGATGGCATTGCATGATGGACATCAATTAGTGGAGTTGTATTTTTTTTTTTGTTGGGAATAATTTGTCGATGATGGAGACTGTCAGCGGCGTTGATTGCTCTAGCTAGTCAAAGGATGCTTGTTAGAGGAGATGTTGATTGTTTTTGGAATATGGTTTTCGTGGGAGTCATTTAAAAGTTTTTTTTTTATATAATTACTAATTACTGATGTCATCTAGGTACTGGGTATACTGTTTTAGTACAAATATCTGTTTCTTTTATAAACAAATGCTTTACAATCTAAATTTAAAACTATTGAAATAATAAAAAAAGTAGTGCAGTATTTATGTCGTAAATTGTGATTCAACTTTACGGAATTTGGTGATTTGTTGGATTATTTTGGTACCCCATATTTATAGGAGCTGTTTTGCTCATTTCGACGATGCCAATAAATAGAAACTGTTTGTAACATTCTGTTGTAAAGAGCTTCTTAATTTTTTAAAATGCTGTGCGTTTTCAGCAGCTGCCTTTCAAAATGTTATATTCGAATGACAATTTCAATTTCTTTTTTATAACTTAGAGGATTTTTTAGGGATTGCTGTCAAAGTTAAAAAATGCATTGAGGCAAAAAGGCAAACATTGTGAATTGACCTAGTTTTATAGAAAAATATTTTATTTAGTTTTCAAAAAAGAACTAGAGGTCTAGATTTTATACGTTTTCAAGTTCAAATTAGCACCGATCAAAATCAAGTTGGCGCTAATCAAAATCAAGTTGACAAATAACAAATTTAAGTTGACATTAAATAACTTAAGTGTCAATTGAAATTAACATCTTAAAAGAACCCTTCCA
This sequence comes from Aphodius sticticus, assembly GCA_963966075.1. NCBI lineage: Eukaryota > Metazoa > Arthropoda > Insecta > Coleoptera > Scarabaeidae > Aphodius > Aphodius sticticus. Next base: position 73,214,281 of record OZ014509.1, read on the forward strand.
AAAAAGTAGTACCTACGGTATTTATTTCGTCAATTGTGATTCAACTTTACGGAATTTGGTAATTTGTTGGATTATTTTGGTACCCCATATTTATAGGAGCCGTTTTGCTCATTTTGACGATACCAATAAACGAGAAAATGTTTGTAACATTCTATTGTAGAGAGCTTCTTAATTTTTTAAAATGGTGTGTGTTTTCAGCAGCGCCTTTCAAAATGTTATATCCGAATGACAATTTAAAAAAAAAAATTTATAACTGAGGATTTTTTAGGGATTGCTGTCAAAGTTAAAACAAATGCATAGAGGCAAAAAGGCAAACATTGTGAATTCAGCTAGTTTTATAGAAAAATATTTCATTTGATTTTCAAGAAAGAACTAGATGTCTAGGTTTTATACCTTTTCAAGTTCAAATTGGCACCAATAAAAATCAAGTTGGCACTAATCAAAATCAAGTTGACAAATAACAAAGTGAAGTTGACATTAAATAATATATTTGTCAATTGAAATTAACATCTTAAAAGAACCCTTCCAAAAAGTAGTACGGTATTTATTTCGTCAATTGTGATTCAACTTTACGGAATTTGGTAATTTGTTGGATTATTTTGGTACCCCATATTTATAGGAGCCGTTTTGCTCATTTTGACGATGCCAATAAACGAGAAAATGTTTGCAACATTCTGTTGTAGAGAGCTTCTTAATTTTTAAAATGCTGTGCGTTTTCAGCAGCGCCTATCAAAGTGTTATATCCGAATGACAATTTCAAAAAAAAAATTCTAAGAAAAGTTCTAAGAAAGGAAGTCGATGTACATTGGTAGCCATTTATTTAAAAAACCAGAAGCAAATGAATTTGTTAACAATGTTTGAGAAACGCCCAAGATATATACCACGAATCGGTGGTTATAGATAACCCACCTTGTCATTCTTCTATTGAAGAAGTTTTTGCAGAAGAGGGATTTTTTCACCATATATTAATAAGACTCAGTCCATACCCGATTGAGCAAGCATGTATTAAAGGCTAGTGTAAAATCTGATTTGGCAGATAACCTAAGAGATGTTTCAGCAGGAGAAGATCGGCATAATATCTCCCAAACTGAATACAGAATGCGCCGGTTAGAAAATATTGTTCAGAATAATATTAACACAATCAATGTGGCCAACTGTGCTAGATTTATACCTAGCCCATATTCAAAGATACATTCCAGCAGCATTAAATATGGAGAATATTATTTTCTAATTAATTAATTTAGTAAATGTTGTTTAGTTAATATGTCCATGTTATTGTTTTAAAATATAGTATAAATAACATTATTTAGTTAGTTCTATTTAATCGTATGATACAGCTAATTTAAAATTATTTAATGACAACTTGAATTTGTTAATTGTCAACTTGAATTTGTTAATTGTCATTTTGATTTTGTTAATTGTCATTTTGATATTGATTAGTGCCAATTTGGTTTTGATTAGTGCCAATTTGAACCTTGAAAACGTATAGTCAATCGCATTTGTCATTTTTACCACACCTAAACCAACTGTTGAAGATAAAACTACGCTAGATTGCAAGATGGCAACTGCAATTTTCGAAATTTATATAAAACTAATGTCGCAAAGTAGAAAAAATAGTATATATGTGACGAAGCAATATGTATTGATCCTAAAGAAGATACTTCTTAAAAACAAAAATCTCTTCTATCTGTGTACTCTACTTTTTGACGTTGGCAACCCTAATCGTAATAGTGATTTATCCTTTTGTATTATTTCAAGCTAATTTTAACCTGCAATTAATAAATTTAAGGTAAATCGGAATTATTGTTAATAACCCTCACTGTCATGTAGGGTTCGCTATTTTGTTTTGTTTTTACTTTTAAGGTCAGAAACGTGCTGCATTTCAGCTACATTGACAATATTTTTGAGAATATTCTTCCTCCATGTTACATACGTCATTTTCTAAAATTTTTGTCGTCAAATTTGAATACAGTGACTCCAGAAATTAAATTGTATATTTGAAAAAACCATTGATAAGTTGAAATTTTTAATCACACATGTGTAATTAAAAATATTTGTTTCTATACAAAGTTTGTAACAATCAATGGTCACAATTGAACTTCAAAATTATAAATTAGAAACACAACATCTATTGGATTTATTTTATTTTGTAAATGAAAACATAATGCAAACTATATCATAAAAAAAAAACAAACAAATTCCCCGGTCTGCTAGGTATAAAGCTTGTAAATTACACTAGACAACACTACACAGGCGTCTCCAAAAAAAGTATGCCCACATTTTTTTCAGTGGTTTTCTGCTTCATCGTTCATATGGATACATGACAACCTGTTGTGATTAAATAACAGACAGTGACACTGTCAAAGAACGAGAAAAGCGTTAGCAAAGATTTTGCATCTGATCGTCTATAAAGTTCCTCAAAGATAATAACCAAACATGAGCAAGGAGAACGTAAAAAAAGTGCTCAAGAACTTCAGCATGTGGATGAAGTTATTCGCTACGGTCAGTCCATCCTTATTCCAACACATGCAACAACCGACATTTTCCAATTCTCTTTCCAGATATTCTGCTTAGCGAATTATTTCGTCATTTATCTGCGAGAACCTTTCCTCGACTACGAAACGACCAAATTCTATTACCAGAGAGACATCGTGGTTATTGCAACAATACTGTTCTTCTTTGTTACGCTGATACTTTTTATATTGACGTGTTTCGACCAAGTACCTTACAAGCTGGAAGTACAGTTGTTGAGCATTGGCGCTGTCCTGAATTTGGTGTCCTTCATTCTATGTACGATTTTCTATGTCGACAGAGAGGACTACGTTCTTAACAGTACTTTATTAGTTATTGTATTTTCAATTCTGGCTGCCTTAACAATGGCGATGGCGATGGCGAAGGATTGTGCAATCATGAAGACCGAACCTTAGAAGGATGTTGACCAATTATTGTGATAGTATATGTGCGCATACATGCTAGGAAATAAATTTATTAGTAATAATGATTTGGGTTTTAATAGGAGTGAGCTACAAATGTATGGGATCCACTCCAGGAATATTAGATTAACAGGGGTTTTAATCTTTTTTAGTTTCTAAAAACGTGATGGCGTAGCTGCTGAACCAAAAGTCCTAGAAACTTAAAAAAGCCATAAAATAACCCTTAACATGTATTGCGTAAGAAGTTTTCATGTCTTGCTTTTTTTTATTTTCAAATCCTATGATCTTAGAGATGTTTAAAATACAATTTGGTGTACATTTCAAGGGACAGTAATTTTTTTATAAAGAATTGTAAAAACAGTAGTATGCCAGTGATAATGATTAGGCAACACACAAAGGATTCATTCAACATATTGCTATATTGCAGAAAGTTTAATAAAAAAAAATAAAAATAAAATGTGTTACTCCAATTTATTATCAACGACCACTTAGACTTCATTCAGACATTTTGTCAGTTCCCAAACCGACTGCAACATTATGCGAAGCACGTGGAAGGTATGAAAATGTCATCGAAGTGTGGATGAAGATGTGGTAGAATTGTCCAAATCTGAGAAGGGGTTTGTACAATTTCAACCAGAAATGCCACTCAGCGATTTTGTATTTATTTGAAGAAATATTTATTCAAAACTTTTGGTTAGTGGTTATCAGAAGTCAGACTAAAAGAAATCTTGACAGTAGATGAGTTGTAGATAAGTGTTCATTTATTCGCAGTGAATAAAATCCGTGGTCGATAGTTGCTTATCCCAGGTTTTAGGCTTTTCGTAGTTCGCTTTTTTTTATTTGATAGCGTGCACACGACGCCGACGTGTAGAATTGCTGTCAGTGTTACAGGAACACCTTCCAAACATTTTAAGGATTTTAGTAAAAGTACAATGTTTAAGATTTACTTTGATACTCTTTTGACGTTTCTAGCGCAAAAGTTCGGATGCTATAAATTCCCAAAACAGCCAAAATTGCATGCTTTTTTTTTTACTTTGACCTACATTGACCGACAGCAATAACGACAATTGCATAGTTCGAATTCGTAAATACCGAAAAACAATGCAACAAGAACACTTTTTCACCTTTCATTCACAAAATCATACAATCAATGTTTTCAGAGTTACCAACTAAAGAATCTATCAAAAAAATAGTGGTTTGCTATAGAGGAGATATGATAATAATGTCATACACCAAACAAAATTAAGTCAGAAATTAAATTAGATATGAACATTTCTAATTCTATAAAATAAAATGCATGTCAGAAGATTGATCAAAACAACAAACAGTTTCAACTTTAATGCGTTTATTAGTTTGTTTTGGGGTTATAAGTGGATGAATCATGGACCAATAGAAATGAGAAAATCGGAAAATCACAAGTAAGGAAAGAAACAAAGTGTATTAAAGCCAAAAAAACTTATATAATATTGAAATAATATATAAAATATATAAAAAAAAACGCATATAATATTTCGCGCATTAATATTTTATAATATTTTTTGAAATTGATCCTTCAAAAACTAAAAATTATTCAAATCGAGCTATTATACATTGCTCACAAAGATAGGGGATATGTTTTAAGGGCATATACTTAACTAAAAAAAATTATAAAAACAATGTTACAACTCTTAGTTACATCTGAGTTACAGTTAATAGTATATTATTTGACGAGCACATAACTAAGGATATAAACATGCGAGCGATTTATACCAGTTGTGTGCGAGTCGATTACGATGTTTTATCTTAGTGAAGTGCAAGTTGCTCGTGCTGTCGCCCTTATTCAGCATGGCCACTCTATTCGACATGTTAGCAGGGACCTTCGAGTTTCCCCTTCTGTTATTCTGCGTTAATGGAATCGATTTCGGGAGACTGGCCAATATGTTAGAGGAGCTGGACAAGGTCGAAATCCAAAAACTACTCAAAATCAACACCGATTTCTTGTCCTTTCCTCTCTACGTCAGCGTACTGCCACAGCACGAGACCTCCTAAACGACCTAAGACGAGCACATGGAATAGAAATTTCTGATCAAACTGTTAGAAACAGATTAAAAGAAGCGTATTTGAAACCAAGAAGACCTGTCCGCGCACCACGCCTTATGCAGCATCAGAAAGCAGCGCGAATTAGGTTTGTTCTGGATAACAGAGATTGTCAACTTTGTCACTGGACGCCTGCACTGTTTACAGACGAGTCCAGATTTCGTTTAACTCGTTGCGACGGGCGAGTACGTGTGTGTAGACGTCTTGGTGAACGCTACGCAGCCGCTACTATACAGGAAGTGGATAGATTTGGTCGTGGATCTGTGATGGTTTGGGCTGGAATCGGTATAGACAACAGAACTGATCTTGTTGAGGTTCCTGGTAGATTAAATACCATGAATTACATCGAAAAGATCTTGGAGGACCATGTGTTGCCTGCTGCATATGGCGTCGGTCAAACTTTCATCCTAATGCAGGACAATGCAGAGCCACAGACCGCAGGCATCACCAGAAATTTTTTACAAGAACGTGGAATTCAGGTCATGAAAAGTCCTGACATAAATCCTATTGAACACGTGTGGGATCAGCTTGACCGACGTGTTCGCAAGCGCCCAAATCCACCACTAACCAATACAGGACACTCACACGCAGGTGTGAGTAAGTGATTTGTGCTCGTGCAGGGCTTACACTGTATGAAAGCCTCAAACTAATTTTGGTTTTCCTAACGAGTTTCGGTTTGCAGACTATAACTTATCGGCTTACACGTATGGGTTGAATAGAAACACGTTCCGCCCGCGATACGTTGACGCTATAACTTACGTACGCCACGAAACTGGTGGATGTTTTTTACGCCGCGGGACTTTTCAATCTACAACAAAGAAAAGTAAATCCGATCTCGGCGGCTCCTTTGCAAACTCGCTTCATTACCGCCATAAATCTGGTCCCGATCGCGCGGTACCACCAGCAGCAGCAGCAGAAATCACCGAGCGCCTTACCGCAAGCTCGGAAAATGTACGAAATCCATCTCGGCGCCGTCAAACTGTAAAGTATCGAAGGCGCATCTGGTTCGACCGGTTACGAACCGACGCACGGTGGTCGATTCTGCTTCGCTAGCTGGACAAAAATGAAAAACAAAGTTGTGCATTTGTAATTCAAACTGGACTAAATATTTAGAGAAATAGTCAAAGATCAGTCTCTTAACAAGTTTGTCGTCAAAATTTCAAATGCGCAGGTATGGCACCATCACAAACTAAACTTTACGCTCAGTGGCAAAAGTGCATAACCATTCGCAAATTCATCTATGTCAGTGTGAGCGCATGTTTACGTTAATTTTTCTCTATTATTTTTAATAACTACAATGGAGGAGACGTGTGGTGGTGCGTATTACTTTATCGAAGCTGTACTTAGATAATAATTTGAGTTTTTTTAGCGCTTAATAAAATTAACTTTCACCATAGGGTTATAAAAAAAGTACGACGGAGTACGACTGGATTAAGTGCTCTATTGCTGAGCTTCGATGTTATAGTTTTAGGATTTGTTGAAGTTAGGTGCCACTTTTTGCCGGAAACTTCTTCTTTGTTGTTGAAGAGAGCCCCTTGTCATCTGGACAGCTTCTACAAATACAGATACATGTATCTTTCTTTGTTATATGACGTCATAGAGGTTCAGAAAAAAAAATGGCATAACATAAGCCTACCTGACGTATTTTATGGCATCAATTATAATTTCCGGAACATACCGGAAGTAGTCATAACTGCATTTGCATTTGGAATTTCAAACGAGAACCTAGGCCGTGTGTGGTATCATTGCATAGATATTATAAATAGAAACAACTTTTATTTGAACAAAAATTTTCTAAACCATACGTTTCACAAATGAATCCATAATGTGTCATGTTGTCTGCATAAGCTGTGATCAGAAGAACAATCCACGTATTCATGTTTTATTTTGTTAGTAGTGAAGAGACGTGATAGTATATCGATAGCTAATGATTTAGCGCGTCCGATGACAAAACCTTAAAGCCAACAAGTCACCTTCGGACAGTCACCTGTCCAACAAAGGATAGCCCAAGATCATATGGTTTATTTCGTAAACCGCACGATTAGGAAAGAAGTGTTTCCAGCAGAAGTTGTTTCGTTTGAAAATATCTTTGCAATGATACCACACATGACCCATGATTTAATTTAACGTTCTGAAAGTGAGTGCTGTTGCCAGAGTTCGGACGACTGTAGTGTGTGAGGGTTCATTTAATGTATATATTTTCACGCCACATATTCGGTTTGGGTTAAAGTTCAAAATTGACTACGATGTGGTGTTGAAGCCGCAAGCTAAAACAAATAGTTCGTGTTATGGTAAAGTCTTCCATATGCAAACCGCCACAATTCGGCACATAAAAAATAAAAAAAATAAATAAATATCGTTCCTGCAAGTTTCATAATTTTCACCCCAAATTTATTAATCAACCACCTTCCAAAACCACCCCATAAGTACTTGTTTTTTTTTCGCGTATTTGTAGGAATAATTAAGTCACATGCACACATTTTCAAAATTTTCAAAGCACATTTATTATTCAACCCCCTTTCAAAACCACCCCACAGGTACTTTTGATTTTTTTCCCTTTTTTGCGCATTTGCAGGAATAATAGTAGCACATTCACAAAGTTTTAGAATTTTAAAACAAAATTTATTATTCAACCTCCCCAAAAACCACCCCATTAGATATTTTTCCATTTTTATTGTGTACTCCTAAGTATAATAATATCATATTCACAAGGTTTCCAAATTTCAACACCCAAATTGATTTTGCAACCCCCGCAAAAACAATCCCCTTAAGGCTTAGATTTTTTTACTATTTGTCCGGTTATCTATCGAAGATTTTAAGTGCACTAGAAAAAAAAATTATTTTGTCCGGCTAAAAGTGCAAAATCGACCACTGTGCGACGCGACGTACGAACGCTACCGGAGACGCTCGTTCTGATATACCGACGCCCGCCGACGACGACGGCGGCGCGGCGTCGGCCGTCTACTACGACGACGTTGTCACAGCGGGCGGCGTTCGCCGCTCTCGCGTTGATTTATAGCGTGTTTACACGATCCGTTCGCGGCACCTTGTTCTACTAAGAGCGTCCGTGCGTCATGACGCAATTCTATTAATTTGGATCATACTTTGCCAAACGTCTCTCACCGGACTGGCATGGCAGGGGATATTGTGTTCTTATTTATTGTTGCTGTTGTTTCTTATCATTTTTTTTTGTAATAGTGCAGTCAACGAAGCTAAATGAATGAAAATGGCGAATTATACAACTTAGTGGATAAGTTTTTTTTGGCCTTATTACATTTTTTGTTTCTTTCGTTACTTGTGATGTTATATGTCTATTGTTCTATTGGTCTAAATGTGTTATGATATTTATATAAAAAATTACTTACTTATTGTAGTTTTCCTGAGGAACCCTTTGCTATCAAAAATTAAAAAAAAACTAAAAACTTGATAAGCTTTCTTACTGTTCCCGATTCCAAAAAATTAGGTTAAAACTATTTTATTATAATATATTATTCAACATACTCCATAAATTATGCCTTTGTTTTGTTCATAAATAACGTTTTATTTCTAAAAATGCCACATTACGATCTAAAATCCAATCGAATGATTACGGACTATACTTTTTTAAGGAAATGTCAATTTTTTTTTTAATTTTCATAAAACGTTGAACTTAATGACAATTATTAACATATGTTATACTATTATCTGTTTTCTGATAAATTTAACTTGCTGTATGGCAGAATGGTGCCCATTAGGGTGGTTGAAAAATGCATTCCAAAAATTTTTGTGAACACGTTTTTTTTTATTGAGATTTTGATTTTTAACCGTGCTTGTCGAGGCCTTAAATTTACATGGGAAGAAGACATTTTTTGGCATTTTTCAAATAATTGTGCGGGTTTTGGGAAAACTTAAGATTACTTAAGGACTTGTAGAGGACTTTCAAAGGAAGAATTTGACCTATTATACATATGGATTTGACGCCCACCAACCGATCCCCATAGTGAGCTGAAAACAACCCTTAAATGAAAAAAATTACAAAAAAAATTACTTACATGTCAACTTTTTTGTGAAATTAACTTATAAATTTCATGTTCGAGGTATCTAACAAACCTATTATCTATATAATCTAATAAACCCACATTTGATTACACAAATTCCATTTGTTTAAACAATTTTTGTTTGCAATTCACTTAAAATTCATTTTATCCAGATCGGTCTGGCCAACTGTTATTGTTTCTTAAGTGACAGCATTTATATTTTGGGATGATTTCCATTGTTTAAATAATAAAATATTATTTGTTTTCAGTATCATTTATACGAAAAAATTGAATTTCTTTTTAAAATATTAAAAATATTTCTTTTTAAAATATTAAATTTCCTAAAGTCAACAAATTTTATTAATTACATTTCTTTCTCCATTTCTTATTCTGATTTCCTACCACTGTGTCGCAAGATAAAGTTGATTTGATACTGTCTCGAAACTGTTCCATGTACTCTAATTTGATGAAATATTGAAAACGAATATTATTTGATTAATCAAACACTGGAAATCATCTCAAAATATAAATGAATAAGAAGAATAAGAGTTGGCCACATCCATCTAAAAAATCATTTTAGACGAATCGCAAAAAAAAAATTTCTAAACAAATGACATTTGTTTAAACAAATCTGGGTTTATTAGATAATACAGACTAGATATCTCGAACATGAAATTTATAAGTTAATTTCACAAATATGTAGGTACATACTCTGACTTTTCTACCACTATTAGAAAAAAATTTGATAATGAATTATAATTGTTAAAACAATAGAAAGAAATTTTTTAATGAATAATGTCCCTCTAAGGTAATAAGCTGCGCCCTGGATACGCTCATGCCCTGATGTATTCCATTAAAAAAGGAAGAAATTGGAAATTAAAGAAAGATTTGATAGATTTAGTTTAGTATTACAAATAAAGATAATAGCTTCTAATTTTCCCAACAATTCCGACTTAATTTCAACATCGATCCCGACTAAAAATTACATCCCATATTCGAACAAGTTGTATTTACAGAAAAAAAAAAACAAAATCGATGTTGATTATTGTTGTATTTAGGGCCGTCATTAACCCCACCAGTCCACGTTTAAATAATAAACGAAAGCGACAGAGAGAACGACACAGAGAGAGAAATAAAGACAGAAAACGTTGACCGACAACTGAAATACGCGGCCGCGCCGCGTGCTGTCAACATTTATTATTTACCGGAGCGGAGAGTCCGGGCGGTACGGTGCCGGACGGTCCGTTTACAAAAATAAAGTACGCTTCAAATATTCTATTTAGAAGGGTAAACAATGATTGCGTCCGCCGTCCGCTCGCCGGACTCGAGCTCTCTTCCGAACACGAGCTCGTGTACGAATTGCGTCGCTTTTGCCGTTGGAGTTTCGGATATATACCGGCAAACTGACGCTCGTACGGCATCATAGCGGTAATGTGCGAGCGAACTCGCTCGCACCGGTGTCGAGTGTGGACTGATGTCGAGAATGAATAAAGTTACGCCCAGACCAGAGCGATTTTCGCATCGCGTAGCGTCAGCGAAAATCGCGCGAAACCAAATTACATTACAGCATATGGATGTGACCAAACCAGAGCGTCAAATTTCGCAGAATGCAGCGTTTATTTCGTTCAACCGCATGGCTTTTTTGTTAACGTTCCGAGGCCAAAACCAGTCCTGAGCGGGTATCGAAAAACGCGCGAATCGCGTGCGGAACATTTTTACTAGGCGGGATAGCAAATCGCAGCGGCAAATTTTCAGTTCGCAGCCTGCTCGATTTTCTCGCTTTCCGCGCGGCGTTTTAGTACAAAAATATTAGTCGCAAAACGGTAAACACAAAATAACCAATTGAAATAGTAAAAATATCCAATATTGTTTGATGTAGTGCACAAAAAATATAATATAACATATTATACAGTGTGTTCATTTCAAAAGTATCCACCCTTAAGAACTCTTGACCTGATGCGATTATTGATTTGAGTGCAAACACGTCGATTTAGATATCGGGGGGGAACTTCAAAAATCGTACCTAGAGAATTTTAGGTTTCATCCCTTCACCCTCCAGCCACCCCACTTTGAAATTTCAAATGGCACCCCCTACCTTGTGATACATCATTTGAAAGGGCACAAAATTCTCTAGTTAACCAAGATAAAAAAAATTAAATCGATCGATTCGTTCTTGAGATAGACTACACAGAAGATGGAAGGTATGAAATAAATTATTACTAGCAAAACATTGCGGATTAGGTACACTGTTGATTTAAATTACAGTCATAAGAAATAAAAAAATAAAATAAATAGTAAAATAAAAAATAAGAAATTATTTTATGACATGTTTGAAATGGCCACCATTATTTGCTAGACAAAAATGCATTCTGTTCTCGAGCTATTCGCCTGCAAGATCCCCAGATTTAACACCTCTCGACTTCTTTCTCTGGGGTCACTTGAAAACTAAAACCAAAACTCCTTTCGCCAGTATCGAAGAGTTCAAACACAGAATTACGCAAAAATGTAGACAAGTCACCCGTGAAACATTCGTCAAAGTTCGCGAAGAGTTCGAAGACATAATGTTTTTTTTGTCTAGCAAATAATGGTGGCAATTTCGAACATGTCATAAAATAATTTCTCTTAATTCAACAGTGTATCCAATCCGCAATGTTTCGCTAATAACAATTTATTTCCTACTTTCCATCTTCTGTGTAGTCTAGCTTAAGAACCAATCTATCGATTTCATTTGCTTTATCATGGTTGAGTAGAGAATTTTGTGCCCTTTCAAATGATGTATCACAAGGTAATGGTGCCATTTGAAATTTCGAAGTGGGGTGGCTGGGGGCGAAGGGATGAAACCGAAAATTCTCTAGGTACCCGTTTTGAACTTCCCCCTCGATTTCTAAATCGACGTGTTTCCACTCTATGCAATAATCGCATCAGCTCAAGAGTTATCAAGGGTGGATACTATTGAAATGAACACGTAAAATAAAAAAAAACAATAATTTACAATTTTTCGTGGACCTACAGTTTTACATCCTCATCCAAAACTTGCTGCGTCGTAAGCGGTTTTCTTTAATAAATGCTTTAAAAACTAAAATCTGTTCGAATTATCCACCTGTAGATTTTGCTGAAGATTTTACATCAAATTTGGAATCAGAATATCCCAGAAAATATGTTTCAAACGAATCCGACAGTTTTTAGATTTTCGATTGTATAAAATCCGCCACTTTGAATTTTGAAAATCTGATAACCGATTTGGAAATAAAAAGCCTCAGATATGACAGGAAATGAGTTTGGTTTTTAGATTGTGGGTCGCCTTATTGAATCTTAAATGCACATGAGACTTGGGATCAGGGAGCTTGAAATATCATAACAAATAAGTTTAATGTATAGTTTTTCATGTAGGGTCGCCATATTTCATCCGCCATAGTGAATTCTGAAAATCTGATATTAGGTTAGGAATCACGAAGCTCTAAATTACACAGGATAAGTGACTTTGTGGGTTTTGTGGATCCAACATTTTTTATTTTTTTGTGCCGCTCTATTTATTCCACACCATTGTGAATATTAAATAAATTTTTGCATATTTAGTATGAGCGAACCCAAAAACGCGTTGTTACCATAATTAATGAATATTTTACTCCAAGAAGATGAATTTAGCCAGATTTTTCGGTTTTCTGGCCCATACTGAACCCATAGTGAATTGTAATTATATAGTTTAATTAATAGTCTGCAAAAAACGCATTAAGAATAATTTATTTAAAAGTTATTCCAAGTAGTGCCTTTATATAAAAAAACAGTCCGTTTCTCATAATTATGTACGACAATATACTATATGTAAACAGAAATAAAACCAGACGGTCGAGCGGGACCTAACGGGGCCGATAGCCTGTTTCATTCCAACACTTAAATGTTGGAGTGAAATAGGCAATCCGGCGAAACCGCTTTGGTCTGAACTCTATCGCGAATTCGCGTTTCGCAAGCGGTGCGACATATTCGCAGCGTCTATCGCGACAGCGGATTCGCTCTGGTCTGGGCGTAGCTTTAAACAAAACGGACTGAAAAGTGGAAAACTGTCCCGCTCGCCGTCTTGTTAACTATTTTCAGTCGTTTCAGCGTCGCATGGACTGCGGGAGTTTTGAGGATAGAACTGATTGATGTGCATGTTAATATAATTGTCTTTTTCTACTTTGCATTCACAATGCACACATTGTAACACTGTTTTCAGTGTTACAATTAACACATTGTAATACCGAAAACAGTAACATTTTTGTCTGGTTGGTGCACAGTGATATCAAATGCCATATGTCAAATGTACAATACATAACCCAACATAACCACACACTGCATCTTCTTAATCGCTTGCAATCACATAAACTGCGAAATATCAATATTCTTTACATATTTAAACATGGGTGTAGCCTGCTATAGTATGGCCAAAGGATTGGGGCTTTCTTAGTTTTGCTGTGTTCATCAAAATACGCCAGCATGACGTTGTTTTACGACTCTAGTAAGTGATCATTATCATTCTTTTCAACTAAACATCAAATCCCCCTTTTCAGATGTAATTCAAGGACCACATTTACTTTAATAAGGTATTATGCGAAGATCAAACCTACATCGTAGATACGAACTATTTTAATTACTGCTGCAAGATTGTACATGCGCAATAAATGGTTTATCAGCATATACGTACGAAGCTATAGTACATTTAAAGTGTAGAGGATTTCTTAGTTTATGTAACGTATAAGTTTTCGGTAATATTTTGGACACTTGGATGCTTGGTTCAATTCATATTCGTTTTTGTCCGTCGCTTTCGACTTCGTCTTAGTTCTGGTTGTGTGCAACGTATTTGTATTACCTCCATCACATGTAATTTTACTAAGTATAATTTATTCTAATAAACTTTGCCGAAATTAGAATTGGGTTTCAATTATAAGTGCTTGTAAATATATAAGCCGCAACGGCTACGTAGCGGAATTAGGTAGACACCGCTATTAAACGTTAAGCGTTATAACAATTCTTTAGTAAGTTCTTGTTCTTCGAAGTAACTAATCAGTCACCGCCAAACACTTCTATTCTGATTATTATACTTATGAAACCACTATTTTAAAGTTAACTTTTTAGGTTAAGTTTCATGTATTTATCACGTAGGGTTAAAAGTGTTGCCCCAAGCTCCATTATGATCATCGTTGCGACCTCGCTGAATATTTATTCAAACTTGTACGCTAAAGTAGAGTAAAATTATTCACAATTACATTTTGTCATGATTTTATCTCATCGATATCATCCTTAACGAAGTTGACAGTTACTACAGTACTGCCACGTGGTACCCGCAAAATACCCTAGATTCTAATTTAGCGCGATATAGTAACCACAATTTCTAAACTTATATAAAATTAATGACGCAAAGTAGAAAAAATAGTATATTACACTCGTTTTATAAGACGTATTGGTGCACTCGTTCGCCAATTTGCCGTCTTATAAAACTTGTATAATAATATACTATTAACAAGCTGCACTTGTGCATGCAAAAATATGATTTGCAATAGACCTGTTTATAAACGCGTTTATGTATATTTTCTAGGGGTTGTTTGCAGTGACAATGTTCGGAAAATCTGACGGAGAATCTGAATCTGAACGTATTATATATACGGTTTAGTTTTTGTGAAAGAAAATGCGATTTGTTTTCACAACTCCATGACCGATATGAATTTAGTCTAGCTTTTGAGCAAAACACACGATTTCGAACTGAATTACTAAAAACCATTTACATTTTTGCCATTAGATTCATATACTATGAAAAAAGTGTATCATAAATATCATAATCATTTCTCAGCTTGGATTATTGAATTTTTGACAAATTAGGTAATTGGAAAATTGCAAACAATTGCAAAATTATCTTTAGGAGACAATAACCATTGTGCAACCCCTAGCTAAACTTTGATGTTTAATAACTTTCTGCATTTTTCACCGATTTTAATTTTTTTTAACATTGTTAATTCATCCCAATTTTTGTGGACGATACAGTTTCAAGTAAAATTTAGCTTTGAAACACGGGGCATCCACATTTTTAAAGTATCAATACACGTTAAATTTTATTTATTAAAATGTAGATGTTGTCGAAATGCAATTATTATTAACATATTATTTTTCACCGATCGGTTTATCTATTGATTTCAAACTGACATAATAAAATACTTCCAAACATCAGATGTGTGCGTTTCCATATATAGCGTTGGATACATTCTCCTCGAGAAAAACGCGTTTCAACTTTGCGGAACGCAGAAAAACATTCGTTTCCTGTCTGGAGAATTTCTTCGTCAACGAATTTTATCAAAATAGGTGAGATAAATAAGGTCGAATAATGTTGTAAATGATTCACAGAAAAACACATTATTCTACAAACAAAAAATTGTTTTCGAGCACTACGCCATACTGGGAACGAGGTATTATCGTGGTAAATTTTTAGACTATATACATAGGACTGGAATAATCAATAATAATTTATATTTTTAATACAAAATTTATACTAATTAGTATGACCTTGTGGTAACATAAAATAAATAAAATAGGCTTAATCAAGATTATCATGTACATTTAAACATTTGAAAAGGAAAGTTATAGTTGATTATACTGTGAGATGCAAAATGATGTTTTTGGTTTAAATTTATCAATTATTAACATTATATTTTTTAGTTCGTCCCAATAAGTTTTACTACGTGAAATGTCACCATTTATCTTTGCAGATCACTTAAAGATTTAATCAATGTAAACAGGTGATATACAGGCGTACTATTTCTACTTAAAGATTTATTACACAATTTTAGCGAACTCAATTTTACCCTTTACCCCATATTTCCGTAAGGTACTCTGATATATAATTTAAAACGACTAATATACAGAAAATGTTGAGAACAATGTGACAGATACAGGTCCTGGAATCTCATTTAATTCAGAATTGTTGACATGAACAATATGCCTAATAAAGCTAAAGGTACAACATACCTGTAGTAGACACGAATGCTGCCAAATAGGAAGAATAGGAAGATAGAATGCTTTTGTTTTATTGTGGCTGTAATTACAAGGAGTGGGGGAAGGGCGGAGCGCCGTTTCAGCCAACGCCGCCGCCGCGAAAATATATGAAATGCTTGGCGTGCACTCGATATTTACTGTTTTACGCTGTTTTATTAAAAGTGGTGTAGCACACAGCTCGAGGACATTGCGTTTATTTCCTGTACGTCGACGGCCGGCGCATGCCTTTGTTCGTTGTTTAACTGCAAAACAGTAAATTTAATTCATTTTTGCTTTAAACACGAGCCCCGTGCAAATTGATTTCTGTATAGTACGGAATTCTGTTTGTGTCTGTTTTGTACGCGATGTGTAGGATGATGCGAGGCTATATTATGATTGAAATACCCGACTGTGCTCCTGATGCATTGTTTATATTTCAAACAATGCTTTCAAAGCCAAAACGTGTATGTTAAAGCATTCGTTTGATGTAATTTATGAATATGAACTGAATTATGATACTTTGACTACGTTGATAAAAAAAAATCCAAATCCTAGTTGTTTTTATGGGAAAATTGGTGTCAAAACCAGACGTGGCCGCAACTGAGTTGGAATCAAACTTTGCACTTTGTTCACTAGTCATTACATTAAAGGACCCTATTTATGATTTATTCTAAGAACTTGTTGTAGAAATCAAAACTCCTGAACTTCAAATTAAGCATATTTTCCCACGTACATTTATTTTAATTTGGCAGTTTGAACATTTAATGTTAATGTTCATGAGCTTTGATTATAATTGCTTATAACTAAACTCGAATGCATTTTATAAAAAAAAATGATTCCTACAAAGAATTCTAACAATTAATGCTAGAATAAAAAAATTTAAAAATTTATAGGATGTTTTATTAGAAAAAGAAAAGGTTTTCATAAAAGCTTTTGTTTGAAATTTCTTGCAGTTTAATTTTTGTTGCAGTTGAAGAATTATTTAGGTGTTTCGGTTCTGATCCTAGTCCTCTCTCTCTCATATTATTATAAATAATGGTTAAATATAAATACTTGTTATTTCTTTCAAATAAATTTCAATAAATGTGAAATTTGCAATTTAACTATTGAATGGTAACATCAAATCAAAACCATTTCTACTGCATGCCGTTATTGCAGTTGATATCAAGCTTATGGTATCAGTTAACAAATTTTAAAGTTTCTGTCCATCGTTTTATTTTTTCCTTTCAGATTATTGTCTCTAAATTCAATAGTTTTGATACCGCGGATAGTTTTGATAAATTTGTTTACAACTCGAAGCACAAGTCATGACTTATTCCAAAACGTCATTTTGGGTTTTCCTGTAGTAGCCCTTTTACACCTGTGCAATTTTAACCTGCAATCTCAATCATGCGACAAATCGCATGCGATTTTTCGTTTTACACTATGCAATTTTTGTATATATAGGTCATATGAAAAAATCGCATGGGTTTAGAATCAGTTCTAAATCCATGCGATTTTTACGTGCGATTTTAGTAACTTTCTAGGAACTTAAGCCAGAAAACATAAATGTAGTAGTGCTGATAGACGCGTAGCGTAGGCCCAAGCGAAACATAACCTATTCCGCCAATTGTTTTTGTTGGTGCTTAGTTTGAGACGAGTTTGTTAAGATGTCGAAGGAGAATCAAGAAGATAAGAAGGAAAATATTGATAAATTCGTGTGGTCGAAATCAATTACTGAAGATCTAATCGAACTATATCAGAACCAACCAGTACTCTACTGTTCTTCCGTGCCAGAGTACAAAAACAAAAATATAAGGCTAGACGCGTTAAATGTAATACAACGAGACTTGGTGGCGAAAAATGCCTTAGCTGCTGCACAAGTCCTCACAGTTGAACCAATTAAGTACAAAATAGATAATCTAAGGACGCAGTTTTTTAAGGAATTGGGAAGAATTAAAATTAGTGAAAAAAGTGGTGCCGGCACGTCGGACAGATACACACCAATATTGTGGTATTATGAACATTTAAAATTCCTTCAGGAATCAGAGGCAACAATGGAGTCGGAGTCAAACTTACCAGAAGTCACGCTACAACCGGAATATATTATGGATAGCGAGGATAGACAGCCGGAGCTCATATTTGATGGCACGGTTGAAGATTTCAATTCCTCGGAAATTTTGTCACCGACACCCAGTAGCTCAAGAACGACTCCAATGGCAAAAAGAGCAAAACTTATCCCTAAACCCCAAGAGGTTGCAGAATTAATTAGCGCTGCAGCCAATGCACTAACAAAACGTGTGCATTCACAAAATCAAGAAGATGATTTAACGTCATTTGCCAAAACCATCGAACACGAATTAAGAAAAATTGCAAACCCGAGTATTTTAAGAATGGTGAAGAGAAAGATTTTTAATATTGTGTTGGATGGCCAAGAGGAGCATATGGAGTAACCCTCTATTGTATTTTGTTTACTAGAATTTTAATTTTTGTATATTAACTTTTTTAAATTTTTTTCTAAAAATAAAATAATATTGTATTAGCAAGTGTATTTTTATTAATTATAATGAATAATTTATAATGATTTTAATATACTATAAATAATAATGATAGTAACAGAATTAATGTTAGTTTATGCCAAGTCATTTTGCCAAGGTACTGCGCCTTCAACACTACTGAAAAATTCTAAAAACTCCTGACTGTTGTCTAAGGCTGAACGAGCACTTCTGTTTCCAGCTACAAAATGCATATTTAATGGCGTATCGCCTATCGATGTTTCATCTCGTATGCCATACGTATTGGGGCATTCTGTTCGTAGAAAATTATGCAAAACTATACAAGTCAAAGTTCATTATTTACTAAATGTAGATTTCCCCGATCTTTTCGCTAAGCCATGGTTTAGTCTACCAACGCCGTTCCGTTCTTTGTCTTAACAACAAACTCGCAGCTCCAATTATGATGCTACGGAGAGCAATTTCCTCTAAATCGACGACGTTAGGCATTTTAACACATATGTATATCAACACATGCATCAACAATCGATACTAGCAAGGTTTCTTATACATATAAACGATAGTTTTGATGCTAAGAAGGTTATGTTTATGTATAAATAACAAAACAACGAGGTTATGCGTGTTGATGTGTGTAGCACGGTTGCCAATCAAAGAAGTTACAGTTGTTAAAAAATAAAATCACTGATGCTGAAGCCATGCAATTTATTAAAATTGCACGGATGTAAACGGCCGACAAACGGTGATAAAATTGCATGCGATTTTGAAAAATCGCATGGTTGAGATTGCAGGTTAAAATTGCACAGGTGTAAAAGGGCTATAATACAAGCGTTAAGACTTTTTTTCCCAAAATTTGAGAGCCATCTAATAAACTCAATAAATTTTCTTACACAGTGGTGTAAAAAACATCAAAATCGATCATAGATTATAAAATATAGTGACTATCAAAGCTAAAATAGCAATTTTTTTTCTAACTGTTATACCTTTGGCGAAAATTTGCACTAGCATTAGGAAATTGATCTAGAAATATTCGCTATTAGATATTTCCAACCCGTTTACTTAAAGTCCACTAAATTCGCGAAGCAATTCAATTATTCGCGAGCGAAATAACTCGCAGAATATATTAACATGTACGGATATGCGAACTCGGAAGTATTCAGGACATTACGAACTCGGTAAAACTATTATAAGATTGGCATTCCTGTTTACTTATAATTTACATAGGGCGGCCCACTTCCTGGGCAAAACGTTAAGAATGATAACGGGACCTCGAATGCAGGAATGTGCAATAACAGCGCCGACGGCGGCGCGCGGCGGATAGCATAAGTTCCCGCGTCACGTGCCGCCACTGAGAAACTGAGAGAGAGAGGGAGAGAGAAGTAGGGGGGGGGGGGCGGTTTCAGGCGCCGCTCGCACGATATTAAATTGGCGAAAACTGTGGACGTTGCTAAATTGGGCGAGAGCCGTTCCGTATGCATATGATAATTAAGCAGAAATATATTGCGGGAAAATAACGCCGCCACTGCTGCCGCCGCCCACCAGAGTCGTTCGTGGCGTTCAGTGTTTGCGTTTTATTAAGTTTAGCTGAGTCTGTTCGAAAGTTTTGGGTTACGATGCAACGGGAAGTCTGCATGACAACAAACGCACGAGCTATCTAATTGTAGTCAGCGGTAATACAGTATTGTGGTAAACATGTTATTGGCCATAGCACTTGGCCACTAAGGGTGGTTCTTATTTGGCCCAGACTACATTTTTTTCAAGCTGCACCTTTTCAAAACGTCCTTAAAAAGTCAGACAATAACAATATCAAAACATATCTGAGCAACAGCTACAGTATTTAGAATATAAAGTGCTTCCGTGTAATGCCGTGTGTCAAGATTTGTTAATGCTGACGTTTCGCGAACCATGTTGCTCGCTTCTTCAAAGCTAATTGAATACTTTTTTCAGTTGGAAGGTTAATATTTGCCACCTTTACGCACTCGCGAGATATTTTGGTACCTGTTTTGGTTTTTTTTTACGGGGAACTACAGCTACGTTTCCGTATTGTGCTGTAAGGTTGGCTATTATTTAATAAAATACTATTTCTTGTTCATTATGTTCATTTTAATAAACAAACCACAATAGGGTATTTGACTGTATTAAAAGTATGGCTTGTATTATAGTCATCCTAATAGATTACAGTTTAAGAAAACTATTTGTTATTACTTAAAAAAAATGCTTTATTTCTATGAAAAACCAAAAATAAAATTGAATTTTATTCACGTTCTATCACGTGATTGAAAACGCTCTGTAATTGGCTCAGTCTCCAGTGACGTCATTCGTTAGTACGCTTAGAGCGCGTTGGGTTTGTCAGGGTAGGGTATGGGGAGAGCAATGTTCAGATAACCTGGGTCGGCTGTTTCTCTCTTATATGCAGATAAACGCCGTATGACGTTAGTCCGCCTATTATGCAGCGCGACACTCTCACCGTACAATACCGGGTTATCCGAACGCGCTCTTATGCTTCTCCCGTTTGAATTTATAAGCACTAAAGTGCCATGAAGGCATAACTTTGTAGGTTAGGATAGCCCTAATCTTAATCTGTCAGATCAGATAATACCTGGTTCGAAAATACGATAGATAACTTATTCTAGTCAGTTTTACTTATGTCGAAGTAATCTTCACAACAAAAAACATTTGTATTGGCCGCTATTTATTTCATTTGGATTTCTACGAGCCAACCACTTTCTTCGCAGTTTCAAATCTTGCGGAACAGCTACAAATAGTTTACACGGAG
This sequence comes from Aphodius sticticus, assembly GCA_963966075.1. Classification (NCBI taxonomy): domain Eukaryota; kingdom Metazoa; phylum Arthropoda; class Insecta; order Coleoptera; family Scarabaeidae; genus Aphodius; species Aphodius sticticus. Next base: position 73,235,570 of record OZ014509.1, read on the forward strand.
TTTTTCTTGACGGATTTTTGCATTGTGGATTTATAACCAATTTTTATGTAGAAATGGTGAAAACAACACATCATACAACACAATTACCAAACGACGACGATGCCGATGCTAACAGACCATATGGGCCGATTTGACATCTACTATCGGGTGACGTCACACAACAGAAAGTATCGTTTTAGCGGGACTTTTTGTGATTCAATTTTTAACGCTGATTTTTATGAAATATTGAGGAAATAATTACGAAAAATAATGCATTTACAATGTAGAGTGAAGGAATAAACACACTAAGATGGTTTTCCAATAATAGTAAAATACCCTATTTAAAAAAAATTAATCAATCTAAACAAGTGTAGATGCCAAAATAACAGCAGATTTCATCTTTTGACTTCTTTTGTGTTTTCGTATTTGATTTGTTCAAAAACTGGAGTCAATTCATCATTGGAATTAACAAACATAAAAATTTCTTGTATTTTCATTAAGCAAAAATAAATTTTATTTATTTTTATTAAGCTTGACATCTGGTAGCAACCTCTAAATATTATTTTGAAATTATCTAAAAAATGCTGTAATTGCTAATTCAGATCATGAACCTGTTGAAAAAAATAAATGTTTGAACGCAACTTAACGAAAAAGTGTAGTAAAAATGTACCTGTGACTGGGTTGTTGACTGACTTGACACTGATATCTGATACAAACAATTCTACTAAACATTTAGCTTGTAAAATGAACAATCTAACACTGAGATGAAATATAATAGACAAAAATCCCTCCTATTCATTCACCCTTCATATAACCGATTGAAAACAAGGTATACCAGATTACCATTAGCATATCTCATTCAAGTCGCATAAACAAGAGATACAAAACAGCAAAATTGAAGCTATAGTCCTTGGTCAATTCCGTTCAATACCCAAGAACTATAAAAAGGGAGCCCACAGAGGAACACGGTGCCCTAACAGTACCCAATTCGTGGGGGGGGTCGTTTCGATATGAAGTTGCCCCGAGGGGGCAATATAACAAGGACGGGATTACGAGGGCACGCGACGCTACAGCGGCGGCGACGCCGGCCGCGTCGCAAAACGCACCAGATGCTACACCCACGATGTTGTTTACCTGACTCGCGTCTGGTTCAATTACAAACTTTCGGGCTTAGCGTGGTGGGTTCCCGGCGGTTCCCGGCGGCGGTCGGTGTCGGAAAAACAGCCGGTCACGGAAGCAATCGATCGGCGGTATAAATCACCGCGAATAGCGCCACCGAAATCCCCTCCAACACCGCCGAGGGAAAGTATAGGAAACTATAATTGGGGTATTTTCTGTAGACTGAATGATTTGCAAGGGGTATCTGTTGTAATTTAATTTAATTATGACTTAATTGGCTTCGCTAATGTTGACTGTAATTAATGTCTTTCTAATTTTTTGAACGTTTAATGTTAATTTAAAAGTCATTTTTCTGCAAGACTCTCAATGTGTTCCTGTATATCCATACTTATTTTCTGTGAAATATGAGATCGATCAATTTGTAAACTTGTATGCTCTTTCAGTTGAATCTGGAGGCTGAAATTATGAATTATAAAAAACAAACAAAAAATTTATTTTCACAAAAACAAGACAGTTCAGAATCTTGTATACTACTGAAGTGAAACTTGCTTACAAAATTTACATATTAATTACCTTCATTTCCAGAAACTTATCGTTTTTTGGGTTGCCTACTACAAAAAGTGGAGAAACCAAATAAAATTGTATTTATAACGTAGTCTTTTAGAATTTAGACAACAGTATTATTTATACAATTGTAAAAAATATTTCTTTCTACTTTGCATTCACAATGCACACATTGGAACACTGTTTTCGGTGTTACAATCAACAAATTATAACACCGTTTTTAGTAACCTTTTCTATGATTAGTCACATTGATATCAAATGCCATATGTCAAACGTAACTACACATAACCACAAACTGCCTCTCCAGAATCGCTTGCAATCGCATAAACTGCGAAATATTTATATTCTATACATATTTAAACATGCGTGTATTGCCAAAGGGTTGGTGCGTCCTTAGTTTTGATCTATTCAAAAAACGTCAGCATAACGTTTTCTGTGATGTTTTACGACTCTGGTAAATGATCGTGCATCATTCTCGTCAACTAAACATCAAATCCCCCTTTCAGATAAAACATAAGGACCACATTTACCTGAATAAGGAGTTTGCGAAGATCAAACCTACATCGCCCAGCTTTTCGAAAGGAAAACCTTATTTGACTGGCTTCTTAGATTAATAGAAAACATTAATAGCATCTTCCTGTTCAATTGTTGTATGCTTGTATTGAAGCAGTGGACCGTGATATCTGACTCGCCTGGATCGAGATATAGGGTACAAACAATAAATCGGTATTTTATAGCCATGGGTAGCTTCCGCTCCCTAGGATCGCGATAGAAGCACGTACACAGGATCGAAGGCAAGCTTACGCTGATAACGTCCGTTTGCCTCAATTTTAAAACACAATTTAGATAGGGCGTCTGGCACAGGTTCAGACCCACTCAGACATACCTGATACTGTCCAGTATATGTATACTCTATATGTACACTATGTATACAAGCAATTGTAGGTGTAATATAATTTGTATAATATGAAAAATTTTAGTTTCATTTCGACCACAATACCACAAATTGTAAGTTTACTACATGTTTTTACACCGTTATAAGTGTCTATTTGTAGTGTATTTATTAATATTTCTCAAGATGTAAACATGGTTTGAACATACTATGAGAATGGACGACTGTATTCAACTTATACTGTATTTTTTTCTTCACATAATGTGGGATATATATATATATATATATATATATAATGGATGTTAATTCTTTGCAGAAACCTGCATATATTGATATGAAACTTTGAAATAGTTAATACAAGATGGCGGTAATTTTTTAAGTTAAAAAACTACAGCCACGCCTGGGATTCGAACCCAGATATACTTGACAATTACATCTGATAGGTGTCACAATTGAAATGTGTCTAAAGGTAGAAACTTCTACTCATATCTCTTTAGTGAAAATTAACCTATTGTATGTCATAGGTCACGTTAGTCTAATTGGTAAAACGTCGGACCGGCAATCCGTATATCTGGGTTCGAATCCCAGGCGTGGCTGTAGTTCTTTAACTTAAAAAATTACCGCCATCTTGTATTAACTATTTCAAAGTTATATATATATATATATATATATATATATATTATATTATATATATATATATATATAGAAATCAATGTAACTAGGTTTATTGTTTACTTTAATATAAATTAACTATGTAGTGCTTATATTACTAACTAATAAATTGATTTATTATTATTATTATTAAAGTGACTATCATAAAATAGTAGTAAATTTAATCATGTATGGTCGTGTTATTGGGAAGCGGCAAGCGCTGAAAGGGGTAGCGGAAGTGATCGGAAACACGGATACCGAGTGGCGGAGATAATTTATGGGCCGCTTTATATCGGTATTAACTGCATTTTTATGCTAATTGAGCCCGTTTATTATGCGATATAAAATATCAGTTTCGCATTTTGCACTCTATAGCCCATTATGCATGAATGCGAATGGCTCAGTTACTATTAACGACACGACATAATATCCGTCCCATGTCGGTTATGAATGGAACAGTATGCATTTTCTGCGATTTTGGATGACATGGAAGATGTCTCTTACCTTTGTTTCATGCAAGTTCAAAATTTGGGAAAACTATTTTAGAGGCAGTTACTTATTTTACCTACGACCGTATGTATAAATGTCCCTTACGTCATGGACTGCTTCACTCGTGTATCGTTTATATCAAAACATGTGATTTTGGTTGTGCTTTTGTGTTTTTAACGTACGACATAATGTCATCACAACGCAAATGTAGATCCATACTTTCCTATTTGATTATAATTTCCCTCCTGTCACAACAGTTCACATGCAGTTCCCCACAGATGAAATAGATGTCGCGCGAATAACTAGCAATAGATAAAAAACATTTTTGTTGAACTGTCAAATATGCTAACCTAACTTAATACATCTACTCCTGTCGTAATATTTATCCTTTATTTAAAATACGTGATTGGATCTGTAATTGTCGATCGTAGGTAAAATTATGTACAATACTGTAACGCATATTACGTGCTCGTGAAAAATAACAAAATTGCGGCTCGTATGTTAACTTTCCACTCGTACGTGATTTTCTAGTTACAGCATTTTGTAAAGTAATATACTATTAAAAGTTGAATCTAACTAATGAATTCCTTGTTGACTTCGATCAACGGATTAACACTTTTGTGTCCAGCTTTCGCTACGAACTACTGGCAATAAGCATTAGATTATAAGTACTGCAAAAAAAAAACACAAAGCGAAAAGAATTGTTATAGGTACTCACTCGAAAACTGGATGACATGAATATGCTTGATACGTTGTAACATACCTGGAAGAGAAAAAAAACTATTAAAATAATTCGCAGATTATTGTAATGCACAGACAATAAGATACAAAGATTAAATAAAAATACAAACAAAAAATAAAAATCTCACTTTATGATTACGAAATAACACATCTTTAGAAAGAAAACTCATTATTAAGATTTATTTCTAGAACATTTGCTGTTACAATAAATATCAATTTTTTGGTACTTGCATAAGGAATTGTATAACGGAAAATAAATATTGTTATTCCAGTCATCGTTTCCGAGGGTTCTGTTCCAGGAAAAAAATATAGAAGTTCTTTTTTTTTCATTCTATATGTTTTTTGGGGTGCTGAATCCAAAATTCAACTTTGCTACTCCCCACGGATATGGCTTCACAACGAAAATCGCAAAAATCCTCAAAATTTTCGACTTTTCTTCAGCTTTTTCCAAAAAGTTATATAACTATGCACTCGACATAGATCACTATATAAAAAGTACACAATAGTTCCTGTAAAAAGCACCCTCAAGTGTGTAATTACAAAAACGCTCAGATTCTGACAAGACTACATTTATTTCCCTACAAATTGCATAACGTAATAAGTTATTTTCAATTCACTGCAGTCATTGCTAATAATGTTGTGTTTCCCTTTCCTATTTCAGAAGAGAAACCAGGAATAAAAATACATAATACGTTAAGTATTAATTAAAAAGGGCAAATATATAGTTTTTAATAAATAAATAGTAATAATATATATAGGTCTCTACTGAATTTTTGGTGAAGGGCTCTTGACAGCGGTTTCGCGTAATGTGACATAAAATTTGAACGCGCTCTAGCGGCTACACAGTTTGGCCAAAATAATTAAGTTATGCAATTTGTAGCGAATTAAATATAGTTTTATCAGAATCCAAGCTTTTTGTAATTACACACACATTACATAAAATAGGAAAATTTAGCCTTCTTTCAACGCGCTCTCGCGGCCAAACCAGCCAACCAGAAAATACACCTGAGGATGCTTTTTATAGGAAATTTAGTGTACTTTATTTTTGTATTGAGTGGTGAACGTCGAAAAGTGCATAGTTTTATGACTTTTTGGCAAAAAAACTAAAGAGAAGTTGGAAATTTTGAGTTTTTTGCGATTTTCGTTGTGAAGCCATATCCGTGGGAGTAGAAAAGTTAAAATTCAGATTCTGCATCCCAAAAAACATATAGAATGAAAGAAAAAATAACTTCTATATTTTTTTCTTGACACCATTTGACTGGACTATGTATGTTGTATGCATGTACGTACTTTTAGGTAAAATATTTTACCTACGACCGTATGTGTAAATGTCCCTTACGTCACGGACTACTTAGCTCGTATATCGCTTATAACATACGTGTGCCTTTGGCTGTGCGTTTGTGTTTTTAACGCACGACCTAATGTCATAATGACAGATGTCGCGCGAATATTTTCATTATTTATTTGTCATTTTTGATACAATTTATATTTATTGAAATTTTCGGTCGTAAGTACTCGAGCTGTAACGTATTCTTACTAGGACGTGATAATTTAGGTTGAATTTGTACTGGAATTTTCGATCGACACTTCAGACAAAGTTCTCCGTAGTTGCAATAGATGTCGCGCGAATACATTTATTGGTCAACCGTCAAATATTCTTACCTGTATTTGTTTGTCATTTTTGATACAATTTATTGAAATTGTCGGTCGTAGGTAAAATTATGTACAATACTCGAGCTTTAACGCATATTACATACTCGTGGAAAATAACAAAACTCGCCGCTTCGCGGCTCGTATGTTAAATTTCCACTCGTACGTAATATGCTAGTTACAGCTCTTGTAATGTAATATACTATAAAATATATCAATGAACAATGAATGAGACTTTAAATTGAATAAGAGGACAAATTTTAAAAATGTAATTTGGCCATATTATGCAGTGCGGATGACATTTCAGATTATGCACAAAGAATTGCAAATGCAATGGAAACACGAAATTAGCGATCTGACGCGGAAAGTGGTGGGTTTCAATATTCTATGTCGTCCGCAAATATTATTAGAGCGTAGTTCCCCTAAAAGCCACCACCTAACCAAAGTCTACGTTTGCGATTTTTTGCATTTTACATCAAGACGGTCACAATTTCGTAATTTTATATCTTATAAAAAATAATATTTATAAAATTCTGCAAATTCTGTATTTACTACTTGTTCTTATATACAGCGGTTCTCAAACTACGAGCGCCCCGTTACAGAAGTATGTCTATAAGTTCTCAAACGGAAATGGACACATGTTTTTGTTGAATATTAACTATGAACTAATTATTTACAGACTAAAATGTAGGTATGGAATTATTAACTAAAGGAAATGTGGATATTGGAATACGCCTGTATGATGGAGCTGGAAAACGCGGCTGCTGGCATATTATGAGTTTAATATTACGGAAATAATACAAATATTATACTTTTTTATGTGTTTAGGAAAAAGTGGAATACAACTGCTTTGTGCAGAGGTTGATTATGTTTTATTTTGTACAGAAGCTAAAAATTCAAAATCACGATCGCTTTGGGATGCAAGTTAGGGCTGAACCCTCACAAATTTCAAAAAGGTTTCATGAGTAAACTTAAACATTTTATTTTGTTTTGATTAAAATATGTATCTAGTTAAAATATATATGTTATCTATGCAGGGTGTTCCTAAATATCATGTAAATACGAAAAGGGGTAATTCTTTGGCTTCTTTAATGACTAAAAATTCATATAAACATAGGTCCGCAAAGGCTTCGTTGTCGATCTACAGGGTGTTGAAATGTCAAGATTTTTTTAGTTTTTTCTTTATAGCTCTTGTATCCTAGTTTTAATTTTTAACAGTTGGTGGCGAATAAAATGTCAAAATAAATACAAACAAAAGGTTATCTAAATAAAGCCAAGGCATACTAGACCAATTATTTAAAAAAAAATAATTTCATCTAGCGAAACTCAGAAAAGCTTTTATTTCTTTTCTCGATAACGGTGGTAAATACGAAAAAACTACAAAAGATTAAAATGCTTTAGAACAAAACAAAAAATGCATTTTGTATTTTAGAATCCACCAGCGGCGCACCGAAAAAAAGTTCATGGGGAGAAAAGGGGGCATGACCCCTGGAAAATATCTCCCTGTAGATTCTTAAAACCATTTGGCATGCCCAATGATGTAAGTCCTACAGCGTAACCCATATTCCAAATTAGAGCTAAATATCTCAAAAACTACAAGAGCTATAAAGAAAAAACTAAAAAAATCTTGAAATTTCAGATCGGCAACGAAGCGTTTGCTGACCTATGTTGATATGAATTTTTAGTCATTAAATAAGCCAAAGAATTACCCCTTTTCGTATTTACATGATATTTAGGACCAGCCTGTATAGTTTACCTTAATAATACAATATAATTTGAGTTTAAATATCAGAGTATTCATTGAGTATTTATCAAAAATAGAATATAAATTAAAATTTTTTAATTGTGTCTAGTTTTTTTAGAAACGAACGCAAATATTTGTATTTTATGCGCGTTTTTGGCACTGATTTCCTAATGAAGTAGACTCAATTTAGAATAAAACCTAATTAGCATAACGGGCCTGTATAGTTGCCGGGCCCGCGACAAAAGTCTCAGATGCCTTTTGCTCAGTTGGAATACAAATCTCAGGCCTGGAGTCCAAATCATCCATTTTGCTCACTTATCTCAAAAAATAAATATATGTATATTTGGGCTTGTTTTAAAGGATCATGAAACAAATTAAGAACCCATTATAGCTATTGTATGTATAATTATAAAGCACGACTACCTCCTGCAGTTGAACTCAACACTTAAACTCCCCCGTCACACCCTCTAACCAACAATTTAAATTAAACGTCCCGATTTTATTTAAAACAAAAACCCTTACCGCATCTCGAGATACCTACTCCACCGAAACGTACCTGAAATTCAATTAAACTCGAACACGGAGAGGACAATTTATACCTGGCGGTGTAAATTTAAAGTCCCGTCCGCCGGTCGGCAAGAAAAAAGCGACCGATTTCGCCGCAGAACGCGCGGATTTGCGGTCGACCATTCTGGCGGAGGAGCCGGTTGCCGGTTTGCAGCCCGGAGCGCGACCGGATAGATTTCAGTACGCGCGCGCCCGTTTCGTGAATCTCCGGCCCAACTAAGATTTATGAGCGGCGGCGTGAAACGGTTTAATTAAACACTGACGGCTCAATTAGAGCAATCAAGAGATCTACTGCACACGGACATCGATCCCCGCTCGTCGGCCGTCACGTTGCGGAGAGGTCGGACTCGACGATCAACAGGAACGGGTGCTCAGGTTGGGCGCAAAGGTCGACAAAATCCGGGTGGTGCGATTTAATGAGAGGGTTTGTAGTGGTGTGGTTGGTAAGGTTAATGATTCTAATCTTTGGTAGTTTAAACGTTTCGGTGGATTATAATGTTGATTTTTGTCTGTAAATGTGTACAACATATCTCATAAAGGGAAAATGTATTCTTTAAAAAAAGTTAGACGATCCTTTAAAACTATTTCTGCAAATATAAAATTAGACAATTTATAGGCTGCATACAATGCAGAAAATATGAATTTGAGTTAAGAGCTGATTTTAACAATACCGAAAAATTTTATTTTGAAAATTGTGAATTATATTATTCAAATTTTATATCACAGGCAACTATCGTGAATAAATATTTTTCTGTATGTTTTTGTGGTAGTTTTCAAACAAATATTTAGGTATTATCACTCGCTTATTTTCTTTTTGTTTTTGAAAATAGACTTTGTAATTTTAAACGGCATCAAGATTAATAAACAAATTATTTTTTAGATAAAAATTCGGCATGCTTTTGTGTTCAGAATATCATCCTGATATAAAATATCACAAAAATAATGCAGGGTCTCATTTAAAATATCAAAAATTTTCATTTTTTGTCATTTCCTGAGAAACCAAAAGACATGCTAACCTCAAGGATTTCCCAAAGATGTTTCTTTTTTGTCTATTAATGTTTTCAAATTTCCCAACTTACTCTAAATTGTATGCGTCTGTTAAGCATAGAGGTCGTATCAACGTTGTCAAGATGGTAAAATGTTGAGTTTAAGAATGTCATTTCGCAGACAGTGTCTTTGAGGCATTTTTCAATTTTTTTGTCATATTCCTGCCTCTTTTAGCTTTAACGGATCAATAAAAAGTCATTCCTTTATGAGATTTCTTCAAAGTACGTGGATGACATTATATGTGCCTTGCATCAAAACCAAATGTGTTTTATTTTAAAATTTAAAACTATTAGGACTGATGAAAACATTTAGCTTTTAGATGGGTGTAGAAATGTTGCAAATTACCTGAATTAATATATTTAATATATTAATCTTTTCGCCATAAATGAAAAAAAAAACACTGTTTTGATTATTAACCATTAACCACGCAATTCTAGTTTGAGAATCAAGAATTTAAACATTGTTTTTAATTTAGTTACTACGTTCTCGTTCAAGGCACATAATATTGTTTCTTCTACTACACAACCGCTTTGGTTTTGCAAATATCGTTTTATAATTCGTTTAACATCTAATTTGATTAAAATGTGAAAATATTAGATTTGCCAAATACATATACATTTAAAATAATAGTCGTTTTTTCTGTTATTGGAGACACAAGGACTTAAAAACAATAATTTTGTCACTAGTCAGATATTAAAACAAATAAATTAAGGTGTGCTTTAGCCCACTATGCATGGAGAAACACCACAATGTTAAAATTTTATTTTTTGTTTGTAAAAATCAGCGTTAGATTATTTTCTGGAAGTGCTTTTTATTAAATAATTAGAAAGTGATTATTATAAAAGAGGTTAAGATAAAATAGACAGTTGAAAATTTATTATTGTATTATTTTTTGTATCTCGATAATGTTATTTTACTTTCTTTTACGTTGTAATGAAGTATTTTCTTTAATATCTGTCAAAAGTTTGATAAAGTTTTCATATACATCTGTAATTTTTAAGTATACCGGGTGACCGACCCCATAGGTACTCCCGTTTATTTGTTTTCTTTGTAAAGCTGGACGAATGGGAAAGTGTTAATAGACAAAAAAATGCCATTATTTGGGATACTCTTGAGGTTAATATGACTTCCGGCTTTTCCGGAAATGACGTCATCATTGAAATTTTAAATGGCACCCTGTATTCTTTAAGTGACACTTTCAATCAGGATGACATTCTGAACACAAAAGCATGTCGATCGTCAAGACAACTCAAAAATAACTTTTTTGTGTATTAATCTAGGTGGCTATGAATTGGTGAAACTAGTCGAAAATTGTCAAATAAACACTAACTAAATCGATTTTGACCGACATTGGATTACTGTCGCCCTCTAGCGTGGTTTAATTGGTTTTTGGCCAATAAGTCATTTTCTTCACGGATACCCAATGGCCACACCCTGATTATTCGATAGAAAACATCTCTCCGATTACAATGATACCAAATACTTGATATTTTGTTGAAATTCGTAGCGTACAAAGGTTGTTAGAAGCAAGGAAATCAAAAACAAATATTGACCTAATGATCAAAGTCAGCGTACATGTTAAAGTCACTCAATGGACTACTCGAAAGAAGTACCCTTAAACGTCATTTTCAAGCTACGATTATCAGCAAAATATCAAGAATTTGGTATCATTGAGTTGGGCAAACGTTTCTCCTTGAATAATCAGGGTACCTCTTTTAAATAGTCCATTTAGTGACTTTGACTTACGCTGACTGTGATCATTAGGTCAATATTTTTTTCGATTTCCTTGCTTCTATCAACATTCATACGCTACGAATTTTAACAAAATATCAAGTATTAGGTATCATTGTAATCGGAAAGATGTTTTCTATCGAGTAATCACGGTGTGGCCATTGGGTACCCGTGAAAAAAATGACTCACTGGGCAAAAACGAATTAAATCACGTTAGAGGGCGCCAGTAATGCAATGTCTGCCAAAATCGATTTAGTTCGTGTTTATTTGACAATTTTCGATTTTCACCAATTTCATAGCCACCTAGATTAATATACAAAAAAGTTATTTTTGCGTTGCCTTGGTGATAAAAATTGACGATCGATATGTTTTTGTGTTAAGAATGTCATCCTGATTGAAAATATCACACAAAGAATATAGGGTGCCATTTAAAATTTCAATGATGACGTCATTTCCGGAAAAACCGGAAGTCATATTAGCCTCAAGAGCATCCCAACGAATGGCATTTCTTGTCTATTAGCACTTTCCCAAATTTCAGCCATATGCCATATGTTGGATAAACACCACATCATTTTCTTCGACCAATCAAATTCAAATGGTACAGTCTGAAGCAGCAGCATGAATACGTAGCCAGGGGAATCACAAATATTGAGCAATTTCGGCCTAACAAAAATATTGATCGCATGTTGACACGGGAGGTGTAGCGGCGCCGCGCCCGGCAAACGAAAGCCATACGAAAAATAAATTTTACCGTGCTGGTGCTACGTAGATAGCAACGACTCGCTTATAAATTAGGACAGCATGTTCTTGCGGAAGTGTATGTGATCAACATGAATTGTTGAATTTCGACCAAAATAGGCTAGAAACAGAATACGAGAAATAATTTTTTGCCGTCCTGATGGACTCTACGCAGACAGCAAAGAGCGAGTTATAAATTAGGAGCGCATGTTCCCGCGAGGGTTTATAGTGCAGTCCCCGTACGACACACGGAACGAAGAATAATCAACAACCGCAATACCTACTTACAATGTGAAAACTATTAAATAATTAATAGGAGTTAAATAAATTATTACTAAGGAAATACAAGTAATTTAATTTTTAATCAGTCATTTATTTTTCGTCATAGAATTTCAAATATATTGGTATTTAGATTTAGAAAATAATATTAATACCAAACACTTGTCGCTTGGCAATGCATTCAGGGTAATCGCAATCTATGTAGGATGGTTGGCTTTAGTTCGACTTGTACAACAGACGCTAGAAATATGGGCAAATTAAAAAATCAGCTGCCTTTATGTGGCCCGCGTTCTACGAAAACTAATAACTTGCGAGAGTACCTGCGGTAAGTGTATATGTAGATATTATACGTGTAGTGCAATTCGCTAATTAACTTCGCTAGTTAATTTGGGCAATACTCTCTTATAGGTGTAAGCGTGCCGGATTACCATATATGGCAAAAAACTTTTATTTTAAGGTGTAAAATATTTGAACATGTATCTATATAATATATAATAAATCACTTATACATATACATAAAGCTGCCTGTTTTATCGAAATCGCTATTTTTTCTCATACCTACAATTGAAATTGAAGTATGTATACTACCAAGTCTATACATAGCAATAATAATTTTGAGTAAAATTTCAAAATGCAGTATCCAACTGTATCTAGAATTAAAATAGGAATATTATATTTACTAACACCTACTTGCGTCACCCGATAAAAATTTGAATTTTTATATGAGGTGTGTTTTACCTGAAAATCTCTGCTAAGTACGAACGAGACATTCGAGATTATTGATGTACAAAGAAAACGTTAAATGGATTTAAATAAGTATCTGAGTACGAATGCTTTCACGGCCAGAGTCCTTTAAATTTAGATGATAAATAGTTACCGGTTTATGCCGTGAGTAAAAATTCATAATTACTGTCTTCGCGAACCATGCTGTTCGCTTCTTCGGAGCTAACTGATAATTAGTTACTAATTCTAATAATAAATATAAAGCAATAAATGATTTATGTAAGAAAAGCTGTATGTTTTACCAAAACTACAATTTTTTTCAACATACAAAAGGTAAAATGTTCAACCATAGTTAGTAGTAAAATAGGAATGTTATAATAAAGCAATTAATTAATTTGTATCACTGTATTGTTTTGTGGAAATGTATTTGTATTTAAAATATACAAGAAAAGCATTTCAGAACATGCGATAGTCACATACACAAAATTATTAGGAAACGGTTCGGCGCCAGTCGACACCGCACGGCCCCTTTGATCTTCGCCGCCAAAGAACGATACCGCCGTTCCCTTCATCTAATCAGTGCGTTGCTTGCATTTTCTGCGGAGTGCACAGTGGGCGCGGCTTGTTCCCTCCTCTCGCGCCTCAGTTTCGTCGAACTTTTGAGGCCGGTGACTAACATTTACTCTTAATATAATAATGTTTCTCGAAAATTTCCTTATGTAAAGCCAAACAATTTTAATATCACTTAATTCTGAAATAAATCTTTCGCTAAATTTTGATAAAAATAAGATTTAAATTAAAAAATTTTAATATTTAATATTATGCTAATAGCATAAAAATTATAATTAAATTCATAGTTAACACGTATATATCGTTTATGTCCTACACACTAAATGCCTTTTCATCCCCATACTGATTAAATAAAAGAATGTTTGGCTATATTTTTTGCGCTTGTATAGGGTTATATTATAAAAGAGTATTATCAGCCCAAAAATCAAAAAGAACAGGCATTTTTATACCTATATTTTAAATAAATTCTGAATCAGTATGCATTACTAGACTTATCAATACTTATTTGTGTATACCCTTACGTATGTAAGTCCACCACTCTCACGTTCGCGTCAATCACATTTAAACCCCAAAATCGATTACAAAACTATTGACGACTCTGACGTCATTAATCCCGAATTCGTTCTACCGATTTCCCCTTCATCAGTTCACCTCCTACGAAAAAAAATAGGGGTGCATATATTTCGCCCTCCCGAAGTCTTTTGGACCACGTCGAAAGAACCCGTAACTCATGGCGCCGGTCCCAGAAGCCTTTAGCCACTTGGCAGTTTTAATCAATCCGCTTTCCCGTGTTTGTTCAACGTTGCGGGATCGGCACGGGCGAGGGGAAACATCGCGTTTGCCCGGAACGGTCCCACAGGGCGCACGGCTTTCGTGCGTTAGGCGAGATTACGTTTTCGTACTGATTTTGTACGGCAGGGACACTTGGCTTCGATTTATATACGGTGTTTGGTGCGGCCGGTGGCCTGTACGAATGAAATAATAATGTGACGGACGATACACGTGCACGGTTGCAACATGGCGGTCACGTGAGAGTACATATCCGGGTTGTCACGCGACTGCATAAAGGATCCTTTATTTAATTTTTCAGTTAATTTCTTCTGCAATAAAAATGTTTTAATAAAAATCACTGCATCTCAGAAATTAAAAGCAAGACAAAATCAAAATTAATTCCAAATGCATAGTTACTTTTGTTTTCAAATTATAATACAGTGAAAGTCGTATATAACGTCCGCGAAGAGATCGCGGAATTTGGACGCTATATCCGACTGGATGCTAAATCCGGACGCAAATAAATTTTGATATAAAATCAAAAAAATTAATTTAAGTAATCCGATTTATCCAATTACTATTTATACTAATTAAAAAAGAACACTTGGTATGTATAACAATTAATATCAACTATATACAAATAATATCAATAATGTCAATTAGCTAGATTTGTGCAGGCCGTGTGTAGATTGACGCATTTTTTTTATTTTTAACGAGATTTTTATCACGAGCGGTTTTAAATTTGTCTATTATGCCTCCAAATTGTCGTTACTGACGAATGTGTCATGTTAAAAGTAGTGCAGCAGAGAGCAACATTAGTTTCTCCATTTTCTGATCGCGCATTTGTTTTGAATGGTTAATACTTTTCTTTTGTAGCCAGACATTTTGTATGGTAATGCACAGAATAGCCGCAAAAACAAAAACAGGGCGGATGACAGGTCCCACGATCGCGAACTATGAGCATTTCATGATAGCAAAGCGGTAGTTTAGTGACCCGTGCGCAAGTCGAATGACGTCTGCCACTCCAGTTGGACGCTATAACAGACCATAATATGCCCAAAACCATGGCACGGGCGACGCTACATACGACTTTGCCGCTATATCCGGTGACGCTAAACCCGGACTTAGTTTGTATTAGTTTATATGGAAGCCCAACCAAACCGTTCAGTTTTCGACGTTATAAGCTACTCGACGCTATAAGCGACGACGTTATAAATGACTTTCACTGTATAAACTATAAAGGTTTTTTTGCAAACAATAAAGAAGTAGTGCAACTATGCAAAATATCACGTTCATGACGTTAAAATAAATAAACAAAAGTTGTAACACTTGGTCACCATAAAATTATTTTCGAGGCTAATAATTTTTACATTAGCTAATGTCACATCTCTCACATCTCAATTCAAGTGCAAAATTTCAACTAAATTGAACAAATTTGAATGTCATATTTTAGATGTGTGTTTATGCATTGTTACCGAAAAGGTGTCTACATGCTAAATTTCACAATTGGACATTGGTAAACATACTTGCCAAACATACTTGTAAAATACCAACAATAACAACTAAACCTAATACAAAATCCATAATTGCCTATATTAGTCTAGTCAAATCGTTTCCGAGGGCGCCTGTTCCAGGAAAAAATAAAGTAGTTTTTTTCTCTCATTCTACATGTATTTTGAGGTGCTGAATCCGAATTTCAACTTTGCTACTTTCCATGGATGTGGTTTCACAATAAAAATCGCAAAATAAACCCAAAATTTTCGACCTCTTTTCAGTTTTTTTGCAAGAAAGTGCAAAAACTATGCACTTTTCGAGATAAACCACCCTATACAAAAATAAAGCACATTAAGTTTCCTATAAGAGTACTTTTGAAATGCATTTTTGGTTGAACTGTTTACCCGCTAGAGATATTTTGATATTATATGTCATATTAAGCGAAGCCGCTAAGTCAAGAGCCCGAATGTTTGTTTATTTTTTTCCAAAAAAATACTTATGCATTAAGTATTCATAAACAAGACCAAATATATAGTTTTTAATAAATAAATAGTAATTGACTTGGCGGTTTCGCGTAATGTGACATAAAATTTCAACGCGCCTTAGCGTCAGCACAGTTTGGACAAAATAACTGATTAAGTTTCCAATTTGTAGGGAATTTCATGTAGTTTTATCAGAATCTAAGCTTTTTTGTAATTACACGTAAATTACATAACGTAGGAGAATTTGGCCTTCTTTCAGCGCGCTCTAGCGGCCAAACCATTCAACCAAAAAATACACTGAGGGTGCTTTTTATAGGAAATTTAGTGTACTATATTTTTATATACAGTATGTCCCGCTTAAGAGTGTAACACCTTCATATCTTTTTTATTTTTAGTCTAATTTTAGTAATTTTTTCTTTAAAAAATAGAACACATATTGCCCTATTTACTGCCAAAACCCCAATTACCTTCTTTAAATGCAAAGCACCTTGTGATGGCAAAAATCAAGAAATCACTTTAGGGATTTTTTTATCGAAAAATTCTACTAGTAATAATTGTTCAGAATTGTCCAAAAACCCTAAATCCAAAAGTTCATGAAAATTAAAAAACATTGAAATTTTCGTCAAAAACAATTCCAAGTCCGTAAATATTATTTGCAACATCTTACCTTAATTAAATACGACAAAGCACTTTGACAGTTAAGGTTTTATTTCAAACAAAATTTCCACAGCACACACTTTTAAGCGCAGCTGCCTATGCAAATAATATTTACGGACATATTTTTGAAGAAAATTTCAATATTTTTTATAATTATTATAATTAAATATTATTTGCATAGGCAGCTGCACTTAAAAAAGTGTTCTGTGAACATTTTGTTTGAAATAAAACCTGAACTGTCAAAGTGCTTTGTCGTATTTAATTATGGTTTTTAACTTTCTTGAAATTTTGGATTTAGAGTTTTTGGGCAATTATGAACAATTATTACTAGTCAAATTTTTCGATAAAAAAATCCCTAAAGTGATTTCTTGATTTTTGCCATCACAAGGTGCTTTGCATTTAAAGAAGGCAATTAGGGCTTTGGCAGAAAATAGAGCAATATGTGTTGCATTTTTGAAAGAAAAAATTACTAAAATTAGGTGAAAAATAAAAAAGATATGAAGGTGTTACACTCTTAAGTGGGACACACTGTATAGAGGTCTACGTCGAAAAGTCCATAGTTTTATGACTATTTCGCAAAAACTGAAGAAATGTGGAAAATTTTAAGGTTTTTTGCAATTTTCGCTGTGAAGCCATATCCGTGGGAAGTAGCAAAGTTGAAATTCGTATTCAGCCCCCCAGAAAACATGAAACATGGTCAAAACACCATTTGACTGGACCAATATCTACTTAATCTTAGATTGCTCACTCGACCAACGCCATGGAGTAAGCAAGACGTCTAGTCTACGTTGGCGTCGCGACGGTAGCGTCGGTTGGTCTGGGTTTTTAATAAAGATCGCTGCGCGTTGCTTGGCTGGTCGCTGGCACACGGATCACCCAACAATCAACAATCTGAGCTTGATTGATGATGTGGGACTTAATTAGGCGAGACAGACCTGCGTTCGCAAGCCGCCGACGAAGCCACTAGCGCCACCTGACGCCCGCCCCTTACGACAATATTTGCATAACATCAAGTGGTATGTAGTAGAGGGATAATAACGACTCGGTGTGCGCCCGTTGTTGAAAATATTAACTTCACAATGGCCTAGGGGGTGTGATAGAATTCTTTTAACTTGCCTGCCTTTAGGGTGCTTCGGTGATATAAGTGCGTTTCATTTCGGTAATTTATTAGATTTTTATGGTGAATGGTTCTCGTTTGTTGAAAATCCGATTTTGACTTAATGAAATAGAAAATGTTTGTAATATTGTAAAGTGAGTCGTTTTCGTTCATCTAATTTTTCATGTCATGCCAAAATCAAGGTGATCCAAGGTCAACCATATCGTCCGAAACCCTACTATGGTCTTTTCCCGGAGTTAGCATTGGGAAAGCTATGTTTTAGGCCTATATTTTAGGAATTTCAAATGCATTTATATACATATAGGATGTGTTATAATGCAAAATGTAGTTCACGATAACGATTATAGTTATTTATCTCATTTCTAGAGACACGTATGACTGCTAATTAAATACTATTACTATTACTATTACTAATAACAATAAACAATAATCAATAATCATTAATTACATAAGAGTGCTTTTAAATTTCACATGGAATAATTTGAAACTTGATATATTAGAATTTTATTGTAACTGAAAGTGAATCCGGGTATAAAAAATTGCCAAGTTTTTGATTATTGTGTTTCTGAAAAACTAGTACACTAGTACCAAGAAACTCCGTCCATGTTTCAAGCTGCAAAATCTTTTCTCTGAGAATTTTGCAAGCATTTTTATGAAATCTACACTGAGCGGCATAAAAAACGCAACACCTAAAATGATGACCAGTTTCAAACTGCAGTAACTTTTGAACGTATTGCTCGATTTGAATGAGTTTTTTTTTATTTGAAAGGCCACTTTTTGCCAATATTTCTGTATGTGTGCTACCCATTTTTGCGCTCTTCCATTTCAGCAATGGTGAATAACGTTAATGCTTGTTTTGTCCCTACAGTTTGAAGCTTGCTGTGGGGTGCACCGACAAAAGAATTTAACTTTGAACAAAAGAAGCTTGTAGTCTCGTCTGTTCTGATCACTTATGTTTTTTGTTCAAGTTTCTATTGTTGTTAACGTCAAAGTTACAAGATCTTAAAGATAACGCTGCTTCTTCGGCAGCGCCATCAGAAATTAAAGCTAGCAATTGTTTTAGTTGAAAAGGCGATTGCACAGTCAAATAAAAATGACCAAACTACCAGAGAAATTTAAAAATTAAAGCTGGATGTCTTCCTGACAAATAAATATACAGTATATCTCCATGGATTGAGGTACACAGAGGAAACAAATTTTTATTGTGTATTTTTCAAAAATGCCAAACTCCTAGTTGTGGGTTATTCCGCAGTAACGTGTCACACCCGTCACACCCGTTTAACGACTATACATAAGCAATGGGGGCTTTTATTATTTTGATGCAACATTCTAATTATAACAAAAAGAAGACTCATCTTTTAGAATTGTTATGAATAGAGTTTCAAACTGATAAGTTTTATGAAAAACCATTTTAAATAGCCGTGACGGTCGTTACCAGCACAGCGATCTCTTGGCTTTGGTAACCTAAAATAAAACATTCGCGGTATGACCCTAGTGTAAAGTTTTTATTCTAATAAAGTCAATAAATAATTCTAGTTTTTATGTAACATTTAGGCTAGCTACTATTATATTGATTGCATCATGTGTAGTAGCTAGAATAAGCATATAAATAAGCCAATAATCTTGTTACAGACATTAAATAACAATAATGGCAGTTAAAATCAAAGTACTACATGACAATGTCACACAAACATTATCCTAATTATACGTAGATATTGTGACACCACAAGATGCCAAGTTGGTATTTTTAATTTTAGAAAACTATCAAAATCTATGAAAAGAAGTTCGAAATAACTTTTTTTATGATATTGCCTTGTAGCATTTCAATTCTACATGCAAATTCTAAAATTTCACATTATATTTTAGAGCCGCTTGATACCAAGGTGAGAATTTTAATCGTGCCACAAAACCGGTGGATTGGCAACTAATTCGCCTTTATTCATAGTGGAGCATAAACTGACACTTTATGCTCATATAACTTCTGTTTTTAAGTATTTCCTACGGCACATAAAGGGATTAGTACTACTCAAGTTTGGACTTAACTGCAAGATAGGAATACTAATAAATTATGAATGATTTCGAAAAACTGATTTGCAGATGGTGGCTATACCTTAATTATTTGATTGAATGTTATAAAAGCCAATTCCTTCCTCACTCACCATTCTAGAAACGTCTTTGGTGACTTTTGAAGCAGAGGATTAATGAATCACATATCTATACATTTCACCCTTGCTTTCATTACCCTTGTTTTCAAGAGAAATTTCTGTAAAATGCTTCTCGATATAATTTCCTTTTCTTTCTTTGAAAATTCTCCAAACCCATCATTTGGTTTCCACCTTTATGCTGGCAAAGAACAAAATTCTAAAGTCACAAGAGCGAGAATAGAACATGCGGCTCGTAGTAACCGTAAATCGCACCGAGCGACATCTAACGGCAACAGAGCGCAAACCTTGTCGCCGTAAAGCTGCACTAAATTTCAAAGGCGAAAGTGCAAAGTCGGATCAAGCTTCCTTCCCACCAATCCCTCCACCAGCATAAAAAAAGACCCCCAAAAGAAAGATAACACGCAGACAAGGACCTCGTCTCGAAGAAAAAAAAAGAGAAGTACCCAACACAAAAAATCCCACAGAAAGAAAACACACGAAAACGTGAGGAATTCCTTATACCTCAAAAACTTCACAGAGAAACTCATCCACTGTATGCGTTATTATATCGCCCGGTTGAGTCCTCGACTCCTGTAGTCCTGTCTAATGGTCCTGGAGACTGCGACAGTCGCCAGGCGGACATCCTGAAGGGAAGTAAGCTTTTTTCTCAGGCTTGTTCCTTTCACGTGACGCGTGGTCGTAAAAACGCACGACTGCGAAGGGTGGGAAACGTCGTAAGGGTGGGAAACGTCGTCAGGGTGGGAAACGACGTCAGTCCGGCATGCATTCCTTTATAGCTGCCCAAACTTCTCGTCTAACTAGGTTATAGAAAAAGGAAAGTGTTATGGTATGGTACGTATGAGGCGCGTACTCCGTGAAATGCGAGACGCTTCTTGGGCGATTAGACCGTCTAGCGACGTCTAGCGACGTCTACGCGTCGGTTAGCTGAATATGGTTATGGTTTCGTGTCTTAGGGAGTTTTTATGGACCCTTTGAGGGGGCCATGTGGATGGAATATCTCGCTGATGGAGGCTGTAATTGACGAAATGGGAAAAGTAGCCTTTTACGAAAAGCTGTCATGTCATTCATAATCTTTAGAAATCTTTCGAAAAATGAGAGGATCCCGTTCGAAAGACTGTGTTTTAAATGGGCTACCACATGTAGCTAACAAAAATATTCTAGATTGGAGTTAAACTCAATGACGATGTTGATGATTTTTTCTCCGAAGTGTAAACATTCTATTTATAGGCCACCAAGGCCTATAATATACAGGGTGTCCCACTTTTTTTTCCGCAAAATTTTTTTTTAGATACAAAATGTCATTCTGAATAAAAAGTTTCATATGAACTTAGGGGTTTTCTCAACTCCTTAACAAGTTACAGCTGTTCAAAATGAAAATCGAGCATTTTTTAAATAATGACAACTGACAAAAATTGTTTTCAAAATAATTCTGAGTTGGCTTTTAAATCTTATATTAACGCCATTCCATAGAAATCAGACGAATAAAATGGTCAATTATATTATTTGGGTACTTGGTGAATTCGTTATTGGTTGATGTTAATCACCCGTTTTATGCTGGCGGTTCGTAAAAATTGTTTAAAATAACCTCTGCCAATATCTATGCACTTTTGGCAACGAATTATTATGGATTCTAGCACACTACGTAGTGATTCCACATTTGTTTTAAGCATATCAAAAACGGCTTGAATTCTTTGTAGTAATGCATGTCTTGTATTTATCGGTGTTTTGTACACTTCTGACTTAACGTAGCCCCAAATATGGAAGTCCAGAGGAGTAACATCAGGCGAACGCGGTGGCCATTGAACAGGCCCGGCGCGACCAATCCAACGCTGGTTGTAATGGTTGTTTAACCAGTACCTCACCTGTCTTGCGTAATGAATTGGAGCGCCATCCAACTGAAACCATCCATTTTGTCGGTAATTAATTGGCACATCTTCCAAATAATTTATCAAACTATTCTCTAAGAATAACAGAAAACTATTTGCATCCACTCTGTCGGGAAGGATGTGAGGCCCAATCAGATGTGATCCCACCAGACCAGCCCAAACATTTACTTTAAATTCATGCTGATAAGATACTACTGTCGTTGTATGAGGGTTTTCGTGGGCCCATACGCAAAAATTACGGCGGTTTGTAATTCCACGACGAGTAAATGTTGCCTCATCTGTCCAGATAATTTGATTTCTTACTTCTTGTGGACTATCAACAAAGCAACGACAAAAATCTAACCGGTTTCGAATATCTTGGGGCAGTAACTCTTGCACTTTTTTTGAACGGAATGCCTTTCGTCTATCGTTGCGTAAATTTCTCCATACAGTGGTTTTCGGCAATCTCAGATGGCGCGCTGCACGCCTTACACTTAAATTACGGTTTTCGTCAAAAGCATGCGAAACTCTTGCATTAACTCTTCTTACTCTTTGAGCTCCTTGGTTGTGATCTCCCACTGGTCCTTCTCCTTATTCCATTTTCTCTAATCATTCTATGAATATTACTAAACACTGCAGCATCCGGAACTCTTCTCGCTGGAAATCTTCTTTGGTATTCCCTCCGTGCCCTTCGACAATTTCCATTGCAGTATCCATAAATAAAATGAATATCGGCATATTCACTGTTAGTAAATTTTTTGGGCATAATATTGTTCGGATTTATAACTATTTGTGAAAATGCAATAACAATCCTGTTATTAGAATTACTAGAATGACAGCAATGTGACGTATAAAATCAACCTGAAGTATTATTTTTAAAGCATTCTTGATAAATGCGTATCAAAGCCGCCTATAAAGTAACTGAAAAAATGATTTTCATTTTGAACAGCTCTACCTTGTTAAGGAATTGAAAAAACCCCTAAGTTCATATGAAACTTTTTATTCAGAATGACATTTTGAATCTAAAAAAAAAATTTGCGGGAAAAAAACTGGGACACCCTGTATATATAGCGCAACAACACTGACAGGTATGTTGCATAACTATTGAGGACATTATTGGTAGGTGAAAATACCAGCACTTAGTGTCTAGTTTTTATTATCATATCCACCCCGATGTCACTTTCCAGTAACAACGAGTGTTTCAATAAGACATGAAAAGACAACGGACATGAAAATTACTATATATTGTTTCAATTCTGCCGCTGTATATGTAATTGTTTAGAAACACCAGTTTGTTACACATATAAATTTGATTCAATATCAATTTTATCTGAAAAGTGTCAGTAAATAAATATTTTAAACATTCATGGGGTGTGGACAATTATAAAGTTATCAATTCATTATTAAGTTATCCATTTATGTAAAAAGTTAATTCTAAATCATTTTCTTTTACTTTTCGCTTTGTTACGTTTACATTTTCTTTGGTCTTTTGGTTGGTATAAGCAGAAATTAAATTATCATAGGTATCCTCACTATTAGTATTTGCATCTTCTGCATTAGCTTGTTCTTGAACTGATGGCGGATAATAAACAGAATCAAGTAAGTTATCAATTCAAGTGGGTGGTCCATGATAAAAAACTAGTAGATAAAAAGAAAAAAATCTTGAAACTTTCCAGGTTATTTAATTGCTACAAGCATGTTACTAATTTCACTCAAATCATGGCCAAATATTCTCTTTGTTTTTCACGTAAGGATTTCTTAGGTAACACATTTTATCTTTAAAAGTTAGATAAAACTACATGTTATTATAGAAAATACTATTGTTGTCTTTCGTAGCAGATATTTACACATTTAGCTACTATAAAAAACAAATTCTGTACTTAACGCGTAATGTTGTGGAATTACAACAAACCAACCTTATACTACAACATCGGTATATGACAACTTTACCTATTACAAATGTCAAATAAAACTATTCTGTATTAAACGCATAATGTTGTAGAACTACACCAAACAAATTACAACATCTTTATATCACAAATTATTTTATTTATTTAAATTTATTTTATTTACATTGTGCCTGACAGACTGAGAGGCAGTAATTGGAACTTCCCTATGAACTTCGTCCACAACATGTCCCGAAATAATTAAATAAAACAGGCGATTTAGCTGACAAAGACTACCTCGGTCGGTATAAAATGGTATCGCCTTTTTAATAACATTGCATTTATTATTCGCATCAAACGAAAACAGTAAGAACAAGACACACAAGTTATTATAAACTAATAACTTCAACAATCGACAAATAGTGCGCGACAAAATAACTGTATTATCAGCCTGTCCAGACCTGTCGCGTACCTACATATGTATATTATGCAAGAATCCAATAAAAAAACTCAAATTCCTCACTCACCCGTGGCCCGTAGCGACTCCAAATCACATGAAAATCGTCCTTGGTCTTTTCGTCAACATCACACTCACACTCGCACAAAGAATAAATCGAAAAAATCGCTAACATCGGCGTAAAACTGTGCAGAAATGTTGATAACGTGCGCGCCATAGCGAATATCAGCTGATACTGCGAGAGCGTCTCTCGGTCGGCCGTAAGCCGTAAACAAGTTTTTTCGAAGCACGCTTGATTTTCCGAAATGCGTGGTTGCTGCAGATGCATAGAGTATACGTAAATTATCAGAGTGCTGAGTTGGTTGCCTAACGATGTATACTCTATTGAGAATTATTGTAATGAATAATGATTAAGGAATAAATATTAACGGGGATTATTGATGTAAACGAAAGGGTGGGATGGGTTTTATATTTTGTTTAGATTATTGTACGGAATTAAATGAGTTTGTAATTACTTTTCTATATTATGACGATGACTACATTATGACTACATTATAGGAACTAACAAACCTGAGATTTTTATATACGGTAGTTTCATCTCGCTAAGGACTGGCATAGTACCTACCTATACGAAATAATTATTATAATGCTAGGGCACAGATATTGGCCAAATATTTTCCTACACTATACAATAAACAAATTTTCTGTTATAAATAAGTCTTGAGGTGTTTTATTTTTTAAAGTGTGGAAAAGAAGTACTAACTAACTATAAAGTAACCTTCTTCGGAACTATTTGGTACACAATATGCTCTTATCTACCACTTAATTCATATCCAACAGTATTGAACACGGATGAGTAACGGTGAGTATTAATTGCAAATACAGAAGACTTTTTTCATAATCCGGACTAACCTAATCAAATAATGTGAAAACATAAATGATCGATTTTGTAAAATTTTGCAAAGATCTTTTACCAATTCTTATTGCGGTTAGTAATATTAGATCAAAATAAACACAAGGTTAGGTATATTATTATAATAAACATAATATAATTATAAGTATATAACTCATCAAATGAGATATAATACAATCACATGTGCGTAATAATCTATAGAAAATAAAATGTACAGAAAACAACATAAGATGTAAATTCGTAAACAAAGAAAATGTCGAAGCTTTGAAATTCAAACAGAAATGTGGTAACCGATGCGCGTGCCGATGCACAGCTAAAAGCGAAGCGCTATATTTCACCAGAAAGTTAGATAGGAAAATAGATCTTATTTTTCTATGATTGGCGACATTGCTTTTCCATTGCCTACCTTTCCTTAACCCGTAGTCGCCTTAGTAGAAGTTTAGACTGCATTGAAAGACCCGACATTTTCGTAACTAGGAGTTAACGTAATCTACCAGTTTGTTAACTACAAGATTTAACCTTGCATTGATAGATTCCACTCTTAATCGCAAAACTAAAAATACCACGCCATAGCAGACAAAATTTACCATCAAAAGGATTCGCGAACCTATACGAGAAAATGAACTATTAATTTAATATATTTAAGTAATTTTTGGCGATTCGCTGCAAATCTGTCAACTGATTTCTATTTGGCAGGCCATCAATCCGAACTTCCCTAATTTTATCCCGATTAGGAAACAATAAATTTGAGCTTGAATGAATATTCAGCACTTAAAGGATTATGCAAATTCACATCAAATTCTCGTTCAATATTCATTTTCCAAACCGACCTACGCCTCCCGTCCCGCAAAATTCGATGGAGAGTGTTAAATCAATCTGCGAGATCCCGTCATACCGGCCGGACAATAATTGACACTGACGCGGTTTTCTATCTCGCCGCATGATAAACCCTATTTCGTATGAAGCGTCGTTTTCACCCTGACGCACACAACGGCTTCGTTGGCGAACGTTAGAAACGCTACGGCTGATTCCGGACACGTTCCCAATAAATGTCAACCGTCATCCGAATTTTATGTCACTCTTTTGCCCGACTAGCGAGGTACGAACAGAAAAAACGCTGTCGCGCGACGCATATTTACGATATCGCTTCGCAAAGTTCGACTTTCGTCTGTTCGCTTCTAATCAATTTATAGTCAATTTTCGACTTTTCAAACTTCCGAGCGCCATTAAGCGCGACCCCTCGCGGCGCCATCCGGCATAATGAAACCGTAAAGAACCGGTGTTACGCAGTCGGGATGTCATCGAACGGAACTTTTCCGACGGCGGTTTCATATCGTTGGACGTCTATAGGACTATTTTACTTTTCTGCGTTTTGTTGAGGTCATGGGAGCTTTTAAGACGCCAATTTTGTTTATTTTCTAACCTTAAAGTTGTGGACTATTAGTATGGCTTGTGAATAGTCACAAATTTTGGAGAATTATGCATTACATCGTCATGTTTTCGATCAAGTCGTAACACAAACATCGCCAAAACTCGTATTAAGCTTGGGCTTTTGAAACACATGTGTTAAACATGCTCATAAGAGGTTTTTGTGGTCTCTGATTCCAAATATGATATCAGATTTTCAAAATTCAACATGGAACACGGAACCAACATGGCGACCGAAAATGTAAAAACATATCGGATTTGCATAAAACTTATTTCCTGTAATAGTCTCCTGATCCTCAATTTTACATCAGAATTTTCAAATTCAATCTGGCGGAATCAATATGGCGACCGAAAATTTTCGATTTGCATAAAACTTATTTTCTGCAATGGTACAAGACTTTGCTGTTGGGGCTTATATGAACATGTGAAAGAGTTTAAAATTATACAGTGAGCGCGTAAAGTATGGAAACATGGCAAAATCTCAAGAACTGTTTGCTATTTTAAAAAATCCTCGAACACGTCGATTTATAACTATCAAAATACACCTTATAATATCAAATTAATTTTTTCAGCTTCAATTGTTTTTAACAGATGACGTCATCGACATTTTTTTTAAATGAATTTTTTTAATGAATTTGGCAGATCTTTTAAGTAGGTAGTATATTATTTTTATGGCAATTTAAGAAAATTTTCGTGAAAAAGACAATTGAAGGTTATGAAATAAAAGTGACAAACTCTCCGGAACGGCTCGACTGAATTTAACGAAATTTTGGAATTAAGTATTTTGCAACCAGGTGATGTCCCTAGCGTTATTATCGTTGACGCAACGTTTACAGTTTCTGAGGTATAACCTCAAACTTTTGAATTTTAAATAGAATACCCTGTATACTTTGACATTTCCTGTTACAGTCTTCATTATTATATCAAAAACATCTAGAAATTAATAAAAACCTTTATTACTTAGGCCCAAAAATTAACAAAGAAAAAATTGATAACAAAACACTATTACATTTTCTACTGCAACTACTCTAGTTGGTTTCTGAGAATTCTCATAGGTACGAAATATACACATTGTTTTAAATTTGATCGGATTATTTTTTGTTGCTATGTTTTGTTATAAATGTTTTCTTTGTTAATTTTTAGACCTAGGTAATAAACGTTTTTGTTAATTTCTAGATGTTTTTGATATAATACTGTAACAAGCGTAGTGACATTGAATAAGTGAAGATTGTAACAGAAAATGTCAAAATATACAGGGTGTTCTATTTCAAATTCAAAAGTTTGAGGTTATATCTCAGAAACTGTAAACGTTGCAACAACGATATTAACGCCAGTGGAAGTCACTTGTGAAGTACTTGAATGCAAAATACTTAATTCCAAAATTTCGTTAAATTCGGTCGATCCGTTCCGGAGATTTTGTCACTTTTACTAAGACGTAAAAGTTGAAGGTTAAGACACCTTCAATTCTGTTTTTCTCGAAAACTTTTTTATGTCAGGCCCTAAAAATATTATGCTACCATTAAGACAATTAAAAGATCTGTCAAATTCATTAAAAAAAATATAGGGTTGTGGTTTGGAAAAAATGTCGATAGCGTCACTTGTGAAAAACAATTAAAGGTAAAAAAAATTATTTGATATCATAAAGTGATTTTTTTAAATAGCAAACAGTTCTTGATATTTTGTCATGTTTCCATACTTTATTATTATTTACTTTACAATTTTACAATAATACATCACCCTGTATATTGTTGCATTTTATAAATCTAGTATAGTTTTCACACAAGCAAGTACTATTGTACTATTGTGGGCTTTTCCAAAGTTTTTCTAAATGCCTATAGTAAAATCAATTCGATTTATAAGCCTGTGAATTCTGTTGACAATTTGACATCAGATTTGAAATCGACAGTTTACTTTAAATATCACGGGAAATAAATTTCAATTAAATCCGACCGTTTTTAGACTTTGGTTTGCAATATTAAATCCGCCATTTTGAATGTTTAAAATCTGACAACAGATTTGGAATTACAGATCCTCAAATGTCGCAGGAAAAAAGTTCCATATGAATCTAAATATATTTTGATTTTGTGTCCGCCATATTGAATCCGCCAGTTTCAATTTACAAAATCTGACATGAGATTGGGAATCAGGAAGCTTAAAATATGATAGGAAATAAGTTTCATGCGAGTCCATAACTTTCACATTTATGGCCGTCATATTTAATCCGCCATTTGGAATTGTTTAAATCTGACATATTTGGAATCACAGAGCTTGAGGTATCACATGAGGCAAGTTTCGTACGAATTTGCAAGTTTTTGGTCGCCATATTAACTCCGCCATTTTGAATTTGAGAAAAAAGGTACAAATTTAAAGTCAGTGACACCAAAAAACCCTTTGTCAACATATTTAATGCCTATTTTACAATATCCCAAAAAGGTGATTTTTGCCACATTATTCAGTCTCCGGTTTGATACTGCGATGTATATTAGTTTGCAACTCAATAGAAATATATTGCATTTCATATAAAATCGGATGAAGTCGGATAACCTTTTCATACTATCTGAAAGCTAAAGGTACTACTTGTCTGGTAGTATGTACCATTCGGCAGGATTGAGAGGAATATGTAAAACTTTTCCACTATTTAAAGTCAAATAAACGCAACGAATACTAAAAATACGAACCAGTTATTTTCCAATTTAATTTATAACAAAGTGTGTATGTTTTTCATCATTATTAAAGGGCATTCAGTACGTACAAACTTCCAGGAAGAATATCCATTGTAAAAAAAATCTACATAACTAGGGTTGCCATACGTCCCGGTTTACCGGGTCATGTCACCTTTTGAACTAATTTGTCCCGGTGTCCCGACCTGTTAAACGTCCCGGTTACTAAAGAAAGAAACATATTTTGTTCTATTATATTTTCGCGGCAGTCACGATCTGGACAGATTTGACAACTCTAGATGAAATCATCACACAAAGCACATTCGTTGCTCTTTGTTTGTTTACCTTTCCCACCTTGTCCACTCTTCCCGAGATAAGCAAGCGAAAACAATAAATTGTGGTCACAGAGTTCAAGAATAGTTCTTGCAAATACAAACGTAAAAGGATGAAATAAAAAACCGGTTTTCGGTATTCGTATTTGATTGTATCTTTTAATGTAGAAATCGACCAATATTACAAAACGTCTATAGAATATTTACAACACTGTAGTCGTCTTTTATCAAGATTTGGCATATTTTTATGGATGGCCCATACCGAAGCACCACAATATCAAAACGCTGTAAACACGTGGTTTACTTACGCGAAAAAACTTTAATTATAGTAGAAATATTATATTTAAAAACTTTATTGAAATGCGAAAAGAAGATGATCTTGGATAACAAAACGCATGCACGGTAACTAAGTGTACTTCATTGAGAAAACGGACGTGGGTTTTCTTTCCAAACAACCCTTTTGCCGGATGTCCCGGTCGCCGCCTGGACAAATATGCCAACCCTATACATAACCATGAATACAAAGAAAATTGCACTTGAAGGCAGTATTGAATTATTGTACTTACAGTAAAGAATGATTCTCCCGCGCAACAAGTCGACTTTGGGGCAAATTCTACGAACTAGTTTCAACTAGAAACCAAGTTTTTTTGTGTTCCACATATGCATTGGTACCTTGGTAACTGAACCTTGTCTTGGTAACTGAAGTGGACTTTTGACAATTGCAGCATTAGGTTTTGGCCAGCTTTTCGGGTATTTTCGCCATAGTTCAACGCCATAAACAAGCACAGCTAAGACCCATCACAGTTGCTATTTCAGCACAACTTGTATAGTAGGGTGGGCCGAAAAAAATTTTTGTTATTTTTTCTTTACGCTATACCGAGAAAAACTTGTCTCTAGTTTAGGCAATTAAAATGCAACAAACAGAAAAATTTTGTACCTAACCCCCAGCTAGCGCATTACACTTGAAATTTTGAAATTTCACGAAAATCACAAGCCTTTATAATATTTTGTACCTAAACAGCAGCTGCAAATTGGGCTGCTATAGGGAAAATCCTTTATAGTAGAATTATAAAAACACACTAAATTATTGAAATCGTTGTATTTTTTACACCTGAGGTAGCGCAGAGCACTTCAATATTGTTAATTTATCACTTTTGAGTGCCCGCCGGCTGTGGCTCGGTGCGGCATGTAGCTTGTTTGAGCTAGCATGATAGCCGATGAAAGACCCCATATCAGAGAGTTGGGGTTTAGAAGAATTATAAAAGAAAGTGCCATAGCTTCAAAAAAAAGCTAATCCGAAGTTTCAAACCGCAAAAATTAAACTTCCACGCAAAAGAATATTACGAAATTACTGATAGGACAACTACTGCTCTTTCTCCACCACTTTTGTTGCGAAGAGTATCTGACGAAGATATTTGGGCTCAGGTTTCAACTGCCAAAACAGCAAAAGAATGGAACTTCCAGAAATTCCCGTGTCACACGCAAGCGGTGGAGCGCTATGTGAAATTGGTAACCGAAGCCTCCTCAAAACTCGTAAGAACAGAGATGGTTTCATCCGAACAAAGCTGTCATCAAGAGCTTCAATGCCAAGTTTTTCAAGCAAACATAATTTCAATGTTCCAACTATGTAAAGGACTATGATTTAAGAAGCTTAGAAAAATAATGTTGAAGTGTGAGAATTGAAAATTTGTATTTCACAATAAATTTTGTAATTAATAAACTCTTAAAAATATGATAAATTTATATATTACCTATTTATTTATATTATTCCTTTAGGTATTTGTTGTATCAACATTATAAAGCTAAGAACACAAGAGTGGTGGACAAACAAGCTACGCACCGAGCCACAGCCGGCGGGCACTCAAAAAGTGATAAATTAACGATATTGAAACGGTCTGTGCTAACTCAGATGTAAAAAATACAACCTTTTCAATAATTTAGTGTGTTTTTATAACTCTACTATAAAGGATTTTCACTATAGCAGCCAAATATGCAGCTGTTTAGGTACTAAAAATTATAAAATCTTGTGATTTGCGTGAAATTTCAAAATTTCAAGTGTAATGCGCTAGCTGGGGTTACAATTATCTCTCCTTTGTTGCATTTTAATTGCCTAAACTAGAGACAAGTCTTTTTCGGTATTGCGTAAAGAAAAAAACATACAAATTCTTTTCAGCCCACCGTATTGTATTGTAATAAATCGACGTTTCCAGCTACAACTTGAACTGTATTATGACTAGTTTAACCAGGTAGGTCACTGAGATAGTGTACCGAAATGGGAACCTTCCTTTACGCAACTTCCTGTTCGTATCCACCCGAAAATTTCAGTTCAGTCGGGATGTCAGCGAGCGGAACCTAACGGTGCGTGTAATAAAGACGCCAGAGACGTCCTGGGTGACATAGGTTAGTTACGACCTCCTGGTGGAGACGCACACGTCGGCAACAGATGTACGTCGAGGCGCCACAGCAACGTCGTTCCCGATGCCCGCCCCGGTAAAAATACATTTCGGGATTTCGGGATTGACACATCGCGCGTTACAGATTTCGTTTCTCCTTTTTTTTTGCGCTCGCTGCTGGTTTCGGCGACACCGCGCAAAAGAAATTTCATCAGTGACGTGCGGGCCATAAAAGTTTTTGATCACGTTAAATCCACCTGACACGACGGCCAGCTTGTACGCCACTCGAAATAAATAAAAATATTATCGACGCGGTGATGATTGAGTTTAATATAATGCGGAGGCGGGTTGGACATTTGATGTTGTCGGAATATCAAACAAACAAGCGCATAAGTTACGTGGAAATTGAATTCATAAATTTAGGTTTATTGCTCTCCTAAGTTGTACCTATGTAGTAATGCAGTAAATTTACGTCGATTTTTTTTTGGGGAGATGGCTTTTTATTTCGGAACCAGTTGGATTTACTCGATTTGATTGACTACGTTTTTTTTTATTTTGCAAATTTAAATCAGGACTAGGCTTATGGCTTAAAAATTGACGCATTTATGTAACTTTGGAGTAAATACATTGGTATTTTATGCAAAAGTTGTTTGGCTCATTTTCTATACAGCTAGATGCTTATCAAAAATTAGATGATCATGACAAATTAGATTGCCTTTTCTATAGATCTTTTTTACCATGCAGCTTGTTGAATTTTCACTAGTTTTTGTGATATTTGTAACTTAAAGAGTACTATGCTATCATAGAAATAATATTGCCTGTATACTGTGTGTTGGGTCGCTTAATGTAAAATATTTAAAAGTTTATAAAAGAGACGATTTAGAACATATCTCACTAGGTAAGCCGAGGAGATAGAAGATCTCTTAGGATATTACATATTAATTTTGTATTTTTAAGATAAACGATTTAAAAAGAAAGATGCTACAAAAATGTATAAGTAGGTTTTGTCATTTTTGCACATACTAGTAGACAAACTGCAAAATAAAAAAATAAATAAATAAATACAAAGCAGTTTAGAAACAGACTGAACCATTGGCGATAGCTGTATATATTATTGTAGTGGTATGTGCGCTCACACACAAAAACTAACAGGTAACGCTAAAACCTCACTTGATGAACAGCGTTTTAAGGACGGATTTGTATTCAGAAAATTAGGTAAACGTCCCAAATTAAGACACTGTCCTAAATTCCCACATATTTCTGTTTAGTTAAAGAAATCTACAACTTGAACTTAATTCTACCACTGTTCTAACGGTCAGAATATAACCTAGCAGTTTGACAGGTCTTGATAATTGGTTGTTATAAAATTATAAAATTCTAATAATATCTATTTAGGGTGACTAAAAATGCTTTATACTTTCAAAATAATATGGTGTACTACTCTTTTAACCACCATTATTTACAAATTTAGGGGTGTCGGAATTAGGTACATGTAAATATAGCACGTCCGTAAATCAGACATGTGTGTCGGAATTGTGTACATGGTTAGAAGCAGTGTTGCCAACTCAGTACAATTTCTACTAGATTTAGTAGAATTTCAAGTAGTGCTAGTGGAGAAAACTGGAATTTAGTGGCTAGTGGAATTCTTAGTAGATTTTTAGTATACAAATGTTGACAAAACAAATCAATGTAACAAACGAAACCTGCTGCCTGCTGGTTTCGAGTATCTATGAGTATACATATATATATATATATATATATATATATATATATATATATATATATATATATATATATATATATATATATATATATATATATATATATATATATATATTAATTTTATTATTTAGGTTACAATTTTGAAACCACATTACGGCTGCAAATGAAATAAAAGGGGTTCTCTGGTGAAATCCATCTTAGGGAGCGATGTATCAATTTTTTAGTACCTTAAAAATAAATCAGATAAGAATAAGATTACCGGAAAATATTAATATTGTCATTCATCCCTAAGTGTTGAAGAACCTTGCAAACCAAATAAAACTAACCTTATCACTCTATTTAACTATACACATAATCCAATGGAATAAAGTTTATGTATTACCTCACTCTAATGCTGAAGTCCAGCGGCTATTCAGCTCTATGAATCTTGTAAAAAATAAACTGTGAAATAGTGTACAGCTTCTCATGTTCACTGCTATATTATCCATCAGAGCTGGTTTAACTCGATATAATAAATGCTGTGACAATATATCCCAGATAGTGTAATACAAAAAATAAAAACAAATGCGTACACACAGCGAAGTATATTCTCAAAACGTGAGAAAATTATTTACTTGCGGTTATTGCTTTAGATGAAAGTTAATATTTACTTGGTTTGAAACAATTTCTTTCATTTCAGAATTCCTTGTTCTCACAATTCAAGAATATCCCAATCACAGAGTTATTAGTTTCGGTTAAGTATATAATTTTCAAACCAAGAAGTTTAAATACTCAATTCAAGAAGTTGATCAATATCTTGAATCAAGTAAGCCATTGCTTGCAACGCGCTTGCGCATTTACACTCAAACGTGCACGAACGTTGGCGAGATTTAAGATTTTTCGCATCGGCCTTTGCCTTCAGTTAGTTGGGGTCTGCTATGGCGTCGTGTTCGCTGACTACCGAGTATTGTCCGGGAAGAGTTCAATATGTAAGTATATCTTTACTAATTTTGTAGGTACTGTACGCAATAACTACGCGATCTATAATATTATGAAAGTATATAGTTTTAATTTTGCGCGAATAGCCTACAGTACTTATGTTCGACGTATTTGCGACGCAGTTCGTAGTTGTGACTTGTGACGCACACGGTACGTAAACTTTGCCTAGCCATATAGTGGTCACCAAATCACCATACATGTCACAGAAAACTTACTTGTGCAATATAATGGAAACAATTTGATGTCTAATAGAATATGGTGTTTTTTTCCATGCCTTAGATATTGTAGGTAGTGATAATTTATAAATAGGTAAGTATATATGTAATTAAGCAAATAAATTTCATACAATAAAACAAATATCATCCGCTAAGTTATTGTCTACTTATTTCACACAATTCCTTACCTTTTTTTAAAAAAAACTAAAACAGTAATTTCTATTCAATACATTATGATCATGTTCTTGAACTAATAATATCTATACTCATTTCAAGAAAATATTTTCTCATTGTCAAGCATATATATTCACTTTAAGAAAATTCCATTATTCTCAACGTGAGAATAGTTTTCTTGAATGAACAATATCTATACTCATTGCAAAAAATATTTTTTCAGATATACAAGCATATGATCATTTCAATTCAACAATATCTCTTTATTCTTAACTTGAGAAAATATCTACTTGCGGCTATAGCAAACTAATCATTTACTTGGATGAAAGCATTCATCTTCACTCATTGCTTTGAGTGAAGTATTTACTTTTCTGTGTGTACTTTTCTGCAGAAAATGTAGAAGATTATTTTGATATAGTACAGCCAAGGGTACAACATAGCATTAAACAGATATTCCAAAATAAGTTTTTTAAACCTAAGTACGTGTTTGTGTTTTATTTTAGTTATTTTATTTTATCGCTAGCTTTGTAAAGCTAAATACATCATATTTATTTGATGTTATATTACTATGTATTTGACATAATGTATATTTATTATTTGGCCTGTTTCAAAGATGATCTCTAGGTTATTAAAGCGAAACACATGTATGTGTTTATTTTTATTTTATCTTGTATTATTTTACTTGTCATCTAATATTTTTATAAATTTTTTTATTTTATGTTATATTATATGTTATGTTATATTTTTTCATTATCTAGTAGAATATTTTAGTAGAAATCAGAAAAATCTAGTGGAATTTAGTAGAATAGGCTACCGGTTTAGTGATGAAATCTCCAGAAAAAAAAATATTATTCTGGCCTAAAACACCCAAATAAAATATGTAATAAGAAACTTTTCTTCTGTAACACTATCTCTAATGGTTGACGAGAATATTTGTTAATAAAAAAGAAGGAAGCAAGAAATTCATTCTAGAGAAATAAGAAAGGAAAAGCCAAAGGAACAGAATAAAAAGCTGCGACAAGAAAACGAGAACACTAAATATTCCAGATGCAAGAAACATTAAAATACAGCTGAGGTAAAGAGGGCAGACTAAGGAAGACTAAGGACTTATTTTATACTGTTTCATTAAAAATGGTAAAACATAAATGTTTCTTAATAATGAATTTTATTTAACAATATTTAAAACACTTAATATTTGCAAGCTCGGTACTTACATTACATTTTCATTAAATTTGCAAATATCACAAAAACTAGTAACATTGGGTGTATAATATGTCATTGTCAGATATATGTACATTGTAGAGAAGTTAAGGGTTATTATAGCTAGCAGATATAATACATGCTATTATTATTACATATAATACAGGGAGATATATTTAAAAAACTCAAGAAAAATCGATTTGGAAAAATGTTAAAACATGAATACGTGGTAGGATCCACAAAACAAACTTTCGGTTTCCCAAACAATTCAATTAACTACCCTTAAACATACGTTCTACTTGAAGAAAATCCCACTTCTGATCTTCTCCCTCTCGAATTAAACGAGCCCTGTTTGACGTACATTTGAGTCCGGACAAATCGAAATAATGAAGCGTCCTCTGAAAGCGGCAATCTCCGCCATGCACCGACGGCACATCAGTAATTGAAAGGTTGGAATGCACCGTGGGACGCAGTACACTGTGCGACGGGGCACTTCACAAATTGGACGCGACACACGCCGGGACCGCGGTCTGCCACCAACCGTCTCCTCCGTCTTCCTTTCAATGCCACACGGCTGCCAATTGTATGACGCGCCGGCATTGTGTCTGAGAGGGATTCCTTTTTCCACCACCACCCCCCCCCCCCCTGCAGCCCAAGAACAAACAATACTCACGTCCTGGCATCCCCAGGACAAATAGTAAACGTACGCCGCCGCGGGGAGTTGTACGACGCGCGCGTCTGAGGTGCAATTAGCGCAAGAAACTAAAATCTGGCGAGGGGAAGGAGTTAGGAGGGGTGGAGTTAGGGGGGGGAGTTAGGGGGTAGGGGCGCCCCTGGGGGCATCTCTGAAGATGCCGACGAGACGTTGGCGCAGTTGTTAAGCCGGAATTGTGTGAATATGCACTTAGGAAGATTAACTAATGCCTCTGGTGGCTGGTGGTGGTTGGTGTTGGTGTGGGTGAACCCCGTGGGGGTGAAAGGTTACGGCTGGAGCGCGATCCAGGTTGAAGAAGCGGCCGCGTTAATTGTCTTAAACCGCTAATCTAGCGACTATGCGCCGAAGTTGGTAAATCCCGGCGAAAGAGCTCCGCGCGAAACTAGTCTTATCCCGGTAATGGGACAGAGCTTTTACTTCTGTTGACGTTTCTGGGGAATAGATAAAAAGTAATGCCTCATTCCACTGTTACTGATTTAAAATGTCCTGTTATATTAAGTAAAATAAATTCAAATAATTCAACTATGGTTATGTAAAATCACCAAGTCAGTGCCATAAATATTCATTTGACTTCGAATCAACGAAAGATTAGAAGTAAGATGAGGCATCTTAGTGAAATTATTCAGCGTTTCTTGAAGCGGTTTCGGAACTACTCAAAATCAAGACCGATTTCTTGTCCTTTCCTCTCTACGTCAGCGTGATGTCACAGCACGAGACCTCCTAAACGACCTAAGACGAGCACATGGAATAGAAATTTCCGATCAAACTGTTAGAAACAGATTAAAATAAGCGAATTTGAAACCAAGAAGACCTGTCCGCGCACCACGTCTTACGCAGCATCACAAAGCACGCGAATGAGGTTTGCTCT
Source organism: Aphodius sticticus (assembly GCA_963966075.1). NCBI lineage: Eukaryota > Metazoa > Arthropoda > Insecta > Coleoptera > Scarabaeidae > Aphodius > Aphodius sticticus. Next base: position 73,273,546 of record OZ014509.1, read on the forward strand.
GGATCACAGAGATTGGCAACTTCGTCACTGGACGCCTGTACTGTTTACAGACGAGTCCAGATTTCGTTTAACTCGTTGCGGCGCCACAGTGTGAAAAATTCTCAAAAAGCTGGCCAAAACTCATATTTTATAGTTGACAAAATAAACAGAATTGACCCTACATAACAACTCTTTGATCACTCGCGTATAAGAATCGTAAATTGTAAAAATGTTAAACCGCTAAACCGGTTAAGAATGGTATCAGTTCAAAGTTTCGATTTGCGCAAAGCGTATATGTTTGGGTGTTTGACACCATTGCAATTGTAATTTTCTGTGGAGTTGTTGAGAATAACTTTATTATTTTTGTAAAATGAAGAGTGTTCCTCAAGGTATGTAAATACGTTTTATAATTTATTCTATGCAGTTAAATAATTTAACATGTTTTTTTGCAACTTTTACTACAACGTAGCAAAAATTTTATAAATTTAAAGTTCGCCTAGCGTTTTATAAAATTACCCGCATATCCCCGGTTAGAATTATAGCTCATTGTACAGATCAGACTTTGTACTTTTTGAATATGTAGACAGTTTCTCCTCATACTTACTCAAAATGAATTTCTGTTTATTTTTAGAATGTAATCCATACAATTTACGTATGCGCCTAAGGGAAGGCTGTTTAATTTTTTTCTTATTAAGCTAGACGAATCAACTTTGTTGGAGGATTTCTAGTTCTTTGAGATATTCTTGATGTTGGATTGATTTTTTTGCCAAAAATTGCTTCATCCTTTCAATTTTTTGTTGCATCCTATGCATTTTCGTTGTGTTTTAATAAAACGACTGAGCACAAAAATTAAATAATTTTTGAGTATTATAATTAATTGTAGTAATAAACAACAAAAAAATGAGTTTTGCTAATCTTGGTGATAAAAATTGCTGAAATGTGGTTTTTGGATTGTATGGCATGTGTGCCTGGATATTGAAAGGGACCGATTCCAAGACAGAATGATTTTAGACGCAAAAAAAATAGTTTTAAAACTGAAATTAGTCATAATGACAAATATTCATAGTTTGCGAAACGTCAGTAATTAATAATTTTGACGCATAGCATAACCCGGAATCAATTTATTTTCTAATATCATTACTATTAGTACCAAAAATTGTATCAACACAACATGAAAATAAAGAAGACAGTTCCGAATATGAAGATGAGGAAAATGAAGTATAGATGAATATAGTGAAGCTGATGATGAAGATGAAGAAGACCAAGATTTTTATATTCTCTTTTATAATTTTATAGTATTGAATTGGCACAATATCTTTTAATTTACTAAATTTTAAAAATTACTTATTTCATTCATATTTAAATTATTAAAGAAGAATACAAAGCAAAACCATATTTACATTTTAATCTTTGGTGCCTAGAATAAATGCTCTGTTACATTATGTATGTTCACTATGATAGAAAATTAATTAAGTACGTTGCCATTTCATAATACGGGAACAAGCGGATTTAACCCTGGTTGGGACACACTTTTCAGGATTTTTCATTGTTACCAGATTATCCGATTTAAAGTAATTTTGGAACAAATGTCCGCCATTTTGTTCTTCTACTCTTCTAATTTTTCCTTTAAAATCAGCAACCCCGAATACTAAATTCCAACGAAATTCAAAATATAAAAACTAATGTTAGCCATTATATGATCCGCCTTTGTGCTTTTTTATTCTTTGTTCTAATTTATGATCATCTACCTCAAATCACAGAAATATTGAATTTCCGCTAAATTGACTGTAGTTTTCGTACAAATGTCCGTACTTTGAATTCAGATTTATAATCAGCTACTCCAAATCCCCACAAATACTTAATTTCCACTAAATTGGAAATAGTTTTCGAACAAATGTCCGCCATATTGAATCGGACATTCTGTTTTTTTTTTAACTTGGATTTTAGATTTATAATCAGCGACCCCAAATCCCCCCTAATACCGAATTTCAGCTAAATTGAAAATAATTTATATTGGATCGTCCATTTTGTTCTTTCAACTTTTGATTTCAGATTTGTAATCGGCGACCCTTCAAAGGTTAGATTACCAAGTTTTACCTAAATGGTTTTGACTTTTGGCCAGGTTTTTGGGAACTTTTTACACTGTACGACGGTCGAGTACGTGTATATAGACGTCCTGGTGAACGCTACGCAGCCGCTACTATACAGGAAGTGGATAGATTTGGTCGTGGATCAATGATGGTTTGGGCTGGAATCAGTATAGACAACAGAACTGATCTTGCTGTGGTTCCTGGTAGACTAGATGCCATGAATTACATCGAAAATATCGTGGAGGACCATGTGGTGCCTGCTGCATATGGCGTCGGTCAAAATTTCATCCTACCGACGTGTTCGCAAGCGCACTAATCCACCACTAACCATACAGGAACTGACACAAGCTCTGGTTGAGGAATGGGAAAACATACCCCAAGAATCTTTTCGGAGACTAGTGCGAAGTATACCACGCAGGTGTGAGGAAGTTATTCGTGCTCGTGGAGGGCATACACTGTATTAAACCTCACCAATCCACAGAAAACCCGACTTTCATCGATACTATGACAGTTATTTCCATTTTGTTTTTCGTTATTAATTCACACTTTTTAGTGTAACTTTGAAGTAACTAAGACTTGTAACATTGTTTTTGTAATTTTCTTTAGTTAAATATATGCCGTTGAAGTATACCAAATTTGATTTGTCTAGAACTATTATTTAAAAAGTTACAGGTTACAAATAAATCACAATGTAGGAAAATCAACATTGATGTTCGTTTCTAGTTTAGAAAGCATAATTTGTATTTTTTTTGTCAAGTAGCGTTTCTAACGTGTTCTACATAGAGATATACTGCATGCCTTTGCTATGAGCTCTACAAGGGTTGACGCGGAAGCACATACAATCCGTCGCGTAGTGTTATTTTAAAACAATTTCGTCCAACTTGCTTCCATGTAGATTACAACGTCTTTCTGTCGTCTTTACTTATCCGCTGTGTGCATTACGTGACGTAGTTTAAGTACGCTATCGCGGCGTATATCGTGCAGGTTCTGCCGGGGCTTTCATGCCCCGACAAACACTGATGCATTATGTACCCGCCGCGCAAAGTGAAACAAACTGCCGCCGATTCTCATTACTGCCCCCGGCCGTCTCAATTTTCTTGTTTTCATGACTTACGTACACACCGCACCGGCTACAATATTTATATAAAACGTTCGCGTTTTGTTCTCTTTCAACTCTACCGTGGCACGATAATCACTACGACCGACGCGGGCGTGTTTTGTTATTCTCGCTCAGTGACAGGTCAGGCCACCAGTTTATTTTCTTCGTCACGTTTCAGTTTGTAAATGTTTGTTCAACAGTGCAGGTGCGATTTTTTGTAGCGTAATGGAGATATTTATAAAAAGTAGGGAATCTTCTGACAGTGTAAAAAGAAAATAAACAAAAAAAATTCAGGTACAACTTATTTGGGTTTAAAAGACCTCTCCATTAATTTTTCCATTGCCGCAAAAATGCTAGATTTCAGTTTTTAGTTTTCATTTTCATAAGTTTAGGAACTTCATTCAACTTCGTTCAAATGACATAAGCTATGCGTGTACCAAAGAAATATTAAATCAGTTAATCCATTTATGAGAGAGCAAACGCGCACTATGTAATTAATAACTATCAAAAAGTTAATTTTAAATTAATAACATTTTAAATATTATATAGTCCAGTTAAAAATGGTGTTTTGGACAGGAAAAAAATATAGAAGGTTATTTTCGTTCATTCTATGTTTTTTTGGGGTGCTGAATCCGAATTTCAACTTTGCTACTTCCCACGGATATAGCTTCACGACGAAAATCGCAAAAAACCTCAACATTTTCGACTTTTCTTCAGTTTTTTTGCTAATAAGTCATAAAACTATGCACTTTTCAACATAGATCAATATAGTAGACTAATATACAAAATAAAGTAAAAAAGTTAAAATAAAGTTGAACGGTTTGGCCGCTAGAGCGCGCTAAAAGAAGGCCAAATTTTCCTACTTTATGTAATGTGCGTGTAATTACAAAAGGATTAGATTCTGATAAAACTAGATTAATTTCTCTACAAATTGCAAAACTTAATCAGGTATTTTGGCCAAACTGTGCAGCTGCTACAGCCCGTTGAAATTTTATGTCACATTACGCGAAACCGCTAAGTCAACTCTTCACCAAAAATTCAAAATTCAAAATTACTAATTATTTATTAAAAACTATATATTTGCTCTTTTTAATTGATACTTAACGTATTATGTATCTTTTTGTAAAAAAAAAAACATAAACATTCGGGCTTTTGACTTGGCGGCTTCGCTTAGCTTAATGTGACAGAAATATCAACCAGTTCTCGCGGCTATACGGTTTGGTCAAAATAAGTGTTAAGATGTGCAATTTGTAGGGAAATTAATGTAGTTTTAGCACAATCCTAGCCTTTTTAACTATCTCGAAAGAAAACTAGGTTTTATACAAAGTAGGAAAATTTGGCCTTTCTTCAGCACCCTCTAGCGGCCAAACAGTTCAACCAATAATGCATTTCATTGGTACTCTTATAGGAAATTTAACGTACTTAACACATTTTCGCAAAAGACTGAAAAAAGGTCGAAAATCTTTAGCTTTTTTGCGATTTTCGTTGTGAAGCCATATCCGTGGGAAGTAGCCAAGTTGAAATACGCATTCAACACCGCAAAAAACATAGAATGAGAGAAAAAACTTCTATATATTTTTCCTGGAACAGCACCCTCGGAAAGGATTTTTTTTACTGGACTAATAAATAATATAAAACAAATACAAAACATTTTAAATATCGAAAACTATCAATATGATGACGTTTGTGGCTCTATTTTAGAAAGGGTGGCATTTTTCGGCCCGACAAATTAGCGGTTCGCACGACAAATTTTGGTACCTTAACGACAAAATATGCATTTGAACGACAAAATATGTATTTTAACGACAGAAAATGTAAACAAACAACATAATATATGTTTTAACGACAAAAAATGTAAATGAACGACAATATTTATATTTCAACGATAAAACCAGCAAACTATGTCATTTTACCTTAAAAACCATTAATGACAGCAGTATGACAAGCAGCGCCTCTAGCCCAGCCGTACAAAACTTATTCCATACTCATATAGTGTGGTACATACCGTTAAAAGTGTGGTTATATATGTATGTTGTTTTTAAATTCGCAGAAGGACGTTGTTCGACATGTTGCGAATAATTGAAAATTATTCTAGGCATAATCGAACAGTTGTAGGGAATTGCTTGTTTGATTGATCTGATGAATTTAACTAAAATGTAGTCGGTTGCAAAAGATCAACGTTTAAGCCGCGTTCTCACCAGACGATCTTTGTTGACCAACTACATTCGATTACAATTGATCAACATAACACATCCCTATGTCGTCGTCGTCAATCTCAGTGATTGTACGAATGGTCAACTGTAATCGAACGGAGTTGATCAACAAAAGTTGAAGCGTCAGAACCAGGCTTTAGTACCTTTTTACTGTTCAAGTTCGACCGTATAATTAAAACACACTGTAACATTTCTTATTATGTCAATTAGGGTTGTGCTTATTTTTTGTACAGTTATTTTTCATAGAAGGAATAGAATAGTTGCTGTGAAATTTGAAATCGACCAATACAGTACATTAACCCATACCCCAAGGGGCACAAAATCGAGTATACGTTAAATTTAATCATATTAAAAAAATCATTTTTGTTTTGTTTACAACAATAAATTTACATACCACAGTTATTACTTACGAGTCAGAGCACTTCACATATTTCCAAGTAGATACTTAATTTGTCAAAAATACAATAATCTAAGCTAAGTGCCATCAAATAACACAATCGAACAGTCTATGAAGAAAACGCTACCAAAAATAGTTCTCACTTGCTCGATCGATTTTGTTCATTGTTGGCCAGGATAGTCACTTAGCTTCGACTATTGTATTTTGACAAATCAAATACTTGCAAATAAGTGAAATGTTTTGATATCGAGATGCATTGTCACCTAACTATAAACAATTTTACTCACAACAAACTTCATTAAAAGACTATACCGAAGCATATCAATGGCTATAATTAAACAAACAAATTCTTAAAGTAGGTACTAAATATTACACATGTCCTACTAAATCAAAAGATAAAAATATTCAAATACACAATATTTCAAAACAATAATTCAAACATTTGTTTATCTTTTATAGAATGTACGGATATATATTTATTGTACTTGAATTATTGTTTATTTGTTTCTTTACTTAAATACAATATTTTAAATTTAATTTGTGTTTTTATAAAAAAAATACATACCCCACACTACAGCTGTTAATTAAGTTTTATAAAACCAATATTATATAATTAAAACTGAAAAATAAAATCAAAATAATCAATACTTTTCGCAAACCCCTTTTAGAAACAGTTCAAGATGTGCTGTTTGCTTTTAATTTAATTTTTAATTATCATAAACCACAATTTTATGTAAAATTTAATTTCTGACGTTCAATTGTTACTGACTTATGACGTTCTTGTTGTTTCTTTTTTGTTATTTTCTTCCTTTTTAATAGTAGCGAACACAGGATATAATTAGACAGGATAGCCAGAACAACGTTTTCGAGTAAAAGACAATTGTAAAATTTGTTACTCTAAGGAACATGAATTTTGGGATAAAAATGAAGCTTTGGACGGAATTATTTGCCTCGAAGACGAATCGGGAGGCAAGTTTCCTATTGTTGAAGAATTTCGAAAAAATCAAAAATCCTTAATTTGGTAAGAATTAAGTTAGGTAAGAATAATTTGGCCTAAAAACCTCAAAATGGTGTCATAGTAAACTTTGTACAATTACTTGAAATCGCAAAGGATTCTTTACAATGTTTTTGCAGCATGACGTCATTAGTCAAAAACAAAAATTATGTTACTTGGTACATCAGAATTTTAACCCCGTTTGATAGCTTTTATTTTTTTTATTAATTTTTAATGAATTTTTTCCCAATGTTTATTTTTTTAAATTGTTGATTTTGGATTGTTGCCTTTCAAGCTATCCTACTGAAATATTACTTCTCAGTTTCTCATCATCACACCCAATGTCAGCTTAGGAAGGTTTCTTAATTTTTTAAGAAGTATAAAAAGTAATTGCATTAAAAAAGAAAACCAATTCAAAACCTTTTCGAACTCTTTCAGTTGGCAGAAAGACGCTGTAACTTCACGAAATGTATCATCGTTCTCCACTTTGTCCTCTCAGTGTATCAACCCTTCATATCAATATTCTAAATTCTAAACCACATCACACACACACACCTAATACCAAACCAGCATCACGGTAATTAATTGTTTCCTACCCAGTTATTCCCATATCAAATTCTAACGTTTAAACGTACACTGTCACACATATAGACCCCTGTCCACCGATTGTTCGTCATGCGAGCTAATACGGTGTTGAGAATACAACGTTAATACCTGGTTAGCACCCATACGTCACCTAGTTGCCCAACGTGTCGTGCATCAATGCGATCATGAATGTTTCAGTAGGCGATGACGTGCGTAGGGGATGATACCGTTGGCACACCATGGGGGGATGACGGGGTCGCACACACAGTACAGAAAACGGCGAACGGGGTCGGGCTAATCCCATTATCCGCGCAACGGACTTCATTAGTTTAGCCTCGCGTTAAATATTTTACGCGCTTTGTTACCTAACATCCACCTGATCCGACACCCCCGTCCGCCTCGCCTCTGGACTGTGACCCTACGGTGGATGGTTTCCCTTTGTGCAAAGGGCGGCAGTTTATCTTGTTGTCGAAAGAGGGTATACTTTCGCTTATTGAGTTGACGGGGGTGTGAGCATGTATATTGTGAAAGTAAAGGGAAATTTATCGGGTGTTCTTGTATTAAGTATAGATGGTTTTTGGGATGTTAATCTGGGATTTGTCGATGAAATTTTTGAGAGAGTGTATAATTTTCGTGGTCCTCGATGTACGTGAAGTGTGCCTTTTTCTGTGAGCTGTGATTCGGTCCTACTTACAGAATTCTATCACGTCACAGAAGAACTAACTTAGTGCTGTTTGACCAACAGTGGTATGTTAAAACCTGGAAATTGTTTAAGATATTTAAATTCTAATAACACCCTTTAATTCTGCTCGGAAAAGTGTCTCAAGAATGTCCCAATAATAGAAATATCGAAAAATCTAACTTCGATATATCTAAGTAGGCGGAAATAAATGTTTGAACCTTGATCTTTATAGCTCTGAAGACGCAAATCATGTACCAACTCTGACAAGTAATAATATTACTACTACTGTAAAAATTACTGTACTTTAATACCTTCATTACTGTAGTTTATTACGTTCATTTTCTGTAACTTTGCAGAGATTTCTCTCTGAGTATAAACCTATTTGTCCTTTTTAATTACTTCAAAAGTTACAGCCCTTTCCAGTATTACCAAAGGAAGGGAAAAAATACTAATCAAACAATGCTGAAATGATGAATACAAACATTATCTTTCACAATAATTAAATATAGTATATTATAATACAAGTTTTATAAGACATAAATTGGCGCACGAGTTGCTTTGCCCAAATGGAACGAGTGCGCCAATCGTCTTATAAAACGAGTGTTATATACTATTTTTTCTACTTTGCGACATTAATTTTACATGAATTTCGAAAATTGCGGTTGTCATCTTACAATCTAGAGTAATTTTATATTTTATTTTCCCCGACTGCCGCACAGACAAGCCACTGGCTTTGTGCACATGGCAACATCCCCCCCCAAAAAAAAAAACAGTTGGTAGTTCTAGTAAAATTCACAAATACGATTGACGCGAGCCAATAGCGATTGAGATGTCGGCGTTATTTGATACTTGACGTCAATATCATCAATCTTGGAAAACTAAAAGTTACTAAAAGTTTGTGATCTAGTGTTTTCATAACGACACCGAAAGCGATTTCGTTATTTGTTTATAACGAACGCAAAGTAGAAAAAAAATTAAGAAACGTTTATTCTGAGTAAAATGTTTCATATGGACCTATTGATAAGAAGCTAATTAATTCCTTAAGAAGTTAAAGCCGTTTAAAAGACGGTTTTGTTAATATTCCAAACATCTGTATTTTTTTATGGCATTGAAAAAATAAATATCTCCATATATAACATTTTAACAGATTGACATTTACGTTCTGAAAAAAGAATAAACACCCAAGTAGAAGACATTTGTACACTCTAATTTCTGCTATAACAGCTGTTTTCTATATTTGCAAGCAACCAGCATATAGGCAACAAACAGCGTGCATTTTGCTTCCTAGAAACATTTTGCACGACACATACTGAGAGAGCACAGCAAGAGCACAACACTCAAACATGACGTTTGTTTAATGTCACATTTAATTTCTAAAAAATATGCATTAAAATATGATAATGGGACTATAACTTAAAAATAAAATTGTGGTAAGCAAGATAATTTGTTAAAAATAATTACTCAATGAAAATAAACTTATTTATTAAAGATTTTTAATGTTTCTGCATTTTATACTAATTTATAATTTAAAGAATAGGTGGCTTATTCACAATGTCATGCAAAAATTAGTAGCCATGTCGTCGTCATCCGAGGATGACGATTTTCGTATCTGGCGTTTAATAAGAAAACGTAAGATAAGGTACCGGGTTCATCTGTATCCTACTAGTCTGAGAGGAATCATTAATTTAAAGTTATTTAAGGCGGAACTAATGAAATATTTAAGTTAGTTAAGGTTGATATGGTGTTTGTGTATAATGAATTATATTGTATTGTTATTGTATTAGGTTTTTCCTACTTTAAATAAAGTATTATTATTATTATTGTATAACGGTAATTTTAATTCGTTTATTGCTATAATCATACAAATTTGGATTGTATAGAACGGGATTGTCCTCAACTTCGGCAATCAATTACACTACATCTAAATTCTTTTATTTTGAATGATTGACGGGTACATTATCCTGACCACATCCTGACATAATCTGTTGCTATATAGATCCATATATTATATAATATATAGTTTGTAATCTGAAAAAAAATTATTGAAAAATTTAGATCAAAAGTTTAATGCACAAATACGCATCAAGTATATTTCAATTTCACTAATTTTTCACTGGCGAGGCTGTAGTTCTTTTATTAAAACAATCCTATTTTTGCGCCTAATTCAATATTTATGATAATGAGCTAATCTAAAAAATCATTACAATAGTCAGAAAAATCACAGAAATAAAGATTGCTTGCATGCTGCTTATGTGTGGCGCAGCAAAAAAACAGTTGACAAAAAACATGCATACAGAAAGCATACAGCAAGCAGCGCACAATTTGCACCTAGGAGCAAATGCTCGTTCAGTGTGCGAGTCTACATATAAATACATGGGACCGTTTTTTGCACCTTGATGCTTTTGCTTCCTGCTTGCTGCCTGCTCATTCAGTGGGTCTTAAGTGTGTTAAATAAGAAAAAGCTTGTGAGATAAATTTTATTTTTTTTTTGCGTTGAAAAACTCTTTTAATTAAATGCCGTCACAAAATTTTGAATTTCACGCAGTTTGCTCCAGTTTTTCGGAAAAAACAATTTTTTTATATAACTTTATTGCAATTAGTCTTATAAATTTCGCCTAGGATTGCAAAACACTATATATATATATATTGGCTTCCTCTGGATGGAACCGACAAAGTTCCTGTCACAGAAGTTCAAAATTTATTTGGCGATAGGTTAGTAATCTTATCTGGAATGTACGATCATAATGAAATCCACAACCTCAAATTATAGATTCTTTTTGTCACAGGGGGAAAATAAGATTTTAACCAATGTTTCTGCCAGTTGTTGTTTTCTAGAGATTATATTTTTAAAGTTTTCTAAAAATAAAAAAAAAAGAAGGTAAAGAAAGAGAAGGTAAAAAAAGGTAAAGAGAAAGAGCTATCTGATTCCGTCAAAATCTTAAAATATTAATGTTTGGTCACTAGGTCGATTTCTTCGTTCCAGGTCATATATGTTTCTCGTTGACCCATATGCGTAGCTTTGCGTCCCCTTTTATATTTTTAATTCCTAATCTCACTTCAACAGGCCATAACTGGTATTTAATAAGTTTAATAACATAGAAGCTCACTGTCAGACAATAGCCACATCTGTGATAGACTATTAAAATAAACTAAAATCAAAGCAAAGTAGAACCAAAATCAACATATTTTGATTATTTTTAAGTGTCTGTAGATATGTTAAACAATGACGAAATTTATGGAATTTTAAAATTAAACTATCGAGATGTACTTTTCCTGTGCTGTTTATAAAGATTGCACCATCCAGTTAAAAAAATTTCTCATTTAGGATATATGTTTACATACTAGGGCTTTTATTTTGATAATACTACCTAACAGTATATTTTGATACCACCTTCCCTCAACACAGTGTATCCAACTACATGGTATGATTGGAATGAAAATTTGCTGTTCTTTTTCACTATTTTTTAATTTTCTCCGTAAAATTTGTCTGTGTGTAGCCAGCATTCTTCTAATTCAACGATAACATACCACAAAACCATACACACATAAACACCACGCTTTATTTATAAAGCGTGAAACGCTCCGTTGGGGATATGGCCTGTGCACTGTCAGTTGTAACTCGCGAAATTTTCCAATTACAGAGAACCTAAGGTTCGGCGCGGTGTGTACGCACAGGATTTGCGCCAGACTTGCAATAAATTTTGGCGGGGCAAAGCGCAAGCATTAACCGCTGTGTACGCGCGAAATGCACTAAATTTTGGGTACGGGTACATTTCGCGAATGGAGCCGCGACCGCAAAGTGTTTCGCGTAAATCAGCCACTCGTGAGGGAGTCGCCTGCACTCGCAGGCAGCAACACCGCCGAGCAACGTCAGTAACCGCCGTTGCTTTGCCGTTCTATAGCCAAATTGTAAACCTCTCGCATTGTGCACAACAACCGACCATATGTCGAGTGTTGCAATTGCATTGTACGCTGGCTTTTATAGTTTCGCACACACAGATTTCAAGGGATATTAGGTATTTTGATATTCGTGAATAAAATATGTGATAATCAGCACTATTACATCAGTAAGTAACACACTATGAATAACTGTCAAACGTTATTGGTGTGTTACCAAAGCCTCTAAGATATCAAAATAATTAAAAAAAAGAAATTAGAATATTTTTTTTTTGAACTTTTTACCAACAGGCCACTGTCCAAAAACATCAAATACAAAGCATGAAACATCAAATACAAAGTATGAAAAAAATTGATAAATACTAAAGGTTTCTAATTAAAAATGTTTACAAAACGAAAATGCTACAAAATAACCTACAAACTTGACAACTCCTTCACAGTTCACAAATTATCTAATAAAAAATGCCATAGTACAAAACAAACCCTTGAAAACAATATTTACTTTTTTTTGAACAAATTTTAATAAGTAGAGGTGTTCCATATAAAAAATAACTTGAAAATTAATAGACTCTTAAATAAAACACTGTAGATGTTCTTTTAGTCCATACTTTGTCTTTTATTAACTTATTAACTAAATAATTAATAGACATTTGAGTGTAGAAGTCAAAATAGCGGAAGAATTTCAATTAGTTGAATTGTCAAAAATTCATCAATTTCAATAAGTGACAACCGATTTTGCTATGCCTTCTTTCCATAGAATCTGAAGACAGAAATTATGAATTAACTCTTGTTTTTGACAAAACAAAATGCCAAAACGTAAATTTTTGGCACCGATTTTCTTAAAGACTAAACGTAATTCAAAATTTCTGCTTTCAGTTTCAGATTCTAAAGTGTATTTTTCGGTTTTCCCTTAAACAGTTCAATGACTATTTTTCCAATTTTGATGGTTTGGGTTAGATTTGTTAAGGTTGCATAGATAAATTCAAAAAACTGTTTGTCTTTTGAATTTAGAAGATAATTAACGGCGGCAACCGATTAAGCTGACCACACAGAAATCATGTAAAATAAAAAAGTACAAGGCGGTCGTAAGAGACAATTAAATTAATATCTGAATTGGCAAGATTGTTAATGAATATCTCATTTCAATTATCTCTATTTATTGATGATTTTTAAGTATCAAATAACCGCATAAAATAGATACAATGGAGATAAAATAGAGATTTTAACACCCATGCTCTCCTAAACCGAATGGTATATACAACCATACTAAAATAAATTGTAATTAACGCGTCTTGTACTTTAATCACAAAAATAATGTACTGTAATCGTGCTTGTTGACACTTGGCGCCATCTCGTCGTGCAAATTGTCACTACAAATTGGTTCTGTATTTACAGTTTAGATTGGTTCTGTCTGTTGTGATCTTGTTCGTTTTTGTTTCATTACGTGAATGCAAAAGATTTGGGAATAAACAATTACAATGGACGGTAAAAAGGGAAGATAATCGTTTCAAGGTCGCCGTGGATAGTTTAGTTGGTAGTATATTACCAACTTCTTAAAAACGCGTTTTTTTTTCGTTTCGCACCGACCCTTAAAGAAACGTATCGTTCTTAAAATATTCCAAAAAAAAAACAATAAAAAGTTAGTCTTGTATTAAAAAGAATATGTTATTTCAGATGCGATTACGATTAAAAATTATTGCGTTTATTATTGCCCCTTCAACATTTCTTCTATTTCATATTAGACTAGGCAATGGAGATTTTTGCGTTGACAAAAATACTAGTGGGAAGCCGATGATCCCAGGTCACGTGGAACAGTCTGTAGATGTTTTGTGATGTGCTTCCTACTCGCAAATATCATTTCTTCATTTCTTATAGACAAAAAACCTCAAAAATCGTGCTTTCAGAGACAATTGTAGAGAATGAGAAGACGAAAAAATTGAACCCTCCACGGATCCGATTGAATTAATATTAACGGAGGAAATTCGGAAAAACCGGAAAAATCTGCGTTTATTCAAAAATTCATAACTCATTTTCAAAGTTGTAGACGAGGCTTCTCGCATGAAAGTAGCGATTGATGGGTACTTTGAGTGTGAACAACCTAGGCGTTGCCCGATGATTAGTTTTTGCATAATTGCGATTTGAATATTTGTAAGCAATATGATTCGGCGAGCATGGATGCGTCGGAGGTGGTCCGATTTTAATTTTTTTACGTATTTCGAAAGTAGAATTATTGTGTTACAAAACGTCTACTCTGAATTTGCGTTAAAATTTTGCGAAAAAGGTGAAAAATGCTTGCAAACATGACTGAAAACCGCCGCGCGCTCCAAACCGGTTGCTCATGTTCTCAGTAGTTTATTACCCACTTAAACGGGTCTTATCTAAAAATCAGGATAGATAGACGTTTTGTTGCTGTTCACGTCTAGTTTCCAAATCCGTTTTTTAAATTGCAATCGGACGACCTCAAACGTATCCAGCTCTCCGCAAAAATATTGCCAAAAAAATTCAAATGAGGATTGTACGAAAACTATTAATCCGACCAACAAGTTTTGCACACTTAAAGTACATGTGAATAGCTACCACTGTGCAAAGTTTCAGCTGCTAATATTAAAAAATGGCGGAGTTAAAAATTAAAAAAAAGCAAAATTTTCCGGTTTTACCAGCATTTCTCCGGTTCTAATTATCCGATCGGATCGTTTGACCTGTCATTCTCTTCGTAATTTAATTCTCTACAGTTCATCACGTTGCACCATTAAGATTCCTTCAATAGTTTTCACTTTACAATAAAGAAAGTAAAAAAACGCGACTTTTTGTTGATAATTGTTTATAAAAAATTTAATAATGGCATTTTCCAGTAGGAAACATAGTGGGAATATACTACGGACTGTCCTGCACAGTATGGCACAGGCGGCTTCCTGCTAGTCTTTATGTCAAAAAAGCAATCATTTGTAGCTCTATTGCTTGGCCTAAATATCTCTGGTGGGACCAGAAAGTCTGAATTTTTGTTTGGAATAATATGCCCTTGAACATGTGGGAAAACATTAATCAGGCTTGCTAACAAATAAAACAATTAATTTCTAAAGTTGAAATAGTGTAACTATTTAACTAATCACATTTTACTATAATATTATTAACTTTGTTCAGCTTAAAATAATTATGACTTAGATGCAGAATGGATTTTCTTTTGGATCAGTGCCTAGAAACTCAACGGAATAGTGATCACAACGCGACTAAAAAAGATATGTTCTCCTTTTGTGATAGACACAAAAAAAAATAATACATCTTGATCACAAAAAGAAATCGATCTCAGAGTTGCAAAAAGATAACAGAAACTAGAAGTTTTCACAAATACTCTCGTCAAGAAATGAAATAAAAAATCAAAGAAAAACTCATTTTCTGAACCGAGTAAAATACAAAATAATAAAGATGTTTTTGCACTGCCATAGCAAGAGTCATTAAAACAAAAAAATTCTAAAATAGTCATATAGGTTGACACTTTTAGTACGGAACATCATAGCAGATAGTAAGATCAAAGAATAACTCCGCTAGCATTAAGACAATTAGACGATCATTTAACTTTAAACCCTATTTCTTAAAAAAATTACTAATCGGTTCACAATCTACGAAAAACCTATCGACATGATCATCAATTCTCTATCTAACAAAATGAAAGTTGATCTGTGTAATCATGTGGTTAATGATCTTTCAGAAGGTTCAACATTATGTCCACACGCGTTTTGTATAGGTATCTAAAGCAGTAAAATTTTCTTCAGCCTCCGGAACTGGATTTCGCCACCACGTCAAACCTATCGATCATCAAGATCGTACCCCACTTCGTCTTATCGCAAGCCTCACGCCAAGCAGTTTCACAAGAGTGGCGCAATAAAAAGCTGAAATGGTTTGACGAATGGAATCCAGTCACGAATCTCGAATTTGTAGACCCTTGCCAGTTGATTGGTTATAAAAACGACACAAGACAGTATCCACTTAAGAAAAGAAAACACTAATCTATCTAACGTTCATATACAGACTGGGGAATCTTAATCTTAACATTGTATTACCTCTCATGTTGTGAGAAATGTATTTACCTTTTAATTTGACAAAAAAAAAACAATTTTAAGAAACAAATTATATCTCAATTACTGCAAAAGTGGTTTATGATTCCAAAAATGGAACTGTGTTACAGGGAAGAGCTTCGTGTAATTCTTTTTCTACAAGCTTACGGTTTCTACGAATAAAATATCTCTTGTCACAGGTCTTAAAAATTTGTCCCCAACAACCATTTATTTTTCTCGAAGCACTTCCAACGACACGGGGACAATTTATGGGCAAAGTTCAAAGGGGAAGAACCTTCCCCGGTACTAAATTATATGTAAAAATTGTCACAGACCGTCAGGAGAACTTTCCCTTACGAATTAAACCACTTTCTTTACGAGCAAAAGTTAATATCTCTTGACGGATTGCGCACTTAAAACTTTTTTTTATGTAGGTACTGATATCACGAGTTATTTTTTACAGGTTTGCATAAAAACCAATACGTTCTTATCATTTTCTATGTATTTTCGTCTCCCTATTGTCATTTATGATAATTTATGATTGTTTTGAAGAGAAACTACAGTATATTTGACATGAGAAATTCCAAATCATGCAACTAAGATGGTAAACATTAGGATGAAAAAAAAATATCAGAACTTGTTTCTACAAAATCAATTACCTTTCCCTACCTAAGTCGACGCAACAGCAGAAGTAAATTGGATAAAGACATTTGAAACACTCCACTTGATTCTTGACTTTCAAACAAGAATGGTTAAAGTAGGTAGTAATTACCTAATTTTTATTTTGAACATCATACATAATACAACTGATTTTAGATTTCAGCAGACAAGGGAGTTATTGAGAAGCATAAGAATGATGCGGCCTTGAAGAAACACACCTGGTGTTAGTTTATACATCATGTAAAATAGTACAGCCGGATATAAATTTAAGGTTTAAGTGCAATATTGGAAAAGAAAATTTTATATTTATGGCACAAGAACAACTGATTATCTGTTACCGCCTGTTCATAGAGGAGCCCTTTTTCAGAGGAGTTTGCACTACATGGGTTGTCAGTTATATAATGTACTACCAGTTCAGTTTAGGACATTGAACATAGGTAAATTTAAGTATACTCTGAAAGAATTTTTATTTTGTGTTAATTCGTATAGTCTGGCTGAGTTTTTCACAGCTTGTCAAAATTACTCTTGATTTTTCTTTTGTGTATTTTGTGACCTGTTTCAGATATGTATTGTATGTCTTATTCTGAAATAAATAGTATTCTATTCTATCACCAATATCAATGGGCAATTGTATATTTTCAAAGATGTAATAAAATGCATATTTCTTTAGTAATTCTAGTGCTCTTATTTATAATAATAAAAGAATTTGTCATGACAACGTCTCACTCTTTACAGCACGACACTTATGTTTCTTGCAATCTATCGCTTCTCTATTAACCTTCATAATAGGGTATTTGACTATTATTGAAAAACTATCTTAGTGTGTTTATTCCTTCACTCTACATTGTAAATGCATTATTTTTCGTAATTATTTCCTCAATATTTCATAAAAATCAGGGTTAAAAACTGAATCACAAAAAGTCCCGCCAAAACGATACTTTCTGTTGTGTGACGTCACACGATAGTAGATCTCAAATCGGCCCATATGGTCTGCCAGCATCGGCATCGTCGCCGTTTGGTAATTGTGTCGTATGATGTGTTGTTTTCACAATTTCTACATAAAAATGGGTTATAAATGGTGTATAAATCCACAATACAGAAATACGTCACTAAAAACTCCGGGTAATCTATTTGTAGCTGTTCCGCAAGATTTGAAACTGCGAAGAAAGTGGTTGGGTCGTAGAAATCCAAATGAAATAAATAGCGGCCAGTACAAGTGTTTTTTGTTGTGAAATTACTTCGACATAAGTAAAACTGACTAGAATAAGTTATCTATCGTATTTTCGAACCAGGTGCTATCTGATCTGACAGCTTAAGGTTAGGGCTAACTTAGCCTACAAAGTTATGCTTACATGGCACTTTAGTGCTATTAAATTCAAACCGGAGCAGCATAAGAGCGCGTTTGGATAATCGGGTAGGGTACGGTGAGAGTGACGCGCTGCATAATAGGCGGACTAACGTCATACGGCGTTTATCTGCATATAAGAGAGAGACAGCCGA
The DNA here is from genome assembly GCA_963966075.1 of Aphodius sticticus. Lineage (NCBI taxonomy): Eukaryota > Metazoa > Arthropoda > Insecta > Coleoptera > Scarabaeidae > Aphodius > Aphodius sticticus. The sequence continues at coordinate 73,291,694 of OZ014509.1, forward strand.
CCCAGGTTATCTAAGCATTGCTCTCCCCATACCCTACCCTGACAAACCGAACGCGCTCTAAACGTACAAACGAATGACGTCACTGGAGACTGACCCAATTACAGAGCGTGTTCAATCACGTGATAGGACGTGAATAAAATTCAATTTTAATTTTGGTTTTTACTAGAAATAAAACATATGTTTTTTAAACGTAACAACAAATAGTTTTCTTAAACTGTAATTTATTAGGATGACTATAAACAAGCCATATTTTTAATACAAATCAAATACTCTATTCTTTGGGGCGTCATATTGGATCATCTTATCATACTCCGATTCTTAAAAATATAATAAAATTGAACCAATGAGTATATATTAATACCTACAGTTGTGCATAAATTTGAAACAGACGAAAAATGTATAAATGTATAAATTTATCAATTTAATTCTTAGATACATTCTAACATTAATTGAATATTTATTATAATATTTTGTGCATTATATGTATGGTGTTTGCAGTAATATATGATCTTTGATGTTAAAATGGAACTATTTTTTTATATTTTTCCCCATTGCGATAGTTCTAGGTTATTAATAGAATTATTAATTATTCTAATCCATTATTAACTAGTCGTGTTATTTGTAAAAATTAGTATTAAGTTGTAAACTGTTTTTGGACACTAAGTTTGCATTAATAAATAATATTTATTTTCAATTAATTGCATTATGACTTCCTTATGCCTAGCAAGCAAAGATGTTTCTAAAATTAAACTAATGGTTTCTATTAGAAGCATATGATCTTATTCAATTAATAATATGCTTATCTAAATCATTTTAATAAAACAAATTTCAAATTTAACAATTCTCACATGGATATATAAATTTATAGATAAATGTTTAGTACATGTACTGGTAATCCTACATTAAACATTTTTTGTTGTTGTCTCTTTTTCGGGTGTCTACAAAGATATCAATAATTACTTAGAAATATTTGTGATTTTTTATTGAGCATCAGGGCAGAAAAACAAAAAAATAACATTACTACAACACGTATTAAGTCTTCAAGCACCTATATATAAAAAAAAATCACAACAAAATTTGTCTGGGCTAGTTAATTACCGTTGCTTCTTTGAGTACATGATTCGAGACATTTTACCTCGTAGCGTGGATACAACAACAAATATTAATAAATAGACATTACCAAAACAAGTAACACACCTTTATCTATAATTTGATGTATAACATGTGAGAATTGATACAACATTAAGCTCACTATGGATGCTTGTTTTCAAGCACCCACACACAAGGTATACATACTAAAATCCGTGTATTATTCGATTATTATTCGGATAATTACAATCAAATTCCGAATTGGAAATAAAGTGACATCGCACCATTATTAACAAACACCGCATCAGCGCATGGATGGAAACCGACTAGCCGATAAATTAACTGTTAACCGACAATTGCGGTTTTGTCGCCCCGTTCGGCCGTATATTATTGCAAATTGTACTCACCCGGAAGCATCCGAGTCCTCGCTGACGTCAGAGCTGTAACAAGAGAAGAGGCAAAATTAGTGGACAATCCAATTTAATCGCTGTGTTTCGTGTAGAAAACGGATTACGTGTGCGATTGTGCAACTACTGGGGTGACCAGAGGGGATTGGCGGGATAGGAGTGGAAGGTAAACGTTGACCACTGGTCCAGGATATGAGGTGGTCCGAACATAATTAGCTAGATGCCAAGGTGGGCTCTGATTTTCGAATAATTCAGTCCGATAATGGAAGTGGTACAGTGGATGCAAAGGGAAATGTAAGGGGGAGGGCGGGCATCAATAAAGAAAAATAAGTGTTGATGCTTTTATATCCTTAATGAATTTATTGGAAAGCAACAAAACATGGCAGGTATTAATATAAATCTTTTTTTTTTTCTGCAAAACCCCTTTTTGTTATATGTTATACAGACGAAAAAAGTGCTTTAAATAGTATAGGTAAAAAACAAGGTGGGTATTACATAAGACACTTCTTGATCTTCTGATTAATCTCCTGCCCTTTTCAATGTTGTTTTTTAAAAAAATCCGCCACTTTCAAAGTTGTAGCGGAGGCTTTTCGCGTGAAAGTAGCGATTGATGGGTACTTTGAGTGTGGACAACCCAGGCGTTGTCCTATGATTAGTTTGTGCACAATTGTGATTTGAATATCTGTATGCAATATGATTCTGCGAGCCTGGGTGCGTCGGAGGTGGTCCGATTTTAATTCCTTTTTACTTATTTCGAAAGTAAAAGTATTGTGCGACAAAACGTCTATTCTCATTTTGAGTTAAAATGTTGCGAAATACGTGAAAAATGCTTGCAAACATGACCGAAAACTGCCGCGCGCTCCAAACCGGTGGAGTAGTGGGGGTAGGCGGTCGACGCGGGGAAGCGCGTATCTACGTTTCCCCTCTAATCGCACACTTCCCCCATCACTCGACCACTCTAGTGGGCGCGGGCGTTTTCTCTGATGTTCTCAGTAGTTTATTACCCACTTAAACGGGTCTTATCCAAAAATCAGAATAGACGTTTTGTTGCTGTTCACATCTAGTTTCCAAATCCGTTTTTTAAATTGCAATCGGACGACCTCAAACGCACCCAGCTCTCCGAAAAAATATTGCCAAAAAAATCAAATGAGGATTGTGCGAAAACTATTAATCCGACCGAATCAAGGGTTTGTACACTTAAAGTACATGTGAATAGCTACCACTGTGCAAAGTTTCAGCTGTTAATGGCGGAGTAATGAATGTTAAAAAAAAAGCATAATTTTCCGGTTTTTCCAGCTTTTCTCCAGTGCTAATTATCCGATCGGGTCGTTTGAGCTGTAATTCTCTTCGTAATTTAATTCTCTACAGTTCATCCCGTTGCATCATTAAGATTACTTTAATAGTTTTCCTATTACAAAAAAAAATTTGAAAAAAAAGCGATTTTTTGTTGATAATTGTTTATAAAAAATTAAAAAATTGCATTTTCGATTAGGAAACATACGAAACAAACGGACTGTCCTGCACAGGTTGGCACAGGCGGCTTCCTGCTAGTCTTTATGTCAAAAAAAGTAATCATTTGTAGCTCTATTGCTTGGTCTATATTTTCAACTAAGTTTATTTTAATGGCATGTTTAATGTTTGATGGACACCAATTAGATGATAAATGCATTTGATTCAAACGGATGGTAAAGCTGACATTCAGTATGCCTACCATTGATATTATACTAGGACACGCTTTGAATTCCGCTGTTTACATAAAGCACTGCACTGCGCTGAAAGCCGCCATATTATTTATTGATATCAAAGCCATGGTAACATGAAACGCAAAGCTGGCTATTTGCGCGAGAATGTACCAAAGGAACAACAGGAGATATGATCTGTTTGCGGTCAAGTCGCAAAATCACCACATCCCTGTCTAAAATGAAATGGCCTTGTTTTCTAAATTAAATAAATAAATAAAACAGCCTTTTCTCATGTCCTATATCAGAAGATATGTCATTTAAAAGATAAGAACGTAAAAATACACGCACCGCTATTGCACTGAAGCGTGGACTTACTATCTCCTTGAAAACCCTTAAACGTCTACATTATTTTGTCCACTGTTTCTTGTCTAGCTAACCCTCCGATGATGACAATAAAATTGTTGAAAGCTCAGTGATTCAACACAGGAAAGTTGTTTTATTAATAACTCTCCATTTGCTGCTGTCCGCAAAAATAATAAATATTTAATATTTAATAATATCGAGACCTACGTTCTGTGAGTAAAGACTTAAAAAATAAGCGATTGGTTAAAATTACAACATAATATATAGCAAATTAAAAACATTCCGACTGTTGAATTCAAGTATTCAGATGCTTACAGAATTACATATTATAAAAAACTTTATTTTGCGAATAACTTATTTTTCAGTAAAAGAGCAACAAAATTTTTATTAAAAATATTATAATTTCTTAATTTTTCAGCGTTTAGCCTTTCAGGAACGGACCACGGAGAAGGCTGTCAATCAAGACGGTAAGATGCGAGAATACATAAACTGCGTAGCGAGTAAAATTGGCAAACATTGACGGGAAAATTTTTGCCTCATCTTGAGTGGCTGCTGCACTACGCTGTCGTCTTAACATCAGACTAAGCATGTTCAGAAAGCGCAAAGCTTATTTTAAGAGATGGGTTGTTTAGAAAAGTTTAATGGTGTGAGAAATGTTTCAGAATTTGACATGACATAATGGTAAATACCTAGAGAATTTCTATAGAATGCTGTGCGTTTATAAGGACATATTCTGTTCTGTTGTATTTTTAAACTATATAATTTATTTTAAAAATACATATTATGTAAATCAATTTGTCTATGCTGAATGGTATACAGTGTGTCTCACGGGACGTTGGATTGTAGCGGTACTTTTGTTATTATTAGGGATAGAAAGCCGGTTAAATGGACAAAGCAGTGCATATTTATGTGCTCTTTCATAATCTGTTGAGAAAACAGTTAAATTCCAAACGTTTCCCAAGTTATTTTGAAAGAACCAAAAAATGTCATTTTTTAATTATGGTCATAACTTATTTATTTGTGATCCAACAAAAAAGCGTTTTCACATTATAAAGGTACTTCTTTTGTCTACAATTTGATTATGTCAGATTAAAATTCTTTTCGTCAATGAATTCGTCAGAAACAAACGAAACTTTTGTTTTTCTTATGGCCCCCATATTGGTTTTATACATGTTTGGATTCATCATTTCTTTCTGAGTAATTGGGTATGCCACATGCCATGCTTTGAATACATTAAGATAATAGAATTGACTGAAGATTGTACACTTGAGAATTGCTGAAAATCGCATGGTGCCATGGAAGACATTTTGTGAAACAATGTGATATCTACCCATCTGTACCCATCTGTTGAACAAAATTGGTGATCCCCAGAATTTCATAAAAAAAAATATTATGGTCCGATGAAACATATTTTCTAACTGCGGTATTATTAACTGAAAGAAGACGCACTACTGGGTACTGGGCCCGCGAAAATCAGCACCTTTTTGTACCGCGCCATAATCAGGTGCGGTATAGTGGCCAACCGACTAATCGGACCAATTTTCTATAACAAAAATTTAACTTCGGAGAGGTATCGGCAATATTGCTCTCTGAGGACGTGGAAGAAAGAATGGACGATATACCGTTGGCCTTACGCTAAGGTATGTGGTTCCAACAAGACGGAGCACCAGCACATAATGCCCGAATTGTGAGGAACTATTTAGATATGACGTAAACGGAGAGTAATTGGTACATATTCAGAAGTATCATGACCACCAACATTCCCGGATCTTACCCCTTGTGATTTTTATCTATGGAGTGTAAAAAATAAGGTTACGTGACACCGTCATCGCCGCTTTCAATTCGATTGACAGAAGAACCCCCGGTAAGGTTACCGTATTACGGAATGCTGTGAAACATGCCTCCACGAAAATGGCGAGAATTTTTATAACATTATTTAGTTTCAACTTAAATAAAAATAAAAACCTCTCCTTCTTTGCTATTATTTATTGTACTCGAGACATGTTTCGATCTTAACAGATCATCATCAGTCGGGAATCTACAAAAAATTGAAAAAGCCAATCAACTGCACTTAATTATAACACTTAATCCACACCGGGTTACATAATATTGTACAACAGGTACCATAGTTTGTATTTTAGTGATAGAAACTACTTACAGTCAGTTTGCAGAGTCTATGTGGTCATAATTTAACATTGTTTCAGTTCTAGAGATCTTAGCGAATGAGTATGTGGACGTATGTATGCCATGCGGAATGTTAACCTTATTCCATAAATGTGTATTGTACGATGTATGCAACCGATGTTGTATGTGTGCCGTGTATGTGGTGGTATATCAGTCGATTTCATTGAATTTTAAATCGTATTTAGGTAAGTAAACAAGGGCCTTTTGTAAAATTGTACTTGGTCGTTAATCAATTCTGTTTGTGTGTTTCTATTCCGTCTTTCTATTTCTAGCTGCTCTAATATGTCCATCTTAAACCCTTTATTGCATTTATGGATTAATTTTACGTTCTTATAATCTATTTTGTGTCCAGTTTGAATAACATGTTTGTATACGCTTGATGTTACTTGATTAGCATGCTCTGTTATTCTCTTAGCTAGAGATCTTCCTGTCTGTCCTACGTAAACTGAGTTGCAATTAGTGCAATTAACAGAGTAAATGCCACTTTTTTCCATATCTGTTTTATTTTCATATTTATGTCCAGAAAATTGCTTAATTATTTGGTTAGGGTTACTATATGCTGGTGTTATGTTATACTTGTTTAATGTTTTTTGTAACTTTCTATTCGTGTTGTTATATGTGAAATGTCTGTAGATTTGTTTGTTATTAGGTATTTCATTTGTGTAGAGTGGATCTTGTTTTTTCTTTGCTCTGTTTATTATAGACCTTATACTGTTTTGGGGAAAACCATTGTTTTCTGCTAGATCATATATGAATTGTAGTTCCTTTGTTTTTGCTATTTCAGTGATTGGGTATGTTAGTAGTCTGTTTATATGATGGTGAAAAGCGGCGAGTCGATGATTTATAGGGTGGGCTGAGTCAAATGGAATGATTGTATTTATAGTTGTGGCCTTTCTGTAAATTTCGAAGTTCAGTTTATTCTTATTGTTAATCAAGGTCACATAGTTTAAATTTTCTCGATGTGACCTTGATTAACAATAAGAATAAACTGAACTTCGAAATTTACAGAAAGGCCACAACTATAAATACAATCATTCCATTTGACTCAGCCCACCCTATAAATCATCGACTCGCCGCTTTTCACCATCATATAAACAGACTACTAACATACCCAATCACTGAAATAGCAAAAACAAAGGAACTACAATTCATATATGATCTAGCAGAAAACAATGGTTTTCCCCAAAACAGTATAAGGTCTATAATAAACAGAGCAAAGAAAAAACAAGATCCACTCTACACAAATGAAATACCTAATAACAAACAAATCTACAGACATTTCACATATAACAACACGAATAGAAAGTTACAAAAAACATTAAACAAGTATAACATAACACCAGCATATAGTAACCCTAACCAAATAATTAAGCAATTATCTGGACATAAATATGAAAATAAAACAGATATGGGAAAAAAGTGGCATTTACTCTGTTAATTGCACTAATTGCAACTCAGTTTACGTAGGACAGACAGGAAGATCTCTAGCTAAGAGAATAACAGAGCATGCTAATCAAGTAACATCAAGCGTATACAAACATGTTATTCAAACTGGACACAAAATAGATTATAAGAACGTAAAATTAATTCATAAATGCAATAAAGGGTTTAAGATGGACATATTAGAGCAGCTAGAAATAGAAAGACGGAATAGAAACACACAAACAGAATTGATTAACGACCAAGTACAATTTTACAAAAGGCCCTTGTTTACTTACCTAAATACGATTTAAAATTCAATGAAATCGACTGATATACCACCACATACACGGCACACATACAACATCGGTTGCATACATCGTACAATACACATTTATGGAATAAGGTTAACATTCCGCATGGCATACATACGTCCACATACTCATTCGCTAAGATCTCTAGAACTGAAACAATGTTAAATTATGACCACATAGACTCTGCAAACTGACTGTAAGTAGTTTCTATCACTAAAATACAAACTATGGTACCTGTTGTACAATATTATGTAACCCGGTGTGGATTAAGTGTTATAATTAAGTGCAGTTGATTGGCTTTTTCAATTTTTTGTAGATTCCCGACTGATGATGATCTGTTAAGATCGAAACATGTCTCGAGTACAATAAATAATAGCAAAGAAGGAGAGGTTTTTATTTTTATTTAAGTTGAATTTAAATAAACTTTGCAATATGGATATAGCCAATTATCAATTATTATTTAGTTTGTTAAAATGTTGTTGCTTTTCTATGTTGTGTAGTTAGTACAAATAAATACATTCCAAAATTTTACTGTAATTTGACTATGGGCACATAAATACTGTATCAGTCAAATGTGCGTTTCATGGCACCATGCGACTTTCAGAAAAAACTTTTAGAAAAAAAACTTCAATTTTGTCGGCGTATTGTGTTCTAAATATGGCATGTAGCGTATCAAATTACTCAGAAAAAAATTGTCCATGCATAAAACCAATATGACGTCCATAAGAGGAACAAAAGTTTCGTTCGTTTCTGACAGATTGATTGGAGAAAAAAATTTTAAACTGACATAATGAAATTGTAGACAAAAAAGTGCCTTTATATTGTCAAAACGCTTTTCATAATAGCTTGGGAAACGTTTGGAATTCAACTGCTTCCTGAACAGATTATGAAAGAGCACATAAATATGCACTACTTTGCCTATTTAACCGACTTTCTATCTTTAATAATAACAAAAGCACCCATACAATCCAAGTCCCGTCACTGTATATTAGGGTGACCAACCGTCCCGAATTGGGCGGGACAGTCTCGATTTTTGACAACTTGTCCCGCCCTATGAATAGCCCTGAATTTTGTGCTTTTTGAAACTTTTGCTATAATGTCCAGAAATTCTGAGACCCCACCCATCAAAACCCCATATAATAATTTGGTTAGCTAATAACTTCATACTTTGCCTTATTAAGAAAATGAACCGCATCTACAAAAAAGTTACTGAGATAATTTCGCTTCATTTTTAATATGTATTACATGTACAAAAAGTAAAATACGTTTGAAGCTAAACACTTAGTACCTGTATGGTAGGTAAATAGTTTATAAATTAAACAATTTTTTGATTTTTATGTAAAATATAACGATACATTTGAAACGACTCTATTTATTACCTAGTCATAGCAACGCAGTATTTCGACATAAAATAATGATGAACATATTAGTAACGCTTTTCTAATGTTGTTAAAAATGTGGATTGAGTTTTTAGGTAAACCAAATTGATTATGATTGATTTTAAGTTACATTAAATTTTTGAAAACCTCCGACCTACTCCGCTCATTTCAAAACAGAGTATAACTTTTTTGGGCTAATTCCATATCTAAAATTACATTTGTTGCGATTATTAATTCTCAGTAATTTTCGTCTAGACTAAGTTTGAGAAAAGTTTTAACAACTGATGGTTTTAGAAACTGATGTCACAATTGGCACCAATATGAAATAAAATTAAGAAAATGACTTTATTGTTTCTAAAAACAATGGTTTAAAATTTTGAACATAAACAAAACTGTTAATTTATTGTGCTAGATTAATTTAAATTTTAAGTTTCAATTTTAATATTTATTTGTAATTTATCGAAAGTTTTGTTTCTTACATCTAAAAAGAATCATACTATATAGAGAAATAGTAAAGAAGCAAAAATAGATATTCAACAACAATTTGTGAAAAGAAATTTCATTATTGGTTATTATTGAGTAAAATTCGCAGACAGTCGAAATAAAAAAAAAACTTTTATAAACAGAAATAATGCTAGGATACTGCAAGTTTTGCAAAATTTTAGAGCTTTTCTTAGATCGCACATCAAACCACATCAAAAGGATTTTAGTTAGTTTCCAACGTTGACGAATAATGACTCCAAATGATGACTACCTATTTCTGTTGATCTAAATTTATTGAAAATGTTTATTTATGTACACCCCCTTCTCCACAGATCTCAGCGTCACGCCTTGGCTACCCTACTGAATATTTGTATCTATTTCACCTGGAAACCAGTGGATTTGTTGCTATTTACACCAAAACAATAGAAGATTATTTTTTTCTCTATCCTACATATCACAATATTTCAACAGTTTTGTCCAATACATATTTCAAATACCTACACCTAAATGCAGTCCCCAAATATTTGTTTGTCGACCGATTTCCAGTTACACGCACCTGAATGCTGCCACCGTTCACAGATACGAATCGGATATAAAAGCGGCTTTAATCCGCGAATTATTTTATTGATATTTTGTGCCCGATCGTGCATACCGGCGATAGGGGGTAGCACAAAAAACGGCGGCAGACAGAATCCATCACCTGCGTTATCCGGCTTGACGCATGACGGTCGCCCAAATACGATTTTTACGTTGTTTGTGAGCGCGTTTTGCGGCATCCCGGCCCTGTTTGTCGCTGATTCGCTTGATCGCACGTAAACGTCAATAAAATAAATGCCGGTGAGGGCTCAACGTCGCGCCGGCCGGCGTCGGTTTTAGGTATAACGTTGATGGATGCGTATATATGGGTTGCCATATGGTAAGCCGTCGATAATGTTTTGGTATTGCGTGGTACTGTTACCAATCCGTGTACAGGATGAGTCAGGGGGAGAGTTAAATGTGGTTAACTATACCTTTTCAAGCTCAATTTGAGACGAATCAATTTCAATTTTAAATTTAACAAATTCATTTTGAGACATTGAGATTTAAATTGGGATTTATGTATTTCAATTTTGTACAAAACAAAATTAAATTGAGACCAAACAAATTCAATTTGAGAAATTTGGTTTCAAATTAGGATCTAACAATTTCAATTTATAATTAAACAAAATTCATTTGGGATTTAACAAATTCAATTTGTCTGTAAACAAAATCAACTTAAATTTTAGAATTTAAACTTTATAATAAAGGACATAACTTTAATACGTCATAGAAGCGTTATATTTTTAGAAATTACATATAACAAATGCATGGGAGTGTTAACGGTAAGCAAGAAAACATTAATGGCAAAATTTACAAAATTACAAATTTTGGGACAAAAGTTATTATGTCTTCCTCATTTAATACAGCAGGCATAAATTTTTAGACACTGGCAATAAAGCGCGTACTTTTGGCCACGGTTATTTTGGCAATGTTAGTTCTTATTATTTCTTCTAATCGCTGCAAACGAAACTCAGTTTGTGTAAGGTTATTTCTTCCCTCGCCAGCTAAAATGGGTGGCATTTGCGCTGCCAAATCTAGCTTTACGCCAGACTTTAGAACTGACCAACTATTCTCGATAAGATTTAATATCGGGCTGTAAGTTCCTAATCTTAATAGTTTATTTTCTGCAAACACTTCTTCACCAAACACTTCGTCAATGGGTGAATGGCATGGTGCATTATCGATTACCAATGCGTTATTTGATTGATACAACTGCATTGCAAGTCGAAGTGTTCGACGAACAAATTCATTTGCGTCTGGACTCCTGAACGATATTCTTCTAACTTCATAATGAATTAGTCCCATAGTTCCAATGCATCCAATTACATCTATGTTGGAACCTCGACTTCCAACCGAAACAAATGGACACCTACTTCCTTTCTTTGAACGCCCTTGTGTTCTTGAGCAATATAAATTAAAATTTGTTTCGTCCACATAATTATATAACTGGAACATTTTGCGGTTGATAATTTAACAATTCCTGAATTCCGTCTTTTGCCTTTATTTTGATTAGAATTCGCCTTTTCTGGGTCATATCTTATGTTTTTCAATGTATATAATAAACCATCCAAATGCAAACGAATGCATTCAGTAGATACAATTACCTCGAAATGTAGCAAAATTTTTTGTTATTTTTTAATTTTCTTCAATGCATTGCTCTATGAAACGCAAGTGAACCTCATTTATTTTTTCTCGGCGCTTTCCACCGCGTAGTACTCGGAGGATTCTCATGATTTTTCACCAATCGATAGGCAGTAGATCTTTTCACACCTAGGGTCGCCGCAAGTGCCTTCCAGTCTCCATTGTTATTATAAACTGCACATAATCGCGTACGTAATTGTAGCGCATTTACTTGTTTAAAGTAGGGCATTATTTAATACAATTTAATTTTTTAAACGTATGAAACCATAAACATACACCGACTTAAGTGCGTTATAATTTTATTGTGACTGTCAATTTCACATGTAAGTTGATTATTACTCTACGCATTTGAAATGTGTTAAATGTTCAAGTTGATTTTGTTTACAGCTAAATTGAATTTGTTATATCCCAAATGAATTTTGTTTAATTATAAATTGAAATCGTTAGATCCCAATTTAGAACAAAATATCTCAAATTGAATTTGTTTAGTCTCAATTTAATTTTGTTTTGTGCCAAATTGAAATATATAAATCCCAATTGAAATGACAATGTCTGAAAATGAATTTCTTAAATCTAAAATTGAAATTGATTCGTCTGAAATTGAGCTTGAAAAGGTATAGACCAAAATGAATGAGGTGAATGTTAAAGGATAACATTAAAAATTGAAGTTAAAGTAAGGAAAAAAGATTAAGATTTCTCATGATTATCATGAGGCTTTGCATACCACTCACTATTGATGTTTCAAATTATTTTCTGGCCCGTAATTATTGGTATCTAACAATTTCCTTAATTAATTAGCTAAAGAAGTTATGTTTACTACAGTCAGATGACAAAACTTACCGAAAATTAATATTTTTTTTAAAATCGCCGTGGAAAATACACATGTTGGGCCATTGAAAAGTGCCAGTAATTTTTCTGAACCTAATTTTTCTGTTGTAAGTAGTATGTAGTTATATTTAGACCAGGCAATAGAGATTTTTGCGTGACAAAAATACTAGCAGGAAGCCGACGATCCCAGGTCACGTGGAACAGTCCGTAGATGTATTGTGATGTGTTTCCTACTCGCAAATATCATTTCGTAATTTGTTATAAACAATAAACCTTAAAAAATCGTGTTTTTCTTTCGTTTTATTTTGCTGGTAAAAACTGAACCGATTGAGCAATCTTAATGCTTTCTGAGTTTTCTGAGTTTTTTCAAAAATTCATTCACTCCGCCATTTTCAAAGTTGTAGCGGAGGCTTTTCGCGATTTTTTGTTGATAATTGTTTATAAAAAAATAAAAAAAGGCATTTTCGAGTAGGAAACATAGTGGGAATATACTACGGACTGTCCTGCACAGGATGGCACAGGCGGCTTCCTGCTAGTCTTTATGTCCAAAAAGCAATCATTTGTAGCTCTATTGCTTGGCCTAATTAAGGACTTTTTGATGCAGAATTAAATTACGTTCTTTTTGATTCAATGACTACAAAATCTACCTTACCTTATCTATGAAGTAAATATGATTAAAAACATCACATATTACTGGATTTTTACTTAAATTTTGATATTTACACTGAATATATTTCGCCACTTTGTTACTTTATCATACCTAGTATACCAAAGTATTGTAATCGTGTCGAAAAAACGTTTTGATATTTTAGCGAAAATATGTCATTTTCGGTCCCCTGAAAATTTTTGACCAACTGGAGGTTTATTCTTAGCATTTTTCAACGATTTTGCAAATGAGGCGCCAGTTCTGCAATTTCGTCAAAATAGTTAAATAATACATAAGGAAATTTTTTATAATTTATGTTTATGACCTTCTTTTGGTAAAATTAATAGTTAAACTGCATGAGCAAATTCTATTTGATAGAGATCGCTCGTATCTTCTTTGAACCTAGTTAGGCAGGATTTGATGGATATTTTGACTCGATTGATAGTATTGTCAAAACATCAGCGTTGGCATTGGGAAACGCTGCTGTATAGTGAATAGTATGATAAAGTCATGTGTCCACATCAGATTTTTATTTGCTTTTGTGTTGTATGATAATGTCTATTAGTTTGCCTGTTATTTCTATTGTGTTAAAATAAAATAAACTTCACTATAAGTTTCACTATAGTTTTAAGCGGGATTTTAGTAAAAATTCGATGTCTTCTTTTAAATAATATTTACTTCATGCCCTATGATTTGTAAGGATTAAAATCCATATACATTTCCACAGAAAAACCACAGAAAAGCAAAAAATGTTCAGAAAAATGACTTCACGTTCTTACTACTTTACGTCACATGACATATGTGTAGATAGCACACATAGATTTTGAAAATTTAGATTTAAGAATTGTATTTTCTATAGCACCATGCGATTTTCCAAGATACTCAAAGAATACTAATTTTCAGTAAATTTAATCAATTGAACCCGTATACGGGTAAAACCAGCATGACGCCCATATGAAAAGCAAAATTTTTTCATTTGTTTCCAGTGAATTCATTGGCTAAAAGGATTCCAAACTGACATACTGTAATGGTAAATATAAATGTAAGATGTTAAAACGGCATCTCGGTAGGATCACAAATAAAAAAGTTTGGCAATATTAAAAAAATACCTTTTTGTTTTTTCCCCAAAATATCTGAAATCTGAAACCATTAGAAGTACAAATGTATTTTCAACAGATTTTTAGAGAGCACACAAATCCGTACTACTTTGTTCACTTAATCGATAACATATACTACAAAAAAGTTCAGCCTAATTAAAAAAATATTAGGTTTCCTGCAAGTGACTTGAACTATTCAATTTTCTTAAAAAAATATTTTTTTTCAGATCTTACCAAAGATTTACCAAAAGAATTTAAAAAAAAAGGTAAAAATGTCGTTCCCAGTACAATTGATCTTAACTACCCTACTAACCTTACAATGACTACGAAAATAAGTGAAATTTGTTCGTATTGCTCAAGAAAGTGACACCTAAACGTTGCATTAGAGTAGTATTTTATATTTCAGCCATATATTAAAAAAATTTCAACTACAAAAAAACATCACGTTCCCTTCAACACATTTAATAAAAAATAAACTATGTTGCCTCTTGCGGAAGACCTGTTTTTTTTGTGAGTCCATAAAGTTAACTATTTATCAACTTGAAATTGTGATTGAATTTTTTTTTTATTGATACATCCTAACATATTAATATTGTAAGTAAGCAATATTGATAGTATTGACATAATTCAACGAAACATGATAATACGTTCCCGGAAATACAATTAATAAATTAATATACGAAAGAACTCCACAAAACATCAGGGTATTTCTCCGTTTTTTTACCATGTTACGTCCAATAGGACACAATATGTATTGTAGGTATCCTACAACAGATTTTCCAGATTTTCCTGATAGATTCCTCTACTTACGCTATAGAATACAATCGTAAAGAAATAAAAATGTAAACTCCGGATCAATAAAAACAATTTTATTATCAATATCCCTTCACCCAAAAACATCTCAATAAGGGAACAAACGCAAGGGTTGTATTTTTCGCTTACGCTCGAGCAACCCGGCCTGAAGATGTGTCTCGAACATCCGCAACGAATCCGACCGCAATTTGTTTTGAATCGTCCGCAAAACTTATACCGGTACATTCCGCTTTCGGTAAATATGCCTCTATAAGCTATTCTGAACAGTCCCGGAACCGTCCCATATATTTATTTCGATTGCTTTTATTACACCTTTATTTCAGACCGCACGAATAGAGACTTTATATTTATCAATAGAGATGTAGGCACATTTCCATTTGATTCAATATTGGGATTGAACGTTATATACAGTGTATCTCCAGATGGATATAACTATACCTATAGAGTACCAAATGTTTTATTTATCGGAAAAAAAGTACAGGGCGGTTAAAAAACAAGAAGATGTTAAATTTTTACAAGAGGAAACAATCAGGTTTTTTGAGGCAATTTGAAATGTCATAGGAAAATGTTGTTTTAGATTTAACTTATTGGTCAGATATTAAATGTGAATGTTACTAATTGCTACACACTTTTCTAACCTTTTCTTCCGCGTGAACTAAATCTATTGTATCCTCATTTATCTCTGCTATTACTTCTCTAATTTCTAATTTTAGCATATCTACATTGTCATTAAATTCGTTAGTAACTGGCCTGTAAATTTATTTCATCCAAAGCAGGTAGCATATTTTAAGTATATTTTTGAGTAGTTCATTTGTTTTAAATAGCCTATCTAGTTACAAACATGAACGAAAATCAGTTTGTAAATTTACCCAACAACATTTCTTACGTATAATAGAGACTATAGACCCTTTTTCAGGAAAGCCAACAAAAAGCAGTTACAGAAATACCGAAACAAGTCTTACTTTACTTTGTTCTTTGTATTAATGAACAAATGAGTTTTGATTAATTGCTTATAACTCAAAAATAATTTTAGCATTTTATAAATAAATAATTTCTATTGAAAATTCTTATTTTCATTTTTATTCAATTAATCTTAGAATAAAAATATTTAAAAAATACAAGGTGTTCTGTTAGCAAAAGGAAATATTTGCAAATTTCCATAACAAAATAAATACCCTGTATGTTAAAAATTTATTTGAACGGGAGGTTGTTTAAACCAAAAAAATTTATATTTGAAAAAAAATTTTTTGCTCTTGGAGAATTATTTGGGTGTTCCGGTAATTTTGATTATTTTTGGTTAATATCTTATAATTCAAAAATTATAAATTTTATAACACAATGATTCCTATAAAAATTCCTAGACTTAGGTAATCTTAGAATTAAAATATGTAAAAATAGATAGGGCGTTCTATTTAAAAAAGGAAATGCTATCAAATTTCCATATCAAAAATATAAGAATATATTAAAAATATATACAGGAGGTTTAAATTCATATGAACATAATATGTCCTAAAGCTCTTAACTTTTGAACTACAGGGTGCTAAATTTTAACAATTTTTTTTATGATAACTTTGATACGACCTTCATTCCAAAATGTGTTTATACTTCTGTTTTACTTTAATTTTTTACAATGAGTATATAATTTTTTGTCCTGGTTTAATAGTAACTTCGTGGAGTATTTTCTTGGGATTCAGGACGGGTAGAATTAAACAATTCTAATTAATATTGACCTTGTTTATTGCTTTAATATTTCGTGGACAATTTTTCACTTCGTCAGGAAACTGTAAAAGCGAAAAAACGAAACTGTTAAATCGCTTTTACAGTTTCCTGACGAAATATTGAAGCAATAAACAAGGTCAATATTAATTACAATAGTTTAATTCTGCCCGTCCTGAATCCCAAGAAAATACTTCACGTAGTTTTATTTTATAATTTTACCGTTTAAAAATTATTTTCTTAAATAAATTTTTGTTTAAAGTTGTATTTTATATAAATTGTTTTTTTCTCGTAAGAGGTTTAGAGATGCAAATGAATAAATTTTATTTTTTTATGCGAAAACGGTACGTTAAACAAAAAAAAATCAAGGGAACAGATTTGGTAAGAAAGGAAGGAGGATTTAAAAAATAATTTTTACTTTAATAAAAACCAATGGCGTATCACTTTTCTCTTTGAAATGATTCAGTACAAACCCTGCACGAACGCCACTGACAAGAATAAAAAAATATGTTATACAGCAGAAAATCCCTTTTTATGCAAAGACGATGCGTACTACGTTTCACAAAAATATCTAGAGTCGTACTAAGTTATCATAAAAAAAGTTTTTTCTTAAAACTTTAGAACTCTGTAGTTCAAAAGTTAAGACCTTTTTTAGGACATATGTTCATATGAACTTGAGTATTCTTATTAAAAATTTTATTATAAACCGGCGTAAAATAATTTATTTGTTTGTTTTTTTTTGTAAGATAAACGAGCATTAATTATAAATAAATTGTATTTTTTAAGATAATTGTTTGATTTATTGATTACCAACACCGGCATTTGAACTAAAATGAAGTTTTATTTTCTTAAAATTAAAAATTATGGGTAATTGAGACCACTGCCAAGTTTTTTAAGGCCATATTCGAAATCAGCACTTATAATTGGGCAAAAAAAAGTATATTTTGGAGAAAGTAACCGACAACAAATTAAAATTTGTCGCCAGTGCATTAAAACTAGAAAAGATCATTTGTAACTGACTTTTACCTATCTTTAAATCTTCCTATCTCTGTCTCAACGACCTTTTAGGGAAAGTATTTATTTACTGAATCAACAATAAACACAATCAATTAGTAATTCGAGTACTTTTTCCACCCTGTTATTATATAACAGGCAATGCCCAGTACAAAGCTTCTGGACCCTTGTTTTTTTATTTTCTTGTTTTCTTTTTCTATATACGTAGGTACTGCATTGTTATCTAACAAAAGGAACGTACGTACATGATCACTAAAATCCTCTCAAATGCTGTACGAGAGCCCAAACAATGGGGTTTTGGTTTACGTGGACCGTATGACAAGAAAATTATACCAGCGGCGGACGCAAGGTTCGGTATTATTTTCGAGTTCGAACGTCGATAGAATTTCTTATATTATAGTCCTCTCCTCAAAGCGGCTTTCCTATACAATTTCCCGAGTAATTCGTCTACCATAAATAATTGATTCGGCGCGGACTGTAAGCATATTGATCCGCTTTCGGACCACCATCATGGAACTCGTGCAATCATACCACGACATGCACAAACAACTGAACAAATTATGTATACAAACCATCCAGTATAGTCGGCTTATTTATGATGTAGGTCTTGTCATTAATAGAGACCGGACATTCACAAAAAAGTACACTAAAATTCAGTCTTTTTGCGGAGTAAGCGGCGCACAAGGAACCAGACAAAACAGTACGCTTACAACGTCACTAGTAGGTCCGCTCTGTTGATGATACGCGTACGGTATTATACTACAACACACCAAGCGATTACTCAACGTCTGAGTCGTTGATTCAAGTCAAGTGTGTAACTGGTCCAGCTAGTGGTTTGGGCTTTTTTACGCTATCGAGAGTATCGAGGCGGTTCATTGGCGTTGCCTGCGAAATTGCTGGGGATTTCGGAATAATATATTAACACATTTATTAATATTTTAAACATTTATTAATATTTAGTATTTCTTCACCTATACTAAATCGTAACTGATTTAAGTATGATTTTGATCTGGCGAGGTCAATAACAGAAGAAACAAAATTTACCAAAATAAATGCAAATAAATAATATTCTCGTATATAAACGTCAAATAATGTTTTACTAGCGTTGTACTTTTCTCACAAAAACATGTTCTGCTAGTAAAATGTTATTCGAAGTTTATAATATAACGGACTAGTCGACCATCCTTAAACCTATGTACCTACATATATCGATGAACATTTTGCACCTCCATTGTACAAGCAAAAATCGTGTGCTTCTAAATCTACATAGGTCTGTAGTTTCTTCACCACTGACAAAGAATTAAAAAATATCTATTTTAATATATCTATCAGCGAAGATACGACACTAATGGTGCATATTAGGTCTGTGCTAATACGGCAGTATAGTATAACAAATACCCCCAGTAAAAATATGTGCGGCGCGCCAATGGTGTCCTAAAATGTGTCCTAAAGTCCGGTCTCTAGTCATTAAACACAGATAGAACATTTTGTTTAATTCCAATAAATATGCATTGACTCAAAGAAATCTGGTGTTTCAATACACACAGAAAAGTGATCTCTCGAACGAAGAGAGAACTACATGGCTGAAGTAGTTGGTAGGTTCGTATATACGCGAGTGATTATTGACTTTAACCAAGAAATTTTATTTCTTGGAATAATTACTAGATTTAAGAAAGTGGTTACTCTGGTGAAGTAAGTAAAGAGTCTTCACTGAAGTGTATATTTTTATTCCCGGTAAATATTTTTAGCTACTTAATGTAAGAATTTTAAAGATTTGGCACAAATACGTTTTCTATTGCTAATTAACAAGATAGGTGTGTTATATTTACTTACTCGTTCTAAACTGTTGCGTGCGTTACATCAAACTATTCCGTGTTGAAACGTTTATTGTACACTATAAATCACAATACACATCCCCAATAAATCACAAGGCACATCCCCTACGGGTACTTCGTTGTTTTCGTACTAGGTTAGGTTCCGTGGCGCCAGCACAACGCGCGGGCGCGCGAGCCTTGACAAAATCACGGTGCGCATATTTATTCCAGAGAAAGGGATTACTTGAAAGAAGTGAGAATCACTTCAGTTAAATAATTGGTGGGTTTTTATTCAGTAAACAATACTTACTTATATTAAATGTCTTATATTTTCTTGGGTCAAGTAACTACGCACTTGGATGGATTTACTATTACTTCGTTGGAGAAATTAACATTTTTGGGACAACAAATTCAATTATTTCTTTCAATACAATATTGGTTCTTATAAAGAAAGAATTTATTTGTTGACAGCATTTATCTGAGAAATTATTTTACTTATATTATTATTGAGTATGTGGCATTTCTTGTATATACCTAACTTTCTACATCCAAGTAAATATGCATTTGAATCTAGTAAATAAATTCAAGAAATTATGTTTACTCGTTCCAAATAATAACTTTTCTGTGTGCAGGTATTTTTCGTTAGATATAACGACTCAAAGTTAGCTAAAAAGAAAAAATAAATCATGTTCCGGTATAATGATATTTGAGGTTAGAAGCTAGGTAAGATACTTCTCTTAAAGTATAGACTGTAATAACAATCATTCTAAGCGTGTTAAATTCCAATACACGCATCGGCGTTTTGGGAATGTGGGAAATTGGGTATATTGGCGCGTTGGGACTGATGATTATTTTATCCGACCGTCCTGGTGTTGTTGTGTGGTTTGAAGTAAGTGAAATTAGTACGGTGAGGAAATATATGTATGCCGTGTCTGACAGAATCGATATCACATTACCGACCAACATACATATATACATACGTGGGAACTTGGAATGATAAATGCGGCCAACGGTTGCCGTAATGGGTTAGAAGGTACATAATCCTTCCAGCTAATGGAAAGAACCACTCTGGCATGCATACTGCGCCATTTGATTGATGTATTGGAGAAAGTGTTTTGTATATTAATGTAATAAATAATAAATGTATGTAACACCTGACCCAAGAAAAAAAATAAAAGAATAAAAAACACCGCACTGTAGCAAATTTACCATCAAAAGGATTCGGGAACCTATACGAGGAAATAAACGGTTAATTTTGTATAATTGCTTGAATTTTTTTTGCGATTTCAATTCAACCGGTCAGATGAAAACAAAGACAACCAATGTCTCAAGTAAAAATCTGTAAGGAAACTTACAGTCAAAATTCCAGTATGAAAACTTTCTCAAATATTTCTGCTTGTGACATTGGTTCTCATTGCTTTCTTTTGCTTTTTAGTTTACTAACACTCATGATGGCGTAAGCCGAATCTTGTTTGTAGCAATTAAATAAACCTGCTAACTTTCAAGGAGCTTTTGATTTCATCTAATAAGCTATTGGTGTCAGAGAAGTCTTCATGATAACTAAGATTACTAATTTCACTCAAATCGTCGCCGAATATTCTATTTGTTTTTCATGTAAGGATTTCAGGTACCACATTTTATCCTTAAAAGTTAGATAAAACTATATGTAATTATAGAAAATACTATTGTTTTCTTTCGTAGCAGGTATTTACACATTTAGCTACTATAAAAAAAAAACAGATTATCATATGTCAAATACATAAAACAAATTTTGCACTGAACGCATAATGTTGTAGAACTACAACAAACAAATTTTGTAACACAACATCTTTATATTACAACTTTACCTACTATCAAATGTCATAAACTATTCTACTAACTTTAAATCAACCCCTACAATTTTATTTCGCGATTATATTTTATAAATAATAACACTTTCGTTTTCAGTTTGTAAGAGAGGTTGCGATGACGCGTCCCGCTAACTTTGACAACTGAAGGCAAACAACCCTAGATATAAAATTATATAGATTGCTCAACAATTTTACAAAAGTATGTTGTAGGAATGCACCAGTACGTGGCAAACATTTCTATAGTTTGTAGAGCTATGATTATAAAAGAAAAATATATATGTAGCAGTTCTGCAACCATATGCATTTAAGGGTTGAAAATATTTTTTTTTGCTATTAGAGAAAAGTACATTTGAAAATCGAATCATTTTGATAAAGCTGGAAAACCAACCAATAAAGTTCCCATAATTCCAGTTTCACTTCTCATCAATTCGGCTTTCGAGCTCGACATTCAACAATCGATCAGGTACACCGAATTACCGACGTTATAGAAAAGGCTCTTGAGGAAAAGAAAATTTGCTCAGCAATATTTTTAGACGTGGCTCAGGCTTTCGATAAGGTGTGGCATGACTGGACTTTGAGAAACTGGAACAGCAGCTTCCTACTGAATATACAGAACTGTTAAAATCATATCTGAAGGACCGTCACTTCAGGGTGAAACAAGATGACGAATACTCCCCGCTACGCAATATCAATGCCGGAGTACCACAAGGAAGTGTATTGGGACCACTTTTGTACCTACTGTACACTTATGATATTCCTGTTCCGGGAGAAAGCACAGTGGCAACATTTGCAGACGACACGGCTATTTTGGTGATTAGTGACAGTGTCGAAGAAGCAACTGATAAATTACAGATAGCTGCAAACAAAATCAACCTTTGGACAAAGAAATGGCGCATCAAACTAAACGAAGGAAAATCCTCGCATGTAAACTACACCAATAAGAGAGTTAACTATATTCCAGTAACCATTAATGGGAACGATATTCCATACGCGGATACAGCGAAATACCTTGGCATGACACTGGATGCCAAGCTTAGATGGAAAGTACATGTCAAGAAAAAGCGGGACGAACTCGACCTAAAATTCCGCAAAATGTATTGGCTAATGGGACGGAGGTCAGCCCTGTCAGTGCAAAATAAGCTCCTACTATACCAGCAAATATTAAAGCCAGTATGGGTGTATGGAATACAGTTATGGGGATGCACTAAGCAGTCCAATATCAACCTCATTCAGAGGTTCCAAAATAAAGTTCTAAGGGCCATTGTTGGTGCACCATGGTACATCAAAAACACCAATCTTCATCGGGACCTTCGCATTGAGATGGTAACTAGCGAAATACCAAAATTTGCTAAGAAGCACGAGGATCGTCTACTCCACCACGACAACATTGAAGCCATCCAGCTGCTAGACAACAGTGCGCTAGTGCGGCGGCTGAAAAGAACTAAACCATTCGAACTAGTGCGGGAGTGACTAAAAGCAGAGCACCCGTAGTGTATTCACAGTGATAGTGTAGGTGAAAACAACCGCCGTCTACTTGAGTGGTAAAAACTGTCAGACTAAAACAACTTGGGCCAATGGGCAAAATTGTAGAAACACTTATTATTTCATCAGTTTAGGTTAAGTGAAAATAACTTGTTAGTCATTGACTAGGTGTTATGCCACAAACACTCTGTGTTTGAACAAAATAAAAATAAAAAAAATTCCAGTTTCACAAAGAAATTTCTATGCGCTACAAATTTTTGCTACTATACCAATAATTCATCAGTAAACTAACAACATTTTTTATGTTAGTTTTTTCAAGTATTGCCATTTTCCTTACCATCTATGGTAAGGAAGAATGAGCAACATAGGGGCTGCTAGAAAAGCGTGTCGCCTTCCGAGGCAACTTAATCTCGGTTCTTTGATCCGCAGGGGTGAAACTGGTTTCATTAGGTGTTTCGTTTCGATTTCCGACCCCTCGGCTTAGGGATGTCACAAACGGAAGTAACGTGTTCGTGTGGGAGTTGCTAAATAACTAAATAACGCAAGAAAGATCTAAGGGAGAAGCAGGGCGAGGCGAGCGAAGGCAAGTTCGTGGCAGAAGGTAGATAGGGAAAGTATATAAAAGTAATTAACCTCATGTTGGCGGCGGCCTGATGAAGGACATAGAGGGCGTCGTCCATGGAGCCCTCGTCGTAGTAGTCCTCGCATGTATCCCACATAGTGACGGTCCAACGTTGCGTTCACTCCTTGCGTTCATTACACTCGAAATTTTGCCTAAATTGCGTTCGGAATTTGCCCTTCAAACTGACCGCAACTCAATCGCCATTTACTTGGAATTTTGACAAATTTGATGTACATTAAACGAACAGCAACACAAATGCCATTGACTACGAATTTTGACAAATACGCTGACAGACGTCCACGGTCACACCCACGATTCGCGCCGCATCGCGACGGCGATTGTTTCTCTCACAGTGTACTACCGCTGCAGCTGTGGAGACGCAATATGGGTCTTGCATGATTTTACCTAACTTAACAAATAAAATCCTTAGGTGGTAAGAAAACCGTGTGTAGAATTTTTCCGCTTAATATTGTTGCACTCAATTGCTATTGAATATTAAAGTTTAAACCGCGCCAAAACGCTCCGTGACGTCATAAGATTGGTGAGATGCTCAGCGAGCCTTGGTCGTAGAGAGCCAAAAAAACAGGACCTACGGGCACGAGAACGGCATCGAGTTGAATGTATAGTATCTGGAGGACGTTGTGTGCGTTGTGTTAACGAATAAGTATAGTTGGGTCAAGGGTTCTTTGCATGTTGTCAAAAGTGACAGTCGTCTGAAAAGACGTACGTCAATCTTTTCAGATGTCGTAGGAAGAGTGAAGGCAAGACAAGCGCATCGGAACTAATTCATGTCACGTGGCCTTCGACCAAGCATGCTACGTCACACCAATCAAAGCGCGTTCTGGTCTGACACATATTGAAAGAGACGAGACCGATTTTAATATTATTAATTGTGTACGAACCGATTTTGTTCTTAAAAAAAAAACGTTTGCGGACGGTTATGGTGTACGTTTTGCACTAATAGAGCGTATTAATTTTTAATTTTGAGACTTAGTGCAAGACTCCTATTGCCAAGCATATGCTTACGTATGATTTATAGGTGTATTTTACAAAATGTATACCGTTTCGTCCTATTTTCAGTAATAATATAACAAGAGAGTGAGAATAAATTGAAAATAATTTGACAGATTGTTTGAAAACTTGTTGCCAAATGGCAACAAGTTTGAACAAAATCTGTCAAATTATTTTCTAATTTATGGAACTCTCGAGTTATATTTGACTAGATTATTTTTTGATTCACAAATTTTTACAATAAAAAAGATCAATAAAACTGTCATAAAATTATTGAAAAATTTAATTTAATTAATTATTACTTACAATATATGAAAATATCGTTGACACATTGTGAATATATTAAAAGGATTCACAATTTAAATTAGTACAATGAAAAACGCAATTATTAAAAATATTTCGAGACTCATTATTTATTGAGGATTTGGAATTGCTTGTTATATTAAGTGTTTCCTCCTGCGTATTTTCTCTAAGATTATTTATTATATTTGAATGATTTTCTTGGTTCAATTGTAAGTATGGTTTAATCGAACTTGCAGAATTATGACCAGTGACCTTGATTAGTTCTTGTTCTCCTACACCAGCTTTTGAAAGGTTACTTACTGCACTTGATCTGGCAGAATGGTTAGTTATTTTTTTAGTAACTGTGTCTAGACCTACTTTTTCTGCGGATTCTTTCATCCATTTAGAAATGGAATTTATTCCCACAGGAACGCTTTTATACCAAAAACCATGAGTTTGCCAAGCCGGATTTGGAGTAAGAAACAATCGTTCGGTTTTAATATTTTCTTCACGTTTACTCATTAGTTTTTCAAAAAGACGAACAGGGCAAATATCTGGGTTATTTATGTTTGGAGTCAACCATTTACTATTAGCGCACCTTTGTGCTCCACCCTGTGCAGTTTTTGTAAAGATGGGATTGTATTCAATGCGGCCAGTATTTAATCTTTTTATGTCGGTTTCATTTTTAAAATAATGAACTAAACATTTCGTAGCTTCTCCTCCCCTCCAAGCTAGTTCATACGATGCAACGTGAAAAAACTTTCTTTGCAATCCACAAGGAGTATCTTCGTCCCAATAGTTAAAAATTTGCAACAATTCTGTATTAGAAAGTGCCACAGAACTTTGTTTGTGCTTTTCAGGATGTTTTTGTAAAATTTTTCTTTTTGCATCTCTTGCATTCCGAGCATTTCTGAATTCTATATCATGGAAAGGATCAAAGGACCTGTTATACTTATTAAAGTAAAGTTCTTGAACTAATTTTGCCGTTTTATTCCACATTATCTTTATTACTGCTTCTTTATAATCATTTCCGTCTTTTCTTTTCATGTTATAAGCCCAGTCTTTTAAAATCAATGCCAGAGTAGCTGTTGTAGTAGATTGATCCAGAATATAATTTCTTTCTTTGGTGAATGTCTTAAATTGTCTCCATATAGACTGATTACTTATTAGAGTATTTTTCGAAGTAGTTTCTAAAATCTTTTTTTGTAATTTTTGCATTAGAAAAGGTACTAAACCGATGACTTTCACCCATTTCGCGTTGACACAATTAAGTAATTATTTTGACAAGTATCTGACAGTTGCTAGGCAAATAAAAGCTACAGTGATTATTCCCGAGAATAATCACAAGAGATTTATTCCCACTATAATAATGACATAATTGGTTGAAACTTACCCTTGTGACAAATAAAGATGCATTTCATTGGTTTTAAGAAACGTCAAAAAATAATCAATAAGAAACTACTATTTCATGAACTTTTGGAGAAAAATCGGAAAAAAATCGATTTTCTTATTGGAACAGTCTGTACATTGTTTCATTTTTGAAATGTACATTTTCTTATATAAAAAAACTACTTTCTCTAGTACCACGTTCCCTACATACTTAAAAACATGTACCTAACCTATGTGCTGGCATAAAATGTCATAAAAAGAAGCTGTGCTCCTATTCAATACAATTTAGGGATGGAACTGCATGAAAGGTTTTCACAGGCGCTGTGAAATGAAAACTAACATTTATACATTTGAAGAGTTGAAGTAAATAACGAACTAAGTGCCCAAAACATTATTCCGAGATATTTAGAAAATAGTGTGCAGCAAGATAAATGTTTTATAGAAAGCCATCCCTAATTTTTTGTGCATATTTAAACAGATTGTACATCATATGTTGGTGTTGTTTTTTGCCGAGGTCTTGTAACGCAAGAACAAATCTGAAACAAATTCAAAAATTCGTAGAAGGTGCTAAGTGCCATAATATTTATTTACACATTTTTTAAGCTAAGTTATATAGATATTTTTTTATATTAGAAAGTAAAACTTAATAAAAATAAGTTGCTTGACCAAGTATACTTTATACAAAGTGTCCGTTGTTGGAAAAAATACATGGGGACCTCGTTTACTGAAAGCCATGCAAAATTTGATAGTTCTGCTCAATTTTATAGTCATTAATTTTCTTTAAGAATGCGTTTATTTGTTATTTTGCAAATGTACTGAAAAACTGTTGTTTTTGTGCAATCTTTCTAATCTAAAGATGTTTACCTAAAGTTTACATTGAAAATGACTTATTTTAGTAACTTCCTTTAGAAAAAGTAGGCACCAGAAATCGAAATCAACTCAACGTTTTCTTTTTATTTTGAATTATTATTTAAGAAAAAAAAACAAGTTTTAATTTTTTTCACAAACCACTCAAGGTATCACACAGTATTGATACTAAAAAGATCGTACATTTTCCTTTTATTAAAAATCAAAATAAAATATAATTCTAAAATACAAATAAATCGCCAGCCGTAAAAATATTTAAAAAAAAATTCAAGGAAAACTTTTTTTGGCTTTAAACAAGCTATCGTTTAAATATATTGTATTATGGAAATTTGGTAACTTTTCCGCTTTTCAAATAGACCATGTATATTTTAAATTTTTTAATTCTAAGATTAATTTTATTCTAAGAATAGTTTATAGGAATCATTTTTTTTATAAAATCCATCATTTTTGAGGTAAAAGTATACAAAATTTCAACCGGTTGGTCTTTTTAACTTGAGACTCCTCAAGATCACGAGAAATATACATGGTACGACAAAAGTGTCTTAAATAGGACGCAAAGGGGGACATGAGATGGAGATATCAGTTTCATTGCAGATTGCGCTGCAATCGGTGAAAATGAGGTTAACTTCTTTTTTTTTAAATGGGAACACCCAACTTTTTTTGTAAAATTATGATTTTACGTTCATTTCAACCGATTGCAGCGCCATCTGCAATGAAACTGATATGGTCATCTCATTTCCGCCTTTGAGTCCTACAAGTATATTCCAGACACTTTTGTCGTACCATGCATATTTCTCGAGATATTTAGGAGCCTCAAGTTAAAAAGACCACCCGGTATATCAAAATTTGTCAAAATTACCGGAACACCTAAATAATTCCCCAACCGTAAATAGTTTGAAAAAGTGATTCAAATAAAAGTTTTTGGGTTTAAACAAGCTCTTGTTTAATATATTACTCATTTTATTATGGAAGTTGGCAAACCCTTTCTTTTTCTAATAGAACATCCTGTATATTTTGTGGTTTTGATTTTGTGATTTAATTTCTTACATCATCTTGGGTCATAATGTTATTTTGTTTATTTTTTTTTGTTTCAGCTTTATATCATTTGTAGGGATATTTATTTATGTATTAGCGAATCGTAGTTTTAGTTTTCTAGGTTAAGTGGAACAGTTGGCACTATAGTGTCAAACTGAACTTCGCCTGTTGCGAAAAGACATCTGATTTCTTTTTCTTATTATGAGCAAACTGTTATAGGGATAATCTCTCTTCTCAATGAAGAAATATTATTATTATTTAATTTTTTTTTAATTCTAAGAGTTTTTTGTAGTAATAATTTTTTTAGGCGGTTCACGACATATTTTTACGTAGCCCGTTATTTACATTAAAGCTAGTGATATCCAGCCCACTTTAGTGTAATAAAACCAATTTTTCAATTTTTGGCAGTTAGTTCATTATTTACTTCAACTCTTCATTTGTTTGCAGTTGATATGGCTGAACATTATGACGTAGTGCTCAATTCCCTAATATTAAATATTAACTCTATACGTTATTGATTTTTAACTCAGCGTTGGAGTGAATAATTTCTCAAATGGTATGATTTTGTCTGTATAGATAAAAATTGAACCCTTGAAAGCAACGGGCGCCATAATGTTCGTCACCATGTCGGTTCGCTTTACAGTTCGGTCGGTAAAGATGTGCGACATCCCAAAACGCGGTGACACGTGGAGATTTTGCTCTGCTGTACCCTCCGAAAAGTTCTTGTCAATAAATAGGTCAACATTAATTCCTTTAACAAACTAATAATCGCTTTAATCAAAGAACCATTTATCGCAACCTTAAAATATCGCATTTTGACTCAACCAACAATTTCGTTAATTTAAAAAATTATAATTTTTTCGCTCAACACTATATCATAATTATTTGAACTAAATAAATCTCGTTCGTTAAAATATACAAATTATAGTAGTATAGTACCTGCTTTAACATTTTATTTTATTAGTTAAATTTTGAACAAATTTTTGAAACTACAGTATCAGTAATCTCCTCTATAGGAATAATAAAGTACATTCGACATTAATCCCATTGAAATGATTCAGCAGTCCGCTAAAAGTACTTTCGTCATGGACACAAAGTTTACCTGTATAACCAAATAAAATTTAATACGATTTTGTTAATAATTCCCGGTAGAGCATCAGGACTGAATAGGTACACAAAGCGAAGTTTAATACCAGTACAAATAAAATATTTCTCATTTCGGTAATGCTGTAAAATCAGAACAAAGGCATCTGAAGCGTATTCACCAAAATTCACTCCCCCCAACCCCTATTGATGGTTCAATAATTAATAATCATAGCATTGACAGGCACAATGGTGGACGCAAATACATTCCTGAAATAGCAATTTTGAAGTCCGCTGTCCGCAGATTATTACTGAAATTATTCCCTTTGAGTACCAACTCAATGGCGGAGTGATTATTGTTTTGCACGCGGATTGAATGGCGGAAAGTTAAATATTACTGACATTTCTATTTAGTCCATGCATTCGGTACATCATTTATGAACAAAGGAAAGCCGAAAAATAATTTACAGGTGCAACTATTATTGTACTATCGTGGCCATATATTATGTCCCCTCTTTTGACGTCGATTCTCTCGCAAACCTAGGGGCGAAAAAATTTTAAAAAATTCTGATGCTGTCCTTGATTAATACTCTACTACTCATAAAAA
Organism: Aphodius sticticus; assembly: GCA_963966075.1. Taxonomy (NCBI): domain Eukaryota; kingdom Metazoa; phylum Arthropoda; class Insecta; order Coleoptera; family Scarabaeidae; genus Aphodius; species Aphodius sticticus. The sequence goes on from OZ014509.1 coordinate 73,321,390, forward strand.
TTAGAAAGCTGTATATGTTGGCGTTTTCCCGATTTTTCCAAATTAAGAAGAATTGGCGCTGTTTTTGGCCCGTAAATTTCATTCGTTTAACTTTAGCAATTCATTACTCCGGAAATAATCCATAGATTTCAACGAATTAAAAAGTAAAATCACCCGCGGAATGTTAGCTTTCAATATGCATTTTTGTAAAATGATTGGGTGAGTGGTTGACCCACAAAAAGCTATACTATGCAATGCCAGCAATTCCGTTATTAGAAGAGCTAGAATAATGAAATATAGACTATAGGCTACCCAATAACTCATAGGTTTAAAGTTTATTACATAATCATTGTTTATCTTGCATTTTCCATACAAAAGATCGTGCTGAAACGCCGCGTGAATTCCGACGCTCTACGGTTTTGGTGTGATGCGGGGAAGGGAGTCGTTAGCGGTACTGTCAACAGTGAGAGAACGGCGGACAGCTGATTACCAATACACAAAAAGAACGATAACTTGTCAACGTAATTTTAACTAACAGAATTAAATTCTTAATTTTTAAATTCAGAATTTTGGCTATAATATGTGACGCCGCTACGAGACAAATGCCCTCTCTGCCATCTCTCGTTTCGATAGTATTGACTCCTGTGTTTGACGTCTCATAACTCTAAAACTACTGATCAGAAAAACTTGAAATAAAGTGTGTCATACTCAATCATTTCTACATATGTTGTATGACTATCAAAATTTTTTGCTTCTCGGTGTAAACATGAGCGCGCGAGAAGTGACAAAATGTACCCGATTTTTGCATTTGCAAATTTGTAAAACTGCCGTCATTCCGATTTTTTTCTCCTAAACCGCTTAGCACAAAAATTTCAATGTTTGTTCAGGTTGCATTCAGAGTCTCTTCTATCGATTGACGTTTTTGTTTTCTTCAGTTTTTATACAATAAGGTTGTAAACAAGATTTTGATGGAAGCGGATAGATCAGTAAGGAATGTTAACAGCACGTCGCAGTTAGCATGCATATAATCCTTATTTACTGCGTCACATGTCGCTTAAATTTAATATCATTCCGACCATTTGTTAATTTTTAACACCGAAATAAACATGAACAATGTTTTGCGCGTGACTCCGCCTGAGTCCGTTTTTGTGTTTATTTATTAGTAATATTTAAATACAGGCAAAAACAATATAACATAAATACAACTCTTGATATAGTACATATTATATTACAAATGCACTGTTCTCGGAGTAACTTTTGAGCCCGTGCGATCTCCCACTACCGGCAGCGTCGCTGTCGATCCCTTCCCCCGCATCACCCCGAAGACCGCCGCATCAATTGCGGCGATCATGAGATGCTTCAACACGATCTTTTGTAGGTAAATGCAAGATAAACAATGATTCTGTAATAAACTGTAAATATATGATTTATTATGTAGCCTATGATCGACACTTCATCATCCTAGCTCTTCTAATAACAATTGTTGGAATTGCATAATATAGCATTTTGTGGGTTAACCACTACTCCGATCATTTTACAAACATGCATATTGAAAGCTACCATTCCGCAGGTGATTTTAGTTTTTAGTTCGTTGAAATCTATGGATTATTTCCGGAGTAATTAATTGCTAAAGTTAAACGAATGAAATTTATGGATCAAAAACAGCGCCAATTCTTCTTAATTTGGAAAAATCGAGCAAACGCCAACATATACAGCTTTCTAATTTTTATGCGTTGTAGTATATTAATCAAGGACAGGACCAGAATTTTTTAAAATTTTTTCGCCCCTAGATTGGCGAGAAAATCGACATCAAAAGAAGGGACATAATATATGGCCACGATAGTACAGTTATGAGACAAAAGAATAGGGTTGCAGGCTATTCCACTTTTTTCTCGTATTTGTTTTATAAAGTAAATGTCGGTATGTCGTTATGTCGGTATGTTTGATCTCAACAGGTACGCCTCCTACGAAAAAAACAAAAATTTTCGCACATCCGCGACCAGTGGTTGGTTTTCCCAGATCTACATATAGTAATAGTTAGGGTAGCAAAGTCTACGCTGATTCGGAATCGGAACTTGAACCCGCATGCACTGTGCTCTATACGGCCGATCATATGGCATTTTTAGCAATTTAGCCCGACGCATGACATCAACTGAGCGATAAGCTTTCACCAGTCTACTATTTATACTCATGATAAGGCCGAACTGCGAGGAGAGTGGTTACAGGACCATCTACAGAGCTGTTCCAAGTACAAGCATTTCTTTGTAATTCGTAGTTATTTTAGGCTAACATTCTTACAACATATTCCTATACAAGTTTTCGTAGTGGGTTCAGGTAAAGTATTATATCAATTCCAAATTTGCAACAAGTTATCTGGTCTAATCAAATTTAAAATAAAATTTGTTCTACTGTACTAGGAACCTTGTGGTTCTCGGATAGCTATTTATTTAATTATTTATTCTTATGATAGATTCCTATTTATACTGTATAGAATACTAGGATGTCTACAGAAAACACCACATTTCCACAAAACCACTCCTGGATTTTGTTCTTCGTAGGAACATCCCCAGAAACTTCTTCCATAACATGTCCCGAAATAAATAAATAAAACAGGCGATTTAGCTGACAAAGGCTACTTCAGTCGATATAAAATGGTATCGCCTTTTTAAAAACATTGCATTTATTATTCACATCAAACAAGAACAGTAAGAACAAGACCCACATGTTATCATATACTAATAACTACAACAATCGACCCATAGTGCGCGACAAAATACATACATAACTGTATTAACAGCCTGTCCAGACCTGTCGGGTACCTACACATGTATATTATGCAAGAATCCAATAAAAAACTCAAATTCGTCACTCACCCGTGGCCCGTGGCGACTCAAAATCACATCAAAATCGTCCTTGGTCTTTTCGTCGACATCACACTCACACTCGCACAAAGAATAAATCCGAAAAATCGCTAACATCGGCGTAAAACAGTGCAGAAATGTTGAGAACGCGCGCGCCATATTCAATGTCAGCTGATACTGCGAGAGCGTCCGTCGGTCAATCGTAAACAACTTTTTTCAAAGCACGCTTGATTTTTCCGAAATGCGTGGGGCTGCAGATGCGTAGAGTATACATGAATTATTCGACTGCTGAGTTGGTTGCCTAACGATGTATACTCTATTGAGAATTATTCTAATGAATAATGATTAATGAATAAATATTAACGGAGATTATCGATGTAAACGAAAGGCTGGGATGGGTTTTATATTTTCTTTAGATTATTGTACGGAATTAAATGTGTTTGTAATTAATGTTCTATATTATGATAATGATATAAGTTTCGCAGTTTAGAGCCCATTTTTTACTGTAGTTCTGCTATACAGGCTGGATAAATTTCAATGTTATACACCCATACAGGGTGTTACAAGCTTTTCTTTTGGTTATATGACGTCATAGATGTTGGGGAATAAAATTAGCATAACATAATCCTTTCTGAAGAATTTAATGATACTAGTTTTGATTTTCGTAATAAACCGGAAGTAGGCGTTACTGGTTTTATTATAAATAACGCTAGAGTCGTGAAATGAGGTCAACATCAGTTTTTTTTTCTAAATAAAGTGGCCTAAATTTCTGTATATTTTTGTATTCTTTAAATTCTTTTTAGAGAAAATTGTATTTGTACGTCGATTGTAGGAAATGTAAGTGAAATATGTATGGCCTTATTTTGTTATAGCGAAAGATGTCATGTGATTTAAAATTATAAAATCTTTCATTCTTAATAGAATTTTGTATTTAAGATATTTGTTTCTCATAAATTGGGTTTTTTAAGGAAAGTTGTGGGGTAGTTTTATGTCTTCCCTTCTTTATATTTTTTTGTAGTGCTGAATTCAAATCAATCTGACGTTTACTAACAAAATTTCGTAATGCAAAATTGAAGAAAATGGTAAAAAACGGTAAACACATTAATTGCTTTCGCTTATAACTCGGAACTTTTCGTAAATAACCTCTGAATTAAAAATGGAAAGTGCTTAAAAATAAATAAAAATACCACACTCATGGGTGCCGTTTGAAAATGTTTCAGGGGGGGGGGGCAATTTTTTTTAGTGTTTAATGGTGACGTAGTATTAAGGACTTATTATTAAGGACCATTAACTGTTTTGAAGCATTTTCGTCTTGCGTTATTTTGTATACACTCTGAAAAATCTCTATCGCTTTAAGGTAGTGAAATGCTTTTGTTCACATTTTTGTGTGTTAATAGCCATCCATGGTCGTGATCCCTGTATGCTCGACAACACTTACTTATTATATATTGATATTCATTGAATTTCATTTTGCCGTCTTTCTATCGTTTATTAATGTGGGATTGATATTTTTAATTAATAATTGTTTGTAAATATATTTTGTTTCTGAATCATTGAACTCTTATTCTAGAATTTAAGATTTTGTATGATTTCCAAGCAATATTGTAGCCTTTTTATTACTTTTTAATACGCTAAGAGAAATTGTTGTTAATTTCCTATAATAATTTCTAGCTCGTGGTCATCGAGCATCTGATACAATATCTTAATAACAAATTGATAAACAATAAAAAAGCAATTATATTATTTTCAAATTTACCCCGTTAACGAGAAATAATGACTAAATGTAGGGAAAAGTGGCATAATTTGAAAATTCTGTGTTAAGGATAATCGACGACGAAATAATATTTTTTTATTTTACTATTATACTTGAAGACTTGTAAGGCGGCAATGTTAGGTCACTACTAACTTGTGAACGAACTCATGTACGGAAATATATTGTGTCAACGCTGTAGAGCAGTGGTTCTTAACCTTTTCAGTACTATTACCCATATGACCTTCTTGAGATTAGGGTTTTACCTTTTCATAAAAAATGCTATGCAGTACGATAATAACGTCTTATATTTTTAACATAATTTCCATAAAGTTTACATAATTAATGTGAAGGTTGGTGTTGCTTTTTCTTAACAAGATTTATAATGTTTACTTGAGATTCTGATATTGCACATCGAAAGTCATGCTTTACACTGAGCCGATTCGTAGATTTTGCTTTTATAGACACTAAAGTTATAAAGCCGCTTTCAAATTTATTCCTAGTACCAAATGGAACAAAAATTCTTAAAGCCCTGTCGGTTAAAATGGAATATTAAGTCCACATCTTTGTCCAAAAGGAACCTGTCATAATCTTCTAATTCCACATTTAATGAGGTGCCTTCGCGTAGTTCCAGAAATTGAACTTAAGACGTCTGTCGAAAATGGTCTTAACACTCTTAACACCCAGGAATAAGCTTGACAATTATTTATGCCCGGGAAATAGCGATTCAATGAATCTATCAAAAAAGATAGTTGCTGAATGTTGGAATTAGTGATGCAGCATTTTTTCTTTGTTGTGAGCACTGATTGTCTCGGACAATTGTGCGAACATTGATATGTCACCAGCTTGCACTTTACATTCCTACAAGTCTAGCTTTCGCAGAAAACTGGCAACTTTATCGTGTGTTATACAAATATTGATCATATGTCCTTGCAGTGAGACATTTAAACTGTTAATTTAACTGACAAAAATCAACCAAATACGCTAGCATATGGATAAATGTTTTGTCTTTTATTTTTGTGTGAAGATTGTTGTCCTTTTCTGTTTTGGGATTTTCAAAAAACAAAGGTTGTTTCTTCACGCAGCTTAAGCTTCTATTCAAAACTTTTTCCTTGACAACAGTTTAAAAATTCTAGAATTTGAACTATTATATGTATAGGGCCTATTACTAGAGCTCGGTTACCCATCCCAGATTGCAATTTTACCCCCAAGTGGGTAAATACCCACAGGTTAAGAACCACTGCTGTAGAGAGTCAGAAAATGGTACCAATATTACAAATAGCATAGAGAATCTATTGTCATGTATCATAGGATGGCCCTTTTAATACCAAATAAGTTTTGTCTAAAATTGTATGTATTTAACGTTTTTGAAACTCCCTTTTCATTAACCGAAGTTTTGTAATTTTAGTACCAATTTTGGCCAATAATGGGTTATCTTTAAATCTTCTTAAATTCTTTGATTTTAAAATAGTTATTCGATACTTCATACAACCTACTTTACTAAAGCAATTTCTAAAGTTGGTACAATATTCCGGCTCTCTGCAGTGCCTAAACGGCGTCTATCTGGACATGAGTTCGTTATCAAAAGTTGGTCTACTATCAAAAGTTGACTATTACACCTTATCTATATATTCTACGCTTATTAGTATAACACCCAGTGTAATTAAGATAAACTGCTCAGCAGTGCCAAAAATTGCGAAGTAATGGAATCTAATAAATACGATAATAAATAAATACGAAATAAATTGTATTATAAAAATTTAATACCTTTAAATGGACCTTTTATAATAGAACAATCATTTAAAAAAATCCAATATTCAAGTCTAATTCCCTATTCGTTCGACATAAAAGCTTTTGAATGCATCAGTCATTTTATGAAGTCCCCCTGCCGGCGTATGCACAAAGCTTAATGCTTTTATAGTGCAACAGGTGACCGCTGAGGGATGAATACCCCCTCTCCCACCCCAATAGGCAATTTCGGTAGCTTTTTGCTACCCGCACGTTTAGCATTATATCGGCCGGTACGGAGCGTGCCGTTTTAGCCGTAGGACGGTCATTTCTTGCTGGCGCAGGGCAGTGAAAACCATCCAGAATATCGTAATGGAAGCACCCCCTTTTTGGTGGGCAATTTCTAAAAGCCACAAGCGACCGATATCAAAGTACAGCAACGAACGTTTGGAGTCATAAAAGGTCAGAGCAGATGATAAACGGCTGCAATAAACGTAATACAGCGGATGGAAGCGAGGACCTACGTCCGGAACACAAAGGGAGGCAAGTAAATCTATTATTAAAGAGGTACCTGTGGGAATATTGTATTTATTTTGATTTCTTTTTATTGATGATGGTGGACAAATGAATTTTTGAAGTGTTAATAGACAATAAATGCGGAGGTTAGTATGACTTCCGGTTTTTCCGGAAATTTACGATCGACTTGTTTTTGTGTTCGGAATGTCATCCTGATTAAAAATAGCACACAAATAATATAGGATGCTATTTATAATTTCACTGTCGTCATTTCCGGAAAAACCGGAAGTCATACTAACTTCAAGAATATCCCAAAAAATTGCATTCTTTTTGTCTATTAGTATTTCTCAAAATTTCAAAAACGTAAAAATATTATTAATTCATTTATTAACAAATGACGAACACTAACTACTTGAGCCGCAAACTTGCCTTTGAACCAATTTTTATTAAATTTCGTTTTGTGCTTCTAATTCTGAATCCGATTAGATTTTAATATTTAAAAATACGAACTCAAAATCCAAAAAGTTAGCAATGTGTCGGGTGGTTACAGACCACGTTTGGACCAATAGATTATGTGAAGAATTAAATCTACATATACATTATTGACACACATATATCTATGTACATGGTGAGCAAAAACAAGACGAAGTTTGACTAAACTTGATAATTGAGTGTTATGCTAAAAGTTGATTTTTTCCCCATAACGTAACTGAAATTCGACTTCTGTTTACATCGCTACAGGATAATATAATAATTAAGAAAATTCTAATAATATCTACTTAGGCTGACTAAAAATGCTTTATATTATCATAATAATACGGTGTACTCATTCTTTAACCACTATTCTTCACAAATTTAGGGGTGTCGGAATTAGGTATATGTAAATATAGGACGTCCGTAAATCAGACATGTGTGTCGGATTTGTGTACATGGTAAGAAGTAATACATATGGCTCTATTGCTGTCTTTACACAAGAAAGTAACATATTTTACATCGTTTGCTATATTACAATTAACTGTGCACATTTTGTCAAAATTCCGAGACAAGTGTCGGAATTACGGTCATCAATAATCCCTAATTCTGTCATAAATACCGACACGCATCATAGGAGATGATGAAATAAGACAGAATGAGGCAACACTAGCAGCAGAGAGTAGCGATTTTGGCATTAATACACCACCTTTGAAGATAACAGTTGAACTGATGCCATCTCCATTAAAAAATCATTATTCTGGCCTGAAACACCCAAATAAAGTAAAAAGAAACTGTTCTTCTGTAACAATATCTCTAATGCTTGGAGAGAATTTGTGTTAATAAAAAAGAAGGAAACAAAAGAAAATCATTCTAGAGAAATAAGAAAGGCAGCGAAAGAGGGACAGAATAAAAAGCTGCGCCAAGAGAAAGAGAACACTAAACGTTCCATATGCAAGAAAGATAAAATACAGATGAGGTAGGGAGGGCAGACTGAAGAAGAGTAAGGACTTATTTTATACTGCGTTTCATTAAAAATGGTACAATATAAATGTTTAACATTTCTTCATAATAAATCTTATTTAACAATATTTAAAATACTTAGTATTTACTTGAATGTTTATATTGGTCGGAATAATGTACAAGTGTCTGATTTAGGATCACTGTCCGAATTAGGTTCATGGGGTATCTACGTTAAGTAATATTAAACCCAGCTACAAAGAAATATCCCCGTAGTAGCAATATGGATCTTGAACTGGCGAATCCCACTCCTAATGTTAGAAACATTCGCAAATAATTCACAAAACCTACAATTTTTATCGTTACATTCACAAATCTCAATTAAAACACTCTACAATGTTTCAAATTCAATTACTCAGCATACCATCACATGATAAACCATTTTTTATTTAAATTTCCAGGCAGGTTAATCTAGTAAAGCTCATATGCTGGGGTTTATAATAATAAACCGCGTAGTACATTAATTAAGATGACTCTGCCGTCGGGGGGGTGAAAGGGTTGACCCGCAAGGTCCTTTCACAGCGCCCAGAATTCGCATAAGTTTTATTACACGCCCTATGACTTCGAAACTTTCGAGTTTGGCCCGAAATGAATGGGAGGGACATCCATTTCATCTGAAGGTCCCACTCGCTAACTAGTCGGAGGTCTGTTCGGGCACACATCCAAACTTCGTATAACATCTCAACTCGAGGAAACGAGTGAGGTCGCCCTGCCCTCTCCTGATTTGTAAATGCAATTTTGATGGTGTTGATCGGTTTTAGTGGGCAAAACTTTCCGCTCGATTTGTATGAAAGTTCAACCCCCATCGAACTTTGGCAATTCCGAGTGAAGTGAACTAACGATTCCTGCTAGCAGTGGTCCGGGTTCAGGTGGACAAGTTCGGGTCACCTATGGGGATGCCCTTTTCGATATAATAACAGCGAGGGATCCATTATTTAAAAAAATGATACTAAATAATTAATTGATGGCTTTTTTTAACTTCATTTCCATATTTGCGTAATCCTGGGTAACTGACGCGACATTCGTACGCGATTAACAAAGCTTAAAATAGGAAAGAAACGGAAAAGTCGTATGCATATTTTAATTAGTGCAAATTACTAGTAGAGTGCTAAATTAAACAAAAAATGTTGGAAGGATGAATAGTTAAGTGCAAATATACAAGCAAAAACAAAAGTGTTCGGACGCGACAAAAAATGGAAGTCTTTTTTTAACGCGAGTAGAAATATTCCAAATTCAGCGATGTTTGGAGAAAAAATCTTTTTGTTTTATGTGCAAATGAAGACCAAAGAATGTCTTGTTGGTAGACTTATGAAATGTGGGAAATATCTTTCAGCTTTTTTTATGATGTATAGTACGAGTTCGGACGCGACATTACGGACGCGACAGTTTTTCCCAAAGCATAAAATACAATAATGTTCATTTCAACACTAACTTTATTTCAGAAAGTTAACACAAAATTAATTCAGTTATAATAATATAGTAAAATTGGATTACTACACGTTACTATACCGAGTACCGACCGATCGAGCTACTACGAAATCAATCACAACGTAAAGGTGCGTTCTGATTGGTGGTAATGGTAGGTAATGGCAGTGGTAGCAGACGAAATTATAGTATTTCTCACCAGCATGATAGTGACACATATTAGTTTGCATGTACATACATTTGAGTCACTAACACTTCCTATCAGAAATACTATAATGGCATCTACTACCACTGCCATTACCACTAATCCGAACACACCTTAAGCATACGTGATTTGAAATCGGACCTGTTTCAAGGTACAACCGTTCCAACGTACAGCTTGAAACAGGTCCGATTTCAAATCAGTAACTTTATAAGCAAACTTTCAGTAATTTTACTATGGTATTTACTGAAAATGTTATGGTTCGCATTTTTCAAAAATATCTCAACAAGCATCCTGTTTGCTGTAGCACTATGTATTACCATTTACAGTAGAGCGCTGATAATCCGAACTAATTGGGACCGAAGGCGGTTCAGATTATCAAATTGTTCGGATTTTCGAAAATAACCTAGAAAATGACAGTTAGGCTTAAGAAATGTCTAAAAATGCCTAAAAACATGCACTTTAGTCGATCAAATATACATCTATTATACAAACTAATACATAATTATGTATTTAAACTCTTTTAAAACGCGATACTGTATTTTAAAGCTAAAATATTATACTTTCAGATGCAATTTAATTTTTTTAAATATCTTCATTAATTCAAAAGTTATGATTTTCCAACGAAATACGTCAAAAGGCCGCCTCATAGTGTTACGGTTACGGACGCGACAAATTGCAAACAAAAATAAAATTTTAATTTCGATTTGTCGTGAGTAATTTTTTTTGCTTTCTGAAACAAACGAATAAGCTTACTTTGTAACTGCATGCTGTTTGAATTTCAAATGTTTATCGACTAATGACAACAATTAATATGGTTTTTGATAACGGACGCGACATTAAGATATAGGTAGGTAAGATCAAATTTAAAAATAATCCGTTATTCGAACTCGCTTCGCTCTTTTTACAGTATGAGGAAAAAATGTTGTTGTTAGTAGAGAAAGTCGAAATGACAACAACAATATGATATTACTTTTAACAAGCTAAATACACAAAGATAAAAAAGTTAATATTATTAGACAAAAGGTTCAACAAAAAAATATAAAAATTACAGGCGTATAATTTATCACAAAATTAGTGAAAGTTGAAACTGCTTTTATATTTACAATATATACAGATTTAAGCTTAATTATTAAGTAATAAAAAACAATTTGGACCACTCTGAATTTTTTGCTTGCCAGCATAGAAAGAAGGTAAGAAGGAATGATGGAAAGAAGGAAAGAAGGAAAGAAGGAAAGAAGGACAGAAGGAAAGAAGGAAAGAAGGAAAGAAGGAAAGAAGGAAAGAAGGAAAGAAGGAAAGAAGGAAAGAAGGAAAGAAGGAAAGAAGGAAAGAAGGAAAGAAGGAAAGAAGGAAAGAAGGAAAGAAGGAAAGAAGGAAAGAAGGAAAGAAGGAAAGAAGGAAAGAAGGAAAGAAGGAAAGAAGGAAAGAAGGAAAGAAGGAAAGAAGGAAAGAAGGAAAGAAGGAAAGAAGGAAAGAAGGAAAGAAGGAAAGAAGGAAAGAAGGAAAGAAGGAAAGAAGGAAAGAAGGAAAGAAGGAAAGAAGGAAAGAAGGAAAGAAGGAAAGAAGGAAAGAAGGAAAGAAGGAAAGAAGGAAAGAAGGAAAGAAGGAAAGAAGGAAAGAAGGAAAGAAGGAAAGAAGGAAAGAAGGAAAGAAGGAAAGAAGGAAAGAAGGAAAGAAGGAAAGAAGGAAAGAAGGAAAGAAGGAAAGAAGGAAAGAAGGAAAGAAGGAAAGAAGGAAAGAAGGAAAGAAGGAAAGAAGGAAAGAAGAAAAGAAGGAAAGAAATAAAGAAGGAAAGAAGGAAAGGAGGAAAGAAGGAAATACATAAAGAACGAAACACATAAAGAAGGAAATACATAAAGAACGAAACACATAAAGAAGGAAAGAAGGAACGAAGGAACTTCGTTTTAGTGGGCAAAACTTTCTGGTTGATTTGCATGAAAGTTCAACCCCCATCGATGTGACGACGAAACTTTGGCAATTCCTAGTGAAGTGAACTAACGATTCCTGCTAGCAGTGGTCCGGGTTCAGGTGGCCAAGTTCGGGTCTCCTATGGGGATGCCCTTTTCGATATAATAACAGCGAGGCATCCATTATTCAGGTATTTAATTTCCGGGGGGGCTACAGGGTACAAGATAGTTAGGTCGGTGTTGTGCGTGTACTTAACTGTGTTTGCATGCTGCCCCATCTGGAATGTTGTTTGTACAACACGGGGTGATTTGCAAGGGGTGCTTAATGGGCGTTTTAAAAGCCATTTTCCACCCATTAGCTCGGACGCCGGACACCCCTAATGTTTGCTTATAATTGAATGCAACGTTTGGTCATCGACTAAACTGTTTAAATATACTAAATAATGAATTTGTTGCTTTTTGAACTTCATTTCCATATTTGCTTCCTATACTGTTATTTATAGCTAGCATCGGATATTTTTCAGAAAAGGTTTTTTGCCGATCATCTGTGGTCAAAGCATACATGACTATTGCCAATTAGTCTAAAGTAACATATGTGTGAAAGCATAATTATTAAGCATAACATAATTATTAGTTCCTCCTACAAATTTTATTCAGTCTGACTGCATGAAGTGTTGAAATTATACGCAGAGAACGACGGTGACGAAACTAATGAAAGAAGGCAAGAAGAAAAGAGGGAAAGAAGGAAAGAAAGAAAGAAGGAAATAAGGAAAGAAGGAAAGACGGAAAGAAGGAAAGAAGGAAAGAAGGAAAGAAGGAAAGAAGGAAAGAAGGAAAGAAGGAAAGAAGGAAAGAAGGAAAGAAGGAAAGAAGGAAAGAAGGAAAGAAGGAAAGAAGGAAAGAAGGAAAGAAGGAAAGTAGGAAAGAAGGAAAGAAGGAAAGAAGGAAAGAAGGAAAGAAGGAAAGAAGGAAAGAAGGAAAGAAGGAAAGAAAGAAAGAAAGAAAGAAGGAAATAAGGAAATAAGGATAAAAGGAAAGAAGGAAAGAAGGAAAGAAGGAAAGAAGGAAAGAAGGAAAGAAGAAAATCTGTTACTGTATTTTAAAATTATACACAGATAACGACGGTGACGAAACGGGACGGTAGTGAGGCACGCTTCGGGGTCACATTGTCGATAAAAAGGAATGACAAACAAGACTAACAACCACACGATGTCCGCCGAGGAAACAAGCAGATGCTCCGTTTGATTGGTTCACGTGTCCGGTATATTAGTGCCACGCAACATTGCCACCAATCAATACTTATAGTCGAGTTTTTCCCCATCGCTCGTGGCCCGTGTGCTCATGCACCTACGTACATCTATATGTTACTGCCGTGGACGTCATATTATCAATCGATAACTTTCCTAATGGACAAAGAACATCACGTTAATCGTCCATCGGATAATATCGATTTTATATATTTCTATAACCTTCATCAACAGACAAAAGGAGATGAAAAAAAAACAGTTGGCAGTTGCAACCCCCATATTTCTGCATTACAAGCCACCACTGATACAGCGATAACAATTTAATTAGTGCCTCATAATCGCATGTATAAATTATTTACTAATCTACTGTTTATAGTGCATTAAACGAAATTAATCGTATTAAAGTTGATATCCACTGTCATATTTTCCCTCGATTATCGTGACTGGCATATTAAATTATCATGAAATAACAGGCAAACTATGGCGAGCCGGGTCGCATAATAAATGTGATTACCGTAATCGATTTGGAACTGAATTTGACGAAAAAACGCGAGCCGGCTGAACTGTCGCGTGTCTTCAATCTGATAAAGTGTTTCGCGTCCACTTAATTTTTATATTTGACTTTGTAAAAAGCTCACATTACCCCAGTTTGTTATTACGAAAATTATCACGATTATTTTATTAAATTAGTTCTACTCTCAAGCAAATTCTTTCCCATTTAAATTTCGTATAATTGTTGCTTCCATGTAGTTAATTAAAAATCTCAAAGCTTCATGGTAATATGCAATCCATTACATGTTTAAACTGAAATTCTAGTTCAGCTAAATGTGCTAAGAAGAAGAATCGGTGTTGAAGTTTTTCACTACTTTTGACGAGATTTTTTATCTTTTCTTTAAAAAGTTAGATGTTCCACTTGTTTTGGTATTCATGTGAAAAATTAGTAATTATTTGTTACTTCATGTTTTCTACGGGAGTTGCTTGCCTGTAAAAAGGAATCTAATTAGACAAGCTGTAATTTTGTGACTATACCTTCAATATATACAACCTGCTTTCCATCTTTTCGTCTTTCCTTCTTTGCTTCTTTCCCTTTTTTCTTCTTTATTAGTATTACTATTTTATTATAGTGAGGAAGTCCATGTGATAATTATATGGTCTGATTAATTGCCCTTCTTACATTTTTCCTCCTTTCCTTCTGTCCTTGTTTCTTTCTTTCCTCATTTCCCCCTTTCCTGCTTTCCTTCTTTCCTTTTTTCCTTCGTTCCTTCTTTCCTTCTTTCATTCTTTCGTTTTCGTTCTTTCCTTCTTTCATTCTTTCCTTCTTTCCATCTTTCCTTCTTTCCTTCTTTCCTTCTTTCCTTCTTTCCTTCTTTCCTTCTTTCCTTCTTTCCTTCTTTCCTTCTTTCCTTCTTTCCTTCTTTCCTTCTTTCCTCATTTCCCCCTTTCCTGCTTTCCTCATTTCCCCCTTTCCTTCTTCCCTTCTTTCCTCATGTCCCCCTTTCCCGCTTTCCTTCTTTCCTTCTTTCCTGCTTTCCTTCTTTCCTTCTTTCCTTCTTTCCTTCTTTCCTTCTTTCCTTCTTTCCTTCTTACCTTCTTTCCTCATTTCCCCCTTTCCTTCTTCCCTTCTTTCCTCATGTCCCCCTTTCCTGCTTTCCTTCTTTCTTTCTTTCCTTCTTGCCTTCTACCCTTCTTTCCCTCTTTCTTTGTTTCTTTTTTTACATAATGCCAACCAACTACAATGCCTTGAATTCCATTAAAAATAATCAGGTTTATACTGTAAATAGAGTTTCTTCTTTTAGTATTTTAGTTCTAATTACACAACATGGTGCCAGCGCAGGGGTAGTTTTGCCTCTTTTGAGGTTAGTGTGGAAGGCAACACGAATATTATGTTTTGCTAAGGCATTTTTCATTGGTCTCTCATATGATTGGTGGTAAGTCAGTGTCACGAATCTATTTTTAACTTTATTGTAGGTACCTATACTTACCTTAAAGTAGTTTTTATTGCATGAAAAGTAGTGTATGAAAGACTAGTAAAGGGATAAGCTATCGATTGGTATCAGTTTCATCGACTGCATTTGAATTTCCAAATCAAAATCTAGAATGAGTGGACTAAAAATAGTTCTTTATGGATCTATCAAGTTATAAATTTAAAATATAATTACAGAAATATTCATTGTACCATAGAACTACCTCCAACGCGAATCTCTACAACTTCAAGCTAAAACAATCCTAAAACAATTAACAAAATCTAAAATTAATTGAAATTCCTCCTCAACTGTCAGAGCGAATCTGCTCTAATATGGAGGATGTACAGTTTATTCTGAATTGTTTCGAAAGTGACGCGCCCTTAGCAACACCCGCTACCTGTGGCAATACGGAATTAATAATCCAGTGGTGCGGTGAGAATAAAAATTGGTTGACGGCTGTCATACTGTCAAACGGGAGCCCTCGGTCTGGATGGCGGTGCCGAGTCTCGTTTAATAATTCGCAGATATCAAGCGGTCGGCATGGCAACGCGTTAACCACTACCGCGGTTGTCAGTGGTTGCTGTTCATTTTGAATATTGCACGACACTGAACTGGCGCACAACAGGCAATGGGAGGACAAGTGACTGCCTCGCCGACAGATTGTAGGTGGCAGGACGGGAAATTATGCCTGTCCGTCACATCTGAAAAATATAGAATTTTCGTCAAGGCGATTTTTCCGGACAATATTCAGTTCGTAAGATAGAACATAACACATGCCTTTTTACTATGCCTTTTCAATACTTCTAACAGTTGGAATGAAGTAAGATATTAAGAGGGGGGTCCAACAGCTGATCGAGAGAGGCTTGGCTGTTTTTGATAAGTTTAGAAAAATCAGTCGAGAATTGGTCTTTGCGTGGGGATGTCGACGTTTTCGCTAAAGTTACTTTGGAACGCTTACCAACATAACATGGTAACTCTAAAAATTACTGTGATAAATTGTTGACAATTTGAGATATTTATCATATATTTATATGATAAATAACTTCAACATTTGTCTACGGTTTATAAAGTGATATCTGAGGCGTTTATTTGCAAAAGTCTCTAGCCGCCAAAATTCCAAAAATTCGTTCCTTTTCCAAAGTTACATAATTTTTTAACGATGAATCGATTGCTTTTGTCAGAATTTGTAGATACAACCTATTTATTACCTAAAGTTTGATGCTAAAGTGTAGGTTATTTGCAAAACTCTCTGTTTGCTTTGAACGTTCATCTGCAAAACTGGCTGTCTATAGCTCAACCAATAGCTTGGTGCTCTAGTATTCACAAAGCAAACAGGTGCTTTTTTTTGTTTCACACAGGAAAATAAATTCGTTTCAGTCTAAACATCAATGTTCTAGTGCGTTGTGATTTTTAACGGCAAATTTTGTTGTTGCGATTTGTTAGCATGGATGAGATAAATACTCAATGTTAAATTTTACCCTGTCCGAAAGGAAAAGGACGCAAGAAAGAGCGACAACCAGAAAACTACTCTAGGAATGTTAGTAATTCCTACTTCCGTCACAAGAATTAACTTCTTCGCCGACGGCTGCGGTGGTCAAAATAAAAACACTGCAATGATGACAATGTTAGCGTACTGGCTTCTTAATGAATCACCACCAAACTTTGAAAAAATTGAGATCACATTTCCAATCGTAGGGCATTCCTTTATCCCTCCTGATCGAGTTTTTGGGTTATAGAGAGAAATTAAAAAAAAAACTCCTGTTATTGTACAATCCAACCATTATGATGACATAATAAGTACACGCCACAGTCAGAAGAATTGGCATTGGCTGGAAGGTAGATGACTGGAAGAATGAAGCAAGGAAAAATGTAAAGCTTCCTGGAGCCTGGCATTTCAAATTTAGCCAGGCAAAACGTTTCATTTTTTACAAATAAGAGGATACTGTTTTAATACAGGGCGAGATTAATTACGCCAGTAACGTTGGAACAGCTAAAGGAATTTGTAAAAAAAAATGTTCAATTTCATCCATTCAACCATGTGAGATACTACTAGGCAAAGAGCTTAAAGGCGACAAAAAATCCATTATTGTTTTGCTGGTTAATCATTATGGTGGCAATTGGCGACAATTACCAGAACTCGCCTTCTACAAAAACATACTGCATGAAGAGGATAAAGACTTGCGTTAAAACGAAAATGACATTTAATCCTTTCATTGCTTTTTCAAAGTTTCGTTGGCATATAAATAAGGTTTTTTAAGTTGTTTTTAGGTTTTTTTTCATTTGAAAATCTTTTTTTGAATACTAATTACAGATTACTTACTGTATAATGATCTTTCAATAAAAATTCAACAACTTTCTTTAATGATTTATTTTTATTATTTGCAAAACTCTCTCTTTGCACCAAAATCTTATTTTGTTCTCAAAATCTGTGATACTTTCAGGTTTAGAATCATTCAATTTACTATAAGTGCCTGGTAAACTACAGCAACCAAAATAAAATAATACGTAAAAATAATTTTCATGTTCGCTAAATTGTTTTATGTTGCTCCTGACAAGTAAACCAAGTAGCAAAGAGGAAGTTTTGCAAATAACGGCCTCATCTGCAAAAACACACGTACTATGAATACACGCACACGTACTATGAATATGTGGAATATTTGAAAGTGTATTGAGATTATGTGCCCATGTACATTTATACCTCCTAAGAAACAAACCCCGTTCCAATAACTTTGGGCACAGATTACTTACTCTTGGTACGATAAATTATGCACTCATTTCTCAGCCGATAATACACATGCCTAGCTACAGAAAACCACAAATATACATATCGACCCATGCAACGAAGACTATCGTAACTAACTAACAAACTAAATGTAGTTACTGTAGTCTTTGTTGCATGGGTCGATATTACATACGTATGTACATCAACAGCACAGGGATCTGACGACATAAGAAAAACAAAACACAATAAATTATTCTTTATTTACCAATTTGTCATTCATATATTATTTATAAAAGACAATTAGACAACATAAGCTTTATAATATGATATAGCTTTATTAATATGATATTATAATATCAAAATCACAAAAATGTTGATCCTTGCTATCATCAGTCTATACGCATGTGGGTCGTAATGCTTGTTCGGTTCTTCGGGGCTAATTCCAATACTATCTGCGGTTTGTTGTCTTAAACGTAATTCTCCATACACTTTGCACTTGAGAAGAAAAACATCTGGAGTCAGTGGTTGACAAGTCGACCACTATACATGTCCCATTATACATTTCTCATATTAGTATATTATTATACAAGTTTTATAAGACGTCAAATTGGCGCACGAGGTGTTTTGGGCACGACGAGCGTAGCGAGGAGTGCCCAAATGGAACGAGTGCGCCAATACGTCTTATAAAACGAGTGTAATATACTATTTTTTCTACTTTGCGTCATTAATTTTATATAAATTTAGAAATTGTGGTTACTATATTGCGCTAAATTAGAATCTAGGGTATTTCGCGGGTACCACGTGGCAGCACTGTAGTAACTGTCAACTTCGTTAAGGATGAGATCTACGAGATAAAATCTTGACAAAATCTAATTGTGAATAAAATTACTCTACTTTAGCCTACAAGTTTGAATAAATATTCAGCGAGGTCTCAACGATGATCATAATGGAGCTTGGGGCAACACTTTTAACCCTACTGTGATAAATATATGAAACTTAACCTAAAAAGTCAACAACTTTAATAGTGGTTTCATATGTATAATAATCAGAATCTTATTGTTTGGAAGTGTTAGAAGTGTTTGGCGGTGACTGATTAGTTACTTCGAAGAACAAGAACTTACTAAAGAATTGTTATAACGCTTAACGTTTAATAGCGGTGTCAACCTAATTCCGCTAGGTAGCCGTTGAGGCTTATACATTTCCACGCACTTATAATTGAAACCAAATTCTAATTTCGGTGAAGTAGTTTATTAGAATAAATTATGCTAAGTTTTAACACCTAACGTTTAATAGCGGTGTCTACCTAATTCCGCTACGTAGCCGTTGCGGCTTATATATTTACAAGCACTTATAATTGAAACCCAATTTTAATTTCGGCAAAGTAGTTTATTAGAATAAATTATACTTAGTAAAATTACATGTGATGGAGGTAATACAAATATGTTGCACACAACCAGAACTAAGACGAAGTCGAAAGCGACGGACAAAAATGAATACGAATTGAGCCGAACAGAATTCGGTCCAAAATGTTACCGAAAACTTATACGTTACATAAACTAAGAAATCCTCTACACTTTAAATGTACTATAGCTTCATACGTGTATTCTGACAAACCATTGATTGCGCATATACAATCAAGCAGTAATTAAAATCATTCATATCTGCGATGTAGGTTTGATCTTCGCATAATACCTTATTAAAGTAAATCTGGTCCTTGAATTATATCTGAAAAAGGGATTTGATGTTTAGTTGAAAAGAATGATAACGATCACTTACCAGAGTCGTAAAACATCACCGAAAACGTTATGCTGGCGTATTTTGATGAACACAGCAAAACTAAGAAAGCCACAAACTTTGGCCATACTATAGCAGCCTACACGCATGTTTAAATATGTATAGAATATTGATATTTCGCAGTTTATGCGATTGCAAGCGATTAAAAAGGGGCAGTGTGTGGTTATGTATTGTACGTTTGACATTTGGCATTTGATATCATTGTGTACCAATCCTGGCAATCTTAGACAAAAATGTTACTGTTTTGGGTGTTACAATGTGTTAATTGTAACACCGAAAACAGTGTTACAATGTGTGCATTGTGAATGCAAAGTAGAAAAAATAATATTATAGACGTCTTCCAGTAATATTACCAAAAAAATTGATAAAAAATCGGTAATCTTCAGCTTACCTCGGTAATTTTATTGTCAGTTCATGGAAATTATGAAAATTAGTGATCACATCTCTTGTCTTGAAATCCTCTTCGATCAACAAAATAGTACGTCAGGATTTTGATTCTCCGTAATGTAATTTGAATCCAATTACAAAACCCGTAATGAGCTTCTGCATCATACCATACTTGAAGCTTGAATTCGCTGGTAGTAGAATGGATAAAACAGCACTGTTTATATGTATTTTGCTAGCTAACCTAATAATTGACATGATGTTTTTAATAAAATAATAAATAGTATACTTCTTTAGGCACAAACCTGATTGATGTCTGGTACAATAGTAGAATTTTTATATAATCTCCTAATTTCGATTGGAATACTGCTTTGTGCGGTGTTTTCTTTATTTTCAGATTATATCTGATTTGTAGGTTAGAGCTCTCGAAATCTGTTCAGCAAATATAAATCTGAATTTTAGCGAGTTACAGACTTTTTTTGTGGTATATGGTAGATAGAGATAGACCCATTACTATCTTCGTCTAATGACGACTAGTTCTCAAGAACATCGTAGATGGACACACTGTTCAGACTCGAACATGGATGGAAAAATTGGGAAAATACGATACCGATTCTTCAAAGGTGTGGCTTTATTTCTTTTCATTTATTGGATTTTTTTCAAATTGTACATTGACATAAAGTGGAACTATTGCGGCAAATCGCAAAAATACATAATTGAAATGTTATTCCTGAAATCAGGATATTGCCCGTCCTCCAATTATACGTCTATCTTTGAGCAGCAATAGTTTAAAATTGGGCATGGGTATAATAAATATGGAGATTTGGCGCACTAGAATAGTTAATTCAGATTGTTGTAATCTTATAAGATGCTATCATTATTTAATAATTAACCCACTGGAGCATTGAACAGTTTGAATAATTGGACCAATAGGGGACCACCAGAACTGGCCAGAACAGACCTGAAGTTAGGCTGAACCAGCCTCTTAAGAGTTAAGAAAAAAGAAGCATGGAGCAATCCCACTTCTGACGTTTCAAACCCGTCTTTTCGTTTCCGGATGCATTTTAGTGTGATCTGGCAACAGGTTTGGTTGTAGACGGCTGACGATCGATGCGCCCGGAATTCTTTCACGCTTCACCGCAGGAAGACGATCGACTTTTTAAAGCAATTAACTCGCTCTCGAGCTGAATTCACTTGCTGGTCGGCCAAAACGCCGGCAAAGTGAATAAAGGTTGGTAGTTGGACGAGGAGGCACTCCGCCGTGGCGGAAAGAAGGGAAAAAAGGAGACGGGGAAGCGCGCAAACGGCAAAACAAGAAAACGGGAAATGAGCATCGCCGAACTCAAACATTATTAAGGGAGCTAATTCGATTGGCACACAAGACGAGACCGAAACCGCAAACAACAATATTTAAGGGCCTTAATAGAATGGCACAAGTCTCGACGATTCTCCTTCTGGAATCAACAGTTTGCTAATTGTTTGATTTAGCAATAACGAGCTGTTTAATTAAGTTATTAAGAAGACATCTTTATTTTGTTGACATTATTAATTTTTGAAGTTAGATGTGATTTAGCAACGTTTTTCCACTTTTCGTCCTTTCCTTATTTCCTTCTTTCCCTCTTTCCTTCTTTCCTTCTTTTCTTCTTTCCTTTTTTCCTTCTTTCCTCTTTCATTCTTTCCTTCTTGCCTTCTTGCCTTATTTCCTTCTTTCCGTCTTTCCTTCTTTCCTTCTTTCCTTCTATTCTTCTTTCCTTGTTTCCTTCTTTTCTTCATTCCTCCTTTCCTTTTTCCGTCTTTCCTTGTTTGGTTCTTTCTTTTTTTCCTGCTTTCTTCAATCTTCAATTCTTCAAAAACTTTCTTTCAATCATTTTCTTTCAATTATATAGTCTGATTAATTGTACTTATTTCATTTCTTCCTCCTTTCCTCCTTCCCTTCTTTCCTTCTTCCCTTTTTTCCTTCTTGCGTTCTTTCCTCTTTTCCTTCTTTCCCTATTTCTTTCTTAATTACCATTCTTCATTATAGTAAACATTTTCTTTATCTTGATTTACTAATTGAGTATAATTAGGAAGTCTATGTGATAATAGAACTATGTCTTCGCTTCCTTCTTTCGTTTTCTCCCTATTTCGCTCTTTCCTTCTGTTAGACACAAATAGGACAGGCCTATTATTGATACGCACTGTATGCATGTCTGTAATGACTCATGTTGTCCGAGGTACCGCTCACACTCAGTCGGGCAGCAGTGGTTAATCATCAGCCTTGCTAAACGCAGTTGTGTTATGTGGTTATTGCTTAATAGTTATAAGTTATAGTTAACACGTATAACTAATTGTGTAAATCTAACATCAGAACTGGAATTCGCCCAATTTGCGATTTTTTTTCTTGATTTACGAATTTCAAAGCCGTTTCAAGAACAAAGAAAACCGGACCGTATGCGTCATACTTTGTACATTCGAACATTTACTCTGCGAGCTTGGAGAACACGCAGATTCTTGATTCTGCATAACTATGTGCCGTTCGGGCTGGAGATCCTGAAAAATTGCCAAAATTTGTGCCAAGTTGATCCATAACAATGGGCGGACTAAATTTCGGAGATGACTGTCCTTTTGGGAAGGATTTATGTAAAAATATTTTAAATATTTTGTATCTATCTTTTTGTTGTCTATCTATAGATTTTTTAATAAAATTAAAAAATGATTTAATGAAAAAGGTAGATAAAAAATAAATCAAATAAATAATTTGAGCACAACTCGGTAACTAGTAGAGATAGAGACCTTTTCTATGTAAATTCGTGATCAGCCCACTCATTGTAGTAAGATAGCGAAGGGTTCATATCGATCCGGGGCCTAGATTTCTAATTAGGCGTGCCACTTCAAATATAAAGTTAAAAAGTTCGATCTTTATCATAATTTTGACCAATTGGCAAAAACAAAACTACCTCCAACCCAATTGAGATTTTGGACCATGGTACAGTTTTTAACGCTGATTACGCTGGAGTGATTGATAATTTTCTATGTGGAACGGTACGGAAGTTATGGCTACTCAAAATATCAAAAACTGCAAATTTGACGTTACACTATGTTTGGAATTGTCAAGGCGAACTGTGTTCCACCTAGTAATCCGATTTTGACGATTCAAACGTCATTGGATAGGAAATTGGCCGAGGAAAACATTTCTGAAGACTGCGTTGCTCTAAGTTGGGCGGTTCGCGAGAAAAACGCGAAAAGCCGCGGAAATCCTAAATTTACATTTTCTGTGCGAACCGTACACTTTACGGGAAAACCGATGCAGGGCCCTGTTAATTTGTGTCGCTTCTTTATATAAATATATCATTTCAGTCAAATCGATGAATTCATAATTTTGATTTAAATTAAAATTATTTATATAATAAAATGGAAATTATTTATAATAAGATGCAAAGAAGAATGGAGAACCCTTACATACACGAAGTTTTAATATATATGTAGGTATATTTACTATCAACGCAATAATTTTAGTAACAGATATACTTTTTGTAATTTTTCTGATAAGCAAAATAAAAAAAAAAAGCATCCAGTCGAGTTTTTAAACTTTGTTGAATATATTAAATACATCAGATTATTTAGGAGAACCCGGACAACGTTCATTCCTTCAATATCACAAACACAAAAAAATAAACGAACGTACCTACGCCGTGGGTCACCCGGTAAAACGACTTCAATATTGTCTTCAGAATATTATTTTATTGCTTGATAATTTATTGTAATTGTAAGGCTAATAATGCCTATAAGAACCATAATTGTTGTGAATAAATTCACAAAATATTAAGAAAAGTTTCTTTTCATGTTTTTACATTTTTGCAATCAGGCATTTGGGCAAATAATAGATCATCATTGGTCCTTAAAGTACGTACAAACATAAATAATGCAGTAATCAAAGTATGAACGTATACGTACTTTTTGTGTACTCTGTATGTCGAGGTCTGTTCGAACTGATGCTATAATAAGCAATCCGGATTATGTGGGGGTGGTAGGAGAATAGGAAGAGTCGTTGCCTAGCAACGGATCCGTTTTCTGCCCAAACGGTCTGTGTGCGGTCGGCCCATGCAAAGTAAAGGCATCTGTGCTCTGAAGCACCTGCGGTCTCCTTATACATGGGTATAGGGCGTCCAGCAACTGTGTGACTCTCGCCGATCTGGCAGCCGTTAGATTCGATTTGTTTCCATTGATTTTACATCCTGGCACGACACATTTATAGTATTCGGTCTGCTTGGCACAGCCGTCCGCTCTATGTGCCATCTGAACTTAAATCGGATGTTAGCATTTGTCTACTGTGGACCTATACGAGCCCCTTTAAGAGATATCGTTGAAATGTAAACGGTCAAATTCAATTTGTTATGGATTCTATACACATACAATTAATCGGACCATATAATTAACATCTGGACTTCCTAACTATCATGAACTAGTAAAAAGATATATAAATAATAGGAAGAAAGATTTAATGAAAAAGATAAAATTTTTCATTAAATCATTCATTAAAAAATCTATAGATAGACAACAAAAAGATAGATGAAAAATATTTAAAATATTTAATATAAAATATTGAAACTATATTAAATATCTATATAAAATTTTAATATTTAAAATATTTTATATTAGATATTATTTTTTATCTATCTTTTTCATTCAATCATAAATTAATTTCATTAAAAAATCTATAGATAGACAACAAAAAGATAGATAAAAAATATTTAAAATCCCTACTATATACTAAAAGTCTAACACAGTCCGCGGAAGAAGTTTACGAAAATCGGCGAATCGGGGGAAGGGTCTGCTCCTCGAAGAAGCTAAAATAGGCGCCGCAGGCGCCGATTTTCCGCCTAAAATTAGATTGTACAGCGCTTAGGCTTTCGATTTCGTCCAATTTCCGGCCAGTTCTCGTTATTTTTTAACTCGATTAGGCTAAATTTATGGAGTATCGTTTGGGACTGTCCTCGCCAGCGTGTCGTTATGCCAATCGATCGCGGTTGCTAGGCAACGGCCGCGCGCTTCGCGACGCGGTCACCAGACGGCGACACATCATGTCGCTATTGAGGTTACGCTACGAAGCAATAGATGGCGCGCCCGTAACCGCTTCGAACGTACGAGCATTAACGCTTCGGCGATCTACCTAGGTCGACCAGCAGGCCTATTAGGCCTGCACATTCTCCTAGTATTTTACTAAACCCTGTACTTTTAAGTTAACTATCGTGACAATTTGTTGACTTCTGAGTGTTGAAAATCAGATTTTCAACCTAAATATGCAACAAAAACAAACTGATAGGCATCTTTAGATTCAAATTTTCATTCATAGCAAAAAAAATCTATTAAAAACACTTCCAAATAACCCACTTCCCAGTAATATTATCAATATTATCATATTATCACAATTTTGAATTGTCTCTCCAAAAAAAAAAATACAATGAATACAAATCCGTTCTCAAACGTAGCTCATCAAGACAGGTTTTAGCGTTTCCGTTTGTTTTTGTGTATGAGCGCACATACTATTACAAAGAAACTTCTCCGCACAATTTTCACACCAGCGAACAATTTTTAGTCCCCGTAAAATACACTGTTTCTGGTTTACTTCGGAGCCCAACTGAAGTTACTAGGTCTTCAGGTTCGCTCGCTGTACGTTTGTAAAAATTGCAAAACATACTTATGAAATTGTGTAATACCTTAATAACCGTAATACTTTTTATATGAATAAATCTAGTTAAATAGGTTCTAAATTACTTCTTCTATAACCCTTTAGATATTTTACATCATGCTACCCAGCACACTGTATACAGAGCAATATTAAGATACTAAATAGCATACTATTCTTTAAATTCCAAATATCACAAAAATTAATAAAAATTGATATATGATATAGTGAATATAAATTACAAAAAACTTAAGGGACATTTCAATTAGCAAATAATATACAGGGTGTTCCATTTAAAAATCTCAAGAAAAAGCTATTTAAAAATGTTTAAAAACTAGTGCATGCTACGATCACCCTGTATAGCGCATCTAATTTTTCATGACATCAGCATCTAGCTATGAGTTTAGTTATTGTGTGACAAAATTTTTACGATAATATCTGCAAAAATGTAGCTTAACGTAGTTTTTAAGAAAGGCCTGCAATTGCCAATTTTTTGACAAACCATTGAATATCTCAGAAACTATTTACACAGGTACAACTTACACAGTTGGAAACACAACTTCCTTAGTATTCATAATGTGATAAAAAAATGTGAAAAAACAGATGGTTGACTACCCGGACCTAAAGGAATTAATCGCAGGAGTACCCCAGGGTAGTGTCTTGGGAACAATTCTCTATCTATAGTATACAAGTGACCACAGCTGGAAAATGCAACAGTCACCACTTTGCAGGTGACACAGCTCTAATGGCAGTGGGATCAACTGTTGGAGAATTTACTACGGATCTTCAACAAGCTAGTAATAAAATATATCAACGAACCAAAAAAATGAAGAGCGTGGCCTGACATACAGAAAATTGTAGTGACTTTTGGAAAGAACCTCTCAGTTTTCGGCACTGAACAAAAGATTCGCCGCTAAGCAAGTATCTTGCCTAAGCCATCACGTCAACGTAGAGACCCTACAGCTACTGGACAATGAGAATCTAGTGAGAAGATTAAGCAAAATTAAACAAACGACCTAGTTCAGTAAAATGTGTAAAAAGCAGAACACAGTGAGTAAAGGTGCTTCTTGTTCTTGTGGGACAATGTAAATATAGGACATTATAATAGTATATTATTATACAAGTTTTATAAGACGTCAAATTGGCGCACGAGTTGTTTTAGGCACGACGAGCGTAGCGAGGAGTAAAAAAACCCAATTCTAATTTCGGCAAAGTAGTTTATTAGAATAAATTATACTTAGTAAAATTACATGTGATGGAGGTAATACAAATACGTTGCACACAACCAGACCTAAGACGAAGTCGAAAGCGACGGACAAAAACGAATACGAATTGAACCGAGCATCCAGGCGTCCAAAATATTACCGAAAACTTATACGTTACATAAACTAAGAAATCCTCTACACTTTAAATGTACTATAGCTTCGTAGATGTATGCTGATAAACCATTTATTGCGCATATACAATCTCGCAACAGTAATTAAAATCGTTCATGTCTACGATGTAGGTTTGATCTTCGCATAATACCTTATTAAAGTAAATGTGGTCCTTGAATTATATCTGAAAAGGAGATTTGATGTTTAGTTGAAAAGAATGATAACGATCATTTACCAGAGTCGTAGAACATCACCGAAAACGTCATGCTGGCGTATTTTGATGAACACAGCAAAACTAAGAAAGTTCAATCCTTTGGCAATCCTTTGGCCATACTATAGCAGGCTACACCCATGTTTAAATATGTATAGAATATTGATATTTCGCAGTTTATGTGACTGCAAGCGATTAAGAAGGTGCAGTGTGTGGTTATGTGGGGTACGTTTGACATATGGCATTTGATATCAATGTGTAGCAATCTTAGACCAAAATGTTACTGTTTTCGGGATTACAATGTGTTAATTGTAACACCGAAAACAGTGTTACAATGTGTGCATTGTGAATGCAAAGTAGAAAAACAATATTATTCCAGAAAACTATGGAATCTTTTTACAGGAGAACGTATTTCTGTAACTATCTGACAAACCCCTCTCAAAATCGCTCTTTAAACAGCATATTCTGGTATGTGCATACATTTATTTGGCTATCCCTGTATAAGTTCAGTACACCTGACCGTCATTGTATTGAGGACAGGTTCTGTATTTTGGCAAGCGGTATTCCAGAAACCTCCCGACCTCTGTTTGAATATCAGTTCCCCGGTATTGTGGATGTATATACACGGTAGGGGTGGGACGAAACATTATGTCAACAGATTGACATCTTTCCATTAACCGACGGGGGCAAAGTTTACCGACGAAAAGGGGTAAACCTGGAATATTATCTTGTACAGGCGTCCCGAGTCTGGCGTAAACCAACTGATAACGCAAACGGACGCGAACGGTTATTAGCAGGGACGTAAAATTACATCACGCGTCACTGGACCATGGGATTTAAACTGTATTCGCGTAAATGATAAAACAAAGTTACGTACTTATTCACGTACGTGGGTAACAAGTATCCAAAATTCAGTGATTTGTTAGTATGAAGTTGTTTGAGTGAATAGTCCACCGATCCTGTTAGGACAAAAGCTCTTACTACAGTAATTATTTGCTCCGACCATGTTAAGAAAATGGTAGCGCTTACTAAATTTTTAGGTAGGTATGCAGTAATGTTTTGGATCAGCTTGCTACGATTACGTTAAGATAATTGCACGATTACGTTACGAGAATAGCCTTTGCTACAGCTATTAGTAGCAGTGCTATTAGTAGCAGTGGCATGCAGTGCATTTGTTTATAAGGCGAGCAGAGGAGAATAAATATTTGTAAATTATTAGTAAAAGATAGGAGTTGCCTTAAAAATGTATAAGAATGGTAAGCTTACAGTCAAAATCAAGTGCAAGAGGCACAAGGCATCAGACATCAGACGACAGGATGATACGTCAGTGATTTTTTATGTTAGTATTTTCCGTTGTTTCCTATGATTGATTTGTGTTTTTCTAGCTTTTGGTTAATGATGATTTGTTGATCGAAACTTGTAATTTTTCCTAAATCTTAGGGTGTGCACGCTCAGCATGTATTGGCCGCAAGTCACTGATTAGTAGGTATGCATTGATGGTTCTAGATCAATTTGCTCGGACCACGTTAAGACAATGACAGTCCTTACTTCATGTTTAGTAGGTATGCAGTGATGACCTTGGATCAATTTGCTACATCTACGTTAATAGAATAGTCATTACTACAGCATTAGTATGTATGCATGCATTGATGATTCTGGATCAATTTGCTCGGATCACGTCCAGACAATGATCCCTTACTGTTTAGTAGGTACGCAGTGATGATTTTGGATCAATTTGCTATGATTACGTTAACAGAATAACCCTTACTACAACTACTAGTAAGTATCCATTGATGGTTTCGGACTAATTTCCTCTGATCACGTTACTATATATTTTAGGAGGTATGAAGTGATGATACTGGATCCATTTTCTCCGATCACGTTAAGACAATAGCCATTACTACTAATTGGCATTAGTAGATATGCCATTGATGGTTCTGGGTCAGTTTAATCTGTGTCATCGGCCAATTTACTGCAAAAATCTCTACTAGAACTTTAAATGCGACACTCGCAGATACAGCTTGCGTACGTATTCATAGTCGGCCGTAGTAAAATAAAATTCACAACGGCGGTAATAATACCAGTGAAAGCGGTGCGGATATGATGAATTATTCGGAATTACATTTCGTCGGCGAAAGGAGAAAAAGGCACCACATGTGTTTCGCTTCGGTGGCATGGCGGTAGTAGTCGTTTCACTTTTACGATCGAGCATGGGCGAGGAGCGCCGACTTGAGAATCTCGTTCTGTTCTGTGGCGCAGTCGACGACCTGCTTGCTCCTCGTAAGCCCTTCCGTTTGAAGGAGCTTCCCCACAGCGTCCGATACAAGATTCATGGACAGCATTCGGTCGAATTAAATTATCAATAATTCAGGGACAGATCCTTCGCCTAGATGACGTCCATGAAACGGCTGCTCGTCTGTAGGGGAGTCGTGACTTTCCCCACTACCAAAATGTTGAAAGATTCACTTCAGTTGTATTGCTTTTTACTAACTTCACTCCAAATCTTTGTTATAGTTGAAGTTAGGAAGAGCAAGTGATAATTACATGGAGTGACACTTGTTCCCTTCTTTCTCTCTTTCCTTTTTCCTTCGTTCCTTTTTTTCCTTCTTCCCTTCTTTCCTTCTTTCCTTCTATCCTTCTTTCCTTCTTTCCATTTTTCCTTCTTTCCTTCGTTCCTTCTTTCCTTCTTTACTTCGTTCCTTCTTTCCTTCTTTTCTTCTTTCCTTCTTTCCTTCTTTCCTTCTTTCCTTCTTTCTTTCTCTTCTTCTTTCCTTCTTTCATTTTTTCCCTATTTCCTTCTTTCCTCCATTCCTTCTTTCCTTCTTTTCTTTCTTTCCTCCTTTCCTTCTTTCCATTTTTCCTTCTTTCCTTCGTTCCTTCTTACCTTCTTTACTTCGTTCCTTCTTTCCTTCTTTTCTTCTTTTCTTCTTTTCTTCTTTCCTTCTTTCTTTCTCTTCTTCTTTCCTTCTTTCATTTTTTCCTTTTTTCCTTCTTTCCTTTTTTCCTCCATTCCTTCTTTCCTTCGTTCCTCCTTTCCTCCTTTCCCTCTTTCCTTCTTTCCTTCTTTCCTTCTTTCCTTCTTTCCTTCTTTCCTCCTTTCCCTCTTTCCTTCTTTCCTTCTTTCCTTCTTTCCTTCTTTTCTATTTTCCTTCTTTCCTTCGTTCCTTCTTTCTCTTCTTCTTTCCTTCTTTCATTTTTTCATTTTTTCCTTTTTTCCTTCGTTCCTTCTTTCCTCCTTTCCTTCTTTCCCTCTTTCCTTCTTTCCTTCTTTCCTTCTTTCCTTCTTTCCTCCTTTCCTTCTTTCCTCCTTTCCCTCTTTCCATCTTTCCTCCTTCCCTTCTTTTCTTCTTTATTTTTTTCCTTCTTTCCTTCTTACCAAAATCGTGAAAGACTCAGATCAGTTGTATTTCATTTTACTAATTTCATGGATAACACAACAAATTTTTGTTTGAAGGTCGGAAACTCTCAAATTATTGTCAGTAATAATATAACACGAGAGTGAGAATAAATTGAAAATAATTTGACAGTTTCTTTGAAAACTTGTTGCCAGGCAAGGTGGCTATTGCCAAATGGCAACAAGTTTGAACAAAATCTGTCAAATTATTTTCTAATTTATGGAACTCTCGAGTTATATTTGACTAGATTATTTTTTGATTCACAAATTTTTACAATAAAAAAGATCAATAAAACTATCATAAAATTATTGAAAAATTTAATTTAATTAATTATTACTTACAATATATGAAAATATCGTTGACACATTGTGAATATATTAAAAGAATTAACAATTTAAATTAGTACAATGAAAAACGCAATTATTAAAAATATTTCGAGACTCATTATTTATTGAGGATTTGGAATTGCTTGTTATATTAAGTGTTTCCTCCTGCGTATTTTCTCTAAGATTATTTATTATATTTGAATGATGTTCTTGGTTCAATTGTAAGTATGGTTTAATCGAACTTGCAGAATTATGACCAGCGACCTTGATTAGTTCTTGTTCTCCTACACCAGCTTTTGAAAGGTTACTTACTGCACTTGATCTGGCAGAATGGTTAGTTATTTTTTTAGTAGCTGTTGTAGTAGATTGATCCCGAATATAATTTCTTTCTTTGGTGAAGGTCTTAAATTGTCTCCATATAGACTGATTACTTATTAGAGTATTTTTCGAAGTAGTTTCTAAAATCTTTTTGTAATTTCTGCATTAGAAAAGGTACTAAACCGATGACTTTCACCCATTTCGCGTTGACACAATTAAGTAATTATTTTGACAAGTATCTGACAGTTGCTAGGCAAATAAAAGCTACAGTGATTATTCCCGAGAATAATCACAAGAGATTTATTCCCACTATAATAATGACATAATTGGTTGAAACTTACCCTTGTGACAAATAAAGAAGCATTTCATTGGTTTTAAGAAACGTCAAAAAATAATCTACTGTATACCCTAATAGAAGTCAGCATAAAATGCATATTAAGTGTGCACCTACTTCCGGAACTTGGACCTAGTTAGAGTTAAAACAATAGACTGCACTGTAATAATTTGTTAATTATACATAGGTACTATATAAATAACACCCTACCTGAACACGTTAAGGGTGGCTATTGCAACCAGAATTAATTAGTACATCTGAATAAAACAAATGGGTACACAAAAGTTCTGCTAAATTTAATTAAATCTTCGTTTCGCTCTAAATCCCATTCGTTTCCGTTACCTGAATATAAACGAAAGTACATTAACGTCGAGATGCGAATACCAACCTTACGCTCAGAAAGACATTACTCAAGTCCCAGAGTTGCTATTCGAACGGACATTATTGTCATTTAAGGGTTGTTGTCTATCGGGCAAAACTCCAGGCGTCAAAGGGCTACTATGTCTTTTAATTACCTATAATTTGAGGTACGATAGAAAGTTATGGAATAATTTTCGCGAAAAGTATAAACATTTTTCTGTACCAACTGATTGATATACTGGAAATGTGTAAATTAGTGTAAAAAGTTATTTAAATGGGTACATGTTTTGTCAAAAGACGTCTTCAGCCCAAATCTACAATATAGTACAACAAAAACTTTATCTACGTACATACAATTGCTTTCTAAATTACTTACTGTCAAAGTTAAAATGGTGGAAACCAGGTCAATTTAAGAATTTAAAATGTAAGAAGATATTGGTTTGTTATTAAATGTTAATTGGTCTTTAAGCAAAGTGACGTTATTATTTCTTTTATGTTTCTCTATTTCCAATTGTTCTAATAAATCCATTTTTATAACCGTTGTTACATCGGTGAATGAACTTAGGTGTATTTTATTAATATGATGACCTGTGTTTAATTCATGTTGACATAAGTTAGATGTTGCATTTCGTTTTTATGCTCCGCCATCCGTTTTGCTAACTTCCTTCCGGTTTGACCTACATATTATATAGAATTACATTCTGAACATTTGACTGAGTAAACTCCACAGTTTTTGAAATAGATTTAGGGGTTTTGAAATTTGAGATAATGTTATAAATAGTATTATTACTTTTGAAATTTTGTTCAATTTTAAGTTCATACTTTTTTATTTAAAAGGTTTGTAAATTCTATTAGTGGGCTTTTCAGTTGCATATAAAGGGTCATTTGTTTTTATTGTATAATGTAGAAGCTTGGTAATATGTTTCTAAGGAAAAGAGTTGTGAGCAAGGTCAAAGATATAATTTAGTTCATTTATTCTGGAACTATAAACTAATAGGGTACTTTCAGCAGCGATTTAATAGAAAAATCAAAAAGAATTATAGTCGGTAAAGTGGTTGGTTTTCTGTATTCATGTTGTATTCAATGTTATCATTAGATTTACTCAAGGCTAAATAGAAAAAGTTTAAAATGTTATTATTTCGAATTTCTAAAGTAAATTTTAAATTATTGTGAATGTTATTAATGTAAGTTAAGAAATTACTGTGATGGAGGTAAATATCAAAAAGTATAGAAAAAAGTCCCATTCCCATCGGTAAACCGTCCCCCAGTTTATAAAAATTTTTATTAACAGAGCAAAAGTTTTGTTTTACAATGCGTGTTAATTTCAAATGATTTATTTTTTGCTTATCTGTAAAATTATTATCGAAAATTTGTAAGGCAAATTTCAGATATCTATAGGTACGTTGGTATACAAATTGGTTATGTCAAAAGACACCATTGTAATAATCTTAAATTTGTTTTTCTAATTTGCATTCACAATGCACACATTGTAATACTGTTTTCGGTGTTACAATTATCAAACTGTAACACCGTTTTCAGTAACTATTTTCTAATATTGGTCACATGACATCAAATGCCATGTCAAACATACAACCACAAGCTGCCTTTTTAGAATTGCTTCCAATCGCATAAACACGAAATATCTATATTCCACACATATTTAAACATGCAGTTTTGCTCTGTTCATCAAAATACGCCAGCATGACGTTTTCGGCGATGTTTTACGACTCAGGTAAGCCATCGTGCATTATTCTCGTCAACTAAACATCAAATTGTCCTTCCAGATACAATCCAAGGACCACATTTACCTGAATAAGGAGTTATGCGAAGGTCAAACCGACATCGTAGATATTATCGAGTTCAAATACTGCTGCGGGATTGTTTAGGTGCAATAAATAGTTTATTGAATATCAGCATGCACGTAGCGAGCTATAGTACATCTAAAGTATGTATTTCCAATGTTGATTTTATTGGTGCTTAGGGCTCATTCATGCGCCAATTTGACGTCTTATAAAACTGGTGTACTAAAATACTATTTCCTTTTGCCACCATATGATTCAAAAGATTTTTGTGAAAAAAGTTTTATCAACAGAGGATGTTTTATCCATGATATACGTTTGCTATTCGAATGGACGACATAACAAATAGTTTGAGAAATCTGTTTCTGATTAGAACTTAACCTTACTTATACTTGGTGTTAGTTCAGCTTTAGAATTGACGTAACAAAAAGTAAAATTAAGTCACTTTTACACAAAATCGATCGTACGTTGGGATATTACGTGTATACAGGACCCTGTTAGGGTTGTCGTACTTGTCACAGTAAACCTCTGAAATATATTGCGAAACTTTATAACGAAGTACTCTCAATACTTGCACTACACACTTCTAAAATACACAAACTTCTGCGAAAGAACTCCACGAGAAGACAGAGATGTTTCATTTTTAAATTAGTTGTGAGAAAAGTTTTAACGGCAGCGAGGGACTGCCGGAGTTACATTTTCTCCTGTTTTTAAATTAACTTACCTTCTGAGTTTTCCTACTATATCTACGAGGAGGCCGTCGACCGACCTCTTTCCAATTTTTTTCTTCCTTCCCATTCGCAGCCTGCGAATTTTAAGGATAATGCAAGTCCTCTCTCTCTGATAGCGCAAATAGAAATTTACGAGGAATGAATTTAGGTTCCACTTAGGGTCTCCACCGTTCTACTGGAGCCCATTTGCAAATAATGTATGCGCCACCCATTAGAACTCTAGACTCATGTATATGTATGCGAACCGGCTTCACCCTGTTACCTTAGTATATGACGGTATTATCCATTGGTGTTCTGATCATTCTTACATTACAATTGCAATGCCCTCGAGGTCAGGGGTGCTATGCTGGAACCGGCGACTAGAAAATCTACGTAAATTGAGTGCCTAGTGGTATGCTGGAGATCCACGTATTCTTACACACAGAAACGTGATTATTTGGAACGAGAAAACATAATTTCTTGAATTTATTTACTAGATTCAAATGCATATTTACTTGGATGTAGAAAGTTAGGTATATACAAGAAATGCCACATACTCAATATAATTGAATTTTTCATCCCATAAATGTTAATTTCTTAAATGAAGTAATAGTAAATCCATCCAAGTGCGTAGTTACTTGATCCAAGAAAATATAAGACATTTAATATAAGTAAGTATTGTTTACTGAATAAAAACCCACCAATTATTTAACTGAAGTGATTCTCACTTCTTTCAAGTAATCCCTTTCTCTGGAATAAATATGCGCACCATGATTTTGTCAAGACTCGCGCGCCCGCGCGTGGTGCTGGCGCCGTAAAGGAGGCAAAGGAGCCTAACCTAGTACGCAAAACAACAACGAAGTACCCGTAGGGGATGTGCCTTGTGATTTATTGGGGATGTGTATTGTGATTTATAGTGTACAATAAACGTTTCAACACGGAATAGTTTGATGTAACGCACGCAACAGTTTAGAACGAGTAAGTAAATATAACATACCTATCTTGTTAATTAGCAATAAAAAACGTATTTGTGCCAAATCTTTAAAATTCTTACATTAAGTAGCTAAAAATATTTACCGGGAATAAAAATATACACTTCATTGAAGACTGTTTACTTACTTCACCAGAGTAACCACTTTCTTAAATCTAGTAATTATTCCAAGAAATAAAATTTCTTGGTTGAAGTCAATAATCTCTCGCGTATATACGAACCTACCAACTACTTCAGCCAAGTAATTCTCTCATCGTTAGAGAGATCACTTTTCTGTGTGTGCCTTAAGACTACCGTCTCAATTCAAATGTCGCGCTTTTCTCCAAAGCTTCGAAATAAAAAATCACCAGAAGTAGATGGTGCCACTATAATCATGTCTCAATTTATTTGGTATTTATTATATTTGACGTATGGTACATCCTAAAAAAGTAAATTTATTGCTTTCTAGTTGTATAAATACTCAAAATGAAGTGCATACTGGAGTGATATAGTATAGTGATATAGTATTTTCACAATCGACATATCACTAAAAAACATTTTAGTCAAATGTAGAATAGGCCGCGCCATCTAGTTTTTATACCTGAACCGTCGCTATTGTAAACATGTTTGCCAACTCACTATAATCACGCACTACAATACTCCAGAATGCAATTCTAGAGAAGTTAAAAAAATAACTGGTGCTCTTATAGTTAACATTTAATTATATTTTTATAATGTATTACAGCAAATAATAGTCAGACGCAACTACCTTCGGAAAGCATGTCCACATTTGTGGTCCACACTAAAACTTGCAGAAATAATCTGTATAAATAATGAAATTTATTTCCGATGGCAGTTGCATAAGGACCTTCAGAATCGATTGATGTACAAGTACCTATATAATATACATTTCAATAATATGTAGCTACATACAGGGTTAGCCAAAATTACCGGCACTCCTAAATAATAATTATCCAACCGTGTGAAATTACAAAAAATTGTTCATGCAAAAGTTTTTTGGATTTATACAAGTTATTATTTAAATATATTTTCAATATACAGGGTGCTTATTTGATTGTAAAAATTTGGTAACGTTTGGTTTTTTAATAGATCACCCTACATATTATTAACATTTTTAGAGAGTTTAACTCTAAGACACCTAAATAATTCTCCAAATCAAAAAAAAATTTGAAATAAAAGTTATTTTTTGGATTTGAACAACGTCTCGTTTAAATATATTCTTAATATACAGGATATTTTTTATTATGGAAATTTGCAAGCCTTCCCTTTTTCTAACAGAACTATAATTTACAATTTGTTATGCTTTATTTTTTTAGTTTTAAGCAATCAAACAAAACTCATGAATTTTTACTTAAACCAAACTGCGGAAAAATAAAAAAAAATGAAACTAACAACACATTTAAATAGAATTAAATTAAATGTTCAAACTACCACCTTGAAATAAATGTGTATGTATGTGGGAAATAATTCTTAATTTGAAGGTCAGGAGTTTTGATTAATTGCTCATAACTCAAAAATAATACATTTTCAAAAAAATTATTTCTACAAAAAGTTGTTAGAATTAATCTTAGAATAAAAAATACACACGGTGCTCTATTAGAAAGTGGGGAGGTTTTCAATTTTCCATAATTTAATTAAACACACTGTATATTAAAGCTATATTTAAACGAGAGGTTGTTCAAATCCAAAAAACTTTTATTTGAAAGATTTTTTGATTTCTTTTGCAGTTGGAGAATGATTTAGGTGTCCCGGTGATTTTCTAAAAAAATGGTTCCTTTAAAAAATTCTTAGAATTAATTGAAAAAAGGAAAGGTTACCAAATTTCTATAATAAAATAAGCATCCTGTATATTGAAAATATAATTAAACGATAGGTAACGTTTGGTTTTCTTTAATAGATCACCCTACATATTATTAACATTTTTAGAGAGCTTAACTTTAAGAATTTTTTATAGGAATCATTTTTTTATAAAGTGCACTAATTTTTATTTATTATAGCTATTATTAGCTATTCAAAAATAGTCAAAATGACCGGAACACCTAAATAATTCTCCAAATGCCACAAAATTTTCAAATAAAAGTTTTTTTTTTGATTTGAACAACCTCTCGTTTAAATATAATCTTAAAATACTTACAGGATTTATTTTATTATGGAAATTTGCAAGCCCTCCCTTTTTCTAACAGAACTATAATTTACAATTTGTTATGCTTTATTTTTTTAGTTTTAAGCAATTAATCAGAACTAATGAATTTTTACTTAAACCAAACTGCTAAAAAATAAAAAAATTAAACTAACAACACATTTAAATAGAATTAAATTCAATGTTCAAACTACCACATTCAAATAAATGTGTATGTGAGAAAATATTCTTAATTTGAAGGTCAGGAGTTTTGATTAATTGCTCATAACTCTAAAATAATACATTTTCAAAAAAATTATTTCTACAAAAAGTTGTTAGTATTAATCTTAGAATAAAAAATACACACGGTGCTCTATTAGAAAGTGGAAAGGTTTTCAATTTTCCATAATTTAATTAAACACACTGTATATTAAAGATATATTTGAACGAGAGGTTGTTCAAATCCAAAAAACTTTTATTTGAAAGATTTTTTGATTTCTTTTGCAGTTGGATAATGATTTAGGTGTTCCGGTGATTTTCTAAAAAAATGGTTCCTTTAAAAAATTCTTAAAATTAATTGAAAAAAGGAAAGGTTACCAAATTTCTATAATAAAATAAGCATCCTGTATATTGAAAATATAATTAAACGATAGGTAACGTTTGGTTTTTTTAATAGATCACCCTACATATTATTAACATTTTTAGAGAGCTTAACTTTAAGAGTTTTTTATAGGACTCATTTTTTTATAAAGTGCACTAATTTTTATTTATTATAGCTATTATTAGCTATTCAAAAATAGTCAAAATGACCGGAACACCTAAATAATTCTCCAAATGCCACAAAATTATCAAAAAAAAGTATTTTTTTTTGATTTGAACAACCTCTCGTTTAAATATAATCTTAAAATACTTACAGGATTTATTTTATTATGGAAATTTGCAAGCCCTCCCTTTTTCTAACAGAAATATATTTTACAAGTTGTTATGCTTTATTTTTTTAGTTTTAAGCAATTAATCAGAACTAATGAATTTTTACTTAAACCAAACTGCTAAAAAATAAAAAAATTAAACTAACAACACATTTAAATAGAATTAAATTCAATGTTCAAACTACCACATTCAAATAAATGTGTATGTGAGAAAATATTCTTAATTTGAAGGTCAGGAGTTTTGATTAATTGCTCATAACTCTAAAATAATACATTTTCAAAAAAATTATTTCTACAAAAAGTTGTTAGTATTAATCTTAGAATAAAAAATACACACGGTGCTCTATTAGAAAGTGGAAAGGTTTTCAATTTTCCATAATTTAATTAAACACACTGTATATTAAAGATATATTTGAACGAGAGGTTGTTCAAATCCAAAAAACTTTTATTTGAAAGATTTTTTGATTTCTTTTGCAGTTGGATAATGATTTAGGTGTTCCGGTGATTTTCTAAAAAAATGGTTCCTTTAAAAAATTCTTAAAATTAATTGAAAAAAGGAAAGGTTACCAAATTTCTATAATAAAATAAGCATCCTGTATATTGAAAATATAATTAAACGATAGGTAACGTTTGGTTTTTTTAATAGATCATCCTACATATTATTAACATTTTTAGAGAGCTTAACTTTAAGAGTTTTTTATAGGACTCATTTTTTTATAAAGTGCACTAATTTTTATTTATTATAGCTATTATTAGCTATTCAAAAATAGTCAAAATGACCGGAACACCTAAATAATTCTCCAAATGCCACAAAATTATCAAAAAAAAGTATTTTTTTTTGATTTGAGCAACCTCTCGTTTAAATATAATCTTAAAATACTTACAGGATTTATTTTATTATGGAAATTTGCAAGCCCTCCCTTTTTCTAACAGAAATATATTTTACAAGTTGTTATGCTTTATTTTTTTAGTTTTAAGCAATTAATCAGAACTAATGAATTTTTACTTAAACCAAACTGCTAAAAAATAAAAAAATTAAACTAACAACACATTTAAATAGAATTAAATTCAATGTTCAAACTACCACATTCAAATAAATGTGTATGTGAGAAAATATTCTTAATTTGAAGGTCAGGAGTTTTGATT
Organism: Aphodius sticticus; assembly: GCA_963966075.1. Lineage (NCBI taxonomy): Eukaryota > Metazoa > Arthropoda > Insecta > Coleoptera > Scarabaeidae > Aphodius > Aphodius sticticus. The sequence goes on from OZ014509.1 coordinate 73,361,042, forward strand.
AATTGCTCATAACTCTAAAATAATACATTTTCAAAAAAATTATTTCTACAAAAAGTTGTTAGTATTAATCTTAGAATAAAAAATACACACGGTGCTCTATTAGAAAGTGGAAAGGTTTTCAATTTTCCATAATTTAATTAAACACACTGTATATTAAAGATATATTTGAACGAGAGGTTGTTCAAATCCAAAAAACTTTTATTTGAAAGATTTTTTGATTTCTTTTGCAGTTGGATAATGATTTAGGTGTTCCGGTGATTTTCTAAAAAAATGGTTCCTTTAAAAAATTCTTAAAATTAATTGAAAAAAGGAAAGGTTACCAAATTTCTATAATAAAATAAGCATCCTGTATATTGAAAATATAATTAAACGATAGGTAACGTTTGGTTTTTTTAATAGATCACCCTACATATTATTAACATTTTTAGAGAGCTTAACTTTAAGAGTTTTTTATAGGACTCATTTTTTTATAAAGTGCACTAATTTTTATTTATTATAGCTATTATTAGCTATTCAAAAATAGTCAAAATGACCGGAACACCTAAATAATTCTCCAAATGCCACAAAATTATCAAAAAAAAGTATTTTTTTTTGATTTGAACAACCTCTCGTTTAAATATAATCTTAAAATACTTACAGGATTTATTTTATTATGGAAATTTGCAAGCCCTCCCTTTTTCTAACAGAAATATATTTTACAAGTTGTTATGCTTTATTTTTTTAGTTTTAAGCAATTAATCAGAACTAATGAATTTTTACTTAAACCAAACTGCTAAAAAATAAAAAAATTAAACTAACAACACATTTAAATAGAATTAAATTCAATGTTCAAACTACCACATTCAAATAAATGTGTATGTGAGAAAATATTCTTAATTTGAAGGTCAGGAGTTTTGATTAATTGCTCATAACTCTAAAATAATACATTTTCAAAAAAATTATTTCTACAAAAAGTTGTTAGTATTAATCTTAGAATAAAAAATACACACGGTGCTCTATTAGAAAGTGGAAAGGTTTTCAATTTTCCATAATTTAATTAAACACACTGTATATTAAAGATATATTTGAACGAGAGGTTGTTCAAATCCAAAAAACTTTTATTTGAAAGATTTTTTGATTTCTTTTGCAGTTGGATAATGATTTAGGTGTTCCGGTGATTTTCTAAAAAAATGGTTCCTTTAAAAAATTCTTAAAATTAATTGAAAAAAGGAAAGGTTACCAAATTTCTATAATAAAATAAGCATCCTGTATATTGAAAATATAATTAAACGATAGGTAACGTTTGGTTTTTTTAATAGATCACCCTACATATTATTAACATTTTTAGAGAGCTTAACTTTAAGAGTTTTTTATAGGACTCATTTTTTTATAAAGTGCACTAATTTTTATTTATTATAGCTATTATTAGCTATTCAAAAATAGTCAAAATGACCGGAACACCTAAATAATTCTCCAAATGCCACAAAATTATCAAAAAAAAGTATTTTTTTTTGATTTGAACAACCTCTCGTTTAAATATAATCTTAAAATACTTACAGGATTTATTTTATTATGGAAATTTGCAAGCCCTCCCTTTTTCTAACAGAAATATATTTTACAAGTTGTTATGCTTTATTTTTTTAGTTTTAAGCAATTAATCAGAACTAATGAATTTTTACTTAAACCAAACTGCTAAAAAATAAAAAAATTAAACTAACAACACATTTAAATAGAATTAAATTCAATGTTCAAACTACCACATTCAAATAAATGTGTATGTGAGAAAATATTCTTAATTTGAAGGTCAGGAGTTTTGATTAATTGCTCATAACTCTAAAATAATACATTTTCAAAAAAATTATTTCTACAAAAAGTTGTTAGTATTAATCTTAGAATAAAAAATACACACGGTGCTCTATTAGAAAGTGGAAAGGTTTTCAATTTTCCATAATTTAATTAAACACACTGTATATTAAAGATATATTTGAACGAGAGGTTGTTCAAATCCAAAAAACTTTTATTTGAAAGATTTTTTGATTTCTTTTGCAGTTGGATAATGATTTAGGTGTTCCGGTGATTTTCTAAAAAAATGGTTCCTTTAAAAAATTCTTAAAATTAATTGAAAAAAGGAAAGGTTACCAAATTTCTATAATAAAATAAGCATCCTGTATATTGAAAATATAATTAAACGATAGGTAACGTTTGGTTTTTTTAATAGATCACCCTACATATTATTAACATTTTTAGAGAGCTTAACTTTAAGAGTTTTTTATAGGACTCATTTTTTTATAAAGTGCACTAATTTTTATTTATTATAGCTATTATTAGCTATTCAAAAATAGTCAAAATGACCGGAACACCTAAATAATTCTCCAAATGCCACAAAATTTTCAAATAAAAGTTTTTTTTTTGATTTGAACAACCTCTCGTTTAAATATAATCTTAAAATACTTACAGGATTTATTTTATTATGGAAATTTGCAAGCCCTCCCTTTTTCTAACAGAAATATATTTTACAAGTTGTTATGCTTTATTTTTTTAGTTTTAAGCAATTAATCAGAACTAATGAATTTTTACTTAAACCAAACTGCTAAAAAATAAAAAAATTAAACTAACAACACATTTAAATAGAATTAAATTCAATGTTCAAACTACCACATTCAAATAAATGTGTATGTGAGAAAATATTCTTAATTTGAAGGTCAGGAGTTTTGATTAATTGCTCATAACTCTAAAATAATACATTTTCAAAAAAATTATTTCTACAAAAAGTTGTTAGTATTAATCTTAGAATAAAAAATACACACGGTGCTCTATTAGAAAGTGGAAAGGTTTTCAATTTTCCATAATTTAATTAAACACACTGTATATTAAAGATATATTTGAACGAGAGGTTGTTCAAATCCAAAAAACTTTTATTTGAAAGATTTTTTGATTTCTTTTGCAGTTGGATAATGATTTAGGTGTTCCGGTGATTTTCTAAAAAAATGGTTCCTTTAAAAAATTCTTAAAATTAATTGAAAAAAGGAAAGGTTACCAAATTTCTATAATAAAATAAGCATCCTGTATATTGAAAATATAATTAAACGATAGGTAACGTTTGGTTTTTTTAATAGATCACCCTACATATTATTAACATTTTTAGAGAGCTTAACTTTAAGAGTTTTTTATAGGACTCATTTTTTTATAAAGTGCACTAATTTTTATTTATTATAGCTATTATTAGCTATTCAAAAATAGTCAAAATGACCGGAACACCTAAATAATTCTCCAAATGCCACAAAATTATCAAAAAAAAGTATTTTTTTTTGATTTGAACAACCTCTCGTTTAAATATAATCTTAAAATACTTACAGGATTTATTTTATTATGGAAATTTGCAAGCCCTCCCTTTTTCTAACAGAAATATATTTTACAAGTTGTTATGCTTTATTTTTTTAGTTTTAAGCAATTAATCAGAACTAATGAATTTTTACTTAAACCAAACTGCTAAAAAATAAAAAAATTAAACTAACAACACATTTAAATAGAATTAAATTCAATGTTCAAACTACCACATTCAAATAAATGTGTATGTGAGAAAATATTCTTAATTTGAAGGTCAGGAGTTTTGATTAATTGCTCATAACTCTAAAATAATACATTTTCAAAAAAATTATTTCTACAAAAAGTTGTTAGTATTAATCTTAGAATAAAAAATACACACGGTGCTCTATTAGAAAGTGGAAAGGTTTTCAATTTTCCATAATTTAATTAAACACACTGTATATTAAAGATATATTTGAACGAGAGGTTGTTCAAATCCAAAAAACTTTTATTTGAAAGATTTTTTGATTTCTTTTGCAGTTGGATAATGATTTAGGTGTTCCGGTGATTTTCTAAAAAAATGGTTCCTTTAAAAAATTCTTAAAATTAATTGAAAAAAGGAAAGGTTACCAAATTTCTATAATAAAATAAGCATCCTGTATATTGAAAATATAATTAAACGATAGGTAACGTTTGGTTTTTTTAATAGATCACCCTACATATTATTAACATTTTTAGAGAGCTTAACTTTAAGAGTTTTTTATAGGACTCATTTTTTTATAAAGTGCACTAATTTTTATTTATTATAGCTATTATTAGCTATTCAAAAATAGTCAAAATGACCGGAACACCTAAATAATTCTCCAAATGCCACAAAATTATCAAAAAAAAGTATTTTTTTTTGATTTGAACAACCTCTCGTTTAAATATAATCTTAAAATACTTACAGGATTTATTTTATTATGGAAATTTGCAAGCCCTCCCTTTTTCTAACAGAAATATATTTTACAAGTTGTTATGCTTTATTTTTTTAGTTTTAAGCAATTAATCAGAACTAATGAATTTTTACTTAAACCAAACTGCTAAAAAATAAAAAAATTAAACTAACAACACATTTAAATAGAATTAAATTCAATGTTCAAACTACCACATTCAAATAAATGTGTATGTGAGAAAATATTCTTAATTTGAAGGTCAGGAGTTTTGATTAATTGCTCATAACTCTAAAATAATACATTTTCAAAAAAATTATTTCTACAAAAAGTTGTTAGTATTAATCTTAGAATAAAAAATACACACGGTGCTCTATTAGAAAGTGGAAAGGTTTTCAATTTTCCATAATTTAATTAAACACACTGTATATTAAAGATATATTTGAACGAGAGGTTGTTCAAATCCAAAAAACTTTTATTTGAAAGATTTTTTGATTTCTTTTGCAGTTGGATAATGATTTAGGTGTTCCGGTGATTTTCTAAAAAAATGGTTCCTTTAAAAAATTCTTAAAATTAATTGAAAAAAGGAAAGGTTACCAAATTTCTATAATAAAATAAGCATCCTGTATATTGAAAATATAATTAAACGATAGGTAACGTTTGGTTTTTTTAATAGATCACCCTACATATTATTAACATTTTTAGAGAGCTTAACTTTAAGAGTTTTTTATAGGACTCATTTTTTTATAAAGTGCACTAATTTTTATTTATTATAGCTATTATTAGCTATTCAAAAATAGTCAAAATGACCGGAACACCTAAATAATTCTCCAAATGCCACAAAATTTTCAAATAAAAGTTTTTTTTTTGATTTGAACAACCTCTCGTTTAAATATAATCTTAAAATACTTACAGGATTTATTTTATTATGGAAATTTGCAAGCCCTCCCTTTTTCTAACAGAAATATATTTTACAAGTTGTTATGCTTTATTTTTTTAGTTTTAAGCAATTAATCAGAACTAATGAATTTTTACTTAAACCAAACTGCTAAAAAATAAAAAAATTAAACTAACAACACATTTAAATAGAATTAAATTCAATGTTCAAACTACCACATTCAAATAAATGTGTATGTGAGAAAATATTCTTAATTTGAAGGTCAGGAGTTTTGATTAATTGCTCATAACTCTAAAATAATACATTTTCAAAAAAATTATTTCTACAAAAAGTTGTTAGTATTAATCTTAGAATAAAAAATACACACGGTGCTCTATTAGAAAGTGGAAAGGTTTTCAATTTTCCATAATTTAATTAAACACACTGTATATTAAAGATATATTTGAACGAGAGGTTGTTCAAATCCAAAAAACTTTTATTTGAAAGATTTTTTGATTTCTTTTGCAGTTGGATAATGATTTAGGTGTTCCGGTGATTTTCTAAAAAAATGGTTCCTTTAAAAAATTCTTAAAATTAATTGAAAAAAGGAAAGGTTACCAAATTTCTATAATAAAATAAGCATCCTGTATATTGAAAATATAATTAAACGATAGGTAACGTTTGGTTTTTTTAATAGATCATCCTACATATTATTAACATTTTTAGAGAGCTTAACTTTAAGAGTTTTTTATAGGACTCATTTTTTTATAAAGTGCACTAATTTTTATTTATTATAGCTATTATTAGCTATTCAAAAATAGTCAAAATGACCGGAACACCTAAATAATTCTCCAAATGCCACAAAATTATCAAAAAAAAGTATTTTTTTTTGATTTGAACAACCTCTCGTTTAAATATAATCTTAAAATACTTACAGGATTTATTTTATTATGGAAATTTGCAAGCCCTCCCTTTTTCTAACAGAAATATATTTTACAAGTTGTTATGCTTTATTTTTTTAGTTTTAAGCAATTAATCAGAACTAATGAATTTTTACTTAAACCAAACTGCTAAAAAATAAAAAAATTAAACTAACAACACATTTAAATAGAATTAAATTCAATGTTCAAACTACCACATTCAAATAAATGTGTATGTGAGAAAATATTCTTAATTTGAAGGTCAGGAGTTTTGATTAATTGCTCATAACTCTAAAATAATACATTTTCAAAAAAATTATTTCTACAAAAAGTTGTTAGTATTAATCTTAGAATAAAAAATACACACGGTGCTCTATTAGAAAGTGGAAAGGTTTTCAATTTTCCATAATTTAATTAAACACACTGTATATTAAAGATATATTTGAACGAGAGGTTGTTCAAATCCAAAAAACTTTTATTTGAAAGATTTTTTGATTTCTTTTGCAGTTGGATAATGATTTAGGTGTTCCGGTGATTTTCTAAAAAAATGGTTCCTTTAAAAAATTCTTAAAATTAATTGAAAAAAGGAAAGGTTACCAAATTTCTATAATAAAATAAGCATCCTGTATATTGAAAATATAATTAAACGATAGGTAACGTTTGGTTTTTTTAATAGATCACCCTACATATTATTAACATTTTTAGAGAGCTTAACTTTAAGAGTTTTTTATAGGACTCATTTTTTTATAAAGTGCACTAATTTTTATTTATTATAGCTATTATTAGCTATTCAAAAATAGTCAAAATGACCGGAACACCTAAATAATTCTCCAAATGCCACAAAATTATCAAAAAAAAGTATTTTTTTTTTGATTTGAACAACCTCTCGTTTAAATATAATCTTAAAATACTTACAGGATTTATTTTATTATGGAAATTTGCAAGCCCTCCCTTTTTCTAACAGAAATATATTTTACAAGTTGTTATGCTTTATTTTTTTAGTTTTAAGCAATTAATCAGAACTAATGAATTTTTACTTAAACCAAACTGCTAAAAAATAAAAAAATTAAACTAACAACACATTTAAATAGAATTAAATTCAATGTTCAAACTACCACATTCAAATAAATGTGTATGTGAGAAAATATTCTTAATTTGAAGGTCAGGAGTTTTGATTAATTGCTCATAACTCTAAAATAATACATTTTCAAAAAAATTATTTCTACAAAAAGTTGTTAGTATTAATCTTAGAATAAAAAATACACACGGTGCTCTATTAGAAAGTGGAAAGGTTTTCAATTTTCCATAATTTAATTAAACACACTGTATATTAAAGCTATATTTAAACGAGATGTTGTTCAAATACAAAAAACTTTTATTTGAAAGATTTTTTGATTTCTTTTGCAGTTGGATAATGATTTAGGTGTTCCGGTGATTTTCACTACTTTTGGTTAATACCTTATAATTAAAAAACAATGCATTTAAAAAAAATGGCTGCTTTAAAAAATTCTTAGAATTAATTGAAAAAAGGAAAGGCTACCAAATTTCTATAATAAAATAAGCATCCTGTATATTGAAAATATATTTAAGCGAGAGCTTGTTTAAAGCCAAAAAAATTTTGTTTTAATATTTTTTTAAATTTCTTACTGTTGGAGAATTATTTATGTGTTCCGGTAATTTTGGCTAATCCTGTATATTATCTATATGAAAATAAATATAACATTTCTATGGCTAGTCCCATTCATATTACTACAAACTAACATAGAAAGGCTTTGTGATGTCTCTTAAATTGCAGACAAAAGTTCAATTACAAAATAGGTAGTGTACCTAATTTAGTTTATAACAATTCATAATTTTGAACAAATAGATCAATTTATCAGTTTCTTGTAATTTTACTAAATTATGGGCAATTTTTAGGACGCTTGCGGGTTTTCAACTCAAATTTACCGTCATCTATGCACTGGTGAACTATTCAATCGCCCCAATTGCGAACAGTGCCACACATTTTATTCCATAAAATCGATTGGGTCATTGCACCAACGCTGGCCGATCAAACTTTAATCCTGATGGAGTCAATCAATACCCGTTTACATTGAAGCCATAAAATATTCCCGACTATTCCGGATTACTTTCATATTAAGTACATGTTTTGGAGATAAAACTTCGATCGAACTCTTCTACTACAGCAGCTACATTCGAGAATAGACAATGCCGGTGTAAAAACTTTTAGGACGCTATTAATACTTGGAAAAGTTTCCCGAATACGGTTAAATTATTGAAGCGTCTCCGCGGCGTAACGTCTGGGCTCGTCCGCCATTCTTCGGACGGAGAGTTTAGTTGTCCGTAGGAAATCCCGTGGAGTAGCTCTGCCGTGAATAAAATATAGCCGTCACGATATAAAATATCGAGCGGCGATATCACCTGTTCCGAAGTGGGTGCATCCAAGCAATAGACTAAAATGTGTTAGTTCCCCCGTAAATAATTTATGGCTCCTCGTTAGACGGCAGCTTATACACCTTCGATCCGAAACCACCTACCAAAACTCTCAACCATACCGACGCCCGCCGACGCCGCCGACGCTACCGTCTGGAACTCATTCGGCAAGAGAGGAGTTAACACAGGGCCGGCTTCGATTATTGAAACCAACATTTTAGCCATACACTCTAAAAAGTATGTGTAATTCTCCACTCATTTGCCATACAAAATAGGTGTGTTATTACAGTAAATTTGTTAGATTTAAGATTTAAGCACAAAATATTTACTGTAATTTTACTATAGCAAATCTAAAAATACACACTTGTCAAAAAAATTACACAAAATGTACCGTAAGTATTAGGCTTACAGGAAAAAATGTGTAACTTACAGTATTGTTTCTGTGAAGTGCGTTTCAACGCGTTCGACATGCATCTGAGCACATGCGCATTTACTTCGTATCGTAAACAGCTGATGCAACCCATCAGTCCCGTTATACAGTGTGTATCAGCCAAATGGAATAAATTCGATAATAAATAAATGGGCGCGTGTTTGAAATAACGCTCGGACACGCCGATTTGTATTTGTGGTTGCGCATTTTTTTCAGTAAAAACTTTTTATACAGGGTCTCTCGTGTAACAGTGGCCAATACTAACTTTCTTATTTTAAATGGAACACCTTGACGGAGAAGTTTGTTTATTTTATTTATGTTAAGAATAATTTTTGACTTCAGAGAAGATTGTTTCTCAAATGTTTTATATTTTTTTAAATAAATGAATCAAATATTTCAATAAATAAATATTAAAAAAATGTTTTGTTTCAATTCTTAACAAGCATATCCATAGTGTTGTAGAAGATAGATATATCAGCACCGCAGGACAAAAAAAAAGGCCCTAGAAACAACGGTCCAACAAGCAACCGTTTTTGAAATATATTTTCTGTTTCCATAGCATTCATAATCCAGGAACACCTACCGACATTTGGTATGAGATTTGTGTGGTATTAAAAGACGGTTGATTTGCAGACCCATGTTTATAGGAACTTTTTTATACGGTTCCAAAATATCTAAAACATCCTGTATAATAGAATCAAATGTAAAATAACTGTAAATATTATGTAAAAGATTACGTAAATTAGTAGGGAATACTAGTTTTCAATTGGAAAATTACTGTAAATGTATGGTAAAAAATAAGCACTTTTGTAGCAATAATACTCTTTATTACGAAACATTACTGTAAATGTATAGTAAATATTTTTACATAGCGATCGCAATTGAATTGCGAATGTCAAATTACACTAGGAGTGTCAAAATACCATAAAACATAGGAGTTACCAGTTTGCCGCAACTTTTATTGTAATTTTACATAATTTCTTTTTACAGTGTACACCTGCCTACATGTGCTTTAAATATGTTTTTAAATATTTTTAACAACTATTCATGAGTTCTTACTCTTCAACTTTGTCAAAGAAAGCTGACTATCACACCAAGTACTATCTTGAAGCCCCTTTAATTATTAAAATGCAAATAATAATAATGTTTTAATTTTGAAAAATGGCTTTCTTTTTATTTAAAGAACTGTTCTTATACATGAAATATTGATTCTCCTTTAGTGTCAGAAATTGTTTGTGCAACTAATCTTGTTCTTGGCAAATTTGATCATACTTTATGAAGCGAAAATATGCCAAAAGTAAAGATTCATTGTCTGGCTTCGTAGACTCATCGTGTTGAAGAGAGAACTATCGTTACTGTATAGTTGCGCAAAGGAATAGTCTTTATAATGTCAGGAATAAAATAGTATGTGGTTTCCCCGATTTTGCAATTAGTAAAGAAATGTTGTAAGATGCGCGTAACCTATCATACACTCAATGGCACAAACAGAACAATTTAAATCAGTTGAATTAACTTAACTTATGTATAACTTCTAAAATACTGGTAGAAACAGAAATGACTTCTTCAAACTTTGGTTGTGCAAAACTAATAACAAGATGTTTCAATAGGTGTTCTTTATAATCCATCACGTCACAATTTTTTTAAATTTCCTTAAAACTTACAGAATCTTTAAGAAAAACGCCCAAGTCAGCAACCTACGCCCTACGCCCAAATTAAAGCAAAATTCTTGGTATAATTTGAGTCCACTAGAAAATTCAGATCATGTTATCAATGTTAGTTACAAAACCAAGAATGTATCTCAGTATACTTACATAATTCTATCATGTACCACAATTTTTTGGGACATCGTACATAAATTGTGAGCCCATTATTTTGATCAATTTGAGCCTTGAACAAAAAAAGCAACTCTGGGAAGTGGTCCAAGTTTCATATTTGCATTTCAAGAAAAAAACAGCAAAATGATCTGTCATATCTTCATCGGTGCTTCAACATTTCTTTATTGGTAATATCGTTAAACATTTCAACAAGATACATTCCCAACAATCATCAAAATGATTCTTTTGTACACTTTTGCAATCAATCTACAGTATTAAGCAAGGATATTTGATGCAGTCATATCTTATCGATTTTGATACTTTATATTATAAGATCGAAATATCGGAATATTGGATGAAGTTTGCGGTCTGTGGGCACACGGAATGCATCTTAAAGATGACGTGAGTACGGTAAGGACCGCGAGATTAGTAAGTTTTCAGGCTACCACACGTAACCACTTAATCTACTAGGGTCAGGTCATAAACCGGAGCTGCCGGAGTAGTCCGGTAAAGTTCCGGGGAACGACCGGGGCTTTACGGTCGCCCGGAGCCGCCGTCGGAGCGCCCCAAGACCAATCTTCCGACGAGGTCCCGCGGCTTCCTAGCCAGAATTACCATCGAAACCGACATTTTCTATCGACGCCAAACGATCTCGACTTCAAATTAGTTCGCAAGTTATTTTACAAATTAAACGAACGGTAATAAGCTTCGATATAACCAGTGGCCGGACAAAAATGTATATTTTCCAGTGTCGTGCATGGGACACGTGCTGGTGGAGACGCGACCGGCTAGCCGGTCAGGCTTCGGCTCATGTGGTGTACATACCTGCTTTGGCGTTGATCGAGTACAGTCGCTTGCCTTGTTTAAATTTCCGGTTCGTCGATAGATAATTTGAGCAGTTTCTTTCAATTGTGTTGTTTCTTGAAATTTTGTGTGAATATCTGTTTTTATTTTCCATTTCGAATTTGTTCTTCTGTTTTATACTTAGAGTTGAATAATTTTTTTTATTTTATAGTTGTACTTAGTTTGAAAATCCCGCAATGAATCGCTTGCTAGCTGAGTTTGGCAATACTTTCACGTTCGTTAAGAAAGGGGAAGTAGTTTGCAATTTCTGCTCACGAAATTTAATTATTCGGAATAAACAATGTCTTTGGCCTCATGTAAAAACAAAAAAACACATGGATAATGTATCAGGAACATCAACGTTAGAAAATATTACGTACAAGGGCAATATGACAAAACAATTTCTACAATAAAGTCAAAACTATCCGATAAATATATTTGGGTTTCTGCAGATAAAACTACGTATATGAAGGGTAGATGTGTGGTCAACGTCGTTGTCGGATTGTTGGACCCGCAAGACTTATATAAACCCTATTTAATATCTACTCAGTTTCGCTGTACCGTCAAAGCTGAAGAGATATGTATAATAGTAAATGACGCCATAAAAAAAGTAGGAATCACAGACGCTACCAAAGTATCACTGTTTGTTTCTGACGCTGTTGCGATTATGTTAAAAGTTGGAAAATTACTTAAACAACATTTTTCAAATATTCTTCTTTTGACATGTTTTGCACACGCTATTCATAGAATTTGTGAATTTATTCGGGAAGAATTTCCAGACGTCAATACGCTAATAAGCACATGCAAAAAAATTTTATTGAAAGCTCCTTCCAGATTGTCTCTTTACAAGGAACAGTGCCCTGATCTACTTTTGCCACCACAACCCAGTTATTACGAGATGGGGTACATGGTTAGAAGCGGCAATTTTGTATGCAAGAAACTTTGATATCATCAAACCCTTCGTCTTAAATTTGCCTGATGAAGCAGTTAGTATTAAAGACTGCAAAAAAGTACTATCATTACAAGATTTGCATGAACAATTAAAATTTATTGATACAAATATTGCGCAAGTATTGCCAACCATAAAGTTTCTAGAACAACAAAATGTTGAACTTGCAAGCAGTTTTCAAAGGATTGAATCTCTGTACGAAAGGTTACGAAGCATTGAAGCACCAATCAGTAAAAAATTACAAAAAAAAATTCATGCGGTAGTACATAGGAATCCGGATTTTAATATTTTAAAACAAATCTCTACGAATTCATTTACGGGTGAAGGAATTTCTCAAAAATATTCCAATTTGGTGTTGGTTTATTCTTTTGCGCCTGTGACTAGCTGCGATGTAGAAAGATCTTTTCAAGGTTTAGAGACATTTTAACATCTAAGCGAAATAATTTTACTGAAGATAATTCAATGCATATCCAAGAAATGAGTAAAATATTTCAGTGGGCACGTGTTGCATATAGTTACGACAAATCGTCATTGACTCATGCGTGCCCGCTACGCACACTCATAGCTGGGCGACTTCTAGCACTGCGAGACATACATTTTTGTCCGGCCACTGGATATAGCACATCTTGAGGCATGTGGGTCAATCACAATGATATCAAAGATGTTTTAAAAGATACTAAGAGACTACTAAAAGATACAAAACACGTACTATCGTGGCCATATATTATGTCCCTTCTTTTGATGTCGATTTTCTCGCTAATCTAGGGGCGAAAAAATTTGAAAAAATTCTGATCCTGTCCTTGATTAATATACTACAACGTATAAAAATTAGAAAGCTGTATATGTTGGCGTTTGCCTGATTTTTCCAAATTAAGAAGAATTGGCGCTGTTTTTGACCCATAAATTTCATTCGTTTAACTTTAGCAATTAATTACTCCGTAAGTAATCCATAGATTTCAACGAACTAAAAAGTAAAATCACCTGCGGAATGGTAGCAGGTGATTTTCAATGTGCATTTTTGTAAAATAATCGGAGTAGTGGTTAACCCACAAAAAGCTATATTATGCAATGCCAGCAATTTCGTTATTAGAAGAGCTAGGATGATGAAGTGTCGATCATAGGCTACATAATAAATCATATATTTACAGTTTATTACAGAATCATTGTTTATCTTGCATTTTCCCTACAAAAGATCGTGTTGAAGCATCCCAAGATCGCCGCAATTGACGCGGCGGTCTTCGGTCTTCGGGGTGATGCGGGGGAAGGGATCGACAGCAACGCTGGTAGTGGGAGGATCGCACGGGCTCAAAAGTTACTCCGAGAACAGTGTTTACGGACACAATATAACGACCTATCAGTTTTATACGCTCAGAGCTGCCATTTGTAATATATGTATATCAAGAGTTGTATTTATGTTATATTGTTTTTGCCTGTATTTAAATATTACTAAAAAATACAAAAACGGACTCAGGCGGACTCACACGCAAAACATTGTTCATGTTTATTTCGGTCTTAAAAATTAACAAATGGTCGCAATGATATTAAATTTAAGCGACATGTGACGCAGTAAATAAGGATTATATGCATGCTAACTGCGTTGTGCTGTTAACATTCCTTACTGATCTATCCGCTTCCATCAAAATCTTGTTTACAACCTTATTGTATAAAAACTGAAGAAAACAAAAACGCCAATCGATAGAAGAGATTCTGAAGGCAACCTGAACAAACATTGAAATTTTTGTGCTAAGCGGTTTAGGAGAAAAAAATCGGAATGACGGCAGTTTTACAAATTTACAAATGCAAAAATCGGGTACATTTTTTCACTTCTGTCGCGCTCATGTTTACACCGAGAGGCAAAAATTTGAATAGTCATACAACATATGTAGAAATGATTGAGGAGTATGACACACTTTATTTCAAGTTTTTCTGATCAGTAGTTTTAGAGTTATGGGACGTCGAACACAGGAGTCAATACTATCGAAACGAGAGATGGCAGTTAGGGCATTTCTCTCGTAGCGGGGTCACATATTATAACCAGAATTCTGAATTTAAAAATTAAGAATTTAATTCTGTTAGTTAAAATTACTACCTTGACAAGTTATCGTTCTTTTTGTGTATTGGTAATCAGCTGTTCGCCGTTCTCTCACTGTTGACAGTACCGCTAACGACTCCCTTCCCCGCATCACACCAAAACCGTAGAGCGTCGGAATTCACGCGGCGTTTCAGCACTATCTTTTGTATGGAAAATGCAAGATAAACAATGATTATGTAATAAACTTTAAACCTATGAATTATTGGGTAGCCTATAGACCATATTTCATTATTCTAGCTCTTTTAATAACGGAATTGCTGGCATTGCATAATATAGCTTCTTGTGGGTCAACCACTCACCCAATAATTTTACAAAAATGCATATTGAAAGCTAACATTCCGCGGGTGATTCTACTTTTTAATTAGTTGAAATCTATGGATTATTTCCGGAGTAATTAATTGCTGAAGTTAAACGAATGAAATTTACGGGCCAAAAACAGCGCCAATTCTTCTTAATTTGGAAAAATCGGGAAAACGCCAACATATACAGCTTTCTAATTTTTATGAGTAGTAGAGTATTAATCAAGGACAGCATCAGCATTTTTTTAAATTTTTTCGCCCCTAGGTTTGCGAGAGAGTCGACGTCAAAAAAGGGGACATAATATATGGCCAGGATAGTATGTACATATAGCGATTCTGAAACTCAAATAAAAACATGTAGGTGTGCCGCAGGTTAGTCTCTTGGGATCAATGATCTGTTTAAAACCTATTCACAAGACAGACTTCCCCTGATAAGACTACACTCGACGAGGTGCTTTCATTTAAACTTTACCACTATCTCATAAGAATAGTCATGTCTATTATTTTTCTGTTTATGATCTTTCTGAGTTCTATCTGTGCTTGTACTATAGTAAACAACTATTGTAAATAAGGTGTGTACGTTTTAAATCATTTAAATCAACTGTTTCTGGAATAATAAGAAAAATATAATATTATTACAATTATAATTTTATTAATAATAAATTATTAATAATATTATTATTATAATTATATGTAACGTTGTTTTTTTGAGGTATAGAACTTTAAAATGAAATAAAACACAGATAAATTGTATTAATTGCCCTAAAATTGGCTTTATTTGAAAGATAATTCTTTACCATTGTTGTATGATTATGATTTCAGGCATATGGCCACCGCGGATGGCTCGGATGAAGTCCAATCGTGAGGTCCAATTTTGGATCACTCTCTGCAGCATTTGGGGCCGTATATCGACAATAACACGGCGAATGTTGTCTTCCAAGTCGTCAATCGTCTCTGACTGATCGGTGTAGACTAGCGACTTCACATACCCCCACAGAAAATAGTCCAGCGGTGTTAAATCGCACGATCTTGGAGGCCAACTCACAGGTCCACAACGAGAAATTATGCGCTCACCAAACGTTTCCTTCAACAAATCGATTGTGGCACGCGCTGTATGACATGTTGCGCCTTCCTGGTGAAACCACAGCTCCCCCACATCAAGGCGATTCAATTCAGGAACGAAAAATGCATTGATCATGGCTCTATAGCGGTCTCCATTGACTGTAACCTTGCCGGTATCGTTTTTAAAGAAGTAAGGACCAATTATTACACCAGCCCATAAAGCACACCAAACTGTCAATTTTTGTGCATGTAACGGCGTCTCAACAACGGCTTGAGGATTATCTTCACCCCAAATGCGGCAGTTTTGCTTATTGACGTAGCCATTCAACCAAAAATGAGCATCATCGCTGAACAAAATTTTCTTGTGAAAATCGGGATCAACAGCAATCTCGTTTCGGGCCCATTCACCGAATGTACGCCGTGCCCGGTGGTCGTGCGGTTGCAATTCTTGCAAGAGTTGGATTTTGTAAGCCCGCAAACCAAGATCTTTCCGCTAAATTTTCCATAAAGTGGATGGACATGGATCCAATTGTTGTGCACGATGGCGGATGGACTCATTCGGGTCTTCCTCGATGCTGCGCCCTACAGTAGCAATAGCTTCTTCGGTACGCACTGTACGACGTCTCAGAGGATGCGTGTTATCATTTAGAGTAAACGTGGTGCGAAACCGTTGCATTGTTAATCGAATTAATTGCTCTGATGGACGATTGTTTCGACCATATACTGGACGTAGTGCGCGATGCGTTTCACGAACAGAACCGTGCTTTTCGAAATAAATCTGCACAATTTGCATGCATTGTTCAGGCGTTAGTCTATTCATGATGAAATGGCAAACCAAACTGAAGATAAATCACATAGTAGCTGACAAAATGGCGGTCAATGAAAACAGTGTTACCAACTTAAAGTTCTATACTTCTAAAAACACACCAATATAATAATATATTATAATTCTAGAATAATAAGAAAGAATAAATAATTTTTACTCGAATCAGACTCGAAATTCCTTTTTAATTCCTACTAACACATTGAGCTGATAAAATATGGAGACATTTCTAGCAAGATGGGAACTTGTAGTTCATATTACGCTATATTTACGGAATTTATACAAGTGTAGAATGTTTACCTACAATTTATTGCAGGACTTGTAGTGTTTGTGTTACAAGCCCCTGGTCTCTAGATATGACAATTTATTCACAATAATAACAGCTCTGAGGCTTAAAATGTCCCTCGAAGGTAATATTCGACACGAAAGCAAATTACTCGCTATGTATTTCCTTTTATTAAGAGGGTTTCTGACTGGGGGTTGGGGGGGTTTGGGGGTTGGTGCGCTGGAGGGCTGTTGGGCGACGGTGTGTTCGGAATCGAATAGCCCGGGGAAGAGAAATGAAAGGGGGGCGAACGGAGGACATTTACAAAGTATAAAGACTCGGTAAACACTTATGATGGCCGATCATTTCCCCCGCAGGGTTATTGATTTCCTTTTCTCCGTCTCTCCACTCTCGCAGTAGACGTCCTGTCTCCAGTATTATGGGAGAGTAATTACTTTAATTGCGGAGTTACTCTCTCCCTCAATTCAGGTCTCCTACTCATTCTATCAAGCCCAGGACCGGATTTAAACCGAAATTGTTATGCAGAGATTTGGTGGATATTAATAAATTGTAAAAAATGGTAAAAAATTTTTCACTTCAGCAACAGTAAAAACTGCATCAAAGAATAGTTACGCTCTTGCAGTTAAATAAGGTGTAACTGATGTGGATTCCAGGACATTCAGGCAGGGTCGCCGAGAGAAATGTTGGGGCCCGTGACATGTCTGGGATCCGGGCCGTATATAAGCATTCTGTTAACCGCTACGGCACCACGTAAATTGACTCCGCCTACAGCGTGCAGCGGTTGGACTGCAAGCGGGCTGCCTTAAGGTTCGGCAACCGATTAAGCACACAGAAATCAAGTAAAATCAATATGTACAAGGCGTTGGTTAGAGACAATTAAATTAATATCTGAATTGGCAAGATTGTTAATGAACATGTCATTTTAATTACCTCTATTTATTGATGATTTTTAAGTATCTAATAACCGCATAAAATAGATATAATGGAGATCAAATAGAGATTTTAACATCCATGCTCTCCTAAACCGAATGGTAAATACAACCATACTAAAATATATTGTCATTAACACGTCTTGTACATTAATCACTTAAATAATGTACTGTAATCGTGTTTGTTGACACTTGGTGCCATCTCGTCGTGCAAATTATCACTACAAATTGGTTCTGTATTTACAGTTTAGAAAGGCTCTGTTGTGATATTTGTTCGTTTTCGTTTCATTACGTGAATGCGAAATATTTGAAAATAAACGATTACAATGAACGGTAAAGAGTGATGCAAATCGTTGCAAGGTTACCGTGGATAGTACAGTTGGTAGTATCGTGTAGTATATCACCAACTTCTTGAAAACGCGTTTCTTTTTGTTTTGCACCGACCCTAAACTGTTTCCGCACTTAAGCGTAAAAACTGCTCTCGCGTTGGTCCGAATATCGCGGGTGTGGTCGACTTCGGTGCTTTGCTGGCGGCTCGTTTTAATTCTTACTAGTTTTGGTTAATTTTAATAATTAATTCGTTTTAATTATCTGAAAGTTCTATAAATACTTACGATTTTTAATCTAGTGTTATAAAAAATAAGTTAAAAATTAAAATGTTAAATAAATATAATAATAATATGATGAATATTATAATCGTTACGATTGTCGAGAATAAACAACGTCACGGATGAAACAATGCACATAACTTACCTTAAAGAACTCCTATACAAAAGTTAATTAAATAAGTTTATATTAAATAAGGTAAAAAAAAGTAATAAATTAAAAATGTATTATTATTGTAATTTCCAGATTTTTTTTACATTATATTAATAGTAGCAGTAAATATTGGGATATCGGCAACAATAACATAAGTTTAAGCACTCAGTCACAAAATGATTATTTTTGAGCTATGATATCGGCAACAATAACTTCTTCAGGTTTCTATAGTTTTTTCAATTTTCAATATTTTACCTTAATTAAAGACTTCATCAGAAAATTAAATAAACTCTAAAAATACTATACTAAGTGAACACATGAACTTTTGTTTAACTTTTACTTAGGATTTTTATAGTTTATTTAATTTCCTGATGAAGTCTTTGATCTTGCCGATATTTTACTAAAAGTCTAATAACACGGAAAATATAAATTTTATAAATGAGTTTATAATATATTACTATTTTATTATTATTATTTAGTAGTAAATTAAAAAAAACATGGGAACTGAAACGGTATTTTATTATATTTTATTATTCGGACCAACGCGATAGCAGTATTTACGCTTAAGTGCCGAAACAGTTAACGGTCGGTAAATATCTGTTTTATCTCCATTGTGTCTATTTTATGCGGTTATTAGATATTTAGAAATCATCAATAAATAGAGGTAATTAAAATGAGATGTTCCAATTTCACACAAAAAAATACCAATCCATTTGAAAAACAAAGTTAACTACACATATTAGTCATAAAAAAGCCTCGCTAACACCAATTCTTCGTATTACTAATGAACAGTCGTACCAACTATGTGCTGAATCAAACCCCATTTGGGCCTTATATTCACCGAATACCTAGCCACTGGGTATTCAGTGTGTACGCACCAAAAGTCATCAGCTGGAATCGCAAAAACAATCTACATGCCGATGAGGAGAGCGCGCTCTGCACTACAGCCTTCCCTGATCAAAATGATTCCGAACTAATTGGGATGTCTATGCAAATAGGGGGCGGCATGTTGGCGGCGGTATTACCAATATACATGCTGGCTGATACTGTACACAGATCAGACAGTCTGTTTTAGTACGCGTACAAGAGAACTGGACTGAAAGCTATGGGTTTTATGCTCGAGGCTTGCAGTACACGTCCAATTCCAACGCAGGAGTTTCCAGAATCGCAATAGTGGTACTACTATTGGTCGATGTTGAATGATGTGCCAACATTAATCGCTAAATTGGTATTATGATCTCATTGCATTGTATTATTATCTAGCCACCGGGACAACAACAACCGGACTGTTGCAGATATTTGTTTATTCTTATGGAATTGCCGATTGTTCCTAGTTATTAAACATGTTTTCTGAAATTTACAATATACTTCATGAGATACAGGATGTATCTATTCTTATATTGTCGGAAGCTTGAGGTTTTCAACAGAAAATACCTCACGGTATACGTTTCTGTGACGTGTCACGTGTAAATCCCTACATTTTGGGAATTTAGTATAATTAATGTATGTTAATTTAGGACATGTTTAAATACGTATTCTGTAATTGAAGATAACTATTTTGGCGTCTTTCAGATAAACATTTTTTGTGATATAATTAAGAGGTAAAAACTCATTATTTAAGTGAATTGACCAAACTTGAGTTAATGAATACCTATGATGTGGTAGATATAGAAAATTCCGTAAATGATTGTTTTATTAAACAAATGATAGACAGGAAAAACTTTGTGTGATATCACTTGACATATGAGTGTATGTATTTTCTATGGCACCATGCGATTTTAAGAAAATGTTTCAAAAAAATACAAATTTTCGGTAAATATAGCCATCTTCTCTTTTTTTGCGGTGAATTCATAAACAAAGTCATTACCATATGCACTGTGGGCCAAAAAACGGTACAAAGCTTCAATTTGTCGTATTTCCAATAACATTTAGTAAATTTAAGTATTTAAAAAAAAACAAATTGCCTACATTGTGAGGATTGAAAAAATATCGCAATAATTGATCGTTTAAATCCAATGTAATGTTACTCTATGTGTGGCTATGGAACATTTTTGATAATATCCCGATATTATCAAAAATGTTCCATACCCACACCCAGGTGATTTTATGAAATGAAAGTGTATTAAAATGAATAGGTAATGGCATTTGTTTTGTTTCGGTCACAAAGTTTTTTATTGTGTTTACCCAAAAAGCAGTGGAGTTGGACGTTTGTAACGAAAAGATTGTACACAAATCTAATTGCAATTATCTTTTAAGATGGTGAATTGAGTAAATATTATTGGTAATACTAATTACTAAAATTTTGTACCGTTTTTTTTTGTCCACAGTGTATAAAGTATATATTAAAACAAACTTCCAGCTTTTTCATTCTCAAAGTAGTAAGCACGATTACAATACAAGAAAAAAAGATGATCTATCGATACCGTTCCATCGCTTGCAAATATGTAAACAGTCGGCTATTTATCAAGGCATAAATTTTATAATATGTTAAGTGATGAGATGAAACATCTACTTGTGGGAAAATTTAAAACTCGATTGAAAAAAGTTTTAATTCAGAGTGCTTTCTATACCGTGGAGGAATTTGTCAATTCAAATGTGAATAGTATGTTCTAGCATTAGGTCAGGATTGTTGTGTTGCTTGTTTTGTTGTTGTTGTGACTTTCTGTAATGCCTCCAGTGGAGTTGTATTGAGAAATAAAGATTATTGTATTGTATTGTAGGTATATAAAAAAAAAGGTTTTTGAGTTTTTAAACTCTAAGAACCCATTAGGAATTCAAGTATTTTCTTCGGATTATTAAAGACCATACAAATCTACACTACTTTATCCACTTCAACAACTTTCTGTTTGTAATAGTAACAAAAATACTCGTACAACCAACGTTTCATAACACACACTGTATATATGTAGGTATATATGTACACCGTATATTTCTATGTAGGTCTGCGCATAATTAGGTGACGTATGAACCGATTTAGACCACTTTCTGTTGTTGAAAGGTTGTTTTATGGTAAAATTTCTAAAAGAGGACAACACAACTTTTTAAGACATAACCTAATAAAATTGTTAATCTACGTATGGTACAGATCAAAAAAATGCCAAAAAGTCATTTCAACATAGGTCCTAAAATGCACCTTTTCTGATACTATGTTAGGAGTGTCAAGTGGAAACATCAAAACGCAAATTATGATTATTGATGTGGACACACGTTTATAAAGTATTAATACAAAATATGGAAATTATACAGGGTTAGTCACAAATACCGGAACACCCAAATAATTCTGCAACCTTAAACAATTTCAATAAATTTTTCAAGTAGGTTTGATTGCTTTAGGCAAGCTATCGTTTAAATATATTTTTAATATACAGGGGGTTCACATTATTCTGGAATTTGGTAACCAGTTCTTTTTCTGATAGAACACCTCTATACTTAAAAAAATAATTCTAAGATTAATTCTTAGAATTTTTTGTAGATACCATTTCTTTAGAAAATTATTTTTTAGTTATAAGCAATTAATCAAAACTCCTGAACTTCAAATTAAGAATATTTTCCAATATACACACACATTTATTTAAATTTGGCAGTTTTAACATAAATCATAAATTTAATTCTACTTCATTGCATTGTACTTTATTTTTATTTTTATTATTTTATTATTTTATTTTTTATCAGTTAACTATCTATTAATTGGTTATAATTAAAAGATGATGCACTTTTAAAAAATGATTCCTACAAAAAATTCTAAGAATTAATCCTAGAATTTTTTTTTTTTAGAATTAATCTAAGAATTAATAAATGTAAAAATATACGAGGCGTTCTATCAGAAAAAGAAAAGCATACCAAGTTTCCATCATAAAATAAACAGCCTGTATATTAAAAATATGTTTAGACAATAGCTTGTAAGCAATAACGCATTTATAAAAAAAATTATTTCTACAAAAAACTCTAAGAATTAATCTTAAAATTAAAAAAAAAGTTAAAATATACAGGATGTTCTATTTGAAATAGGAAAGGTTGCCAAATTTCCATAATAAAATGAAATTATATTGAAACTATATTTAGATGATAGCTTGTCTGACAGTTTTTGTTTATTTTTTACGGTTCCGTTAATTTTGACTAACCCTGTATACTATATATATACGCGCCATTGCTCAAAGCCGCTTTATTAAAAAAAAATATGTAGGTATTTCTTTTCTGTTGAAATAATAAGAATAACTTTTATTTCGTGATAAATAATCTCGTTTATGGCATTAAACTGTTGGCATTTTCAGAACCGCGTGTGCATTCGTTTTAAGTTTTCTAACTACCCTTATAAATACTCTAATTGGTTAAATAATGGGGTATTTATCCAAAGTACCTTTGAATATAAATACCAGGGTTTTCATCACTGTTTGGATGAAATAAACTTACAAGACAGGTGTTCCCTCCACAATCAACACCACAGATGTCCTGCCTATGGTGCTTATGGTTACAAGTTAGAGACATTAACCAAAAATTAAATGCCATTCCAAGAGAAATTACATTCAACTATTCAAGTTTTACAGCAACCTCATCACGAACCCTATAAATTGATATCACCAAAGCTCTGTAAACGATAACATACGAACACTAAGGTTCTCCTCAGACACCATATTCATATTCATGGCCTCACCATTCGAGCTATTCGCCAAACCAGCTCAGTCGACGTTATTATAATTAACACGACACCGTAGTAGAAGCTCGTGGCTTAGAAAGCTGTATCTGCTAAACGGGCTATGTGAAGTGACGTGCAGTTAGTTGGAGCACGTGAACTATTATTATTATTAGGACGGTTCGCGAACACTCGTGGCGGGGGGCGGGCGAATACAACACATGCACACACGTAGGATACTTGCCGTTAGCCTGGGGAACAATAGCGACAGCAGCGCCGCAGTGACACGAGATGGTATTACCTCCCGCCGAAAAGTTAAAGTGGGATAATATTTCAGGCAAACTTTTCGTCCGCGTTTAGCACTCACCAGACACTAATTGAATTATTTCGGCGTTAATAATAAATTCTAATGCCGTGCTACTTCTATAGCACGGTGAAAACCACACCGAAGCAGGCGTTGGTTGATAATTTGGGACTTTGTTCGAGGCGGTTTGATGCTTTTTGCATGGAATATTCGAGTTGTATGAGTTTTATGCTGCGGGATTGCCATTCTCAACTCGATAACTAAAATTATATATACCAATTATATTATTATTGTTTCACTGCGGTACAGTAAAAATATACTTTTCACGAGACATAGTGTAAGTGGTTGCGCTGCTAGAACTGAACATAATGGCATATACGAAATTTTCCAAACACCTAAAAAATCTCGATTTAAAAAAAAAAAACTGTTTTTGTGTACTTGCATGTGTATAAAAATGCAGAACTCCGTCATTTTCCATTCGATTTTCA
The DNA here is from genome assembly GCA_963966075.1 of Aphodius sticticus. Taxonomy (NCBI): domain Eukaryota; kingdom Metazoa; phylum Arthropoda; class Insecta; order Coleoptera; family Scarabaeidae; genus Aphodius; species Aphodius sticticus. Next base: position 73,385,197 of record OZ014509.1, read on the forward strand.
AAATGAAAAATGCAATAGAAAGAGGGAACATAGACCATTATATGATGTATTGTATGGATGTATTGTTCGGTGAGATCCGATAAAAAGTTATGGACGTTCAAATTCAGAAGTTTCACCATATTTTCAGAACGAATATACGGCCCGACCGTAATAAATCCATGCTCTTGATTCACATTAACTAGACATTATTTTGTTTGTTTATTACCTTGTTTTATTGTATTTTAGTCTATCTAATATGTTAACAAGTACTATTGGACTTGTACCCAAATACCGTAAAATCATTAATCCACAACCTTAACCTATTCAGAAGTTAAGGTAGGTTAGCTCACATTTTCAATCGTTGATAGTAAGAATTTAGGTATTTCAACTGATCTATTTTTAGGAATATTTATTGGACCACAAATTCGGAAAATTATGCGGGACAAAATTTTGCAACTGAACTGAATGATGTGGAAAGACGAGCCTGGAGTAGTTTTATATGGGCTTTCAATAAAAAAATAGCAAAAAAATATTACGGATTCAAACAGGTGAGCAAATTGTTGTTAAAGTTGACAAAAACTGAAATTAATAGGAAAGCTCTGAACTCGAACGTCCATAACTTTTCGATTTGTTATAGGATCTAACCGAACAGTACATCTTTATAATGGTCTATCCTTCCTCTTTCATTTGCATTTCTTATTTTGGAATTATCGAATAGAAAATGGCGGAGTTATAACTTTTTATACACGTGCAAGTACCCAAAAACTTTTTTTTTAAATCGATATTTTTGGAGTGGTTTGGGAAAATTTCAGCTACCTATGCCATTATGTTCAGCTCTATCAACTTCCGCTATGTCTCGTAAAAATAACATTTAGTTTTTTTTTTGTAACAGTGTAATAATCCACCTGCAGTCAAATGATTGATTTATTTAACAACAAAAATAATAAAAAAAAGGCAGATTGAAGCATGTATTATTCTTCCTGGGCCATTGGGGATATAGCCCGGATTTATGGCATCAAAGGGCAGGTTTGTGCCACAAAAACCGTGCATAGTCTCCCCGCTCGCGCTCGGCCCAAAACACAAAAGCATTGTACAGCAAATGAATGAATACTTCGACGTGTATGTCGTTCCAATTTCCACTCAATTCCATTGTAGGGCTTCATAAACATTTTCCCAGTCGGATTGATGCGGAATTTGTCGTACAAAATGTGAAGCCAGAGCTTGAATCGTCAGGTTATTTAGAGTCCAACAGAAACTAAATATAAATATCCTTTTTTTGAAATGTCAAATGTTATTTACCAAATTTCTTAAGATACTATATAAATGAAACATCTATTAATGGTATAAAACCGCCTAAATGGGGGTCACACTAATAAGCAAAATATATATCACCACATACGGTTTTTATGAAATCTTTTTTTAATTTGAAGGTGTTAATTGGTTAACGCTTTTCGGATAAGTTGTGTTACACCCAGTATATTATGTTGCACCAAACTGCAACATTTTTTTAAAGCTCCAAATTCCACTCTATGCAATATTATGTTTAAACATCTTTTGAACGTAATATTAAAAATACATGCTAAATGCTTCCCTGGGCCAGGGGCGCCGTTACATATGGGCAGGGAGAGCTTGCCCCCTCCTGGATTTCGAACCCAACTACCGGTACGCGAAAAACGAAAAAGATAGGGGTGGGCGAGAAATTTGTGATCGTTCTTTGATCACAATTTAAGACCGATATATAGATCTGATCAATAAATCGGTTATTATCATGTCAAGTGGATCCTTTGATCATAGATCAGGTTGATCTTTTTGATCAGATCGATGTCGCAAATGTCAAACCGAATTGAAAGCTATGTATGTGTAAAATATTTTCGCGGCTAGGCGTGAAAGCTATTAACTAAACGCCTAGCGGGCAATTAGCATCTTTCGTGTCCCCACAAAGATGTAAAATGACATTTTAGTATAGTGAAGAATGAAAAAAAATTACTAGATAAATGATGACTATTCCGATCATTAGCGGCTATTATCACCAATGTCAGTTTTATTAGATATTGCGATATTGCCCTTTCGTAACAGTCGCAAAAGAGCCACAAGATGACAAGATACGGTATCTAAATTTTGCGCTGTAGTCCAAAATAAGTTTTGTTGTATGCACTTTTATTTGATCGTACTTATTGGATTCCATTACTTCGCAATTTTTGGCACTGCTGAGCAGTTTATCTTAATTACACTGGGTGTTAAACTAATAAGCGTAGAATATATAGATAAGGTATAATAGTCAACTTTTGATAGTAGACCAACTTTTGATAACGAACTCAGAGAGCCGGTATATTGTACCAACTTTAGAAATTGCTTTAGTAAAGTAGGTTGTATGAAGTATCATAGAATAACTATTTTAAAATCATATAATTGAAAAAGATTTAAAGATAACCCATTATTGGCCAAAATTGGTACTAAAATTACAAAACTAGAGTTTCAAAAACGTTAAATAATAAAAAATTTCAGACAAACGTTATTTGGTACTAAAAGTGCCGTCCTATGATACATGACAATAGATTCTCTATGCTGTTTGTAATATTGGTACCATTTACTGACTCTCTCCAGCGTTGACACATAAGTTCGTTCAAAAGTTAGTACATAGTTGATCTAACATTGTCGACTTACAAGTCTTCAAGTATAATAGTAAAATAAAAAAAATATTATTTCGTCGTCGATTATCCTTAACACAGAGTTCAAATAAATCCACTTTTCTCTACATTTAGTCATTATTTCTCGTTAACGGGGTAAATTTGAAAATAATATTGTTGCCTTTTTATTGTTTATCAATTTGTTATTAAGATATTGTATCAGATGCTCGATGACCAGGAGCTAGAAATTATTATAGGAAATTATAGAAAATCTTAAATTCTAGAATAAGAGTTAAATGATTCAGAAACAAAATATATTTACAAAGAATTATTAATTAAAAATATTAATATCACGTTAATAAACGATAGGAAGACGGCAAAATAACTTGAAATTCAATGAATATCAATATATAATAAGTAAGTGTTGCCGAGCATACAGGGATCACGACCATGGATGGCTATCAACACAAAAATGTGAACAAAAATATTTCACTACCTTAAAGCAATAGAGATTTTTCAGAGTGTATGTAAAATAACACAAGACGAAAATGCTGCAAAACAGTTAATGGCATAGTCCTTACGATTACGTCACCATTTAATACTAAAAAAATATTTGCCACACCCCCTGGAACATTTTCAAACGGCGCCCATGCCCTAGGCACCTATCTTTAGTCACGACTCACGATTCATACCACGTACTGTGTATGTCAATTTATGTCACCCTGGGCATTAAGTTAAAAACTGTAACGCTGCAGGGCGAGCCGGTATATATATATATATATCACACACTTTTATCGCGAGAAGAAAGCCATATAATCTTACATTTCCGCCAATAGAATATATCGAGACATTTAAAAATACGGTCTCCGATATCGTTTCATAAACTTCCATCGGTCTGTAACATACAAAATGCATTGTGCCGATAAATTGAAATAAATTGAGGAAATGCAGCGGCCGGTAATACGGAGACCGTACGTGCCTGCCGTCCCGACATAAATTCCTTATCAATATTTGACCGTCCGTCGTTCGAATCGATAGTTTTAAAAATGGATGAACTTACCATAGAGACGGATATGGCACTCACAAACACGCCGAAAGGGGTTCAGTTTGACGGGGGCGACGAGGGGCGGCGGAGGCGCTCTAATACTCCGGCGCTATCGATTATGTAATTTCGTGTTTAAAAAGTGGGTCACTTGCTGCACAAAATAATTCATGTAGTTAGGGCATCATTAATTGATAACAAATCGATCCGATCGTTCGAAATCCGGTACCGACAACCATTACATTAATTGAAGAGTACAACTTCTAATGGTCTATACTCTATAAGTACCAACGCGAATATATAGCGGTTATTGCATGAATATGGCCACCACATAGATGTAAAAATAGCGCTAGATGATTTTTTTTAAATAAAACTGAAGGTGCGCATAATTGTTGTTTCCTACTAATAGAAAGGCATTTATGCGCCAGTAAGTGCTGTAATAAAACAATGAGTTTTTTGATTTGAAGAGATTCATGGACAACTTTGCAATACATACAGTGTTTCCCCCGATGGACCTAACTATACCTATACCTATAATGGACGTAATTTTTAATTTCTCGAGAAAAAGTAATTCTTTATAAAGAATTCTGGATGTCCTAAAAAGTCTAAAGCCATTGTTAATATTTTGATTTAACATACGGGATGGTTAGAAAACACGAAAATGTTAAATTGGCCGAAGAGTAAACTATCGGTTTTCGGAACTAGATAAAAAATGTTATAGGTAAAAGTTAGCTTGAATTAATTTTATGCTCAAATATCAAACTTAAATGTTCTATTTCAAATTTTACATCTCGGACCAGTGAAAAGACATTACATAAAGGTGGACAAAAAATTTAGAGATCACAAATATGATTGATCAATTGACAGTAGTAACAGCGTATCCCAGCAATTTGTTGATAGAAGCATTGAAAGTATGTTGACTTTAGAGCAAAGGGATTATTTAGTTCTTTGTTACAGCATAGATGAGGTATCGTACCGCCGTGCTATTGAAGTTTTTAACAGAAAATACCCTGAGGTATACGTTTCTGTCAATTGTGTTCGTGTATTGGTTAAAAAATTCCATGCAACAGGAGACATCAAAGACAAACATCAAGAAAAAAAGCGAAATGGTGAAGATGATGCAGGAGCTATGTTAGCTATTGATTCCGTGAACACTTGCCCAAAAAAGTCGTTGAGGCAAAGATCTCGAGACTTGAACATCACTAAAAGCCACCTGCAAAGGATCTTTTCAAATCATCCATCCTTATAAACCAGCACTAATACTAATACACCCTTTAGTAGAAGGAGATGATGCTCGTCGATTAGAATTTTGCCTATTAATGGGAGAACGAATTATGGTCGATACATTTTGCTCAAAAATATAAAAAAGTGAATGTTTGGTGTGGGATTTATTACAACAAAATAATTGGACCATGCTTTTTTGACAGTACTGTAAACCAAAACACTTATTTTGATATGTTGGAAAATGTTTTGCTACCTACTTTGGACGAAATCAACTTACAACTCCGGTGTTTACTATACTATCAACACGACAGTTGTCCTGCTCATAGCGCATATCAAGTCAGGGATTGGTTGAACAGACATTTTCCAAACAAGTGGATTGGACGATTCGGCCCTATAGGATGGCCACCACGTTCACCTGATTTTTCATTTTTGCCTTCTGCAATTTTCAATTTTGAGTTTCAAGATGTGCATCAATAAATTTAAAATAAATTTCAAATAAACTCTAAAACAGCAAAAATCGCCATGAAAAAAAAAACAATCAACACCGTCGGCAAACTGAAGGACAACAGTCCGAGGATTACGAAAGACTCGCATAATTAAATGACAAAAGGGGACCAACTAGACTCACTTGTTTTTCCTTCAGGCTAATCTCGGCTCGGATTTAAAATCAATTAGCGTCGGTTCATTATTAATTGCGCGGAAAGAATTGGCGCCGCGGGTACCTACTTTTATTTACCGTATTTTTTTTTCATGAAATCGACTGCTGAGGGTTTTTTTCCATCTAGCGTGGTTCCCCTTTCGCAAGAATCGAAAAGAAATTACCATTTAGAGACTGAACTGAATTAAACAGTAGGCTTTAAAAGTGCGGAACTTCTGTGTAGAGGGCGCTGTGGGTGTATTAAATTTGAATGAATATGGAAATTTTGCATAGCAGCTCCAAGCCGGCCGTAGTAGCTGCGAGTAAATTAAAGGATTTCAAGTTTCATTGTTAGATATTTTGGGGTGGATTTCGCAAAGCAAGGGCTCAATTCTACCTGTACATTTCGTTACATAAATTGAATAGCTTCATGCTGGTTTCCCTATAGTGGGAATTGTTTTTTAAGGGTTATGTATCGTACCAAATACTAGTGCACACAACCGAAACGTTGTCTCAATTCAAAGCAACCTTCGTTTATCGAAAACAACGGCTGTTTTATATATACAGTGTACCTAACTATACCTATAATTAGGGTTACCATATTTCTTCGAGTAAAAAAGAGGACACCAAAAGTTTGGAAAGCAGGGGGGAGGGGGTGTTTGACAATGGAAATATAGTCAGATAAAAATAAACTGAATTTTTTTTCGTTTATTCATGTATGTTAAACAGTTCACAACAGTTCAGAACAATAAATAACGTTTTTATTTGAAAACTCGTTCTATGAGAGGTAGAACTGACTAGACAGACTAGCGCCTACGGTGTCCGCTAGTAAGTAGTCCCGGACATTCATGAACTCAGGCGACATTGAGCGACTGTAATTTAAATGTAATCGGCAACCGTCTGGGTGAGTACGGAGCACTGAGTACCTGTCAAATTTGCCAGTGTTTAGAGTTTGTGCATAAACATTTGTATTTTGTTACAAATATTTAGAAAAACACATGTAAGTTACTAATTTGTATAGCAATTAATTAATTGATGGAACGCAAAATCATTTCAATTTAGTCAGCAATAAACTTGAAATTTGTTTGAAACTCCAATTTAACGTTCTGTTTACGTATTCATGTAGTGAATACGATTATGCAAGGTATCCTGCAACATGTTTGCATAAATATCAGATAAATAAAGAGACACGGACGGGCGCCGTGAGAACTAAGGTAAGCGAATGTAAATAAAGCTGCATGGGGGGCGAGCGTGTTTTACCTAAGGGGTTTAGAATAACGCAACGTTTTTTTAAAATATTTCCAGCAACTAAAGACAAGCTTAGGGAATAAACTAGTAAGTACATCAGCATAATACATAATAATTAATAGTCAAAATATAGGACTACCATTATAAATTATACTAATAAACTTATTAAAAAATAAAATGAAATATAAAAAATATTTATTTTTTAAATTGAATTTATGGCAAGAAGTTGCAGGACACATATATTTTTCTAATTCAATAACATATATTTTAGCTTATGATATGGCTGAAAATACAACGTGTACCATATGTAACGAGACTTATAGCAGTGTATGCAATCTGAGAAAACATGCCCGACGATTTCACCCTGACCAAATGAATGTGTTGATACCTGGAATACATAACAAGTCTAGAAGTTTTAAATTTTCTTGTGAATACGGTAAAAATTTTAATCAGAAACAAAATTTAGTCTTTCACCAAAGAATGCATACCACCTTCAATTCTCCTTTTCTCGAAAATTTTTTTATGTAAGGCCATAAAAATATTATGCTACCATTAAGACAATTAAAAGATCTGTCAAATTCATTAAAAAAGATATAGGGTTGTCATTTAAAAAAATGTCGATGGCGTCATCTGTTAAAAACAATTGAAGGTAAAAAAAATAATTTGATACCATAAGTGGTATTTTGATAATTATAAATCGACGTGTTCGAGGCTTTTTTAAAATAGCAAACCGTTCTTGAGATTTTGTCATGTTTCCATACTCGCTCACTGTATATAAATAAAATTATGTTTGAATACCTTTTTCGTTATTACATGTATAGTTATTTTGTTTTCAATAAATGGATTGTATAACAATTAGTAGATGTTTTAATCGATACAATATTCATGTGGGTAAGTAGGAACGATTGCGGTGCACTTAATACATTTTAGAACTATAGAGTATAGAATCATAGTTGTGAGTAATAGTATATTTTCACGCCGTGTGCACTTCAAATGATACTTAATATGTTAAAATGCTAAATAACTTCTATCAATAGTCTTGGAGATATTTAACTTGAAAGTTTTATGAGCGCGAGTAAATTAATAAGCGAAGAACGTGGAATAATATTCATATTATTATTAATGCCAAAAATTATTATTTGTATCACATGTTCGGAATATCATCCATTGTTAATATTTATTTATCCATCATCTGCTTTATCTCTTTGTTTATTAATTTAGCCACTGTCATAAAACTAGAACATCTCGAAAACTATAGCCGAACAAAAAAATGAGGTATCGAATTATAAATCACCCTAAATCACATATAAACATAAGGTATCAATCAAGTGGCACGCTTTTGTAAGAATTGCAATTATCGTGCAGCTGGCTTGTCGGCTTCGCACCGTATTTCAACATTGTCTGTAATTTTTGCATAGCTTCCACCATAAAGGTACTCTTGAGATAATTCTCATATTTCCATTTTAGGTTTCTCCTATTAGTGTCCGACTTCCTGCGTTACACGGCATAAGCGCGGACACGATTATTTTATTAGAACAGAAACAAAAGAACTGTTGTTAGAAAATAAGATACTATATTATTTAATTAGAGACTTTACAACGTACGCTACAATTTGTTGACATCGGTGTCACGCCATTTTCAGTCGAATCAAATATAGGGAGAACCAGTCTGTAATACTATCGCATTCGCTCGAAAGTCGACATCGGTTGGTTTCTATCGTATACACTAATTCTATGTACCTATACCGAGAGCTTTCTAGCGTAGAGTCCCGATTAAACCCGACGGCCCACCGCCTGCGCTCGTGAACGTCCGGGACTACTTACAAGCGGACAACGTAGGCGCTAGTGTAGATGGGTCTTAAGGGAGATTTTCATCAGCTTGTGGTCCGAAACAGTGTCTGCGTCCGGTCATAAGAGCGACCGAGTTTGGTTCCAGAAAACTTATCAGGTTATGGGAGCTGTCCGCTTATTGGAGCTGTCCACAAGGAGAGCTTTCACTGTATAGAAGTCTTTTTTTATTACATTCTATATGTTTTTGGGGTGCTGAATCCGAATTTCAAGTTTGCTACTTTCCACGGATGTGGCTTCACAACGAAAATCCCAAAATACCACAACATTTTGTACTTTTCTTCAGTTTTTTGCCAAAAAGTCTTAAAACTATGCACTTTTCGACGTGGACCTCTAAACACAAAAATAAAGTACACTAAATTTCCTATAAAAAGCACCCTCAAGTGTATTTTTTGGTTTAATGGTTTGGCCGCTAGAGCGCGCTGAAAGAAGGCCAAATTTTCCTACTTTATGTAATATGCGAGTAATTACAAAAAAGCTTAGATTCTGATAAAATTACATTAAATTCCCATTACGCGAAACCGCTAAGCCAAGAGCCCTTCACCAAAGACTCATTATAAACCTATATTATTATTTATTAAAAATATACTATTTATTTATTAAAATCTATATATTTGCTCTTTTTAATTATTGTTATTGTGTATTGCATTTTTTTGTTTTTTATATTAAGTCTGCGACGCTTAGCGGCTTTGCTTAGCTTAATATGACATAAAATATTAACCCGATCTCGCGGCTACACGGTTTGGCCAAAATAAGTGACTAAGATGTGCAATTTGTCGGGCAAATAATGTAGTTTTAGCACAATCATAGCCTTTTTAACTAACTCGAAAACTGGGTTTTACACTAAGTAGGAAAATTTGGCCATCTTTAAGCACGCTCTAGCGGCCAAAATGCATTTCAGGGGTGCTCTTATAGGAAATTTAAAGTACATACTTTATTTTTGTATAGGTTGGTCTACCTCGAAAATTGCATAGTTTTATCACTTTTTTGCAAAAAAAAATAAAAATGGTCGAAGATTTGGAGTTTTTTCGCGATTTTCGGTGTGAAGCCTCATCCGTCCCGTGGGAAGTAGCAAAGTTGAAATTGGAATTCAACACCCCAAAAAACATAGAATGAGAGAAAAAAACTTCTTTTTTCCCTGGAACAGGTACCCTCGGGAACGATTTGACCGGACTGACAGTGCATATAAGAAATGTACGAAGAAATGGATAATTCTCAGAAACTGTTCGTGACACTATCGCTCCGACAGTATAGTTTTTGCGGATATTCACTTCCTAGAAATTATACATTATCTTATTTTTTTTTTGTCCGGTATTACCTAAGTTATTTTATGATTATTTAAAAAAGAGGACATTTCGGGGAAAATCGGAAAAAGATACCGGACCCGGACATGAACCCTAAAAAAGAGGACTTGTCCGGTGAAAAGAGGACGTCTGGTAACCCTACCTATAATGTACGTAATTTTTAATTTCTCCAGAAAAAGTCATTCTTTATAAATAGTTTTGGATGTCCTAAAAAGTCGAAATCCATTGTTAATATTTTGATTTAACATACATGATGGTTAGAAAACACGAAAATTAAAATTAATTCATGGCCGAAGAGTAAACTATCGGGTTTTCGGAATTAGATCAAAAATGTTATAGGTAAAAGTTAGTGTGAATTAATTTTATGCTCAAATATCAAACTTGAATGTTCTATTTCAAATTTTACATCTCCGACCACTATTTTTAAGTTCACTTTTTAGAAGAAATATTTCTTTGCCTTTATTGAAACACCAATTTTGTTTGAGTCAATGCATATTTATTTGAATTAAAGACCGTATGAAAATTTTCTATCTGTGCATTTTCAGGAACAATTCTGATACACGTTGTATAAACACAATACAATCAGTTAAACTCCTAAATCATTATACAATCTTCTAATTAACCGAAACTTAATGAAAACGGGGGGAAAGATCTCTGTGCAAACGAACGAAGTAAGTGCCTGGTATATAATCAACTTTGGCGCTTCAGAAACAATCCTGTAACGGAACCTGGCAATAAGAAATTAGATCCTCTAATGGCGATATCAGGTCAGATAAATGCTCCGACCGATCCGCCACGCGAGCCGAAATCTTCAAAGGTTTCAACAGCGAAATACGATTCTCGGCATCCGGGTAATTCAGCGAAATTGAATTAAAACAGTCTGATCTGCACGATCGCGCGTTCTTTGGTGGCAACGGGGGTTGTTACGGGCGCAGGGGCGGTTTCCCTTTGTAGTCACTCTAATATTTCGGCTCTCGCGCACTGTCGCAAACCGTATTAGGTTTTCCCTTGCGAATAAACGGTACGAGAAACGGGATACAACTCAGTGGCGTACGTACATACAGTAAGCCATAAAAAATAGAATAATAATATAATACTTCTATATATTTAGAAACATCAGTGTACATTTTCTAGGTAGAAGGTAGAAGAATGTCAAAACCTAAGCTTTGATCACTCTAGAATACTGTTGATACTGAGTGTGTATATTATTAAAAAAAAAAAGTAATCCAACTTTGCCAAATAAATACACTGACACAAAATAAATAAGCAACATTATCGAAAAAGCGTTGGATGATAAAAGGTTAGTTCTACAGTCTTCCTAGATGTGGCACAGGCTTGTGACAAAGTCAGGCGTGAAGGTGTTTTAAACCATAAATCAGGAAGTATTCTCCCCAAACAGTTTGCACAAATATGAGAATATTTGCTGAATAATAGATTTTTTTTGTACTGCACAATATCTTTCTGTGGGCATACAGATTCCTGTCAGGCACTAATCTCCAGTGGTTGGTTGTGGTCGTTATTATATAATAATTCTATATAATAGTTCTTCAGTCAATTTTAATAACATTGATTGAAAATAAAAACCTTAATACAAGTTAAAAGTACATAGTATTACAACAATAATGAAATCCAATGTCAGGAAAGTAGCAGAAGTTATCAAGTTACCAAAACTAGGCAAACCACCGAATGAGGCCAAATCATATCGCCAAATATCACTGTTACCAATGATATCGAAGCTCTTTGAAAAGCTGCTTCTAAAGAGAATGAAACCTTTACAATACGTCGACCTGATGACATCCTATATATCTGATAGACTATTCAGAATAAAACAGATCGATGAATACTCGGAACTAAAAGAAGTAAAAGCTGGGGTACCCCAGGGTAGTCTATTGGGACCAATTCTCTATCTACTATACACAAGTGACCTACCACAGCTGGAAAATGTAACAGTCGCCACATTCGCAGATGACACGGCTCTAATGGCAGTGGGATCAACTATTGGAGAATCTACTAGGAATCTTCAACAAGCTAGTAATACATTATATAAATGGACCAAACAACGGAAGACCAAGCTCAATGAACTGAAATCTGCCCACATTAACATTACAAACAAAAGAATCGAGGACATGCCTCATGTCAAGATTAACGACGCCATAGTTCCATATGCGAACACTGAAAAGTATTTGGGCATGACTCTGGATACAAAACTAAGGTGGAAAGAACACGTTAAGAAGAAAAGAGTAGAGCTTGGCCTCAAATACAGAGAACTGCACTGGCTTCTGGGAAGAAACTCTCAGCTGTCAGTACAGAACAAACTACAAGTTTACAACGAAGTACTAAAACCGATTTGGTTAAACGGCATCCTGCTTTGGGGTTGCGCGAAAAACTCCAATATACAAGGAATCCAGACTTTCCAAAATAAAGTACGAAGCAATATGGTTAACGCTCCTTGGTACATACGGAACAGTGACCTGCACTGTGATCTTGGTGTCCCACAAGTCATCCAAGAAATAAAAAGTTTCGCCACTAAGCATGAATCTCGCCTAAGCCATCACGTCAACGTCGAGGCCCTGCAGCTACTGGACAACCAGAATCTAGTGATAAGATTAAAAAGAACTAGTGAATCAGTGAAATGTGTAAAAAGCAGAGCACAGTGAGTGAAGTGTTAGTGCTTCTTGTTTAGGACAAAGTAAATATAGGACATCAGTGGATAGCCTATTAGAGACAAGTACCTAGTTTTAAGAATTCAGATTTAAATTGATGGTTAATCTTTTAGGTTAGTTTCAATATGTTAAACATCTTATGCTTATTAACAAAATAATGAAATAAACTCAGAAAACATAATACAGCACACACATGACATGATAAATAAATTTTTCCAGAGCATGTGGGTTATATTATTAATTATTACAATTTATATCAGCAGATTCTTTAATTGACCCTTAAGCAAGGCAACGAATTTATGGGTCTGAAATCTTGAATTTTATTAGACTTATTTACCTTTGTAATAAGAGTGATTGAACTTAATTTCATTTTTTTCTGGAACTTCTCTCCGTTTCAAACTAGAATTAACTACATGCAGCATCACATGACCAGCTACGTCAAAAAATTGTTTAACATTTTGAAACATTGGCTTGAAACTTATTATCTAAAGATCCAACTTCTTTTCTCAGGGACATCGACAATATCCTATATTTGCTATAACTGCATGAAATTTATTTGAAATTATCTTATTCTCTATATTCTTATTATTATTAAACCCACACCTATATATGTAGGTATGTACATATTTTTTTAGTTAAGCATAATTTTACGATTCAAATGTATATTTCTATTGTATTTTTACTAGAAGATCATTGTAATTGAAATAAATCAGCATTTTTGTTGTAATAGCACACAGATTTGCAAACATAATTGGAATTCCATGCAATTTGTAGACAACACTTCTATTGTAACTTTTACAATGATTTATACGTAATTTTACAGCCATTTTCCTCAGTTTGCGACCTCAGAATATTCATGTATCCAGTGTAGATTGCTTTCGGTACGCCACTGGTAAAGGCCCAGATATGAAATATGTGTCCCGTGGAAAATTTCATCACACGACACCCCCGGATAGGTACCCCACCCGCGACGAGACCCCCGCAGCCTAACAAATTGAAGGGTGTCGCGTGAATTTCGTGTTTACGGCACGCACGGCAGGAAAAAAAGGGCCGTGAAAAGTGATCCGCGCTCACCTCAACGTCACCCGCGCGTAGGGGAGGGGGGGGGGTTACACCGAAGGGCCGTAGGGGTAGGTGGGATGAAGTGAAAGGGAGAGCCGATGGGGTGGAGATATTAAAAATATGTTTGATGGCAGCTTTCGGCTATCACTTTTATATGGGGGGATATAAAAAGGCAGTATACGACTTATATACGGCGAAGTGCCCGTATATGAGAATAATGTGTCCTGAAAATGATCCTTTATGGATTACTTTCTGCCTACTAGGTCATGGAAAATAACTTCCTGGTTGTGACTGTTTGATGTTGACGAGAAAGTGATGGAAGTACTAGAGGAAAAGATAAGCATATCCTAGTGATTTAAGGTAATATTCTGACAAAATGAAAGCTTTTTGAATAAACAAAGTATGTCAGGATACAGAAAATATACTTTTGGCGCAGACCTAAGATTTGATTTTTATTTGTAAGAGATATCAAAGATGCACGACTTCCTTGGACTACTGTAGAATTGGTAATTTCCTCCAAAGTTATGTCTTCATTTGTAGTTAAAAATTGTTCCGAGTACTTTGCAAAGACTATGGCTTTGTGTTCGTTATTTTTAGCCCAGATTATATCCGGTCTTTACATTGGGAGAATTAGGGTGATTGGTCTCTTAGGTCCTTTAGTCACTTTCCACAAAAACAAATCTATGCTCGCGTCATTAGTCTTCTATGGTTAATGTCTTGAATTGTCATTCGTAATTCCTGAGTTAATCAATTTAATCAAGGTTTGACTGCTTGGTCCCTGGTTATTTTCTCGTTTTTCTTTCTTCCATGACTATCTCTGTTATTTCTTTTTGGTAACTATTAGCTTTCACTTTACTTGTTTTTTCGTGGCTTTCCAAGCAGAATGAATATCTGCTATTGATCCAAGGGTTTTATGAATGCTGTTATAATCATTTCATTGAAAGTTTTGACATTTACAGTCACTTGAAACACTTCTGCCCTTCTGCCCCTATTTTGACATCTTCGTAGTCATAGTAGTACGTCGTAGTCGTAGTATGATATCTAGTATGGTAGTATCGTTGATTGTCAATGGATATAGATAGTCAGCCATGGCTTAGTTGGGGCCTTAACATCCAGAGGGCAGGGTTTGCTGCAAGATTCATTCACAAATTATAGCGTTTTTGACTTATACAGTTTTATGCACGCACTTGGTGCGAACTGGCTGTGGTCGAGCGTAAATATATAATAAATATATAAGTCGAAAAGGCTATAATTTGTTAAAAATGCTTAAAATCATGCCCTCTGGATGTTAAGGCCCCAACTAACCCATGGCTGACTATCTATATTCGTTGACTATCAACGGTAGTATGGTATCGGGACGAAACGTCATATTTAGAAGTTTCATAACCAAACTTAGAGCTGAAAAGGTTTTTGTTCGAAAGGGTCCAAAGGAACTGGATATTTACTCTAAGCATTTTTCAACGATTTTGCAACTGAGCCGCCATTTCTGTAATTTCGTCAAAATAGTTAAATAATAAATGAAAGTAGGGGAAATTTTGTATAATTTATGTCTATAACATTTTTTGGTAAAATTATTGGTTTAGCTGTTTATTTGTCAAATCCTGGCTAACTAGGTCATTTTAATGCAGACGCGACCGATCTCGATCAAATAGAATCTCATGCAGCTAAACTATTAATTTTATTTATAGTATGATAAAGTCTTGTGCCTGGCCACATCAGATTTTTTCATTTTATATAGATACAAATTTCTTCTCACATTAATAAATTATCGTGTATTGCAGTTTTTAATATTTGTATATTTAAGAAAGTTTTTTTTATTTATAAGAAATAACCAGAAAATACAAAAATCATCTGTTACAGATGAAATTAGGATGTAAAAATAATAAGGAAAGATATTGATAATAATGTACAAAGGATTGTTTTCCGATTTCATACTGTGTCATTCTGAAAATTAATTCATATGGACTTATTTATTTTTATACATTAATTTCGAAATATTAATAAAACCGTATTTTAAACGGCTCTAATTTCTTAAGAAATTAAAAAGTCAATAAGTCCACATAAAAATATTTACTCCGAATTAATGTTTCTTATTTTCATTGTATTGTCATTTTTATTCCTTGTGATGATATTTGAAATTGGTGTAACTGTCGAAGTTGATACGCGGAGAAAACTGTCTGTAAGTTGCAGGTAATGAATGTCATAAACTACAGCAAAAATGCAGTAAAAGTAACGGTAATACTGTAAAATTAGAGTAAAGTATTTGTAATAAAATCCAGCAAAATTCTGTAAACGAGGAATTCTAGGTTATTTTTTTCACGTCCCTGTGACATTGAGGCACTCTTGTGAAATCACAGCATTGTCACAGTAATTTCACAGGATATGATTTGCATTTTCACAGGAGAAGCACGGAAATTTCATAGTAGAAGTGATTTTGTTACAATTGAATATACTATATTGCTGGCTTCTTGATAAAGCAAAATTGCTTTAAAAATGTTCTCTATGTATACAACTTTTTACTCAGAATGACATTTACATTCTAAGAAATGTGGAATAACAGTACACTTGTATAATATCTTTTCTTGTTGGAGGTCCCTAGGCTCCCACCAAATTTCAGGAACTCCCGAAAAGGCCAAAAGTGTTGCGAAACGTTCAAAGTATTTTTACAGTATTTAGGAGTTTTTTAGGAGTTGTCCCTTCTGCGGAATTTTCTAGGTTCTCTCTAGTCTTCATATAATAGAGTTTTTGGTTTTCTCTTGTTTTGTCCAATTTTTTAAGAATAAGCTTAAGTTACTCTTTATATTTCACTATATTCACCACCTATGTTTTATATAGTAATCCTTAGGTACTGTAGAAACTTTAAATCTCCCAAAAAACTTTAAAAATAACGATATGTTCTCCGCAACAAAATCTAGCAACAAAAAAATCCACGTTTTAACATAAAAACTCATTCCATCTATAGCAGGAGCTACCTGCAGCAGCGGCATGCCCGATTTATCGCGTGATTTTATCCGCTTTTGCGTAAAATATAATAACACGTCACCACCATGCAGGCGTAAACAGTGCTCGACAATCCTGCTCGTACCGTTTTAAAAATATGCACCACGTTTTATTTCGATTTTCTGGTACAGCACTGTGTGTAGCTGCAAAGAACTACGGAACGTTCAACACACGAATTTATGACCAAACCGGGGCACAATATGCAATATATTGTCTCTTAAACGGGCGTACATTTTCAATGCTATCTAACTATTATATATCAAGCATTGCACCATATTTTCAACCGACGCGAATGGCTCTTTTTAAGATACCGCCGCGTTTAACAAAGGTTTTAAAAAAAGTGAATTTATTCTGTTTTAGGATTGCTGATTCAAGTAGATTTTACGTTGACTTTGTTTGCCGTATAATCTATCTTCTT
The DNA here is from genome assembly GCA_963966075.1 of Aphodius sticticus. Lineage (NCBI taxonomy): Eukaryota > Metazoa > Arthropoda > Insecta > Coleoptera > Scarabaeidae > Aphodius > Aphodius sticticus. Next base: position 73,402,248 of record OZ014509.1, read on the forward strand.
TAAGAAATTCAATAGACATCAATCTGAAGGGAAGTGCGCGCACGCTACCCATATAAAAAATGCGAGTGGTGAAGCCATACCCACATAATTTCCGCCTAAGAATAGCCGAAGTTAGGATACGTCTCGGGAAATAGAATGTTTAGCGTTGATATTGGCGTTTCAACATTTTAGGCGCCTGTTTTTTGTATTCACACTTTGATATTGAATATTAATATGAAATAGTTCGTCTAAAATCTGTAATATTCTACCATATAACACATAAACGCATAAATTTGCTAAAATATATTTGTTGTGTTCATTTATTTTAGTGACAGCTGACGAGCGCCTTAAACCTAGGACTGCATTGTCTGCTTTGTGAGGGGAGATAGTTACGAAATATAATGTTGTTGTAGGCGGCAAGGGTCATTCAATAAACAAACACATACCCTTAGAAGTGTAAAGGAAAGATTAGATAAGGGAGGGCGGTCGGACGCATTCCCCCTTTCTTGGAGATGGAAACTGTTGCGTTCTCCCTTCAAGCAGTGTTTTCCAAACTGTCCGGTGCTTTGGAAAATTAATATACAAAGGTTTCACAAGAAAGATTGTTTAATTTGTTTATTGTGTATTGCGTACGATTTTGACAACCCAACTTCAACAGTACTCAAACACTTCATCAATGTGGTATACACTGATGGCTAAAAAAAAAACGGATGATGGAGTTGGTATAGGTGTGACCAGTAGGGTTGCCAGGTCCAAAAATCGAGTTCGCAGGATAAGTGTTAAGAAAATTCAGAACCCATGTCAAAAGAACAGGACACTTCTTTATTGGTCATAGTTTTGTTGCTCATTTCGAAGACAGGCATAACTAACTACATGAGTTATGGATAATAGAAAAAAAAACATCTATATTTTATTTCTGGCCAAAACACCATTTGACTAGACCATATTTGAAAAATGGACTTGCACTACATTTTAAAATTAGAGCTTCTAGATCAAAAATTATTTGGCTAAATGCTTTACGCAGGTCGAAATTAACACTCGCATTGGCTGCTCAGTAACAAGAAACACTCTTCAACAAAGAACGAAATTTTTCAATTTTTTTTTCAAATTTATCGGTATTGCTTTGGCGGTCTCATCTACATCTTCAAAGGAGTCAAGAAGATTTAAGTTAACACCATAGTGCAAATCTAAAACACTGAGATTATGTGCTGTAGAAAAATTTTGCTAGAAACTTACCAATTTTGTTTATTGCACTTATTGTAACCAAAAAATACTATTAAAACATTGGAACTATTTTACCCCGCAAGTTACCGAGAATCTGGTTTCAGCTCAATAGGGTGTAACTTCTTAAGCGTTAATGTGGTCATGCCTACAATTCCAGGACATCAGGCGTCCTGCTGAGGTCATACGCAGGATACGAAAACTGTAGGGCTGAATCCAGGACACGTGACAACCTTGCTCACAAATCTTGGACATGGAGGAACCAAAGGAAATGATGAAATGGAGAAATTATTAACAATCAAAGCTTGTTGACGTACTTCAAAAGGCAGGATAGCCTAGCCATCCACACAGCAATATAACATATCATAACACTATAGAAGAAAGTAGAAGACAACCTAAGAGTAGGTAAGTAATATATAATATCACCATTGTATTTAACTTGAATCCTTTATACTCTGTGTACACAAAAGATTTCTCAAATCGGTACGATTTAGATCAATACTCGCGAATTCGGAAATTCCTTTGCAAGATTCGATTTTCAGTGCAACATAAATCACCATCGATGGTCCATTGATGCTGAAATGCTGATACATATTAATTCCGGTGGTCATTTATCACCGGTCTGGTTAAGATGGCTTCGGCCAAGAAACTCGAGTGGGAGGTTCAAGATTTTCTGTTCAGTCAATGAACTGAATTAGATTCAATTTCCCGGGCCGGCGTGTACGTACAATGGGAGGCGAATTTCAAAATTAAATGTAACTTCCCGGCAAATCGAGTGTCCTCAATTGCAATTGCAGTTTCGTACGTCCGGTCCGGTGCAAGGATACGTGCCAGGACGGTATCCTTTTGGGGGTATCACGGTGGACATTACGCTCACTTCTTCCTCTATACAATCGAGCCTGGACACGAGCAATGCTTTGTTCCGGCAATCACTGGACTACGACACCGGAGTCGGGACAGTAGGTATTCTCTAAGGCAGCGATCCTCAAACATTTCTGATTGGAATACACTGTACTGTAATGTGCTGTACTCTGAAAATATCTATTTCTAAAAATCTATTGGTATATAAAAGTAGATCTAGTCTATATCATAGAATTAATTTAACAGATTTAATTATATTATATAAAAAGTTATTTGAAAATTTATAGCAGAGACCTCGAAGTGAATCAAAAGTACTAAGATTAACACCGTTACTTGAAATTTCATTTAGCTTGATTCACCACCTTAAAATAACCGAAAAAACTCGTATTCAATAAAAAGAAATCAATCGAAAATGCCTATTCGATTTCATATTATTTATTTTATACACAGTGAGACAAAAAAAATGGTAAACAATTTAATTACTCGTTTTCCAATAAAATTTGGAAAGTACTAAAAATATGTTTAAAAACAAATTGCTTGGATTGTGGCTATGCAGCATTTTTCATAATATCGGGGCAATTTAATTGGAAACGAAAGGTGTATTAAAATCAGTAGGTAATGACATTTATCTTGTGTTGGTCAAAATGGACAGTAGAGATTTTATAGCGTGATATACAGGGTGATTGCTTTTCTATACAAGGTGAAATTTTGAAACATCGATTTTTTTATTGCTTTTGAAACATTGCACAGGCACGCGGAATCTAATTGCGTACTTGAGTTTTATTTAAAGATTGTGGAGACAATATTGCCAACTTTTGGTTTCCTTATGGGCGCGATGTTTGATTTTAACATTTCAGGTGGTATTTTCTTCAATTTCAACTAATGTTACCTATTTTTATTTGTTTTTTTTTTTCAAAGAATGAATCGGAGCTGAAATCAACATTTGTTGAGTATGTCATATACATCAAACAAAAAAAAACGTTTCACTATTCATTTCCGTGCCATTTTTAAATAAAGAGCATTTCCAACATCAACCTGAACGGTTTGAATCAGGGATGTTAAATTACGGTAATTAATTTTTTTCGTAAATTACCGTTGAAATTAAAATTATTAATTTCAAATTTTAGATTACCACGTAATTACAAATAAAAAATGGTAAATTACGCTGGCATAAATTACCGGGTAATTAAAATTTAAAAATGGTAAATTACGCTGGTTTAAATTACCAGGTAATTAAAAATTCAAAATGGTAAATTACGCCTGTTTAAATTATCGAGTAATTAAAAATTCAAAATGTTAAATTACGCTGATTTAAATTAACGGGTAATTAAAAATTCAAAATGTTAAATTAAACAGATCACTGTAAGTTATGATTACTACTAATGTTAATAAAAATGTTTGTTAAAACCTTAAATCATTATTTTGTGGATAACTAGCTATCTCTGGATCTTTTGCCTGATTTGATAGTACTAAAACTAAAGCAACGACTACATAGAAATACTATTTATAGCACTACTACAAAAACAGGAAAATCAAACAGAATAATAATAGTAGAAAATAAATACTTTAAGTCTGTCCAGATTCATAAAAATATTCTCCGTTTCACAGAGGCTTTTTGATCTGAACCATTTTTTAGTCTTGATCATTTTTTTAACACGGGTATATTTATTAAAAAATCAATTTTGATAATACATGGCTTCTGATTTCAGAGCTACATTATCGGATTTGTTGTATTGGTCGTCATTGGCGATTTTGGAAGGTCTTTGAAATTAATTTATAAATTCCGGTAAATTACCAACGGTAATTAAAACTGTCGGTAAATTACCAACGGTAATTTAAATTGACGGTAAATTACCATCGGTAATTTACGCCGTAAATTACGGTAATTAAAAATCGGTAAATTACCATTAATTACGGTAATTCATTCGGTAATTTACGCGGTAAATTACGCTTTTACATCCCTGGTTTGAATACATGTGTTACTCCCATTCTTTTTAATATTTTTACTTTATCATACGCAGTATGTAAAGTATTGTAATCGTGCCAAAAAAATTTTTTGAGATTTTAGCGGAAATATGTCTTTTTGGGTCCCCTGAACATTTTTGACCAAGGTACAAAAAAATGTCTGTGTGTGTGTGTGTGTGTGTGTGTATGTGTGTGTGTGTGTGTACCCGTTTTTGTGGCGACGATTCCGGAGAAACTACTAAAGGTATCGGGACGAAACTTCATATTTAGAAGTTTCATAACCAAACTTAGAGCTGAAAAGCTTTCTGTTGAAAGGGGTCCAAAGGAACTGGAGGTTTAGTCTTAGCAATTTTGAAAGATTTTGCAAATAAGCCGCCATTTCTGGAATTTCGTCGAAATAGTTAAATAATAAATTAAAGATGAGGAAATTCTGAATAATTTATGAATATGAAATTTTTTGCTACAATCAATAGTTTAGCTGCATGAGCAAATTCTATTTCATCGAGATCGGTCGTACTGCATTAAAACTAGTAGCCAGGATATGTCAGAAATTTTGATTCTAATGACAGTAATGACACTAATGACAACGCTAATGTTTTGACAATAGGTTCTGTCAATATAAGCTGCGTTCGGATATTGTATTACACTTTTTACACCCAATAATACGTGTCATTTGGACGGTGTACCCGGTGTCAACGGAGTACAATATCCAAACGCAGCTTTAATCGACATATCTGTCTAGTTCTACTAGTTTTATTTTAATGCAGACATGGCCGATCAAATAGAATCTCATGCAGTTAAACTATTAATTTTATATATAGTATGATAAAGTCATGTGCCTGGCCACATCAGATTTTTTAGTTTAGATGTAATTTTTATGTGTCAGAACAAACTGTCATAATTTTAGTTCAAGAAAATAAATTGTTGAATTTAGTTCCAAAACACTTTGCAAAAACAATAACGTGAGCATAACGTGAGACAGAAGCAAGAATAATTCTTCAAAATCAAACATGGCGCCTATGAGAAAACCACCATCTTTAAAGATAACTCAAGTACGCACTGGATTTGTAGTCCCTATGCAATGCTATCCTTGCAAACGTCCAAATCCACTGCTTTTTTGAGTAACACTGTAATAAATCAATGTTCCCAAATTTCACTCAGGATACTAAAAAATACAATGCTAAAAAATCTTTACTGTCCTTTTTTACCAAAACAAGACGCATGTCATTACCTACTGATTTTAATACATTTAATACAATTAATAAGATTTAGCATTCTATATCGGAAAAATTAACCACTTGTTAAGAATCATGCGGTTAACAACAGTGTTGATGGTCATGCGCATTCAGTACAAAACATTCAATCAGCTGATCATGATCAGTACTCTTCGATGTGCTGTGTACACAGAAGTTAAAAATATGCAATTTAATAATGAATAGGAGTATCTGCGAGACTAAAACTACACAAAATCCTTAATTTATGATGTCATGGTTAATTTTATTCACAAAAATAAAGTTCTTTTGCGACGCACTCGACTCCGTTTACGGAAGTCCGTAACGTCGAAGAATTGTGGAAACAATTTACGCAAAAATTAAATTTGTGCAAAGGTCCACAGAAGATAGCTGCTCAGTAAAATCGCGTAAAATGAATTATTCTTGTTGTTATTTTTAGTCTTATGAGACTTAGCCTTTGAGTGTATTTATGAATTGTGAGGTTAGGTTATTCGGATATGTATAACTACAAGTTTCAATTGAAGGGGATCATTAATACGACAACTGGTTAAATTCTAGTAGTTGTAGTTAAAAGTTTTAAGGGTTTTCTCGTTTATTGGATACTAATTTAATTTTATTTAACAATAATGATCAATTAATTTAACTATACATTAATAAATTTAACTAACTTGTTTTAATAGTCGACGAATACAAAACTGTATTCCACTATAACTTTATATTTTTACTTGTATAGATATACATCCTAGGTAAAAGCCAAAGGAAGTATCCCAGTTCTTGCTGGCGGTTAGGAAACCTCTAAGATAAGAATATAAATTAAATCAAAATACATATTATACTTATTTAATAGTAAACACAAAATCAATCACCTTAAAATTTAAAATTTAAATTTCTCGAGCAGTACCTACAACACAAAATCAAGTACCTACATTTTCATCAAATAAAGTATTTTATAAAAGAATTAAGACATATCAAACAGTTTGTCGTTGATATTGACATTAGTTTGTAGTTTATAACACATAACATATCCTAATTTGAAATTCTTGCAGATAACAGCTACGATATGGATATATTATGGTGGGGAGAACCTTTGAACCGCTATCTGATCAGAATTCAACACTCTATCCCCACTTCCCAAAGTATGCAAACGAAACGATACATTTGGATATAAATTGCGGACTCACGGAGTTCGGACCAGCTTGCTTGAAACTCCATGATATTGTTCCAATATGACCCAGTTGGGTGTGCAACCTCCTCAAGTAGCTACATCTCCAGAGCACATACATATACAATACATATACAAATATACGTCATATCCATAGCCATACATATAGACCTTCCAGCGAACAAGGAAAGGTATAAAACTCCGGGACCCGGATTTATTTACGTCAATTGCAAGTGTTTGTGATTTGTTGGGACTTCGATCTCAACTATCCCCTACTTCATCCCCCCATCCCCCTCCCCTTTTCGCCCCGGCGACCCCCCGCTCTGGGGCAGCTTATAGCGATGCAAGGCTCGCGGATTTGCTTCCAATCTATGTGGGCTATATATCGCGCTCTGTATATCAGGCCGCTCATCTCTTCTCTCTTCCTTTTTCTATCATTTCATTTTTATTTTCGTTCCATTTGCCGCCGTCCGTCCACCGCCCGCCGTGCGAGCCGGCCGCCCTCCATTTATGTGAGATCGTTTAAACTGTTATTCTTATAATAAAAGGGGGACTTACGTGGTCAGTTTTTTTATCGACGGATCACATAAATAGAGTCGACGGTACGGAAGGACGAGCTGAATTTTATTGATTCCCCCCTGTCATATCAATTTGATGTAATATTACGTCGAACTGAGGGAAAGAGATTATTGTGGAACGAAAGCGTAAGCTGAAAGTACTGAATATAGTATGAAATATGAAGGCCTTACATAATTTATGAGAATATAAATACTTTTTGTAATGCAGCCCATTACTTCACTAGGTGAGTACCTATCATTCAACTCACTAGTCATCCTACTGCTCAGTCGTCGCCCATCCATATTTACAAAAGCAAACTCAATTTAGCAAAATAGATAAAATTAGAATACAAATATCAGTATTTTCTTGCAATTATTTTCGGAATATCAATTCTTTTTATAGAAAGGAATATAAATACATAAAATTTAGGGTGTGATGGCTTCAAAGTTTACTTTTACGAAATTTGATTTTTGTTGTTATACTGAAATCGCCTTTGTTCTTACTTGAAAGAACAAATTAGAAAGTTAGAACACGATTCCTTACCATGATATTAAGTCGTAATGTTAGTGTGAAGCAACAGACTTAAAGTTTTAGAAGAAATATATATGAAAATCAAGCATTTTTTTCAGTTGTTTTATAGGCGGCTTTGATACGCATTTATCAAGAATGCTTTAAAAATAATACTTCAGGTTGATTTTATACGTCACATTGCTGTCATTCTAGTAATTCTAATAACAGGATTGTTATTGCATTTTCACAAATAATTATAAATCCGAACAATATTATGCCCAAAAAATTTACTAACAGTGAATATGCCGATATTCATTTTATTTATGGATACTGCAATGGAAATTGTCGAAGGGCACGGAGGGAATACCAAAGAAGATTTCCAGCGAGAAGACTTCCGGATGCTGCAGTGTTTAGTAATATTCCTAGATGATTAGAGAAAATGGAATAAGGGGAAGACCAGTGGGAGATCACAACCAAGCAACTCAAAGAGTAAGAAGAGTTAATGCAAGAGTTTCGCATGCTTTTGACGAAAACCGTAATTTAAGTGTAAGGCGTGCAGCGCGCCATCTGAGATTGCCGAGAACCACTGTATGGAGAAATTTACGCAACGATAAACGAAAGGCATTCCATTAAAAAAAAGTGCAAGAGTTACTGCCCCAAGATATTCGAAACCGGTTAGATTTTTGTCGTTGGTTTGTTGATAGTCCACAAGAAGTAAGAAATAAAATTATCTGGACAGATGAGGCAACATTTACTCGTCGTGGAATTACAAACCGCCGTAACTTTTGCGTATGGGCCCACGAAAACCCTCATACAACGACAGTAATATCTTATCAGCATGAATTTAAAGTAAATGTTTGGGCTGGTCTGGTGGGATCACATCTGATCCGGCCTCACATCCGGGCCTCACATCCTTCCCGACAGAGTGGATGCAAATAGTTTTCTGTTATTCTTAGAGAATAGTTTGATAGATTATTTGGAAGATGTGCCAATTAATTACCGACAAAATGGATGGTTTCAGTTGGATGGCGCTCCAATTTATTACGGAAGACAGGTGAGGTACTGGTTAAATAACCATTACAACCAGCGTTGGATTGGTCGCGCCGGGCCTGTTCAATAGCCACCGCGTTCGCCTGATATTACTCCTCTGGACTTCCATATTTGGGGCTAAGTTAAGTCAGAAGTGTACAAAACACCGATAAATACAAGACATGTATTACTACAAAGAATTCAAGCCGCTTTTGATATGCTTAAAACAAATGTGGAATCACTACGTAGTGTGCAAGAATCCATAATAATTCGTTGCCAAAAGTGCATAGATATTGGTGGAGGTCATTTTGAACAATTTTTTTGATGTTTTTTATTTTCTTCTTCGTTAATGTATTGTTTATTACTTATCCAGTTTTTGTTTTGTTAGTGTTTGTTAAATAGGTATTATTTATGAGAAAAAAATAACAAATAAATTGCTACTAAACTTATTACCAGTTATTTGCTTTTTTTGCTGTACGAACCGCCAGCATAAAACGTGTGATTAACATCAACCAATAACGAATTCACCAAGTACCCAAATAATATAATTGACCATTTTATTCGTCTGATTTCTATGGAATGGCGTTAATATAAGATTTAAAAGCCAACTCAGAATTATTTTGAAAACAATTTTTGTCAGTTGTCATTATTTAAAAAATGCTCGATTGTCATTTTGAACAGCTGTAACTTGTTAAGGAGTTGAAAAAACCCCCTAAGTTCATATGAAACTTTTAATTCAGAATGACATTTTGTATCTAAAAAAAATTTTTGCGGGAAAAAAAGTGGGACACCTGTATATATTAGGAATAAAAAAATGAAATAAGAGTGATACATCATGATATTTAATAAAGTAATGGATTGAAGACATCTCTAATTTCTTTTTGCATTAAATATCGTATTTTTCCTTGACGGCAATATTTATTACATGACAAAAATTGAATAGCACTATAACCGCAACATTTTCATTATTATTTTATTAACCGTCATTAAAACCCATTTAGATCAAATTTCATGTTTAATCATTGTTATTTAAGTTATCCATACCAGATTTTTTTTGAAATATGTCTGCCTTGCTATAAAAACGTTTTAGTATATCTAGATTGTAGACTTTTTAAGTATGTTTTAGTATGTTACCGACACGGAACTCAAGCTTTAAGCACTGATAGTACACTGACAAGACCCGATATCATTTTAAAATATGTGATTTAATTTTCTTTTTACCTGTGAGTTAATTAATATTAGTATTTTATTTTGTGTTCTATCTGTTATTTGTATTTTTATCATCCTGTGATTCTGGCTGATGATGACGCAATGCTGAAACCGGTACCAGAGCAAATAAATTCTTGCAAAGCTTACGAGGCTTTTATTTCTTAATTTATCGAAGTACTATACGCCACAGTTTTGAATTGGACATCAAACATTTTGGCTAAATGTTTCACTAAAGCGAACGTTATCTAATGAGAGCGCCGTACGGCTACATAAACAATTGCAAATTTCGCCCGACATCACAGAAGATCGACGTCATCAAATTCGCAAAGCACATGCAATTCTGCATCCCATGTCGATATTAACAAGATACTACCCTTAAGACAACTTTTCCTAATGCGTCTGTAACATGAAACATTGGTGGGCAATTCGCAAAGTAATCGCTATACGTAAATGTTTATAACTTCTACACATAATGTTGCAAGACTTTCTTTAATACGTCAAATTGTAGTCAATTACAAGTGCTAGCCACCCTCAAACGCTCGGAGTTTTACACCACTGCAAACAACCGCTAAATGACGATAGTGTGTAGATACCAACATAGAAATTCAAAGACACAGTCACTTGTTGTTGCAGTTACACTGCAACCGCAACAACCCACAAATTCACACAATTAGGACCTAATCCAGTTTCTTCACAGATTAACTTATCAGCAATCTAAATCAGCATTACTTTGCAGTATTTACCATAATCCGCGCAAACTCAAACATAAATCTAAAGTCGGTGTTACCACCATAACTTGCAATAGGTTGTTGACTAAAGCTCCTTTTAACCTATGTAAATAACCCTTTGATCAAGCACCCCCAAGAGATAGGAATCCAGTATTGGATTTAGCCTCAGCGGTTAGTTCAAGAAATTATCACCAGGCGGCGAGAGAGGGGGCAGGGGGCGGATACCACCCCTTGGCTCTATTACCCAGAGAAAGGTTATGAACGCAATAAACACACGCCGCCCCTTGGATTAGGGGGGCGGCGGGGTACCGGAGGTGCTCACGCTAAATTAATACGCCGGTGGCGGCATTGGCGGTGGCGGTAGTCCAAAATAAAACAAGCGAGAGTCGGGAGCGGCGCGCCTCGTTAATTTTTAATGCCGCGTGTGCCTTGCGTTACGTAATCCAAACACAATATTCTGCGAGGGGCGGAGAGGGGGTGGGAGAAGGGGGCGTTCTGTTTTATTGGTGAGTTAAGGAATTTATGAATTGCCGCCTCAACGTCGTCGTTATGACCTCGCGGCGTTTGTAACGCGTTGTAAGTACATAATTGAAACGCTGCGTATAAAGGTTTAAGAAATTCATTATGGCCCCCAAGGTTTATTGCGTCCATATTGTATGGCCTAACTTCAATAAAGAGTTTTTAGTGTGATTGGCTGAGATGTTTGAGAATTAAATTTGTAATTTTAGCTGAGCTGTTCCTTAGCATACAGTACGATCGTGAAACAATGGATTAATTAATTAACATTTTCGTGGGCCAGTAGCGAAATTTCTATGCTAGTGCACACCTTTTGGAAATCGTTTACCATGATATCTGGTAGATTAGCATCAAGCATTCTATTCTATCTCTACCATCATGGGAATTTTAATTCAGCTAGTAGAATCGTGTATAGCAAGGGTGTCAAACTTGCTGACATAAAAATTTCTAAGGAAAATTGGTATTGGAATATTTTTGCTGTGACAAAAAAGATAAAATTATCTGCTTGATATGTAATAAGCTATTATAAAATCTAAAAATCTAAAAATCAAGATATAAGCTTGTTTTATTCAACATGGTTACAAGATTTATCTTGTAACGATGTAACCTTGTTGTATCATGGTTGACATAACAAAATACTTGAGACTTTAAGACAAATAATTCAAACTAGTGTAAGCTAGTTCTTTGAGAACAGCAGTTGAAAAATAAAAATTTAACGCACTTTCCGATATGCAACATGAACAAATCAAGTTTACGTGAAACCGCTCGTGTCAAAAATACGCAGAGAAAAAATTAAGTTCTAGAACTGAATTTGAATCAAGATTTACAGATTTAAATTATTCCAATAGCTAGTATTCTTTGTTTTCTTCTATTTTCTCAATAAATTGTAGAGGCAGTACCATTAATTATAAACAAATGAAGATGATTTAACTTTAGTGCGATTAAAATTTAAAGGGAAATTTGATTGATTGAATTGCGCGTGCCTGAATTTTGCAGATATTTACCAGTCAGACTTAAAAAAACTTTAGACAGTTTACAATTTACACTAATGAAAGGAAATCAGTCTACTGTTAGATCCAGAATTAACAACGCTTACTTTTGGTAAGTTTTAAAATTAAACACTACAAGCAATAGATCACCGAAGTAGGGAACTCTAGAAAAGAGATGCCAAGTGTCAAAAGGTTAAAATTAAATTGTCCTTATCCTTTTGTTTGTACTTTTCGAAATAAACGTACCGTTTTATTTTGGCTCGTGTTGGCCTGGGAATTTGAAATGCATGATATGCGTTTTGTCAAGTATTCAAACGCATCCAGAAAAACATATAGAATTTGCATTATTTAGGTAATTTTGAATTTTTTCGTTTCATTTCAGATCTGATGTTAGTATTGGAACCCAACCATTATTCATTCATTTTTATTTTTGTTATTATATATAAAAAGTTTTGGGTGCTCTACAAAGTCTGTAACTAAAGTTAGAATTATGATGCAACCTACAGGCTGGTCAAAAACAAGAAATTCATATATTTTCTTAGGGTTAAAATGTTTTACAAATTTGATGTATCAGCTCTAACTTAATTAAAAACAACTTTTCTCTATGACATTTTAAATCGATATTCTGACTATGGCTATGGCGTTTCTAAGAAATCCCAAAATCTTAATAAATAATGACTTTATCTCGAGAAGTGTTCTCCATAATCGTGAATTTTTGTCAAAATTTTTCGATGAAAGTTTCCATCACATCACACAAGATTTCAGAAGAGTTGAGGCCAATTTAAAAAAAAATTAATTTTGGGATTTTTTTAGACAAATTGAGCACACATATACCTGATATCAAGAAATAATTAATAACAGTTTACAGGAAAGGCCTATGCACTTTTCATCAAAAAAATCCGTGTTCACCAGATCTTTCAATATTTTTGGGATTTCTTTATGTCGAATATTTTACCTCAAAGTAGCATTGAATTCATAACAAAATCTGAATTTCAATGAAAATTATAGGTATGCATGCCATTTTGTCATACAAAAAAATCTGAGATGGCCAGGCACATGACTTTATCATACTATGTATAAAATTAATAGTTTAGCTGCATGAGATTCTATTTGAACGAGATCGATAGTGTCTGCATTAAAATAAAACGAGTTAGCCAGGATTTGACAGATATTCTGATTCTATTGACAGTAGGTATTGTCAAAGCATCAGCGTTTGACACTACTTTCTGTCATTAGAATGAAAATATGTCAAATTCTGGCTAGCTAGTTTTATATTAATGCAAACACGACCGATCGCGATCAAATAGAATTTGCAGTGACCTTGATTAGTTCTTGTTCTCCTACACCAGCTTTTGAAAGGTTACTTACTGCACTTGATCTGGCAGAATGGTTAGTTATTTTTTTAGTAACTGTGTCTAGACCTACTTTTTCTGCGGATTCTTTCATCCATTTTGAAATGGAATTTATTCCCACAGGAACGTTTTTATACCAAAAACCATGAGTTTGCCAAGCCGGATTTGGAGTAAGAAACAAGCGTTCGGTTTTAATATTTTCTTCACGTTTACTCATTAGTTTTTCAAAAAGACGAACAGGGCAAATATCTGGGTTATTTATGTTTGGAGTCAACCATTTACTATTAGCGCACCTTTGTGCTCCACCCTGTGCAGTTTTCGTAAAGATGGGATTGTATTCAATGCGGCCAGTAATTAATCTTTTTATGTCGGCTTTTTTTTTTAAATAATGAACTAAACATTTCGTAGCTTCTCCTCCCCTCCAAGCTAGTTCATACGATGCAACGTGAAAAAACTTTATTTGCAATCCACAAGGTGTATCTTCGTCCCAATAGTTAAAAATTTGCAACAATTCTGTATTAGAAAGTGCCACAGAACTTTGTTTGTGCTTTTCAGGGTGTTTTTGTAAAATTTTTCTTTTTGCATCTCTTGCATTTCGAGCATTTCTGAATTCTATATCATGGAAAGGATCAAAGGACCTGTTATACTTATTAAAGTAAAGTTCTTGAACTAATTTTGCCGTTTTATTCCACATTGTCTTTATTACTGCTTCTTTATAATCATTTCCGTCTTTTCTTTTCATGTTATAAGCCCAATCTTTTAAAATCAATGCCAGAGTAGCTGTTGTAGTAGATTGATCCAGAATATAATTTCTTTCTTTGGTGAAGGTCTTAAATTGTCTCCATATAGACTGATTACTTATTAGAGTATTTTTCGAAGTAGTTTCTAAAATCTTTTTTGTAATTTCTGCATTAGAAAAGGTACTAAACCGATGACTTTCACCCATTTCGCGTTGACACAATTAAGTAATTATTTTGACAAGTATCTGACAGTTGCTAGGCAAATAAAAGCTACAGTGATTATTCCCGAGAATGACCACAAGAGCACACAAGAGATTTATTCCCACTATAATAATGACATAATTGGTTGAAACTTACCCTTGTGACAAATAAAGAAGCATTTCATTGGTTTTAAGAAACGTCAAAAAATAATCAATATAATTTTCCTTGTAAGGTTCACAATGAAATTCAAAATCACGTATGAATTTGCAAATGTGTTTTCATAATTTAGCACGGTTTTAATCTACAGAGTGAATAAACTGCAGCTCAACGGCATGTTTGATGCAACAATCGCTATAATATAAAATTAGAGATCTGTATACCCCATAGCAATCAATTAATAGATCAGTTTTGCTTCCGACGCTTAAGCAACAAGCCAACACAACATCGACTGTGCGACCGCCAGCGCAAGCACTTGTCTAACCTCGTGATCATACGTCATTGAAAATGATGAGTAAACACCCAGTTTCTTTAAGACTATTTTACACAAAAATTCTTTCAGCTAGAGCAGATACCATTTTTTTTTGCTTCTCCGGAATCATCGCCACAAAAAACGGTTACACACACACACACACACACACACACACACACACACACTCATACACACACACTCATACACACACACTCATACACACACACATACACACACAGACAAGGAAATTTTTTTTACCTTGATCAAAAATGTTCAGGGGACCCAAAACGATATATTTCCGCTAAAATCTCGAGACGATTACAGTACTTTGTCATACCACGTAAGATAAAGTAAAAACTTTAGTTGGTTGTCGTACCATGAACACATGTAAAGTTATAAACAAAACAAACATTCCAAAACATTTACCGAAAACACTATTATTCAAATTGTTTTTGTATAAAAACAGTTGCTTCTAAGTATGTACATTGTATCATATAATTTCATTTAAAGAATTCCCCTTTATCTTTTAAGGACTAGTTTTTGAGCAAAAAGTTAAAATGCCCATAAATATCCTAACCTTTATATTTTTTTGATTCAACGAATATTTAACGTTAAATGCCTGTCATTTCTGTATATATACTGAAACTAAAAATACCTGGGACGCAATTAATTTCGTCAATAGTGTTATTTAGTTCGGTGTCAGAAACAGACAATAGGTTATTTCGACATAAACACTGTTCCAGCCAAAAGCCGTCCAAAAAGCAATTTACGTACATAATAACATCGAATACCGCTCTAACACGGATAAAACAAAACAAAACTAATACTTTACGTCGAAAAATTAAACCGAAATATTTCAGGAGTATAAAATAAATAATTCCACTAGAAACTATAAAATTAGTAACACTTAGTAACACCAAACTATTCAGAATACTACCAAAATATCACAAAAACAATTCCCGTTCAAAGTTTTCAAAGTTTCTGAATGCAGAGCCACCATAATAAAACTAAAACAATAAAAACGCGAATATATTTCAACTTCTCCATGATGCATCTAATTTATATTATGAAATTGTCTTCGCTATCGCCTTAATTTACCGCCAGCGGGAATTCCACGATTCCAGTGGCGGACTAGCGGCAAATAACAAAGTTTCAAAATTTAATGCAGTGCTATTGCAAGACGCTGTACTCGAAACCGCGCGACTTAAAACTTGAAAATGTTTAAAGTTTCATTGGACGAAGGAACCGCAGAAAGCAACCGCCGCCCGCCGCCCTTCGCCGGAAGTGCGCCCACTAGTTACATAAGTTCAGCGTGCTGTTTCTGGATTCGTTCCAAATCCTGCGTTGACTTCGAACTTGCATGCCGGAGTGAACAGGTTTTCGGGGCGTAAGCTGTTGACCGCCGCTGTCCTCGCCGCCTCCGCACTACCGCCTCGCCGCAAATCAGAAGTTCACTTGGGTGATATTGTTTACTTTGGACGATGAAGATTGCCTACTTCTACCAACTGGACTTTGAACTAGATAAAACTGACAAACAATGATGTTGACTAAAAAGAAAAATATTTTTCTGCTTTGCGTTCATAATTTGCACATTGTGACACTCTTTTTGGTGTTATAGTTAGCATATTGTAAAAATTTTTGGTACCCTTTAGGTTTGTAAAATTGGTGGCATTGATGTCAATCGTCAAACGTGAAAGCGTATATATGTTACGGTTAAAGTGATAAAATGGTTTGTATTAATAATTACCGGCTATTATTAATAATAACCGCATCATTTGGTCAATGTGATTAGAAACACTTAAATAATCACATGGACCGGCTATTATTAATAATTTCCTAACGGGCACGGTAAAAGTGAGAAAAACGTTACTTTTTACAAAAGATCTTTTGTATACAGTCTTCAAAGAAGTTGGCTAAGTTATGTTGATTACTATGTAAGCTATTATATTTATTTACTCGACGCAAATCATCAGTACGGCTAGCCCAATGACCAAAATTACGAATAATACAAAACATTGATAATACAGAATGTTTTCTTTTGTCTCCCTTGTACTTTAGAAACTACTGGATATAATTGGTAATGATATTTGGTATACACCCAAGGACAGCTCAATGACGAAAACATAAAAACGAACATTTTATACAGAGTGTTCAAAACAGTTAACCATTTTATTATCAATAACACCCATTTTTATATTTAATGCATGTGGGTAGTTTTTTGTAAATGTACAATGACAATTTATTAAGTAAATTGTCAAATCCCAACTATCTTGAAATTTTGCGCATTTAATAATAATTTTGTCAATATTGTATTTTCATACAAATACATGCAAGAATAGGCGAGACTAGTTTACATAGATGTTTTTACATAAATTGCACCGCACAAATGATGCAAACATGTTTGTATGGTTTTGTTCCTAACACGGTATTTTTACTTTTGGTGTTGGACAATAACGTACTATTTTATAAATAAATGATTAAACATTGTAACAACTTGCCCCAATCTTGCCTACATTAGGTTGTCCATTACCTATACCCACCGTAAGCATATCTAATATCTGACGGATATAATCTGTTTTATAAGGCGGTTAAAAAAATACACAAAACAAAAGAAGATGACGTCCTATTGTTACAAACTTTGTCTTGCTTTATTTTTACAATATAAATGGTGTAATTGTTGTACTACCACAAAAAAAATAAAGGTCTAGAAGGACTTTTGTATTCAAAATTAAATATAACACATTTTTTAAAGTTTTGTAAAAAAAGATAAGATAAGAAGTAAATAGATAATAAATAAGAATAATTTTTCTTGCCACGAATTGCATAATAAAGAAGCACTATGTACGTATGCACTGGCATAATAATACAAACCGAGTTTCTAATTTATTACTTACTTAGCTTTTAAGAATTGCGGAAATAAGCATGACCCAAAGGGTTACACACTCGTGCATGCAATTAGTATGGATTGGCATTTTTCAGTCTCGTTTTGATAATCTTCCTTATTTTAGTCATGAGTAGTAACTAAATAAGTTAGTCAAGACTAACGTCACTAAAGGCCCAACACTGAAAATCCAGTGAATAGATTCGTTGTGTGGTGATTATGGAGATACTAACAGAATTCCAAATCTGAGGCTCTATTATATTGTAGCATCACCTTAATGGAATATCGAATTGAAATATATCACATTGGCCACAGCATGCTGGAAATTATTAATAATAGCCGGTTCATGTGATAAATTCTTCACTTTAACCTCGCCACTTGGCTATTATTAATAATAACCGGTAATTATTAATAATAACCTATTTATCACTATGACCGTAACATATACACATAACCACAATTTTTGTGGAGATTAAAAGGGACTGTGAATTTTGAGCATGATCTCCATTTCCATCGTTTTTATTTTAAGAAGAGCAACATAACCACACTTAGAACATGAGGATTGATCCTCGAAACATGTAACCGCAAGATTCTTAAAATAAACTACAAAAACCCGACCACGCCTTTTCAAGCAAGGTACCTCTTCATTTTGTAAAGATGGTTATTGGAAATCTGGACAAATTTATACACAAATATAGTCTATATAAGTTCAAGGTTCGTAAAATTAAATTTTTAAAGAGTATCGTAATTTTCTGACATTTCGATCCCATTTTAAAAAATGATATAATGGAATTTTCGACGTAGGCTGAAATGAATACTTAAACCTCGACCATTGACCTATGAAGAGGAAAATCATTTGGAGGGTCGGTTTAATGATATATTTTCTTGAAAGGTTCCAAAAACGTGATTATTTATATTTTATGAATTTTTCTGCATACATCACAATCTATGATATTGATAAACAAAAACTCATGAAAAATAACCTGTAAAAATGTTCGTGATAGAATCAATTTTGACCTGTGCAATCATCTCTTTGCTTTGATCTACATAATGCATCTAAACTTTATTTTTTGAGGGTAATATGCAGTTGTTTTAAATTTTATGCTTAAATATAAAATTAGAATGTTGTATCTCATATCTTACATATCGGTCCAGTTCAGGGCGAATCTGTGAAGCACCACAGTCCATAATTAAAAATCTGGTGTGCCAGGCACATGACTTTATCATACTATTTATAAAATTAATAGTTTAGCTACGTGAGGATTATATTTGATCGAGATCGATCATGTCTGCATTAAAATAAAACTAGTTAGCCAGGATTTGACGGATATGTCGATTCTATTGACAGTAGGTATTGTCAAAACATCAGCGTTTGACACTACGCACTGTCATTAGAATGAAAAAATCCTGGCCAACTAGTTTTATATTAATGCAACTCGACCGATCTCAATCAAATACAATTTGCTCATGCAGCTAAACTATTACTTTTAACAAAAAATGTCATAAACATCTATTATGCAAAATTGCTTGTACTTTAATTTATTATTTAGCTATTTTTACGAAATTACAGAAATGGCGGCTCATTTGCAAAATCCTTGAAAATTGCTTAGAGTAAACATCTAGTTCCTTTGGACCCTTTTGAGCAAAAAGCTTTTCAGCAAGTTTGGTCATGAAACTTCTAAATATGAACTTTCGGACAAAAATTTTTTACTTTATCATACGTAGTATGTAAAGTATTGTAATCGTGCCAAAAAAAATTTTGAGATTTTAGCGGAAATATGTCTTTTTGGGTCCCCTGAACACTTTTGACCAAGGTACAAAAAAATGTCTGTGTGTGTGGATGTGGGTGTGTGTGTGTGTGTGTGTGTGTGTGTGTGTGTGTGTGTGTGTGTGTGTGTGTGTGTGTGTGTGTGTGTGTGTGTGTGTGTGTGTGTGTGTGTGTGTGTGTGTGTGTGTGTACCCGTTTTTTGTGGCGACGATTCCGGAGAAACTACTAAAGGTATCGGGACGAAACTTTATTTACAAGTTTCATGGCCAAACTTAGAGCTGAAAAGCTTTCTGTTAAAAAGGGTCCAAAGGAACTGGAGGTTTAGTCTTAGCATTTTTGAAAGATTTTGTAAATAAGCCGGCATTTCTGGAATTTCGTCGAAATAGTTAAATAATAAATTAAACTAGAGGAAATTCTGAATAATTTATGACTATGACATTTTTTGGTACAATCAATAGTTTAGCTGCATGAGCAAATTCTATTTCATCGAGATCGGTCGTACTGCATTAAAGCTAGTAGCCAGGATATGTCAGATTAGATGTCAGATGTGATTATAATGACGGTAGACAGTGTCAAACGCTAATGCTTTGACAATACTACTGTCAATACAAGCTGCGTTCGGATATTGAACACCGTTAAGGTGCGCTTTCATTAGTGCTAATGGCAGTGGTAGTAGACGCCATTATAGTATTTCTAATAGAATTTCATCACGACATGTGAGAGTCTACTAGTTTTATTTTAATCCAGACATAGCCGATCTCGATCAAATAATATCTCATGCACCTAAACTATTAATTTTATATATAGTATGATAAAGTCATGTGCCTGGCCACATCAGATTTTTTCGATATAATTACAAAACTTTGTCATACTACGTGTGATAAAGTAAAAATTATGGAGAAATCTGAAATTTTGGAATACTGGAATTAGAATGAAACTATCCCGTATATTCTTTAAATTCATATTTTGCGTGCAAGTCAAGCTATCAGCATTACTTTTTAAAACGGAATTCAAAAAATTATAAAATACAGAAAATGTTTCTAAATAACTAGAATCTAGAAAAATTACTGTCTTCTATTTTTTGTAAAAAAAACAGCAGGTTTAGTATCAAAACACACAAAAGTTCTTTACCTACCGAAATTAGGTAAAGAAGGTACTATTTTCTGATAGTGTTACTGTTTCATAGCGGATTCGTGTTTTTTTGTCGGCTTTTGAAAAGTTATGCTCTGTTCTGAAAACGTTGCAACTCCAAAACGATTTTTAATTTTTGTATCTTTGTATTTTTGTATATTTTTGTATAATGAGTTGGGCTAGATGTTTTATATTTGAAGAAATCCAAACACGTAGAAGTAAAAGTAATTTTTGTCTTTCCAAAAAATTATTTTTCATCCAGCTCAACTCCTTATTTTTCTAAGAAGTTACACTGAAAATTTCATAAACTTTGAACAATAAATAACGTTTTGTTTGAAAACGCGCTTTAGGAGAGCTAGAAATGGGTCTTAAATGAATGCAATTAATGAATCTGACACAAGAATCTATTGTTAATAGTAAGGTAGACTTAAGAACGAATGATGAAATAGGAACAAAAGTTTAATAAAGGATTTAAATTCATATAAAATATTCATATTTGATACCTGAGCATAAAATTCAATTTAAAAGGTAATAAAAATTATTTTCTTCGACGGTTTGCCCATTATCGTAACAACCCATAATCAATTCCAAATAGAGAGAGAGCCTCTTTTAATTTTTTTAGAGTTTAGCACAATGCGGAGCGCCACAAAAAGACCCAGAGAGCTAAGTATAAAGAGATTTCCATTGTTGAATATCGGATGCGAAATGCTTGCGGCTCCTTCAGGTCGGTCGGTCTCGTATGCGTCGTCATTCTTTTAAAAGAAAACGTTACCGTGTGTTTGTCCGGGCCACAATCGATGTCTCCCGCTGTTTTTCCATGTCCTTTATTCAGAGCGACATCGGTTCAGTCCCCAAGTCACCCACATTCACAGAACCCACCCTACTCAGTCCACATCCACGTTTCCATCGTTTCCTTCGAACATTGAAAAGAGTCCAACAGAAGGAAAGAAAGAAAGAAAGAAAGAAGGAAAAGTGCTACTTCTAAGCATGGTAGTACGGTCGGTTTGTTTACCGGATTTATAACCTTTGGCCGTGGAGTAAATATTATTTATTTTTCAGTCGGAAATAATTAGATGGGTAAACATTGAAAATAAATATAATAACGTCCGGTCGCCGTTATTTGCCGAGCTGTGCTAAAATAGGATATCGGTGGAAAAGCGACAAAGACGCAAACAATAAACCGGGGGGGGGGGGGGGGGAGTTTGATTCCCGATTTGATATAAACCTCTTGACTGGACGTTTTTCTACACAGATGGAAATGATATCTTGTTTTTAAGAAATATATTCTTTTGAATTTATTCTTTTGAATCAAAACATATTTATAAAGGGAACGAATTACGGAAACGAATAATTAAAACCTCTTAATTTGCACGAAAAACTTAATATACTTTGGTACTAGTTTCGATCCTTAGATTATCATCAGCCAAAAGCTAGAAAAAACACAACACAATCAAAAGAAATCACTCAACAAACGTAACACAAAAAATGAACAAATATGAATGGCTGATGATGATCTAAGGATCGAAACTAGTACCAAAGTATATTAAGTTTTTCGTGCAAATTAAGAGGTTTTAATTAATTCCTTTTATCAATATTTTTTGCATATTGGACCTTTACCAACCAACAAAACATATTTCTTTGACGCTAACAGTATTTACGTCATTAAATACTCTAGCTTATTTGCTTGTAGAGATTAATTTATTTGGAATATTTATTTAAGTCAAATAAATATGAAAGAACAAAATTACACTACTTTAAAGTAATATTTTTGTTTTTATTAAAAAAAACATTTCTTTACACCAAAGAAATCTAAATTTGATTCAAATAATATACATCAATAATATATTTGTATACAAGAAGAAATTTATTTCCCTCAAAGAAATATTTTTGCTTTGGTTTAACAATAGGTTTACTTCCACCAAAGAAATCATATTTTGATTCAAATAAATATAATAAATATTACTTTTAGTGCGAATATACCTCATCCAACTGTTAGATGGCGCTATAAGCATTCTCCTCGCAGTTCGGCGTTATCTTATCTAGTATAGATAGTAGAGGGGTGAAAACCTACCGCTCAGTTGATGTCATGCGTCTGGCTAAATAGCTAAAAAGGCCGTGTGATTGGCAGTATAGAGAGTTCTGATTGCGAATCAGCGTACACTTTGCTACCTTAACCTTGACAATATGTAGGTCTGGGAAAACCAACCACTGGTCGAGGATGTGCGATATCCCAAAAGGCGGTGATAGGTGGAGATTTTGCTCTACTGTACCCTCCGATAAGTTCTACACACAGCGAATTATATTCTCAAAACGTGAGAAAATTATTTACTTGCGGTTATTGCTTTAGATGAAAGTTAATCTTTACTTGGTTTGAAACAATTTCTTTCATTTAAGAATTCCTTGTTCTCACAATTCAAGAATATCCCAATCTCAGAGTTATTAGTTTCGGTTAAGTATATAATTTTCAAACCATGAAGTTTAAATACTCAATTCAAGAAGTTGATCAATATCTTGAATAAAGTAAGCCATTGCTTGCAACGCGCTTGCGCATTTACACTCAAACGTGCACGAACGTTGCTGAGAGTTAAGATTTTTCGCATCGGCCTTTGCCTTCAGTTAGTTGGGGTCTGCTATGGCGTCGTGTTCGCTGACTACCGAGTATTGTCCGGGAAGAGTTCAATATGTAAGTACTAATTTTGTAGGTACTGTACGCAATAACTACGCGATATATAATATTATGAAAGTATATAGTTTTAATTTTGCGTGAATAGCCTACAGTACTTATGTTCAACGTATTTGCGACGCAGTTCGTACTTGTGACTTGTGATGCACACGGTACGTAAATTTTGTCTAGCCATATAGTGGTCACCAAATCAACATACATGTCACAGAAAACTTACTTGTGTAATATAATGGAAACAGTTTGATGTCTAATAGAATATGGTGTTTTTTTCCATGCCTTAGATATTGTAGGTAGTGATAATTTATGAATAGGTAAGTATATATGTAATTAAGCAAAGAAATTTCATACAATAAAACAAATATCATTCGCTAAGTTATTGTCTACTTATTTCACACAATTCCCTACCTTTTTTTTTAAAAAACTAAAACAGTAATTTCTATTCAATACATTATGATCATGTTCTCGATCTCGAACTAATAATATCTCTACTCATTTCAAGAAAATATTCTCATTGTCAAGCATATATATTCACTTTAAGAAAATTCCATTATTCTCAACGTGAGAATAGTTTTCTTGAATGAATAATATCTATACTCATTGCAAGAAAATATTTTCTCAGATATACAAGCATATGATAATTTCAATTCAACAATATCTCTTTATTCTTAACTTGAGAAAATATCTACTTGCGGATATAGCAAACTAATCATTTACTTGGATGAAAGCATATTGCTTTGAGTGAAGTATTTACTTTTCTGTGTGTACTCAATAATAGGTCCACATTAATTCCTTCAACACACTAATAATTTCTTTAATCAAAGAACCTTTAAATATCGCATTTTAACTCAACCAACAATTTTGCTCAACACAATCATAATTATTTAAACTAAATAAATCTCGTGCGTTGTAATATACAAATTGTAAATTTTAACTGAAAACATAAGTTGTTTGACACAAATAAACGTTCTCTCTACCACCAAATATTTCAAACAAATGCATTTTTATCCGCAGATAAAGATTTCTTTACTTTTATTGGAACATAAGCTTTCTTTGAGTCATTATTTGAATTAAACAAAATTTTCTATGTGTATTTTCTATTATGTGAAAATGTATAGGTTACCGGTTCAAGATTGTATAGCATTTTTTTTTTAACATTGAAGTCCTATTTTTTTGTATTAATTAATAGCACCAGTCGACAAAACCGTCTGGCTTCCTTTTGTATCTTATGCTCAATTCTTCTCGCTTGCTTTTAACGTGTGCTTTCCAGCAAAGCTCAAGCGGAGATTCTCATTTAGAGGCCTAAAAAGTTTGGGACAGTTTTTCCAACGAATTGTAAGAGATATGAATGTTTTTTCTTTTGCTATATATTTATTATACTTTAGTGTATAAAACAAATGTGCAATAAACCACTATATGCAAGAAATTGATACTGTTACGACGGGCACGACAGCTTCTGTAAAAATAACCAGGAATAGAAATTTCAAAAGCGCTGTGAGACTAGATGAAACTGGCTAGAGGCTATACCAACATTTAGTTCAAAAAAGTTGAAAATTGAGAAAATGGTTGCTGTTTGAATTTCTAGATCGATTTTTTACAGCATTTTTTGTGTGTTCTCAAATCGTTATAAATAAAGTAATTATTTAAAAGTTTCACATATTATGAGGTGTAGCCTCCAATAAAAGTATTTTCCCTAACGAGAAAAAAGAATAACTGGATTCTTTAAATCATTCAAAAGTTTCCAGAAAAACGGGTCGTGTGTGTCGGTGTAATAAACTTTACAAGAATAGGTAGAAAAGGCTATAAAAGCGTCAAAATGGCAAGAATCAAAAAACCGTATTAGCGGTTTATTTTATACACTTCAAGGTTTCAAAATATGAACGACACAGTTTTTTGATTTTTCCAGCCGATTACATGAGAACCTCCCTTAATGTCCAACGTTACACCAAGATATTTTGTCTTGTTTAAGTATGGCAGAGTTGTTTCAAAATAAGAAGAGGGTCTGACGTCATTTGCCGCCTGGGTGCGCAGGCGTATAGGTAAAAGAATTTTCTCACTGTATTCCTCTATAGTAACATTTTGGTATTTTAACTATAAAAACAAACATAACAGTAGTTGCTATTTACTGTAAAACCACTCACCAGATGGACGATTCTCTTGACAGCGAGGAACAAATTGATACAGATTCAGAAGTCAAATTTTAATTTTGCTTTATATTTCTTTCACTAGATATAATTTCACTAAGATATGATTTTAATAGGGTGGTAGCTGTTCCAGCCTATAGACCTCGTTCCAAACTTTGTCGGAAGGTCTTGCAACATCCAGGAATTTAGAGTAGCATATAATTGTTTCTTCTAAATTTCTTTCCATTATCGTGGTTAATAGGCAAATCAGAGTAAAACACTCCAAATCTAGCACATTGGGAGTACATATAAGTTAGTATCCTACCCGACTGCGCCATGTTAACGTCGACAAACCTATAATAAAACCCATTTCCTTGCGTTACCACATAATAATTGTAAAAACTGCGTGGGAACACTAAAAGGGGTCGTTTATGTGTAATGCTCCATGTCGGATTTAAAAAAAAATCTAATAACACTAAGGGTAGAATTGGTGCGGCGCCTCGGGCTGTTTCAGACCTTTCTACTCTTCCTCGCCCACGTTTCGTTCTTCAGGCGGGGTACACGCGAATAAAACCGCCCCAGACAATGCGAACACTTTGCGTCGAGATTTTACGATTTCACTCGGATTTTATTTCTAATAACGCTATTAGACGGGATCTAGTTTCATAAAATGTTATCCCTAGTTACAATCCTCGTGGTATACGATTGAAATAATAATACGTGCGAATAGCGTACTAAAGGTAAAGAGGGTATTTCCCTCCGTATTCACTTTCCAACAATTTTTCTAGTAGTCTTCTGACTATTACACATGTTTCTAACGAAACTTCTCAGAAATTTGTTTATTTTTTGCAATCCTGCCGCTCATAACCTCAAAACTTAGATACTTAGACATTTGCCACTTAGATTTACAAAGGCTTCCAGCTTACTGTACAAAATGCATTAAAACCGTGAGAACAGGTATCTCATCGGTCAATATGAACATAATATATGTCCGGTGTTATTCAGTTTTCTGTTTGTTTGATCTGAAGGATTTTGAACCAAGATGAAACTTTGCGTATCTGAAAAACCGAAGAAAATTGAACTTGTATAGGAGACACAAAAATTCTGTTTATCACAGTATCAGACAATAGAAAAAGACGAAAGGAGATATTTTCCTGACACCATGTACGCTTTCAGCAGCAATTATAAAAAAGTACCTATATAAAAATAAAGTGGACCCAGAAGAAGATATAGAAAATAGAAAACTGTTGAGCTTTGCAACAGTTTTGAAAAAAACATATTTGCAAGTCAATTGTATTCAAACGCTGGTACCTGTCATTACAAATACTATGCGAAAAATGATTCAAACGAAAGAATCTTTACTTTCTTTTTTAAGTAGAACCATCATAGAATCAAAAACCACCTTTCCATGTGACAAAATAAATCGGGGTTTCACACGGTCGACGTAAAACTGCAATTATCTATAAAACAATAGATTTTGCACCACCGTATGCTGGTGATGTGAAAAAATACATAGACTCCAAAAAAGAAACCATGTACAGGTGTTGCAATAAAAAAAGTCAAAAATTGATAGATGTAGTCCAATATTATAAACACGTTGTAAACAAACTAGTTATCCAATGTCTTCAAATTGGTAGAACCGTCCATTCTAAACAAAATTTTATCATAAATCAATTAAAAAATGTGTATTAGATTAGAAATAATTTGATTCTTAAGACGCTGGCTTTTAGACAAATTAAACAAAAACGTAAACACTTTAAGGAATAACGCAGGACTATGTTAGTAGATCATGAACTAAACTTTTGCAAATGCTTAAAAAATATACTGAAATATTGGCCATTCTATTAACAAAAAATAAGTTGACAAGGTAATTACGTGATATTATAACAAAAATGCCTCATCCTGAATACTTATAGTGAACCAAGATTGCCATTTCTCGTAAAAAAAATCATTCTTTATAGAGAATTTTGGATATCCTAAAACTGCCAAATCCAAAGTTAGCACATTGATTCAACATGGAAGGTGGTTGCAAAAAAAGAAATTGTTTCACAATTAAATGTGAAATATCATACGGAAAAGTTGTGTTAAAACAAACTGAATTCTCTGATATACAAATTGATTGTTTTATATCAATTTCATTATTTCATCTTTTGCTTTTATCATAGCTCTTATTTTATCATTTAATCTGAAGTCAACATTATTATTAACAATAAATTGTGATAATTGCATTTGATAATGTATTATTGTTAGTTTTAAATTAGTCACAATAATACAGTATACACAATAAATCCTTTGTCAGATACCCTTGCTAATTTTTCAAAAATGAACAATTATGTGCAATCATCGGGAGGTAAATTGTACATTCTTTATTTTGAGTTTGGTATATCGCTTTTAAGGTTCTACAAATAAATATCTGAGAAAACCCTCAGAACTTCTACGTATTTTGATACTAAATGGGCTGATATTTTACAAAAGAAACACTACTTTCATGCAATAAAAACTACTTTAAGATTTTTTTTGAGAAATATGTCCCGTCACTAGATGATTTTACGCAGTTTCTGATTGATTAAATTCACATTTTAAACAATATTCTAATTCTTAATTTAGAGATTTGACAGCTGAATAATTTTAGTTACGGACATAAGAGCTTTATTTTATAGGTTCGCCTAAAACTACAAAAAGGTAATTTTGAAATATAAAATTTAAATTTAATCGTGTCTATGGTGTTTCTGAGCACCTAAAACTATAAAGAAACGAAAATTTAGGAATATTATACATAGTTAGGTGCATCTGGAGACATACTGTATAGATTATCAACTTCTGAAGCTGCAGATCTGAAGCAAGGATTAATTTAAAAACTACCCCTGTGTTGCCATCATTTTTTATAATTAGAGCTAAAATACTAAGACTGTTGTTAATGACTAAAGAAATAATTTTCTCAATACAAATTTGATTCATTTTTAAATGAATTAGAGAAAGTACACTTACAAAATTACTGCTTTTCGTCACCAAATGCTCAAATCCCACCGCTGCCACCAAATACTCAAATCCCACCGCTGCCACAAATTATTCATAATTAAATTTTTTTTAAACTATCTTTACCAACAGTATGAAGCATCAACATGAAGCAAACAAGTTCAATTCGGTTTTTCATAACAATCATATTGCATGACGATTACTAATTTTCGACAGGTATACAATATATCAATATAATCGGCATATTAATCGTTGGACCATATTCGGTATGAGGTTGCGAGGTCATCACGTCACGTAATAATATAATCGTTCCGCATTTGTCGGTACGTCAAAATTTAAAATTTTATTATCGCACGGTACACCGGACGAGATCATCATTTACGGAAAATTGGATAATAATTCGTGATGCGGCAGCAACAACACCAACCTGCAACCGGAAAATTCATACTACATTATTGATACCACTCGCATCGTTACGCGAACATTAAGTTTAATTGAATTTACAAACTCAATATCGCTAGGTGGGTACGTGGATACATAATTACAATTGTTTACAACTGTTCGTAGAGCTCTTTGTTCGCCAGCCTGTCTGTAAACCACGCTCCAGCTGTTGCAGAGGTCTGTCGAGTCTATTTCCTAGCCGCTTTTGATTTTGGAAGGATATTTTCGTGTACTTGTCATTTTATCTTGATGTTTATTAGTCAAATCACACCGCTGCCACCCAATGTTGAAATCCCACCGCTGCCACCAAATGTTCAAATCCCACCGCTGCCACCGAATGTAATATCTAGATTATAAATCTAGACCTTTAAACCACGCTCGAGCTGTCAGAAAGATCTGTCCAGTTTATTTCCTAACTGATTTTGATTTTCAAAGAATATTTTCGTGTATTTCTCATTTTATCTTGATGTTTATTAGTCAAATCCCACCGCTGCCAGCCAATGTTGAAATCCCATCGCTGCCACGAAATGTTGTAATTCCACCGCTGCCACCGAATGTAATATCTAGATTATAAATCTACATCTATAAACTATGCTCGAGCTGTCAGAAAGATCTGTCCAGTTTATTTCCTAACTGATTTTGATTTTGAACGGATATTTTCGTGTATTTGTCATTTTATCTTGATGTTTATTAGTCAAATCCCACCGCTGCCACCCAATGTTGAAATCTCACCGCTGCCACCAAATGTTCAAATCCCACCGCTGCCCCCGAATGTAATATCTATATTATAAATATAGGTCTATAAACTATGCTCGAGCTGTCAAAAAGATCTGTCCAGTTTATTTCCTAACTGATTTTGATTTTGAAAGGATATTTTCGTGTATTTGTCATTTTATCTTGATGTTTATTAGTCAAATCCCACCGCTGCCAGCCAATGTTGAAATCCCATCGCTGCCACGAAATGTTGTAATTCCACCGCTGCCACCGAATGTAATATCTAGATTATAAATCTAGATCTATAAACTGTGCTCGAGCTGTCAGAAAGATCTGTCCAGTTTATTTCCTAACTGATTTTGATTTTGAACGGACATTTTCGTGTATTTGTCATTTTATCTTGATGTTTATTAGTCAAATCCCACCGCTGCCACCCAATGTTGAAATCTCACCGCTGCCACCAAATGTTCCAATCCCACCGCTGCCAACGAATGTAATATCTAGATTACAAATCTAGATCTATAAACTATGCTCGAGCTGTCAGAAAGATCTGTCCAGTTTATTTCCTAACTGATTTTGATAGGATAGTTTCGTGTTTGTCATTTTATATTGATGTTTATTAGTCAAATCCCACCGCTGCCACCAAATATTCAAATCCCACCGCTGCGACCCAATGCAATATCTAGATTTTTTTAGATCCAAATGGGCTAGAATTGTATATCGTTCGTATGGCGTATCCAGGAAGTTGTTGGTATAATTCATGTGCGTTGTCCAGTTCCAGAGGTGGTCCCCAGGGCGGTATAATGCCGTCATTAGGCGTCGTTTAACAAACACGCTCACTGTTTCATTACAACGTGGGCCGTACCGCTGCCGCACAGTTATTATTTTAATTGCTAGCATCCTACACGCTGAGCTGACCATCATCCACTGTCCGGTTCAAAATTGCCCCGTAATGGCCGCCCGCTTGTTCGACCGCACTCGACACGGAAAATGTATATGAAATAATGAAGTGGTAGCAAACCAAGCGACGTCTCGACTTAATTGTATCGACTTGCTTTTTAAAATAAACTGGTCCGGCAAGATTAAATCCCACCTCTGTCATGAAATAACCTTTTTGTAAGACAACGTTCACTTTTACCTTAGCTTAGTACGGTTTTTCGCTAACACTGCACAGTGGCAATGGTAATAAATCTGCGGTAAACGTGGCATTTTAACCGAATTAAAATTATCTGCGAAAAGCTAGCGGTTTAACGTTGGTGATTCCCCGGTCGCGGGTTAAAAAAAAACAACGGCACGAATTAAAACGGGTCCAGAGGTCACCACGTTTCTCTGCGGTGGGAACAGATTTTACTTTTCGTGTAACTTTCAGCTGTAAGCTTTATTTATTATGAAATTTTAACGTGCGCGCCCCAGCGACCGGAAATAAATCTGCCCTCGACTTTATATATGGCCTGCGAGAATATGTGGGGGCGGCTGAATGCCCGAGGTGTCACCCGCTTTTGTTTCAAGAAGAACTGCAGTTGAAATGAGTTTGTTGGTAGGTACATACCCGAAGTATAGATTACAACTTGCAGTTGTACGGTATAAAACAAAATTAGTTTCTTGTCTAGATTAAGTAAACTGACTTCGACGATTTTGTGTTACCAATTCACGTGCGAAAAAGTGCCTTCTCAATTGCTTATGGAGAATTTGGAGAAGGTTTTTCGAACCGTCACACTATATTATGAGCTATTCTATGTTGCGTGAGTTTTCGGAATCGACGCCAAACGGCCTTTCGGACGCTTTTGCTTCAAAATATTCCAAAAGGCGGGCGAATAAAGTGAAAGCGCCTCAACATTCCAGTAGCTGTTTGATTCGCTGCATCATGGCTACCGGCTACAAACGTCAAAAGCGCGCAGATAGTCTCAATTCGTATAAGAAATAGGTATGTAACGGGTGTTTTTTTAGAGGTATAGAACTTTCAGTTGGCAACACTGTTTTCATTGACCGCCATTTTGTCAGCTACCATGTGATAAGTCTTTAGTTTGGTTTGCCATTTCATCAGACTAACGCCAGAACAACGCACGCAAATTGTGCAGATTTCGAATCGTATTTTGAAAAACACGATTCTGTCCGTGAAACGCATCGCGCACTACGTCCATTCTATGATCGAAACAATCGTCCATCAGAGCAATTAATTCGATTAACAATGCAACGGTTTCGCAGTACGTTTACTCTAAATGATAACACGCATCCTCTAAGACGTCGTACAGTGCGTACCGAAGAAGCTATTGCTGCATTAAAGCGCAGCATCGAGGAAGACCCGAATGAGTCCATCCGCCATCGTGCACAACAATTGGATCTGTGTCCATATACTTTATAGAAAATTTCGCGCAAAGATCTTGGTTTGCGGGCTTACAAAATCCAATTCGTGCAAGAATTGAAGCCGCAAGACCACCGGGCACGGCGTACATTCGGTGAATGGGCTCGTGCTGTTGATTCCGATTTTCACAAGAAAATTTTGTTCAGCGATGAAGCTCATTTTTAGTTGAATGGCTACGTCAATAAGCAAAACTGCCGCTTTTGGAGTGACGATAATCCTCAAGCCATTGTTGAGACGCCGTTACATCCAGAAAAATTGACAGTTTGGTGTGCTTTATGGGCTAGTGGAATAACTGGTCCTTACTTCTTTAGAAACGATGCCGGCCAGAGGGTTACAGTCAATGGAGACCTCTATAGAGCCATGATCAATGACTTTTTCGTTCCTGAATTGAATCGCCTTGATGTGGGGGAGCTGTGGTTTCAACAAGACGGCGCAACATGTCATACAACGCGTGCCACAATCGATTTGTTGAAGGAAACGTTTGGTGAGCGCATAATTTCGCGTTGTGGACCTGTGAATTGGCCTCCAAGATCGTGCGATTTAACACCGCTGGACTATTTTCTGTGGGGGATGGGAAGTCGCTAGTCTACACCGATGAGCCAGACGATTGACGACTTGGAAGACAACATTCGCCGCGTTATTGCCGATATAGGGCCCCAAATGCTGCAGAGAGTGATCCAAAATTGGACCTCACGATTGGACTTCATCCGAGCCAGCCGCGGTGGCCATATGCCAGAAACCATATTCAAATAAAAATGGTAAAGAATTATCTTTGAAATAAAGCCAATTTTATTGCAATTAATACAATTTATCTGTTTTATTTCATTTTAAAGTTCTATACAATTTGCTGATTATTATCTGCGGGGGTCTAAAGTCTAGTGTTTTAGAAAGTTTTGAAGCGAGAGGACTTGAACATGATTGGTGGCAGCGGTGGGATTTAAACATTTGGTGATTCGCAATATCGCCAATATCTTAGTTCTCTTGAAGTTGTATAGAATCAACAATGATAAAACAGCACATAAGAAACCCATTTCTAAAAAAATTGTCCTGTGTGTGAAGTATGAAAGAAACACATGAAATTACTAAAATATCCATAAGCAGAACGTCTGAGAGTTTAATTAATGTTAATTATCGTAGAAAGTATATGAAGACAGTTTAGAAAGAGGGGTTGTTCAGGCAGTGGAGCGTGTGTATATGTCGGGGTGGCGTTCGCCCAGCTCCGGGCTGTTCGTCCGGCTTTGTAGGGTCGACTTGATTATATTCGCTTCATCGACTAAACCGCAAGAATGTAAACCTTGGAGGCGGCGGGCGGCGGGGCGGAAGGGACTGGCAAGGGTCCAGCTAATAAACGCGCCGTCTAACCCCGCAATTTATGCTGTGTAGAACAAGTATATTCACTTGCCACTTAGACTCACAAAGGGTCCCGGCTTACTTTGCAAAATCAATTAAAACAGTTGAGAACCGACGAGTTACGCCGGTGTTTTACGTCTTTACATAATCATAACCTCAATCATAACGCCAAACGCCACAACAACATACCTTTATTTATACCCCACCGCTGTCACCAAATGCTTAAATCCCACTGCTGCCACCAAACGGTCAAATCCCACCGCTGCCACCAACTCTTCATAATTAAAAACGCTTTTAAACTGACTTTTCAAACACGTGCGACGATAGTAATTGATTAAAAGTCGAGAAATACTTTCTTTAGGGTTCCCTTAACAATTGCTTGAATTTCCTGATAGGATCTTCGATATAATTAGTCTCCAGGTGTCGCTACTGGAAGCCATTAGTTCCGTTAATGTAACAGGTATTGCGCTCTAAATGTCCCGCTTGCCGACACCGATGTTGGAAGGAAAATATTGAAATTATACCTCGTAGGGTTACCCTTGCTCGTAACAATAAACTTTAGTGTTCCACGATATTGGACGATACATCAACCGGGGACAATTACGTATGACTAAACCAATTTGCCGAGGAAATAGATCAGGTGAAACGTCGTTGTTGAATATTTATCATCATAGAGGCTTGTAACTCCGCAAAGACTGAACAAAAGAAAAATGAAATAAGGTGTGTTCTGTTATGTGGAAATGATTCAGGAGTATAACACACTTTATTTCGTTTTTCTTTGTTGATAACATGAGTGACTATCAAATTCTGCCCCTAGGTTTCGACAGAAGCGCGAGAGAAATTTTAATAATTGCTGGTCTTTCCTGTTGTATCTGTCAAAAATCACCTTCAAGGGAAGAGGTATTTCTATTAGACTTTATAGCAAAAAAAAATCAGATGCAATGAAGTAAAATTAGTGTGGTTATCTGTAGCCCATTGAGAGTTTAATGCAATTGAATTAATCTGGGCTTATGTAAAAAATAAAGTTGAAAAACGCTACAATACATTTAAAATTAATGATTAATGATAATCGAAATCTCAACGATCGAGCGAATTGATCTTATTTTGAAAATTGTTTGGTTTATTTTACCAACAACAGACTGACAATGAGATTCCCACTTGAGGTTATGCTGTATAAGCATTCCCAAAAACTTTGTTTCCTGACTTGATTTGATCTCTCTGTTCCCTATTTTAACATTGAACATGATTGTCTGAGTGTGAGGTGAAGATTTGAACTGTGTACAACACGTTTTATCGATGTTCAAATACAACTTATTCGCTGAAAACCAGATGTTTGTTTTTTCAAGCATGGTGTTCATGTTTTCTTCTACCTCTGTGACTATCCCTACTATATACTAAAAGTCTAACGCAGTCCGCGCAAGAAGTTTACGAAAATCGGCGCCGCAAGCGCCGATTTTCCGCCTAAAATTTGATTCTACAGCGCTTAGGCCTTCGATTTCGTCCATTTTCGGCCCAGGTTTCGTTATTTTTTACCTCGATTCGGGTAAATTTATGGATTATGCTTTAGGAGTGTACAGGTCAGCGCGTCGCCATGGCAACCGATCGAGGTTGCTAGGCAACCGCCGCGCGCTTCGCGACGCGGTCACCAGACGGCGGCACATCATCATGTCGCTGTTGGCATTACGCTACGAAGCAATAGATGGCGCCCCGTAACCGCTTCGAACGTACGAGATAATCACGTCGCGCGTGTAGCAGCATCCGGGCTTTTTGTTTCCCTCTTAACGCTTCGGCGATCTACCTAGGTCGACCAGCAGGCCTATTAGGCCTGCACATTCTCCTAGTGTCAGATACTAATATGGTTGTATCGTCCGCGTAACACACAACGCGGTAGTCCCGCAAGTACTGAAACAGGTCGTTCATGAATAAGGTGAACAACAGAGGAGACAAAATTGCACCCTGGGGGACCCCCATGGTAACCGGAAGCGAGTCCGAGCATGAGCGAGCCAGGCACTGTCCATCCCGGAGTTGGATCTTTACATGCTGAGATCTGTTACTCAAAAAGGATTTCAACCAGGACAGCGCTGTCCCCCTCAAGCCCAGAATCTCAAGTTTCTCCAACAGTCGCGGATGCTGCACGCAGTCGAAAGCACGGCTTAAGTCACAGAAAGTTGCCATAGGGCACTGTTGACTTTCGAAACATGATAGGATACTGTTGTATATACAATGTACTGCTGTTGTTGTTGATTTACCAGTAATAAATCCATGTTGATGTTCCGATATTATGTTATATTTAGTCAAAAAACCAGTGAGTCTGTTGAGCAACGCATATTCAAAGATCTTAGAGAGAGCGGATGTTAGTGCTATTGGGCGATAATTAGAAATATTTGTACGATCACCTTTCTTAAACAGCGGACGAACACATGACCCTTTCAAGTTTTCCGGGAACTGACCTGTCTCAAAGGACATGTTAATGAGGTGTGTGATTGGCTTAATTAAGAGGAATCTAAATTCCTTCAAGATACGATTAGGCAAGTCATCAGGTCCAGGAGCAGAGTTACTATTGAGTTTTTTGAAGATTTCTAGTACCTCATTTTCCGTGTATGCACAGAGAAATATTGAGTTTGGATTTCTTTTTATATTAAAGTTGTCCAGATTTGTGTCCACTATGTTTTCACTAATTCGATGTGGTGACACTTTAAAATACTCGTTGAACAAGTTAGCAAGTTCATTTTCAGGAACTTTTGCACCACGATCATGTTTTAAGGGATAATCAAATATATTTGTGTTCTTTTTGTTTTGTAGTTCTTTTATGATATTCCAAGTTGTCTTTTGTTTATTATCTGAGTTCAGAATTCTGGCAGAGTAGTGAGTTCGTTTTGTTTGTGTAATATTGATTCTGTAAACTCGCTTTTCATGGTTGTAATACTCTTTCAACACTGGGAATCTTTTTTGTAGAACATAAAGATCCTTTAGATCCTCTCTTTCCTTCACATTGACTGAGTTAGCCCACGATTTTGTTACATAACTTCTTGTAATTTGTGTTAACGGAAAGGAGATATTAAACATGTATGTAAGCTTTTTGTAAAATACGTTAAATTTATCATTAAAATTATCAGTGATAAAGACACTATCCCATGATTCGTCAATTAAGAGGTGACAAAATGTTCTTTTATTGATCTCATTAATTTTTCTTGTTTGTTGAGTGAGTTTCAGTGAAGATTCTTTTTCAAGTCTGTTCCAGGGTAGTGTATTGGGACCAATTCTCTATCTACTATATACAAGTGACCTTCCACAGATGGAAAATGTAACAGTCGCCACCTTCGCAGATGACACGGCTGTAATGGCAGTGGGATCAACTATTGGTGAATCTACCAGGAATCTTCAACAAGCTAGTAACAAAATATACAAATGGACCAGAAAATGGAAGACCAAGCTCAACGAACTGAAATCTGTCCACATTAACTTCACAAACAAAAGAATCGAGGACATACCTCATGTCAAGATTAACGACGCCATAGTTCCATATGCGAACACTGCAAAGTATTTGGGTATGACACTGGATACAAAACTAAGGTGGAAAGAACATGTTAAGAAGAAAAGAGTAGAGCTTGGCCTCAAATACAGAGAACTGTACTGGCTTCTGGGAAGAAACTCTCAGTTGTCAGTACAGAACAAACTACAAGTCTACAACCAAGTACTAAAACCGATTTGGTTATACGGTATCCAGCTTTGGGGCTGCGCAAAAAGCTCCAATATACAAGGAATCCAGATCTTCCAAAATAAAGTACTAAGGAATATGGTTAACGCTCCTTGGTACATACGGAATAGTGACCTGCACCGTGATCTTGGTGTCCCACAAGTCATCCAAGAGATAAAAAGATTCGCCACTAAGCATGGATCTCGCCTAAGCCATCACGTCAACGTAGAGGCCCTGCAGCTACTGGACAACCAGAATCTAGTGAGAGGACTAAAAAGAACTAAACCCTTCGAACTAGTGAATCAGTGAAATGTGTAAAAAGCAGAGCACAGTGAGTGAAGTGTTAGTGCTTCTTGTTTGGGACAAAGTAAATATAGGGACATCAGTGGATAGCCTATTAGAGACAAGTACCTAGTTTTAAGAATTCAGATTTAAATTGATGGTTAATCTTTTAGATTAGTTTCAATATGTTAAGCATCCTATGCTTATTAATAAAACAAAAAAAAAAGTCTGTTCATAATTAGTGCCCGATGATCTGAGAAGTGAATATCAACAGCTCTACATACAGGTGACGTCTCAATATTTGTAAATATATTATCCAACTGGGTTTTGAGCTTGAAGTTATTCTCGTATAATCATTCACTTGTGGTTTTAAGTTAAAAGAGTCTAGCGTACTAGCTAAGTCTGTCAGTTGTTGAGATTGATCTTTAAAATTAACATTAAAATCTCCCATCAAGATGATCAGTGGGGATATTTGGAAAACCTTATCAAGTATCATGTTTAAGAAAAAAATCACGTATGCTAGTTTAAAAAATAAAACCGAACGAGAAAATGACAAAAATATTGAATACGGTCCTGAGAGCTGTTCGTTTGAAATCGTCGTGCGAAGCCTTGCATCGCTTCCCGCGCGTAATCCCCTTTCCCCGAGGGGAACCATCCTGCGCACAGTATCGTATACATTCATGTCACTCTTAAAAATTGCCAAATAACTTTAATGTTATTATACATCAATGGGTGAGTATCACAATAAATAAGGATTGTTTACGTGCTAACTGCGTTGTCCTGCTATTGTTCATCTTGAGATGCCCGCGCCCATAAAAAGCTGGGTTACAGACTCTATTACATTAATTTTCTTTTGTTCAGCCATTTCAGAGTTACGGGCCTTCAAACATAGGGCTCAATACTTTTGCAACTGATAGTAGATCTACCTTTATAAGAGACATTTTTAACTATAATTTTCAAATTTTGAAATCGAGGACTTGAGAATCGGTGTAGACATAGGTCGAGATCGTTATTTGCACCCCTAAGAAATTAGTATCCAGCGATAAAGAGGGGTTTATGCCGTCGTAGGGCGTTGTAAAACGTAACCCAACTAGCTTAATTTGCAAGAAAAGCGAAGGCGGGTAATTCAAGCCAGTTGCTCGCTCGATAAATTATATTAACTCAATAGTACTAAAGTCGTACAAAATTTTATACTTTTGTCCGTTTCTAATAGCGTGGGGGGGGGGGGGGCAGAGTACTGCGTCACCAGGTTTACGATCGCCAATCCGGGTCCCCCTTTTATGGATTTTCAACGTTTTTACGGGGTTTCATAACTGGGCTGCGCGCCCTCGTTACCCTTTCTTAGTTTTTAATAAGAGGCGGAATTTTTACGGTGCCGAAGGGCCCAACAGTGACCAAACCAGTTTTACGACGGCCGTCATGAGTACACCAATAAAAGGGACCTTTTGTCGTCCGTTTTGATACTCCGCTCTTCAGAAATAATAAAATTCGCGAATATTTGATATACGGTATCTAACGTTGCATTATCCTTATGGTATGGCATGGTAGAGTTGGGTTAGGTTGGCATCTGTCTTTCGATGTACTTTGACCTACAAGATCTTTTGTATTTCCCTCATACATTAGAGTCCTTCGATGTTGAGCCTTTTCGCGAAGTCAGTAAAACTGATGCCACATTCACCCAAATCCGCTAACATTCGAATTGCTAGAAGTCTCTACGGATGCAGGTAGTCGGATAAAAATCACGCGTTCGGCGAGTGACTCGCTTCTTTTGTACGCTCTCGCGTCGATCCATTCAAACTGGATTTTTGACGCGGCTCACAGCAGTTTTTGTCGGTACACGTGCGGTGAACACGTTCGAGCATCAATGCAACCCGAAAAGTAGGTAACGAATGGAATAATTATTTAGTATTGAAATAAAAAGATTAAAAAATATTGAATACAATAAATTTATACGCGAAATACAAATAGTTTACATTGATATTAAATTTAATATCCGATAGTATTAGTAGTATTAGTACCCATTACTATAATTTGTCAGGAAAAAAATCACATACGCAAAGTTAAAAAGGAAAATATACCAGATAATGATATTTATTTCTGTATTATTGAAGAAATGCAAATGCATACCTATAAATTAGCCATCCGTAATAGTAATATTAAATCAATAATTAATTAATTAAAACTAAAGAATATATTATAAAAAATAAATCTTATCAGTTCCAAGTTATTCAAGTCTTATTTTTCTATGATGCCTGAATCTATTGTATCGTTTTAGTACAGTTCTTTGATTACTTGGGCCGGTTGAGAACTACCTGGAAAGTAGGTATTATTTTACCCTCATTAATGGGGAATGTCGCACAGGAGCTTCCCGTACATTGGCGAAAAGAAATATTTATTCACTGTCGACAGACATTCGTGGTTTATCTTTCTCGATAATAGCAAATTACGACTGCGATCTACATAGGGCAATTACTAAGTTATTGATTGATAATATCGTTGTTACATA
The DNA here is from genome assembly GCA_963966075.1 of Aphodius sticticus. Taxonomy (NCBI): domain Eukaryota; kingdom Metazoa; phylum Arthropoda; class Insecta; order Coleoptera; family Scarabaeidae; genus Aphodius; species Aphodius sticticus. Next base: position 73,441,880 of record OZ014509.1, read on the forward strand.
CCAGTATATAGGGTTGGTCTACATAACCGGAGCACCTAAATAATTGTCCAACCGTAAACATTAAAAAAAAATCAAACATAAGTTGTTTGATTTTAAACAAGCTATAGTCTAAATATATTGTTAATATACAGAGTGCTCATTTTATTATGGAAACTGGCAACCTTTCCCCTTTCTAATAGAACACATATATTTACATTTTATAATTCTAAGATTAGTTCCATACATTTTTTGTAGGAATCATCTTGTGTAGGAATTATTTTTTATATAATTCATCTTTTTTTTTTAGTTTTAAGCAATTAATCAAAACTCATTAACTTTTATTTTAACTAAACGGATAAAAAATAACAGAACAATCAAATAGAATTAGATTAAATGTACAGACAGCAAATTAAAATAAATATGTATGTATGTGGGAAAATATTCAGTTTCAAAGTTCAGGCGTTTTAATTATTTGCTGATAACTAAAAATGATGCATTTTATAAAAAATGGTTCATACAAAAAAATCTTTGAAATAATCTTACAATGTAAAAATGTACAGTATTGTTCTATTTGAAAAACGAAATGTTAACCAAATTTCGATAGCTAGTTTCAAACAAAAAAAATGTCTCTTTCTCTATTTTTTTACGGTTGGAGAATTATTTAGTTGTAATTTTAACTAACTCTGAATGGATATGCACTATAAATAATATTTGATTTAAACCGCAATACATTATACAAAATAATAAAATAATAAGTATGCAAATATTTCAAATATACAGTATTGTTGTATTTGAAAAAGGAAATGTTACCAAATTTCGATAGCTAGTTTCAAACAAAAAAAATGGTTTTGTCTTTATTTCTTTTACGGTTGGAGAATTATTTAGTTGTAATGTTAACTAAAATAGTAAGTATGCAAATATTTAATTTTTGTTTATGGAAAATCGTATTACTGTCTTATATTAGTATATGGTATCTAATATAAATGATCAGAATAATAAATCAATAGCATTTAAGAAATTTTTCAAATATTTAATATATTTTATATTAAATTTCTATTTACGCTATTCAATTAATTATTAATTAATAATAACCACAATTTCAATGAAGGTATGCACACTAGGGTGGTTCAAAAATGCATTGGAAAAATTTTTGTGATGATAGAAAGCAACGATCCCCCCAAATCGTTTCCAAATCCAAAAAAAGCGGACACGAATTTTTTTTTTCTTCGAAATTTTGATTCTTAATGGTGCCTGTCGAGGCCTCAAATTTACATAAGAAAATGCATGGGAAAAAGACATTTTTTGGTATTTGTCGAATAATTGTTCGGGGTTTGGGAAAGCTTTAGATTAAAGTTATAGGACTTGTAGAGGACTTTCCAATGAAGAATTTGAGGTATTATACATATGGCTTTGACGCCCCCAACTCACCCTCACAGTGCCCTGAAAACTACCATTAAATGAAAAATTTACATTCTTCAGAAAATTTACCCTTCTAATCACTTCATTCTCTTTTTTCTCATAGAAATCATTACTATAAGTCTAGTTGAATGTTTATAAACATTTGTCAGGTAATGTCCATTTGTTTAAACAAATTCCATTTGTTTAAATAATTCGCTTTTCTCGAAACTCCGTCGGACATCTGTTTTCTGAGTTCGAAATGGCAGTTTATTATCTTAGAGTGACATTATTCATTAAACAAATTCTTCCTATTGTTTAAACAATCAATTATTATTAATTTTCAACTGTTATTCTAGTTATGGTAAAAGTCGGCTTTTTTGTGAAATTAACTTATAAATGTCATGTTCGAGGTATCTTGCCAATGTTATTAGCTATTAAAGCCAAATTTGCTTAAACAAATTCCATTGTTTAAATAATAAAATATTATTCAAATGCGTAATGGTGATATTAATATCAAATACATTAATGGTGAAATTTATAAAAAACTGAATTCACTACCATAATTAGAAAAAGTTAAAATGAATAATAATTTATTGTTTAAACAATAGGAGGAGTTTTTTTAAAGAATAATGTCACTCTAAAATAATTAACTGCCATTTCGAACTCAGAAAACAGAATTCAGACGGATTTTCGAGAAAAACGAATTATTTAAACAAATAAAATTTGTTTAAACAAATGGAAATTAACTGACAAATGTTTATAAACATCCCACTAGACTTATAATAATGATTTCTATGAGAAAAAAGAGAATGAACTAATTAGAAGGGTCAATTTTCTGAAGAATCTACATTTTTTCATTTAATGGTAGTTTTCAGGGCACTGTGGGGGTGGGTTGGGGGCGTCAAAGCCATATGTATAATACCTCAAATTCTTCATTGGAATGTCCTCTACAAGTCTTATAACTTTAGTGTTAAGGTTTCCCAAACTCCGAATAATTATTCGAAAAATACCAAAAAATGTCTTTTTCCCATGCATTTTCTTATGTAAATTTGAGGCCTCGACAGGCACCATTAAGAATCAAAATTTCGAAAAAAGAAAAAACACGTGTCCGCTTTTTTTGGATTTGGAAACGATTTGGGGGGATCGTTGCTTTCTAAATAAAAATAGCCAATTTGAACCACCCTAATGCACACACACACACACACTATACGCTGAGGCAGCGGCTACTTCAGCTACGTCCATTCTAAGTCACCCGCAGATGAACACTGATGGATGAGCCGAACGCCGAGAATGTGGATGGCCTTCTTTGACCGCTATGTCTCCCCAGCCTCGCCGAACTTTTCGCCGATTCATTCGGGCTGAGTGTGGAGCTAGCATTAGAGCCTTCTCTGGCTAGGGTGTCGGCTTGTTCATTGCCTTCGATCCCTGAATGTCCTGGAACCCACATCACTAAAACCTTGTTCTCTTTTGCAAGTTTCTCCAGGGATACTGTGCAGCCTCAGACAGTATTGGATTTGTGTGCTTTTGATTGCAGCGCTTTCAATGTCGTCTGACTGTGTTTGCCCTTTGTAACTTCCTATATAACTTCCTTGTCATACCCCATGCAAGCAAGACCAACATTAAACCATCAAATTTACAACAGAAAAATATTTTCAAGCTCCGCATCTGATGAAAACTGATTGCTGGTTGCCGAGCTTCGTCTGAATTAATAAGCCGCATACGTCTTCATAAGTTGTCCGGTCAGAAACATGTGTTGCTCGCGTCTGGAAGCCTTTATGCCGCGCAGTCGTTTTTTGCGTTGAATACATTATAGCGTACCGCGCGGGGCTGAAGATTGATGATGTACAAGTAACGCTCACACATGCGAGCCAGACTGGCACGCGCGCGTTTGCTTGTACGGAACATTAGGGAAGCGAGTATATGAAAGCTCGTCATGAATTAAGTGTTGTTCTCGAACGCCCTCTTCCGGAAAGCTCGCGGAACTACAAAACGACCAACTTAGACGAAATAAATACATCGTCTGCGTAGAGTTGGCTAGGGAAGTCGAATAATGGCCTGTTTTTGCTAATGGCAAAATGGCGGGTTATTAATTCTGGTTTGCAATTTGTAGATATATAAGTAAATCACTTACGAATGTTATAATAAAGACGTAAAGCACGGGAAACTCGTCTGTTTGTCAACTGTTTCAACTGATTTAGGGTGAATCTATCAATTCCAGATTTAAAAAACGTAACTACGGGTTTAATTTAGGTTAACTCCTAACTATGGGTTTACCGGTACATCAATGGCAGGATTATCCCTAACTACCACTTAAACCGTGGTTAATTTTATCCTTCAGAATTTTTGGTAGTTACAACGCTAACTCCTAGTTTATGGCGGCGCGCGCATACGGTGATGCGTGTAGAATGGCGCTGTGAATATTCTAACCTAACGTTACAATGTTGTGAGATTTTATTTATGTACAATAGACATGAATCTTTTGGATGGTGAAGAAATCAGTTTTTATTTGTATCTTGTGTGTTAAATCGTGTTTCCTCTTTTAGAAATCATGCAGTTTCTCCTATTACAAACTTCTGCTACCTCTCCGAGTCTACGCTATAGTGGGTTTTAAGTAGCAGTTCCTCGTGTAATAGGGACAATAGACCGTACAAACATAGGTACACAATCTCCAGGTATGCAATACAAACATGTAAATAATTTTTAGTTTTATTAAACTACATTTATATTATAGGAACTGACAAAGGTGACATTTTGAGAAACGGTAAAGGCTTCATCTCGCTAAACATCCCGACTGTGCCTTCGCCTAACCTAAATCCGAACAAAATTATTGCGAAACATGAATTAGCGTTGTAGTATTGTCCTTCTGGGTCTTAAGACACAGATTTCCTGTTTTGCATTGAGCTTACGCCTGATACTACAAACTTGGTAGTAACTCTTGCAACATCGGTAGGGCATAACATTGCCTGCGACAAAATGAAGAAGTTTCTCCGCAAGATCTGTATGTTGCCGTTATACCACATGAAGCGGAGTGGACTGGCATAGTACCTATACGAAATAATTATTGTAATTCTAGGGCAGAGATATTGGCAAAATATTTTCCCACACTATACAATAAACAAATTATCTGTTATAAATAAGGTGTTTTGTGGTGTTTTATTTTTTTAAAGTGGGAAAATAAGTAATAACTAGCTATAAACTAACTCCCCTCGGTAAGTATTTGGTACACAATGTGCTCTCCATGATATCCAACAGTAATGAACACGGATGAGTAACGATGGGTATTAATTGCAAATACAGAAGACTTTTGATAATCCGGACTAACCTGTAGTCTAACTAATAAAATAATGTGAAAACATAAATGATTAATTTTGTTAAATTTTATTCTTCAAAGATCTTTTACCAATTCTTATTGCGGTTTGCCACGTAAGGTTAGATGAAAATAAAAACAAGGTTAGGTATATTATTATAATAATCATAATATACTTATAAGTATACAGGGTGTCCCACTTTTTTCCCGCAAAAATTTTTTTTAGATACAAAATGTCATTCTGAATAAAAAGTTTCATATGAACTTAGGGGTTCTTTCAATTCCTTAACAAGTTAGAGCTGTTCAAAATGAAAATCAAGCATTTTTTTCAGTTGTTTTATAGGCGGCTTTGATACGCATTTATCAAGAATGCTTTAAAAATAATACTTCAGGTTGATTTTATACGTCACATTGCTGTCATTCTAGTAATTCTAATAACAGGATTATTATTGCATTTTCACAAATAATTATAAATCCGAACAATATTATGCCCAAAACATTTACTAACAGTGAATATGCCGATATTCATTTTATTTATGGATACTGCAATGGAAATTGTCGAAGGGCACGGAGGGAATACCAAAGAAGATTTCCAGCGAGAAGACTTCCGGATGCTGCAGTGTTTAGTAATATTCATAGAATGATTAGAGAAAATGGAATAAGGGGAAGACCAGTGGGAGATCACAACCAAGCAGCTCAAACAGTAAGAAGAGTTAATGCAAGAGTTTCGCATGCTTTTGACGAAAACCGTAATTTAAGAGTAAGGCGTGCAGCGCGCCATCTGAGATTGCCGAAAACCACTGTATGGAGAAATTTACGCAACGATAGACGAAAGGCACTTCGTTCAAAAAAAATTGCAAGAGTTGCTGCCCCAAGATATTCGAAACCGGTTAGATTTTTGTCGTTGGTTTGTTGATAGTCCACAAGAAGTAAGAAATAAAATTATCTGGACAGATGAGGCAACATTTACTCGTCGTGGAATTACAAACCGCCGTAATTTTTGCGTATGGGCCCACGAAAACCCTCATACAACGACAGTAGTATCTTATCAGCATGAATTTAAAGTAAATGTTTGGGCTGGTCTGGTGGGATCACATCTGATTGGGCCTCACATCCTTCCCGACAGAGTGGATGCAAATAGTTTTCTGTTATTCTTAGAGAATAGTTTGATAGATTATTTGGAAGATGTGCCAATTAATTACCGACAAAATGGATGGTTTCAGTTGGATGGCGCTCCAATTCATTACGCAAGACAGGTGAGGTACTGGTTAAATAACCATTACAACCAGCGTTGGATTGGTCGCGCTGGGCCTGTTCAATGGCCACCGCGTTCGCCTGATATTACTCCTCTGGACTTCCATATTTGGGGCTAAGTTAAGTCAGAAGTGTACAAAACACCGATAAATACAAGACATGCATTACTACAAAGAATTCAAGCAGTCTTTTATATGCTTAAAACAAATGTGGAATCACTACGTAGTGTGCAAGAATCCATAATAATTCGTTGCCAAAAGTGCATAGATATTGGTGGAGGTCATTTTGAACAATTTTTTTGATGTATTTTATTTTCTTCTTCGTTAATGTATTGTTTATTACTTATCCAGTTTTTGTTTTTGTTTTGTTAGTGTTTGTTAAATAGGTATTATTTATGAGAAAAAAATAACAAATAAATTGCTACTAAACTTATTACCAGTTATTTGCTTTTTTTGCTGTACGAACCGCCAGCATAAAACGGGTGATTAACATCAACCAATACCGAATTCACCAAGTACCCAAATAATATAATTGACCATTTTATTCGTCTGATTTCTATGGAATGGCGTTAATATAAGATTTAAAAGCTAACTCAGAATTATTTTGAAAACAATTTTTGTCAGTTGTCATTATTTAATAAATGCTCGATTTTCATTTTGAACAGCTGTAACTTGTTAAGGAGTTGAAAAAACCCCTAAGTTCATATGAAACTTTTTATTCAGAATGACATTTTGTATCTAAAAAAAATTTTTGCGGGAAAAAAAGTGGAACACCCTGTATCACATGAGAAATAATAAATACAATCACATGTGCGTAATAGTCTACAGAAAATAAAATGTGTAGAAAACAACATAATATGTAAATTCGTAAACAAAGAATATGTCGAAGCTTTGAAATTCAAAGAGAAAAGTGGTAACCGATACACAGCTGACAGCGAAGCGCTATATATCACCAGAAAATTACTAAAATCTTATTTTTCTATGGTTGGCGACATTGCTTTTCCATTGCCAACCTCTCCTTAACCCGGGGTTGCCTAACTAGAAGTTTAGACAGCATTGAAAGACTCGACATTTTCGTAACTAAGAGTTAACGTAAACTACTAGTTTGTTAACTATAAAATTTAACCTTGCATTGATAGATCCACCCTTAATTATATAGATTTGGTGGCAGTGGTGGGATACTGACTGCTTTTTTCTTAAATTACCTTATATTATTGGTCTTCACCAAGTTCTCATTCTCAGATCTTAAAATGTCTTATATCCCAATTCTGAAGTTTATTTATTTACAGTTATATTTCAATTTTATTTCTCAAGCTTATAAGTTTACGTCTGAGTTTACTTGACAAGATCGTAGACATGATACAGCATGACATCCCTGCTGGAATTTCGTGTCACCGAGAGCATGGCAAGCATTACATCCTAATTCACAGCAGATAAAGCCAACGTTTATTGTCGAATATATTTCTATCTGCTTTGCGAGAGGGATATAAACCGTTTGATAGACTCATATACACACAGTGAGTAGTCGAGACGAGGTTATGTGCAATTTCATTTTAATTTGCAGGAGCAGATTACGACGAGACGCTTGTGATGTGCTATAATTTAGGAACCATCGTAAAATATACGCGAGCACTTCAGATTAATTAAATTAATTAGACCATGATTACGCTTGCTGCTTAATTAGATGCTCCACTATTAAATTTGGAATATTATATATACGTGAAATCTTAATTAACACTTACCTTTGCTGGAATGGCCACATATCCGTCAATATGTCAAAATCCTGAAAATAATTCGGAATTATTAATGCCAGATTTATGTAATAGTGGTGTGATATGTTACACTGCTCAAAAAATTAGGGAAACACTTTTTTCGAAACGTGTAACTCCTTAAATAATAGTTCTAGGTAAATCAAATTTGGTATGCTTTAAGTGCATACCAGTTATATATTTAACTATATTCAAGGTCAAAATCGAAAAACTACTCAAAATCAAGACCGACTTCTTGTCCTTTTCTCTCTACGTCAGTGTACTGCCACAGCACGAGACCTCCTAAACGACCTTAGACGAGCACATGGAATAGAAACTTCTGGTCAAACTGTTAGAAACAGATTAAAAGAAGCGAACATGAAACGGATATGACCTGTCCGCGCACTACGCTTTACGTAGCATCACAAAGCAGCGCGAATGAGGTTTGCTCTGGATTGACAACTTCGTCACTGGACGCCTGTACTGTTTACAGACGAGTCCAGGTTTCGTTTAACTCGTTGCGACGGTCGAGTACGTGTACATAGACGTCCTGGTGAACGCTACGCAGCCGCTACTATACAGGAAGTGTATAGATCTGGTCGTGGATCTGTGATGGCTTGGGCTGGAATCTGTATAGACAACAGAACTGATCTTGTTGTGGTGCCTGGTAGACTAAATGCCATCAATTACATCGAAAATGTCTTGGAGAACCATGTAGTAGCTGCTGCATATGGCGTCGGTCAAAATTTCATCCTAACGCAGGACAATGCAAACTTACATACCTCCGGCATCACCAGAAACTTTTTACAAGAACGTGGAATTCAGGTCATGGAATGGCAGGCGTGAATCCTATTGAACACGTGTGGGATCAGCTTGACCGACGCGTTTGCAAGCGCCCTAATCCACCAACAACCATCCAGGAACTGACAGTGTATTTAGTATAAGTTCATTTGAGTACATTTCGAAACTGTTTGTGAGAAGTGATCAGACACGACATCAAGACATCTGCATTCAGGGCCGGCCCTAGCGTTTTTGCCGCCGTAGGCAAATCTCAAACTTTAAAATCTTTAAAATTGATTATTTACGAAATTATTTTATATAAAAAACACAAATTTTGGACCTATAACTAGTACAAACAATGCGTTTGAAATAAAAAAGAATAAAGAATACTACTAGTATAATATACGAAGTTTAAACCTAAATTAAAATAATCTCTTACGAAAATTTTTTTCTGCAAAATCGCGAATAACTTCTTTCAGATCTTATTTATTACTCAATTCATGTTCTATGGCCGACATTGCTAACTAATTAAATTTTAAGTGACGCTTAAAATTAAGTGTAGCTTATATTAATTTCATTTGCAGAAGTGTGACATATCTATCACTTAATAAAGTTATACTTTTACATTCTACTTTTACAAACCAACACACCTCGGCAACGTTTATTTTATTGTGGTTTTCTAGTAATTTACTACAATTTTATGTTGCTTGCACTTGGCGACATTTAGTTCATTTGTCAATGTCAGAATTTCCGTGTCGAGATAACTTGAATTTGAAAAGTATTACATATTATTTTTATCATATGAAAGATTTTTTTACACTGATTATTTTTTGACGTTTCTTAAAACCAATGAAATGCTTCTTTATTTGTCACAAGGGTAAGTTTCAACCAATTATGTCATTATTATAGTGGGAATAAATCTCTTGTGATTATTCTCGGGAATAATCACTGTAGCTTTTATTTGCCTAGCAACTGTCAGATACTTGTCAAAATAATTACTTAATTGTGCCAACGCGAAATGGGTGAAAGTCATCGGTTTAGTACCTTTTCTAATGCAGAAATTACAAAAAAGATTTTAGAAACTACTTCGAAAAATACTCTAATAAGTAATCAGTCTATATGGAGACAAATTAAGACCTTCACCAAAGAAAGAAATTATATTCTGGATCAATCTACTACAACAGCTACTCTGGCATTGATTTTAAAAGATTGGGCTTATAACATGAAAAGAAAAGACGGAAATGATTATAAAGAAGCAGTAATAAAGACAATGTGGAATAAAACGGCAAAATTAGTTCAAGAACTTTACTTTAATAAGTATAACAGGTCCTTTGATCCTTTCCATGATATAGAATTCAGAAATGCTCGGAATGCAAGAGATGCAAAAAGAAAAATTTTACAAAAACATCCTGAAAAGCACAAACAAAGTTCTGTGGCACATTCTAATACAGAATTGTTGCAAATTTTTAACTATTGGGACGAAGATACACCTTGTGGATTGCAAAGAAAGTTTTTTCACGTTGCATCGTATGAACTAGCTTGGAGGGGAGGAGAAGCTACGAAATGTTTAGTTCATTATTTTAAAAAAGAAACCGACATAAAAAGATTAAATACTGGCCGCATTGAATACAATCCCATCTTTACAAAAACTGCACAGGATGGAGCACAAAGGTGCGCTAATAGTAAATGGTTGACTCCAAACATAAATAACCCAGATATTTGCCCTGTTCGTCTTTTTGAAAAACTAATGAGTAAACGTGAAGAAAATATTAAAACCGAACGCTTGTTTCTTACTCCAAATCCGGCTTGGCAAACTCATGGTTTTTGGTATAAAAGCGTTCCTGTGGGAATAAATTCCATTTCAAAATGGATGAAAGAATCCGCAGAAAAAGTAGGTCTAGACACAGTTACTAAAAAAATAACTAACCATTCTGCCAGATCAAGTGCAGTAAGTAACCTTTAAAAGCTGGTGTAGGAGAACAAGAACTAATCAAGGTCACTGGTCATAATTCTGCAAGTTCGATTAAACCATACTTACAATTGAACCAAGAACATCATTCAAATATAATAAATAATCTTAGAGAAAATACGCAGGAGGAAACACTTAATATAACAAGCAATTCCAAATCCTCAATAAATAATGAGTCTCGAAATATTTTTAATAATTGCGTTTTTCATTGTACTAATTTAAATTGTTAATTCTTTTAATATATTCACAATGTGTCAACGATATTTTCATATATTGTAAGTAATAATTAATTAAATTAAATTTTTCAATAATTTTATGATAGTTTTATTGATTTTTTTATTGTACAAATTTGTGAATCAAAAAATAATCTAGTCAAATATAACTCGAGAGTTCCATAAATTAGAAAATAATTTGACAGATTTTGTTCAAACTTGTTGCCATTTGGCAATAGCCACTCGAGCGCTGCGAGCTCTCGTGACTATTGCCTGGCAACCAGTTTTCAAACAATCTGTCAAATTATTTTCAATTTATTCTCACTCTCTTGTTATATTATTACTGATAAGTATTTGCTTATTTCTTTTTATTTTGTATAGTGAATATTTGGTATATTATTACATATTGATTCACACTCACACTTACGTCAAGTTAAGCCACACATTTTCACTGCTTAAATTTAAGTGTAGCTTTAATATAACTTGTCTTAAGTATTGTTTTATTTTAGTTTAGAAAAAGATCTTTCAACAGTTATGGGCTTTCAATAGTTATGGGCAGGGTTAGCAAAATTCTAAAAGTAATGCTTAAATTTGGCCCATTGTTAAGGGAGGTAATATATTTAAAAACGTCAACTAGACTTTCTGTCTTTTGAAAAGTGAAGAAACATGGTCTATTTTGTCAGCCAATCCTAAGCCTGCGGCTACAATATAAGCGGCGAGCAGCAAACGGCAGAGCGGCACCGCAAACTAATATATTGCCGCTATATCTTAGCCAGGTCGCCGCACTGTCGATCTGCCGCTCGCCGCTCGTTTCGTAGCCGCAGCCTAAAGCGAATGAATCACCATGTGTTTCAAATTCTTCAGATCTTTACAATGTACCGGTAATTCATTATTTTTATTACTTTTTTGTGGACAGCTTATAAAAACTCAAAAGATTAGTTATGACTATTCAACAGGTTGAATCTCAGCTCCAGTGCACTGATCTATAGTAAAGAAAAAAATTCATTTCTGTTTCATTTTTGAATCTTGTATAGGTTCGTCTACATTTTCATATGAAAAACGTCTATTTCGTTAGCTAATTTTCAGCTTCTAAGATAACGTTGTCAAAGAATGCATACATTCAAGTTATTGAGCTATTTTACCTTATTATTTATTTTTTTACTTTTCCTTTATTTTCTATATTCAGGCAATCGGAATATGGTTTTTGAGTTTTAGTTTTATTGTAGTGTTCAGTTGGTTTTGCCGCCCCTAAATTTTGCCGCCGTAGGCAGTTGAAAAAATCTGATGTGGCCAGGCACATGACTTTATCATACTATATATAAATTTAAAAGTTTAGCTGCATGAGATTCTATTTGATCGAGATCGGCTATGTCTGCATTAAAATAAAACTAGTAGAACTAGACAGATATCTCGATTAAAGCTGCGTTCGGATATTGTACTCCGTTGACACCGGGTACACCGTCCAAATGACACTTACGTGTTATTGGGTGTAAAAAGAGTAGCGGTGTTCAATATACGAACGCAGCCCATATTGACAATAGTATTTTCAAAACATTAGCGTTTGACACTAGCTACTGTCATTCGAATAAAAAAATCTGACATATCCTGGCTACTAGTTTTAATGCAGTACGACCGATCTCGATGAAATAGAATTTGCCCATGCAGCTAAACTATAAATTCTACCCAAGAATGTCATATACATAAATTATAGAAAATTTCCTCTCCTTTAATTTATTATTTAACTATTTTGACGACATTACACAAATAGCGGCTCATTTGCAAAATCTTCGAAAAATGTTAATAGAATACCACCAGTTCCTTTGGACCCTTTTCAACAGAAAGCTTTTCAGCTCTAAGTTTGGTTATGAAACGTCTAAATATGAAGTTTCGTCCCGATACCTTTAGTAGTTTCTCCGGAATCGTCGCCACAAAAACGGGTACACACATACACACACACACACAGACATTTTTTTGTACCTTGGTCAAAAATGTTCAGGGGACCCAAAAAGACATATTTCCGCTAACATCTCAAAAAATTTTTTTGGCATGATTACAATACTTTACATACTGCGTATGATAAAGTAAAAAGCTTACGAATTGGCATTTACAGAAACCTCGAAATCTAGAAGTGACCATATAAGAAAATCTATCTCGAACGGAGATCATTCATCTTCTGTCAAAAGAACTCGAAGTTGGAGAGCACCAACATGAGGTTAAGACAATTATTTTCCGGATTCATTGATCACGTGCCATTAAAGCGCACCTCCGGCATCCGGAAAAACTCGCTCGCCGAGAAAAACATCGGTAAAAGCACTTCCATTCGAATCCAATTCATCATATTGTCCGTGCTGCGAGGGAAGAAGGTTAATAAAAAAATGACAAAGTGGCTTTATCCGTACGCCGCGTTACAACAACCCCTAGGTCAAATGAGCGGGAAGAAGACGAAGAAGAAGCCGTGATCTAACACCGGTAAGGGGGTGTGTGACCATAGGCGCCGTTAGAAACATTTCCAGAGGGGGCAAGAGTTATCGTATGGTTTAATTATCTTCTGAAATTTGGGAATGACGTTAAGTATAAATATAATCTTTAGAAACAACTTTAGATAAAAGAAATTTATAGTATGATGATAACAATGTGATAATATAAAAGCTAAAGCAAGAGATGAAAAAGTGAGAGAGGATTATGAAAGTCAGCCGATTTAGAAGTAGCGTTGTATGAAAGAGATTATAATATTGCAAAAAGTCAGGCAGCTTTGGATTTAACTTAATATTTTGTTGGTACAAGATAAAATTGTATACAACTTTTGTTTGAAACATTTTCTTCAAAGTGGTACAAATTAAGTTGTTCGTGCACAACAAATTAATTATAAATAAATTCTTTTTTCTACTTTGCATTCACAACACACACATTATAACATTACAATTAACAAATTTTAACACCGCTTTTAGTAACATTTTTCTATGAGTGGTCACATTGATATCAAATGCCATATGTCAAGCATAAATACACATAACTACAAACTGCCTTTTTAGAATCGCTTGCAATCGCATAAACTGCGAAATATCTATATTCTACACATATTTAAACATGCGTGTAGCATGCTATAGTATGGCCAAAGGGTTGGGAGTTTATAGTTTTGCTGTGTTCATCAAAATACCCCAGCATGACGTTGTCGGTGATGTTTTGTGACTGTGGTAAGTGATCGTGCATCATTCTCATCAATTAAACATCAAATCCCCCTTTGTTACAATACAAGAACCATATTTACCTGAATAAGGAGTTATGCGAAGATCAAACCTACATCGTAGACAACATCGGGTTCAAATACTGCCGTGCGATTGTATATGCGCAATAAATAGTTTATTGAATATCAGCCTACACGTAGCAAGCTATAGTACATCTAGAGTGTTGAGGATTTCTTAGTTTATGTAACGTATATGTTTTCGGTAACATTTTGGACAGTATTCTCTAGTTGTGTGCAACTATTTGTGTTACCTCCATCGCATGCAATTTTACCAAGTATAATTTATTCAAATAAACTACTTCGCCGATATTAGGTTGTATAAGTGCGTGTATGTATAAGCCTCAACGGCTACCTACCGGAATTAGGTAGACACCGGTATTAAACGTTAAGCGTTATAACAATTCCTTAGTAAGTTCTTGTTCCTCGAAGTAACTAATCAGTCACCGCCAAACACATCTATTCTGACTCTTATAATTATTAGACCACCATTTTTTACTTTTTAGGTTATGTTTCTATACCTATATCCTTTATTCACTGGTTGTCGTGGAAGTTCTTATCACAGTAGCCGCTGCGTGTTAATAGTGTTGCCCCAAGCTCAAGATTGTGGGCAAATGTTTGCCCACATTAAATAATAACAATATTGTTAATAAAATTATTATATTTGATAAGTTAAATGACAAAGGAGAAAGAACGAAGTGTTCTGTTTGAGTTGCAGAGAAAGAACGAATATATTACAAAATAAATAATCTTCGTTGAGGGGCTATCGACTGTGTGAAGTGTTGAGGAGGGTACAATAAAAAGCTTATCAGTCTTTGATATTTTATTCTCTGGGCTATTCACATTTGCCTACGTTTCGCCGATATATGTCTTCGGCTTCTTCAGGGCCTACGATTAAAACAATACAATACCATCAGTTCGGCAATAAACAAGATAAAATTATAAAAGTCTTTTATAAAACATACATAAAGGGCTCAATCATGCGGGTATATACTACTTACTAGTGTGGGTGTGAGATTTCGTCAATGGTTGGGGGTGGAGGCCTTTGCGGATGTGTCTAGCGAAATTGAAATTAGAATTAATATTGTGTATGTCCACCAAATTATGTTGTACTGGCTTGATGCCGCTGTTTGTAAATTTCGAACATGACTGCCTCCGCAAGGGCCTCCACCCCCAACCATTGACGAAATCTCACACCCACACTAGTAAGTAGTATATACCCGCATGATTGAGCCCTTTATGTATGTTTTATAAAAGACTTTTATAATTTTATCTTGTTTATTGCCGAACTGATGGTATTGTATTGTTTTAATCGTAGGCCCTGAAGAAGCCGAAGACATATCGGCGAAACGTAGGCAAATGTGAATAGCCCAGAGAATAAAATATCAAAGACTGATAAGCTTTTTATTGTACCCTCCTCAAATAATCTTCGTTTCTTAGAAACCATATTGTCACTTGATTTCCTTAAAATGTGCAAGTGTACACGTCACAGGTAATTGGACAACTGTGACATGAAGTACGCCACAGATTACTCACCTCCCGAAAAAGAAAACATAAAATATACAGGAAAATCAAAATAAAATTTGAGGTGAAATTGAAAGTAACTGTTTTGTGTTTTCGTTGAGAAATAACTTCCAAAAAATTATCAAGAGTTACAATTTGGAGATAAAAATTTGTCATCCAAGATACAAGCAGGTTTCAAAAGATCTATGCTGACAGTACAATTTCTGTTATTTTTCAAAATAGTTTTGGAAAAACTGTCAATAACTTTAAAAGGACCCTCGTAATATCGTATCTTGGAGATAATGTGGATTTTTTGTTTTCAATTTTAAGAAATACGAAATCTGACGAACAAATCTTTGTGCACTCATGGTTTAAAAGAAGAATGGTAATGAGGAAGAGTCGGCTGTAAATTTGCAAAAATTTCGCGTAGTGATTAATAAAGGAAAAGTATCTAAATCGTTCGAGGTTGCTACAAAAAAATCTCCAGGAAGACGTAAAGGTTGACTATAGACCAAATCAGCTGAAGAACAGCCCAAGTCTTCTTTAAGAGAAGATCTGAAACCTAGGAGAATAGTTGGTAGATAATTTTTCCATTGAGTTGAATTACCTCTAGCCATAAAAATAGATTTAAGTCTTATGAAATCTTTCCAAAATTCCGCTGCTCTGCAGATGGTAAGATGAAGAATGAATTTGTTTTGATCCGAAAAATTGATTATATTTAAAAAAAAACTTGCGACTCAAATTGTCTACCTTGGTCATGAGTAATGGTATGAGGAATGCTGAAACGGGAAAAATAATGCATTAATAAATAGCATGTCTGCTATTGATGAAGCTGAAATATTGGTGAGTGGATATGCTTCTGTCCACCTTGTGAAACGCTCAATGACCGAAAGTATGTAAGTTGAACCATCTGAAGAAGTTAAAGGACCAATAATGTCAATGAGAATATGTTCAAAACGTCCTTTAGGTGTGTGGAATGTTTGCAATCAAATCTCTGGCGCCCCGTGTAGCTTCTCCGAAAATGTTTCACACCCTGTATAAATACACAAGAGAAATCGATCATGTTATGCGGGATTACTGATACAACTTCAGACGAAATAGTGAAACATACTGTCTGAATTAAATCTTTTTTTTTAATTTACACTGAGCATATATGAGACTGTTTTGTCTAAAATTCTATTTAATTACGAAGGCATCACCCAAGAAGAACACGTGTCGTTCGCCTTTTTTTTTAATTGATGGCAGACCCCCCTTTCCCCCCTTTAAGGACGCCAATGGATATAAAACAGGGGATGCGTGTATGGTAGCTGTAGATACGGCTTGGTGGCCGACCTCAGATCAATCTTGATCACAACGAAAACCATTCCGATATCAAACGCGTTCTCCTGTTCGTTGCCGGTGGAGTGCGAGTCCTTTTTCTCTTGGAAGAGGGGGCAAGGACGAGAAACGGGTCCTGGGAGGGACGACCCGGGATCGCACGAAGACGGTATCTTTATTACGTCGCAGGACGTCGCCGCGGTCCTCATCTATCATCGTACATCACGCCTGAAGACACCCACTACATTGTTTTACTTTTATTGCGCCAAATTATATTGGGCCCCTCTTTTCTTCTAGGTGCACCTTCGAGGGACTTTTAGATTTTTATGGGTAAGGTATCATGACGGAGCACCTGCACGCATGGTCTGGTTACTTAATTTTGTTACGAGATGCACATTCTCTAGTAAAAAAAATATTTATGGACACCACGTAAGATGTCATCCTGGGAAGTTTTTATCTCTGTGCATTGGGTTGTTAATGATAAAATTGCAATTAAAAGTTTCTTTCGTTTCTTGGCAGTTTAAAAATATTCTGCCGATTTGCTACCATACTCCGGCACACAAGAAGCTCTATAATTTTGTTCATACATCACACCGGTCTCACGTAGTCTAACCTCAATAACAATGCAACTGTCACCCTGAGCTGCCAACGCAATAACGGAATATAACTACGTTCGAAATGAACCAACGTTGCCAAATAACTCATTATATTTGCTTCCAGTGACGTCATTAGAAGCAATTATTCTCGTTCAAATTTCAAACATCGCACATTGGGGTATTTGACCCAAAAAGCTGGCAATAAATCAAATTTCTAAATTGTTAAATTCCAAAGAGTAAACCAGTTTCTGGGATAGGTAAAGGACCGATGTATTAAAAGGCGCCAATATTTTTTCACCTGAGCCCGTCGCCACGTGTCCTTGTCAGCCAAAAGTTAGATTTTACTATGGCTAAACATAGATGGACAAGTTGACGCTCTTGAAAACGGTTGTAATTTTGTGTGTTAAGGAAAAATGTGACTTTTTTGTTATACCTTCTTTAGAACTAAGTATAAACTTTCATTTGACATTGTTTTAGTTTAGCTTAATTAAGCTCTTGAAAGTGGTTCAAATTATAGTACGCATATTTGACATTACAACTACTGCAAAATTTGCTGCGCATAGGTGTGGATGCGGTTTTTGTGATTTTATTGCTATCACGTTGTAGACGAAAATTAAAAAATTGATGTACGGGCTATGTAATTTGATGCAAATGCTTGAAACCGTGATAGTAGAGGTAATTTAGAACATATTTAACCATATTTAGCTATATACAAATGATTACGGTTACCAAGATATTGACAATTTTATGTTCAATGAACCGTTTTGGATCATGTATAGCAAACAACCCCAATGACCTAGACTCTTAAAAATCATCCGAAAAAACCTTAAACCAAAGTATGTGAATTTCTTGGAAATTTGTTGTTTGAAGCGAATCGGATTTATATTCAGGGCAAGAAAATACATCGAAAGCACCTACTCGCATACACGGTTCTCTGCATTAAAATGGATTATTGTTGAGGAGAGACAATAGTAAGCTTGTGTATAGAAACTGGTTAGGCGTTTTCGATAAATGTCTTCATACGGAATGCGAATCTGGTTTCAAAACATGCGTATTAGCGTCATACCACTAAAAAAACACCGTTTCAGCTTGAAGGATGATCACATTTCGAAAGTTTTCATGGAAACAATAAGTATAACTATTATACAAATTTGAAATAATTCTAAAAATAATAGTTTTTATAGTGATAAATATGGTTAAATAGGTTCTTAACTGCCTCTACTATCACATCTAAAAAGGAATGCATCGAACGGAAAATAGCATGAATAGCGCATACCGTTTCAATACACAATATCGACTGGTGTAAATTATCTCATATAACACAGAAGCGATATGTATTGTTGAATTTTAAATCCGTCTATTATGCGTATTTAATCAGGACATGCCATATATATTTTTGTAAATTTCACACAGTAATAGAAATACTATCACAAAAAAATATTGATGACAAATATTGTAGCAGTAATTAATTTACAGTAGGTGTACTGCAGTGAAGAACAATTTTCAATACAGTTTGCTTTTTTCCCTATTTTATTGTTTTTATTAAGTTGTTAACCTTCAAATACAGTATAAAGGTAGAAATGCTATACATAAATAAAACAACACATCTAGAGCCCTTATAGGTGAAAAATTAATTTTGGCCAGGTTTTCGGGTCAAATGCCCCAGTTTGCGGCGTTTTTTTTATTATATTAAAGTAAAGTTTGGCATTTTATTTGTAAACGAGTATCAGTAACGGTTATTCATTCAAAAAATATGCTATTTGAAAAAGATATCGAACATGTGACAACTGATTTTCTTGTCCGTAGAAGCTAGATCTGAAAGCAGAATTTGTAAATTGAGTCGAGTTTTTGGCAAAATCAATGTCATAAAGCAAAAAAATATTAACAATAAACGTATTTTTTTCCCCAAACAAATTTGACTCAAACCAAAATTTCGGCCTTCACATTTGGGTTCTACAGTAAAAATTGTCGTTCATCAATAATAATAATGTATGTAACATAGTAAGCAACTGATTTTTCTTTCCGGGCAATTTTACAATAACAAACTAATTGTAATTATGTTTTAGATCACATATCATTTTAAAACGGCGTCCCTTAAGGAAAGATTGACAATATAAGAAGCACCCTAATACATACGTTCAAAGAAGTATTTAATAAAACAGAAACCTCTTGGCAAGTTGCTGCCATTCTATGCATATGTCAACAAAAATACTTTCTTAACACTTAACGTGTCTCATCCACAACAATCGTAAACACCTAGTTAGCAAAGCATTCAACTAGACGACATTTACAACCCACTCAGGAAGTTTGATCGTGCAACAACGAACAACACTTTGGCTGGCACCGGTATGGATAGAAGTCAGTGGCGGCTCGCGAATATGCACTGTGGAACTGCAGCACCCCCTATTCCAACTTGATATTATGGATAATATTTAATATAATGAGTCCTTTTTCCTTTAATTCTTGCTTTATACTTGTACGATATGTAATCCTTAATCCTTAATGTCAGTAGCCATCACCAAGTTTAAGTTTTTCTCTTGTATACAGTGTGTTTACGGTCTTGTGATTTTATTTTCAAGGGGTGGTTAAACATCTTAAAAGAAGGTCATTAAAGTAAAAATGTCACAACAAAACTTGCACAATAAGAGAGATATTGCCGCTATCTTTTTTTGTTTTTATTTTTAAGTGGTGATTAAGCATTAAACGAAACATATTTTTTAGTTTTTTTATGGAATCCATTTCACACTAGTTGTTCAAAATTATCGCCGTGTTGTTGAACACAACGTCTCGCTCTAGGCATCCATGAATTACCATAATTTACTAGGCCTTGGTCTTGCCGTCGAATTGTCGCCGCAGCTGGCTCAACGCAAAGATCATCTAGATCAATTATTTCGTTGGAGTATACCATGGTCTTCATAACGCCCCATAAATAGAAATCCAGGAGATTAAGGTCGGGTGACCGAGGAGGCCATGGAACAGGTCCACCTCGACTCGAATCCACTTATTTTCAAACACATTATCTAAATCTTGGCGAACTAAACGACTAAAATGCGGCGGTGCGCCATCTCGAAGAAACCACATTTGTCGACGTACATTCAAAGGAACTTCCTCCAATAGTTCCATCAAATGATTTTGCCAAAAAAGAGATAATCATTTCCAGTCAATCGATTTGGCAACAGAAATGGGCCAATACAATGTAAGAAAAGTCTGGTATTTCAGTCAGTTTTTGTAGAAACCACCGGCAAAATTGTAAACGTAAAGGATGATCTTCAGGTTGCAAAGCCTGTACTTTTTGTAGGTGGTAAGGATACAATTGATCCTCGCGCAGTGTTCGCCAGACAATTTGATTTGAGACATCTACTTGGCGAGATATTTGTACTAGTAGAAGAATCTAGTACTAGTAGAAGAATCTTCTTCAACTTGATTTAAGATTTGTTCTTCGGAATCCAAAATTCGTCGGGGTCGGCCAGGTCCACCATCCCGACCTTGACGTGTTTGCAGTACACCAGTTTCTCGTGCACGGATTACTAGAGCGGTAAATTTTTGTGGAATACATGTTGATCTGTTACTGGCAGCAGCAGTATTCACTATTGGTGCGCAGGACAATTTTTTACTTTCCTTATTAGAATTTATTCGGGGGAATTTATGTCAAACCAACCGAGCAGTAACAATTGATGAAACAGATTGACAGATGGGAAAAGTTAGTAACATCAGCCTACTTTGTAAAATATTCAATGATAGCTTTTAATCGTTTGAATTTAGTTTTACTTTGTACAAGTGGTTGATCAATCGTTTTAGCTTTAATAACTTTTTTCAATGTGTTTAATCACCCCCTAAAAATAAAACCAAAAAAAAATTAACAGTAATATCTCTCTTATTATGCAACTTTTCTTAAGACACTTTTACGTTAATGACTTTCTTTTCGGGCGTTTTATCACCCATTGAAAATAAAATCACAAGACCGTAGACCAGGGCTGTGGAGTCGGAGTTCAGACAAATTTCAGAGGAGTCGGAGTCGGAAAAATGTACCGACTCCGAGTCCAAGTTTAATTTTTGTAGAAAAAGAAAAACATGCGAGATGGATATTGCCTCAGTAGACAGTAAACAAATAAAACTTAACATTCTATTAGGTCTTTGACAAAGTACCTACCTACATACATATGTAAATAATAAAATTACAATTACAGAGTTATGAAATTTGAAATTTTCTTCAAAAATAATTTCAAGTCCGTTATCTATTATTTGCATAGGCAGATGCGCTTAAAAAAAGTGTGCTATGGAAATTTTGTTTGAAATAAAACCTGAACTGTCAAAGTGCTTTGTCGTATTTAATTATTGTCTGAATAATAATGCTTATGCTCGCCGAAAAGGTGAAAATAATCAGTTTTGTCGGTGATAATGCGCGATCAGCAAGGTAAGCAGCTGAAGCACTTTGACAGTTCATGTTATATTTCAAACAAAATTTCCACAGCACACTTTTTGAGCGCAGCTGCCTGTGCAAATAATATTTACGCCCTTAGAATTATTTTTGAAGACAATTTCAATATTTTTTAATTTTCATGAAATTTTGGATATAGGGTTTTTGGGCAATTCTGAACAATTATTACTAGTAAAATTTTTCGATAAAAAAATCCCTAAAGTGATTTCTTGATTTTTGCCATTCATTTTGCCATCACAAGGTTATTTGCATTTAAAGAAGACAATTGGTTTTTTGGCAGTAAATAGAGCAATATGTATTCTATATTTGAGAGAAAAAATTTCTAAAATTGGACTAAAAATAAAAAAGATATGAAGGTGTTACACTCTTAAGTGGGACACACTGTATATATATATATATATATATATATATCCGTTTTCTTTTCTTTCTTTTGTTAAATTTTTATACGACTTTATCAAGTGTTTGAATAAGTTTTCCTTTTAGACATGTTTTGTTCTTTTACACCATATTGTTTAAAGCAAAGGCTAAACATTTTCTGTAGCAGCACCCCCACTAATTTTAGCTGCGATCCGCCACTGATCGTAGTTTAAGCAAATCCGTCGGATGATTTACGACAAGCCCTTAATTCGGTGACTTTGACGCGACCGGTCGTTTAGCACCGCGACTATTTTCATTTGTTGCCCGACGTAAGCCGGGCGAGCGGCCGAGCGCCGGTCATAAATGTCACCTCGCAACATAAAAGTCCAACATTTCACTGGGCGTTTAATCGCGCGTTTTACTAGTGGCTCCACTCTACGGACGCCACACTCCGACGGTGGTGCCAATCGCTTAAAAACCGCGCCGTATTTACGACCTTTTGATGGCCGTTACACCGGCATTAAATTTGTATTAAACTTTAACTGGGTGGGATGCCGGGTAGCGATTTTAGAACTTCTATGACATGGGTATCATGTTTGTGTGTCAACTTAGGATTGAAAGTTGAGAAACTCTACAGGGTGATTTATATGTAGTGTTAAAAATTTAAACCCGCGTACGGGATAACATTTTAAGTTGAAATTAAAGAATAAACTTTTTTAAATTTAGTTTTTTTTTTTTTCGAGTTATCGGAGTTTGACTTTTAGATCATTTTAAAAATTTAACACAATTTATTAATAATAGCAAAATCAACTAAATATAATATAGAACTGAAAAAAATGCAATAGTGTTAAAGGTATCAAAAATAGACAGATAATTTCCAGAATTTCAAGAATTTCAAGTGTATATTTCTTAAATGCACTCTATAATGCTTTAATGATCAATTATTCATCTATATTTTAAATGTTATTTGCCTAGGCAATTAGCGTTTTGTTTTAAATCGCGCTGATTCTGGTACAGAAAATAATAATATACTCTTCAGATTCCTTATTTATTTTGTTCTCTCTATGTTTTCCAGGACATTGTATTGTCTTTTCAACAATTTCAGAATTTCAGTTTCAAAAAAGTGACGCACTTGATATTTGACCTAACCTTAATGTCTTAAATTTTTTAAACCAGTGGGCCGTTTTTTATTATTTGGTTTCTTTGTTGGTCATCAAAAAAAAAATAAAGACGTGGAATTTTATTCAATGTACTTATCCTGGATTGTAGTGGAAAAACTGGAACCATGTTTTTCTTCATTTTCGACTCACCCTGTGTTTTAATCACTCAATATGAAAGACGCTTCTTTTACGAGCATTTGGTATTTTTATGCATTGATTCATCTCTAAAATTGTCCGAATTACAAATATCTGGTCACGAAAAAGCCATTTGAAAATGTGAAAGAAATACTACATGATATGATCACCCTGTATAGCGCATCAACCCAAATGACATCTGGCAAATTAGACCAAGCAATAGAGACTTTTTCGTGACAAAAATAGTATCAGCAAGCCGCCGGTCCCAGGTCACGTGGAACAGTCCGTAGATGTATTGTGATGTGTTTTCGACTAGCAAACATCATTACTTAATTTGTTATAAACAAAAAACCTAAAAAAATCGGTATTTTTTTCGTTGTTCGCTTGTAAAAGCTGAACCGTTGGAGCAATCTTGATACTGTCAAGAGACGAATTGTAGGAAATGAAAAGACGAAAAAAATGAACCCTACACGGACCCGATCGGATTAATATTAACGGAGGAAATTCGAAAGAACCGGAGAAATCTGCATTTTTTTCAAAAATTCATAACTCCGCCATATTCACAGCTGTAACGCAGGCTTTTCGCGAGAAAGTAGCAATTGATGGGTAGTTAAATTGTGCACAACCCAGGCGTTGTCCGATGATTATTTTTTGCACAATTGCGATTTGAATTTGTTTTATGCAGTATGGTTCGGCGAGCCTGGATACGTCGGAGGTGGTCCGATTTTAATTTTTTTAACGTATTTCGAAAGTAGAACTATTGTGCTACAAAACGTCTATTCTGATTTTGCGTTAAAATGTTGCAAAATAGGCGAAAAATGCTTGCAAACTTGACCGAAATCTGCCGCGCGGTCAAACGCTGTCTAGTAGTGGGGTAGCCGACCGACTCGGGGAAGCGGGCAGCGCGTTGGGATTACTATAGATACGCGCTTCCCCGCGTCGGCCGCCTACCCCCACTACTCGACCGGTTTGGAGCGCGCCGCAGATTTCGGTCAAGTTTGCAAGCATTTTTCGCTTATTTCGCAACATTTTAACGCAAAATCAGAATAGACGTTTTGTAGCACAATACTTCTACTTTCGAAATACGTAAAAAAAATTAAAATCGGACCACCCCCGAAGCATCCAGGCTCGCCGAACCATATTGCATAAAAAAGATTCAAATCGTAATTGTGCAAAAACTAATCATCGGACAACGCCTGGGTTGTGCACACTTAAAGTACCCATCAATCACTACTTTCTCGCGAAAAGCCTGCATTACAACTTTGAAAATGGCGGAGTTATGATTTTTTTGAATAAAATGCAGATTTCTTGGGTTCTTCCGAATTTCCTCCGCTAATATTAATCCGTTCGGGTCTACAATTCGTCTCTTGACAGTATCAAGATTGCTCCATCGGTTCAGCTATTACAAGCGAACAACGAAAAAAGGCACGATTTTTTTAAGTTTTTGTTTATAACAAATTAAGTAATGATATTTGCTAGTCGAAAACACATCACAATACATCTACGGACTGATCCACGTGACCTGGGACCGGCGGCTTGCTGATACTATTTTTGTCACGAAAAAGTCTCTATTGTCTGTTCTAAATAGCTATGGTTTTTATTGTTATCTAAAAAGTTTAAAGGACAAAATCTGCAAAAATGTAGACAAAAAATTGAATATCTCAGAAATTATTTTCTTTGTGTATCATACCTTATTATATTCATAATAAGGTATGATACACAAGGCATTCCATTAAAATAAAAATAATATTTTTACTGTAGAAAATCCTGCATATCCTGTGTTTTTAATTTACTGGATGATCCACTGAAAAGTAGTGTTAATCATACTTTAAAAAAATTAGAAACTTTACATCATCACCAACATAGTTATTGAGTTCACAGGGTAAAAAATATATTTAATACAGACACAAATTAAATTTAATTTATGATTTTAATAACCTTCACACATCACGTCACACTAAAATGTTTGCAAAACGAAAGAAAACCCATAAACATTAACGCGACCTAACAAAATTCCCTAGGTAGGCTGAAATAAAAGCTGGAATTTTGAAATTTACAGCAACTAGTAGAAAAATCAGTGACAATTTTATGATAGATATGTAATTTTCAACATCCTCAAACGTGGGATTAAAATTTCTACTCAAGTTTTCAAGGCTAGTAAGAGTCGAAAGTATGACTAATCGCTTATCCATAAAAGAACTAATGCTTATAATATATATCAATTTTATGTAATCTATTCCATAATACATCATTCGACGTTAATTACAACCGAACATGCATTCCATTGATTTCTCAATTTTTAAAACCACCAACTTCATCCATTCATGATTGGTTTATACATCGTGTCCGTTTCAGGTCTAGCAAAGCATTTCAGCAATATTCCACCATTGTATAAACGGATGCATCCGTTTTGATCTACGTAACATACGCTACGCATACAGACGAGGATTTGCGCTGATATTGGTAGCGCCTGGCGTTAGCGTAATTTAATTATATATGTGATTAATTGTAATTCTATTAATTTCCGGAGTATAATTCAGAGCGTTTCATTCGTTCGACGAGCTGCAGCGAGCGGGTTTAGAGAAAAACGCAAACAGTTATGTAATACAACGAACAATATTTGTTCAGTTTTCCATTAGTGAAATGCCCGCTGATATGCGGGATGTGTGCCCATTCGGTTTGAACGCAGATATGCGCTTTTGGATCGATAGCGGATTATTTTTTATTGCTCGAATAGTCGAACATCAAATGTTATTTGACGTATTTGTGAATAAAATATGAGCTTTAGGGGATGTTTTGGAGCGATACCCTTTTCATACGGTGGTGTATTTTTTTTAATCAGAGAACAGTCAGTTTTGGGAATATTTGTAAATACAAGAAATAATAAATATTATATATACGAACAACTGGAAACTATGTTATTTAGTTGACTAGTGAACCAGTAGACTACCTTTTAGTTTTCCAACCTTCTTACTCTTGCGGAACCGTTTAAATAGGGTTGGAACTTGGCGGCACCCACAAAAAAAATATACAATGTCCTCTCCAAGGCATTTTGAGTATTTTTTTGCGTACAAAAAAAAACGAGTAATGTGTTTCAAGTAACCAGATACAAGTCTGTAAAGAAATGCAGTTCAATGATATTACTTACTACAGTGAAATTCAGTATTCAGTAACAATATTACTTACTACAGTGAAATTCAAGTATTTTTCCTGTAAAATTTAAAAAAATGCCCTGTAAAGTTAAGCTGATACTGTTCTAGTTTCACAGGAATATGTTTGTGGAATGAATTCTGTAAAACCAATGCGGTATTGAAAAAATAAATAAGTCCTTATGAAACATTTTAGACAGAACAATAATTACGTTCTGAGAAAAAAAAATTGGAAATATACACCCAAGTAGAAAATATTTGTACACACTAGTTTTATCTACAACAGATCTCTATATTTTGTCTTAAAGTTTGTTAAATAAGAAAAAGCTTGCTCATACATACACAATGTTGAAAATTGAACTGTTACAAGGTGATTTATGACTCGAGGTAAAAATTAAATGCAAACACATACCAAATATATAAATAAAAATATGTGAAGCACATTTAAATTTGTTTCATTGGCAACATTAGTACTTACTTCAATTTAATTTAATTATTTTTTGTTTAAATACCTTCACAAAATTTGAAATTACCCTTTAGTTTGCTGTCCGCATAAACTTTCATCTATAATTGCAAATCACTCTGTATATTTATTGATTTTCTATGAATGGGACCGACATAATTTTTGTCATAGAAGCTCAGAAGTGGAAAGGCAAAAATATTGAAAACAAATAATGTTAGAGTTTGATCAATAACTCTGCCAGATTGTTGTTTTCTAGAGGTTTTTATGTTTTAAGTTGTTTTTATGTAACAGATAATTGTAAGTAATATTGTCAATTGAAATTAATGAATAGTCTAGAATGTTGCACGTTGGATCTAATATCGAAATAACAATGCTTTATTGGGTTAGAAGGGCTCCAAATTAAAGTTATTCATGGATTGACCTTCTTTATTAATCCAATATTTCAAATAATAATCCCATACTAAAATAATACATAAAAATAACACTGAATAATGTGCCCATGAACCGGCAACCGCCACCGCTATTTTGAACTATTTTTCCGCGGAACCCCGGTTGGGAAACGCTGTTTTAAATAGAACGGCTTGTGATTAGATCTAGTTTAAACCTCAATAATGAAAAAGAATACTAATATTAGGATAATAAAGGAAATAGTTTTAAGTTAACAACATGTTAAAATCAAATGTATTTAATAAAAACTTAAAAATTGGAAGATGTGATAGATATTTAATAAATGCATACTTAGATAATTACTTTTAAATCATAGAGATCTTGTAGTAATTTGTAGTATAAATTATAATATGCCCAATTTTTGTGTTTTCTGAGAATTTTTTAATGAATGTCTTTGAACATCATGTGAATTTTCTCTGATTTCTAAGGCGCTGTTATACCAGACACAGTGCACTACACAAGAATATTATTATATATTTGTTAACCTTATAGTAAGATGAATTATTAGAGACAGTTTCAGATTTTTAAGAGATATTAGAAATTCAATATTGTGAAAATAAAAATTCTTAAATTAAAATAGAGAGATTGATTAAATTTATTTTTTTTATAAAATAATAATATATATATATATATATATATAATAATAATAATACATCCTGAATTAAGCCCCACATTATTTTTTTGTATACAGCATCTAATCTCACTAATTTGGATTCTCACCATGTGTCTACAGAAGGTGTTAAATTATGTCTTCTTGACATTTCTGAACAATCAAGTGAGAGTGCCAACGCTCTCTTTTCAAATTTAGAAAACGTAATTGAAAATATTGGAATTTCGTTGGAGAATGTTGCCTGTTACTCAGTAGACACTGCGAGTGTTCAATTTTGGTCTCGGCATTCTACGTACCAATAGCAAAGAAAAGAAAATGGCAATATTATCGACCTGTGTATCGCATTCTTTGGCTAAATGCATTATTGATGTAGGGCCTCTAATTTTAAAAAGCTTTTTCAATTTATTTTTTTTTAACTCCGTTTATTCAACAATCTGCCCGTGGGCAATAAGTATTTTGTTTGACAGCAAATGACATGCGCAGGACAGTCCCTATGCACTGCCCTACATATTCCTTAATTTAAATTGTTTTACATTATGTTTACGTTATGTTTCATTGAATCTGTTCGATAGGTTGGAAGGTCTACACCTTTTAAGCCGGAGCACTTTGTCATTTTGCACAAACAAAACACTTGCAAGCACGTTAGGATGCACCGACACTCTGCACCGTCTGAACTTCAGACATATGTAGGTATTTCTCCAAAGTTACAGATAACACTGAAGATTATTTACATATCTTTTTTAAAAAAAATCTCAAAATGATTTACAAAATAGAGCAAAAGCTTGAAGAATTTGCTTTGAAGTTGTTTAAATCTAAAAACCTCAGAGAGAAAATTAACAAAAGGATTAGAGACATTTGCGGAATAGCTAATTACCAATAGCATTTGCTGAAAATTATTCAATCCACATTTACTATATACAGTTAATATCGTTTTCCGTCGATCGTTTATTTATGAGTCAGTTTAGTGAATAGGAAATCGTTTATTAAACAACTCTATTAATGCACGATTTCTATTAATGCATGATTTGTTATAGCCAATCACACGACGTAAAGACGTCGTTTGATTGGCCAACCAAACGTATGTGAAATGAAACCTTCCAATCAAAACATACCCCCTCTAGAACTGTCAGTGTCAAATTACATAAATTGTCATATAACCTAAAAAGACATTGGCGAAGAAGAATCTATGTAGACGACTCTAGAAGAATACATGTAATTTATATGTATTTAACCAATAGGTATATTAAAAAGAGCGACTAATGATCGCGAGTGCGTTAATTGTCTAGATCGTCAACCGACGTTAAAATTCGAGTTGGTTACAATATTTTTTCGTCGATCGTATTTTTCTGGCGGCATCAACATAGCTTTTTTGTCGATGTGATTTGAGGTTATACGACAATGCAATGTGTCATGTATAGATCTGGGTGACGGAATGGTTTGATCGGATGGTTTCATTTTACGTATGTTCGATTGGCTATAATGAAGTAGTTTAATTGATTATAATAACTCGTGTATTAATAGAAATCGTGCATTTATAGAGTTGTTTTATAAACGATTTTATATTTACTAAACAGACTCATGAATAAACGATTGACGGAAAAGTTATTTTAACGAAGAAATCTGCTAATTTGCTTTGTTTAGATACATAGTTGTTTACTTTTCAAAAATCCGCATTTGATTGTCCTTTCTAAAGTTGAAATGGCGGACTCTGCACCTACTTGCATTTTTGTACTTACGCCACCGTGGTTTTCAACAACCCATATCTACGGTACTTATGTACTTACATTAAATTTCTTGCCTATAGAAACATTGGACGCCATATACCTAATTGATGCAAAATTTAAAGATTTTCGCATTTTCTGCGCACAGCTGTGGTAATGTCCAGCGTAAATTGACAAATGGAAATAATTTTTCGCCAGCACCAATCATTCACAAAACTCGGTAATTCGCCTAATTCGGTGTGAACTTATTCGCCGCTCGTTGTTATATGCGATATCTATGCGCTATCCGACCTGGTTGGTTTAGTAGTTATATCAGTTCGGTCGCTATTTCCGATGTCGTAATAAGCAATAATACATTTATGCTATATGTTTTATGGAGACTGTCCTGGACTTTAACTATCGTTATATCCGATGTTGTTATAAACGATATTAACTGTATAGTTCAAATGCTGATTTTGAAAGAGTATTTTCATTATACACAGAATCCTAACATTTTCAGTTTTATTAATTATCATTTTATTTAATATATTTGCGAAAGTCTAATTTTGCTTTTTTTCTTATTTTTTTTATAAAACAAAATTATGACATGAGGAAGTATCCATATTTTTAAACATGTGTCCTGCATTGTTCTAACAATTGTCCTGCGAACTCGATTGTTGGACCTGGCCACCATACTCATATTGTAGGATTTAAATTTGTCTAAATTATTTCATTATCATTAATAATTTTGGTTCTTTAAGTAAAATAATTTCTTATTTCTTGGTAGCACGGCTCATAACGAATTTTAAGCTATTTCCTGATTGACACCAGAAACATAATTCAATCTTTTCCTATTTGGAATCCATTATAGTGGTTCAATATACATGTGTTAGTTATAATGTGTTCAAATGAGGATTTGCCTATACAATAGTTTTGCAATGGAAACATAAATGTCAATTTCAAAATAAAACAGAGACCAAATTGGTATGTTCCGCATTCAAACACACCCCCCGATAAAATATTGATTTGAGAATACGAGGAAGAAAAAAAATCGGAAAATTATTTTCAGGCATAAACGTCAGCTCGGCCGGTGAAAGCATCGTAAAACATCTCCGCCACTATCTCGATTTATTACGATCCGCATCTGTATCGGCCTAATATAAAGACGTACCAATAGGGGGCGCGATCATTTCTTCCAGGCCGAAGGCACGCTGATGGAATTTTATAACCCGCACACGGGTAATACATATACATTTTTTCCGCCCATCGAAAGATCCACCCGTAGCAACCCCTCTTAAAATTCAAGCGACGCCGTCGGCGACGTGAAAATCGCATATATGACGCGCGGATCCCGGTACATAATTTCCGGATGAGAATAATGGAATAATTCTCGCATTTCTATTCTTCGTTCGCGGCCCGGTTCAACTAACAACAACTGTCACTCAGGGTTTTGCGGTCGGGGGGTTGTCTCTCGCACCCCACCGCACGGTGGTCGATTCTGCATCGCTAGCTGGACAAAAATGAAAAATGAAGTTGCGCATTTGTAATTCAAACTGCACTAAATATTAAACGAAATAGTCAAAGATCAGTCTCTTAAGGGGTAATGCCACTCTAGCGCGACAAAAAATAGCCGATTTTGTAGGTATATTTTTTACAATACAGTAAATGAATTACAAAATCTCTTTAAAGCCCCTTATTGTTCATATTTTGAGGAATATTCACAATAAAAAAAAACAAAAATAAATAAAAAAAATAGCACCAAAAAGGACATCAAAGGCAACCTCTTCCGGCGGACAGGGTTGCACGGCCGGAAAGATTTTGCACGCAGTTTTTCACTTAGCCATAAAAACAAAAAAAGAATTGATTCTATATAAGATTATCTCGGGAAGTACGTACGGAAATTAGAAAATTCCTCTTTAAAACAAAATGGCGGACGTTTGAACACAAAATATCACTTTTAGGTACACAATTAGGTTAAAAATTGTTTATAACAAAAAAAGTTTCGAGCTTATCGTAAAATCCGTACGTACTTCTCTAGATAATATTGTTCTGAAGCTGCATATAAAGCTGCATCAAGTGAATTGACGAAGATCAGTTGAAGTTATCTTTCCGGCCAGTTTGAAAAATGCGGTTTTGAGAAAACATTTTCATTTTCCACATTTTTCTCCTCTTGTTTCTTTCTGTTTGATTTTGACGACAGACGGGCCTGTTTTGCAGCATCAGTCAGGGATGACTCTGAAAACATGATGCGCCGTGCGTCAGCCTTCGCGCAGATATTATTGCAGTTTGGCTAGATGCACATCCATAATACCTCCATACACTTCATAAGGCTGGATAATGCATCATTGACAACACATATTGCTATACTTGCCGCAATATCCACAATTACTTTGCCACTTGAAAGTGAAAATAAAAATGAAATCACCAGGTGGCATTTCATCGGTCAGAATTTATGATACAGTGTCGCCCAGACGTATTTTCTTCATTTTATCAATTGAATCATGATTATTACGAACGGCTAGTGCATCATAAATTGAAAGCTCATTTATAGGCTTCTGGGTTAACTTCCCTTTTTCTTCGAGGCCCTAACTAATTTTTGTCAAATGGCGGGGACGAGTACCATTAGCTTTTTCACGTGATCTATGCATTCCTTTTCTTATTTCCTTTTCTTATTCCAAAAGTTGCAAGCTTTGCAGTAAGTATTTAGATTTTATGAGAATGTAAACAACATTTCTCCAGCTGATAAGCGCCACCAATCATACAGAGAAGAAAAAATATGTTTTCTCTATGTTCCATCGTCCGAGACAGTTACGCCATCCTTTTTTTTTTTTTTACTATTTTCAATTGACTTTTAGCCCTCCCTTCTTCTGCTGCTTTCTGCATACTTTGTTGACAATGCTTCTGTTTCCACAAAAATGGTGCGACCAACTTTATCGTAAAATGAGTGAAAAATCTGACGAGGAAGGTCCTTGAATGCGCAAAACTTTTCAATTGCATCTACACCTATTCTTATGCGCATGACAAGGATAATTCCGCAATTCATTTCATATCCTTTTTGAACAAACCGGCAACTCGGAATGAAAGTTTGTTCAAAATTCTCACAAGAAACCACGATTTGAAATCCTAAGTCACGATTGCCACTTTCGGCCAATTTCGCATTTGATTTGCACGTTTTACACACTACAACTTGTGAAATAGCAGAAAACACAACAACAAAGTTCAAAAGATGATAATTAAACGTCATCCACTTCAACGTTGTAATAATCTTCAACCGACACTAGTTTTTTACCGGTGTGGACTGTGGATACGTAATCAGGCAGAGGCGACTCTAGTTCCAAACGATTCAATGCTTGTCATATTAGTTCTATTTGAAAATATGCTGGTTCCTTTCGACTCCTTTCGATCACGATATTCTCCAAGAATGTCACTAATTATTTCTGCTATTTTTTTACCTAACCAAGAACAACACGTTATATCAGACAGCTGTAACATTGTGCGGCTAGCGCCAGTTCAACGTACGTACCGAGGATATTTCCACAAAATCTTTGTGTTTTATAATATTTTCTGTTATATTTCACACCACGCATGTAATTCCTCCAAATAAGATAAGAGCGTATAGGTCTCTAGGCCGTAACCTCTCACGCTAAACTTTTTGCATGTACGCTCGGCTAGACGCTTGGCCATATGTTCGTCAAATAAGCATTTAAACATTTTTTTCCAATATGAAACGTATTGTACCTTATTTCTAAGATCTCAAGACATCATTTAAGCAAACAAATATTTTTGATTTTTCAAAAAATCTAGAGTGGCATTACCCCTAAAGTGCATTAGGAAAAAAAAATTTTGTCCGGCTAAATGTGCAAAATCGACCACTGTGGGTCCGTTCGACTAACAACTGTCACTCAGGATTTTGCGGTCGGGGGGTTTGTCTCTCGCACCCCACCGCAAGCAACTGTCGCGGCTCGTGCAGCCTCTCAGACTGTACTCATATGAAGAGGTTGGGATACGTGAAGTGTCCCTGTCTATCAAACGGCGGAGGACTCTTCACAAAACCCCCAGACCAGACCCACTGCTGCCTTTGACGTCGAGGGTTTACTGCCCTTCAATATTTTATTTCTTCCGGCCGGATCAATACTTTATCGACAGGCTTTTGTTACGAGCGAGCATCGCTATGGACCACGGTAATCAATATATGATTCTATGTGCGCGTATGAAAAGTAATTACAGACAGAAATAATGTGATAGAATAATAATAATAGCTTGAATTCTTCACAGTTTTGAGTTTAAGGTGCAAGCTTTCATTTGGGCCTACATAGAGAATGCGGTCCGGACGAGTTTTTTTAGGTTTTAGGTTTATTTTTTTGCCTCAAGAAAGATGATGTCGATGCCATTCTACAGGTAAGCCAGCAGCCAACTTATTAGCATACTGACCAGGACAAAACTCCTGATGTTTTATACATTTTAGAAAAGTTTCACCGAACATTATTGACATTGAGAACTTTGACCTTGACTAATCTTGACACTAAGCGAAAACACAATAAAAAATAAATATAACCAACACAACTACAGACTTGGTAAACTTAAAAATAGCGCTGGACGAAATAAATTTTAACACCATCCAGAAAGCAAGCTGGAACAACACCAAAGAAATCACCCGTAGAACTATTGGAAATAATTGTCCTATGGAAATAAATGGTCTTATAGTAAACGAGTTGTTCAAATAAAAAGACAACCTAGAAGAAGGTGCCAGCTGTCATGGGATTCAGCTGATAAAACTACAACTAAAAGAGGCATCATTTGAATCCCAAGTTAACAAAATGGTACTCCAACAAAGATACATACTACTCGATGTGCAAAGTACCATAAACTACCCATAATACGAAGAGATGGCACGCGGAGACAATCCCGGAGGAAGGTATAATCTATGAAGAAGAATCCGCTAGTTACCCAAAGAAAGTTGCAAAAAAAAGTCATAACAAATCTAAATCCAAAGAAGGCATCTGCTTTGAACGAAGGATTCAAATTGAGAAAACTAAAAAGTATGCCACTCTTACAATACGACGAGCTGCTAACATCCTATTTATCTGATAGACATTCAGAGTAAAACTGATAAGATGAATACTCGAACCTAAAAGAAGTTAAATCAGGAGTGCTCCAGTGTAGTGTCTTCGGACCAATTCTCTATCTACAATACAGGGTCTTTCACGACGACATGCCATTCGTCTTTTACTATTATTAGGTCAATTGTATGTTACATACTCAACACCTAACATGTATCATTTTTGAGATATTGTTTTATTTTATATCAAAGATGACATTTGCAAGATCAATTTCAATTATTTATAAATTATTCGCCGTGGCCATTGGAAGAAAGTTGTTTGGCAAAATTATTGTGAAGGTTAAATGTTATCGACACATCGGTAGAAATCGAAAAGTTATACAGGGTGTTAACTGAATAACTAAAATTATAAGATCAAAGTTGAATTACAGAAAAGTTGTAAAAGTAGATTATTTCAAATGGGAACCCTATCATATGAATGCATTTTTAAATACTATTGAAATTCTAAATTTTCGATCAAATTTGTGTAAAATGTCCTATATCTAAAATGCATTTTTACTAGGGATAAAACGGATGGAACGGATATCCGGCCGGATCGAACGGATATCCGCAAGCTGTTAACAATAGATGAAATCAATTTTTATATTGAAGAATAATATTTTCCATTAATTGTAATAAATTAATATTGTTATTAATTAAAATAAAGAAAATATATAATTTACTACAAAATAAAAGCTAAATAAAATAACAGTTAGTACTGTAATGTTTTGCACACATGTCGTATCTAGTTTGTCAAAAGATGTAAAATGTTGCGTTGTTATATCTTTTAACCATAACATATCAACAAAAAGTCATTCCATCTTATGATTTTATCGAAAAACTAAAATCAATACAAATTTACTGTTACGACTCTTTTCATTCGTAAATAATCGATAAAGAAGAATGAATTGCAGTAGTGATTATTCTTTTCTGTAAAAAGCTATTTTTCTGCACAATTTTGACTTGTAAAAATAGACTTGACTATTGAAAATAATTGCTCTGTGAAAATGTAACTGACTGCAGTTGATAAATATTCCTCAATAAATAATAATAATAATAATCGACATGTTTGGTCTACTCGTTAAGAATAAATCTTTATTATTTTCAAATGCAAGCCCACTTAAATAAAAATATATTTTTACTGGTGATTGTTATCGAGAATTGTCTGAAGCCCTATACAAAAAGTTGAATACTGGAACTCTGAATTTTTACACCCTAATGCATAAATTAACTTTCAAACTTCACAACATGTGCAGAGTTAACAATTTATTTCAAATATGCTCCACAGTACAACCTTCTAATTTTAAAAACTTAGTCAAATGGTACTTACGAAGACCTACGAAGATATTGAAGTCGGATAAAAACTGTCTGCAGTCTATATGGATGATCTCTTCAGTTCCAATAAGCTCTGTTTTATGTATTTAAAATAGTTCTACAGTACTTTTCGATATTTTTTTTTGCAATAGCGCAGTTAATCTTTAAACGTTAAACAATTTGCAGTAAAGACCGGCTGATCCGGTTTTATATAATGGCCGGATATCCGGCCGGATCTTGGCAGGATAGTTCGGCAAAAAGATTCGGCCAATGCAGTTTTACACAAAGGATTTTGGATTCTGGCTTTTTACATTTTTGGATCTATTAGAGAAGAAGTATTATGACCATCTAGTCTATATTAAGTAAACGCAATTGAACGATTTTAAATCGGTGTTTCACCTGCCAAAATGTCCATTCTTAATTGCTTATGGAAAATATGGGGAACCTTTTCCGGGCGCGCGAAACGCGACCGTCACCCTAAACGGACCATTCTACGTTGCGTGAGTTTTCGAAATCGACGAAAAACGGCCTCTCGGGCGATTTAGCTTCTAAATTTTCCGAAACGCGAGCGATTTTGGTGAAAGGACCTCAACATTTCAGTAGCTGTTTATGTCGCGTCGTCATGGCTGCGAGCTAGAAACGTCAAAAACACAACCATAACCTATTCATTCACATTGGTATGTACAAAGCTAAGCGATTTCATTATCTGCGGGGGCCTAAAAGCACAAACTCCGTAGTCCGTACCCACAAATAATCTTTGACAAACCTATAACCATGTTGTACCTACAATAATAATTATTAATTCGTGATTATTTGCCTTTGCGTTAATATTTGTTTGAAGAATGTGTATCGATCCAATGAATGTTATTTGTGAAAAGTTCGCGTCTCAAACCCAACGGGAAAGCACCGCACAGAACCTATTTTAACCTAATACGAATACAACTCTTGAGAGGTTACATATTAGATGGCACCACAAGATATTTCTGCTACTAGCGCCCCTAGCGGGCGTGAAATATCGTCACATAACCTATAATTATCCATAAGTTTGAATGAACACTATACATGCGCTATACAAAATTTAGCTGCAAGAGCAAGAAGTAGTAGAAGATCAATAGGGTGTGGAATTG
Source organism: Aphodius sticticus (assembly GCA_963966075.1). Lineage (NCBI taxonomy): Eukaryota > Metazoa > Arthropoda > Insecta > Coleoptera > Scarabaeidae > Aphodius > Aphodius sticticus. Next base: position 73,479,181 of record OZ014509.1, read on the forward strand.
ATAGAGGCGCCTGAAAAAAGCCTCCAATGGCTCGGAATATGGTCCCCAGCAAAATTTTGTTGCAAAGGCTGATCACCCACTTCAAACTACTTTGAACTGCCCGTGGTTCTTTCGAATGGTTTCTCCAGATTAAACTAAAATACAGTAAGAGAATTATATGGAATTCATCAATTTGTTGGCAACATTGAGGTTAGTTTTGAGTTTAGAATGCGTAGCTTTTGTTAATTTAATATTTTTGCAGGTAATGTGGTATGATGAAAAGAGTACACACGCAGTGGAAATGGTTCCAGGTCTTTCCGAATAACAGCAACTTGCTTTGCGTAGACAAGCTACCATAACAAAGTGGCAAACAATTATTTATTTAAGAAAAAACTTGACCCAAAAGATATTGGGCGTACCAAGGGAGTACCGGAGAGACCAAGGGGCCGCAGTCGATAATAATCATTGTCGACAGTAAAGGGATATATTTTTATATTGCAGTTTAAAGTGCCTACCTGTACTTTAGATTTGGCTATGACGCAAGGTTACTAAAAATAGATAGGTCTGTCTGGTAACTTATAGCATACGTCACTCAGTTTACCACATGAAGTTAACTGGTATGGAATTTAATGTTTACGTGAGCGTATAAAAAAATACTAATAATTTTAGTTCATTGTTTTCTGAATGATTTATTGAAGATGGGTGATAAAGCCCTCTAAGCTGCAAGCCTTCTAATACCTATGAATTCAAATGAATTTGAATGGGCATATCAAGTGGTATGCAAATTTTGGTATCTTTGGGTATGACGTTAAATTTTTGTAAATAATAATTTAGTTCATGTGGTCACGGCAACCAAATGCATTTTTTGTCAGTGAGGTGCAGGCAATAAATCTTAAACAATTAAATGGGTTAAATCATCTCAAGATTAGATAATATTAATTTTAGGTATTAGTTTTGGGTATTATATACCTATTGTATTATTACTAGATCTATCATTAAGATTTCTATCAATTTCATTTGTTAACTAACTTGTTTTTTGTTTATAGTAGACATTAATAAATTTTAAATTAAATATTTTCACATTATTTTATTATGTGTGTTTTATCTTGCTTGACGAGGGTACTCTAACATATTTCCCGTTTGTTTTTACGAAGGAGGAAACAAAAGGAGGTATACAAATTTATAAATTTATTTTATATTTTACGTTTTATTTTATTTAAAAAGTGAGCATCTGGCTGTATAGTGTTTGTCCAATATCAAAACAAAAACCAGAACTATAAAGTATCAAAAATATTATGCTAATGCAATGTTTAGGTCTTCCGCACTTGGCATAAAATTGAGTAATTTGAACAAATTTAGCTTATTTTTGTAGTTCATTTAAGTCGGTATTGGGAAAAATAAATCTAACATTTTTTTTTCAAGTGACAAACATCTTTCATATTAACTGAAAGAAAAAAAATGACAAATCAATTTTAATTTTTTCAATAATGTTATCTATATACGGTATACTGTAGTTGCTTAGCCAACCACATGCTATTATATAAAAAAGCAGTGCACTGTTACCAGATTGGGGGATTTTCTCTCACATTTGGGCGGTTTCCCTCCAAAAGTAGTATCTTTACCTTAGGGATAAAAGAAAGTTTTGAGGGTAAACTAAAGATTGTAGTTGTAATTGTAATTTATTTTGACAGCAGACTCGCCAAATATTGAGTAACAGAGAAATATGTACCTCATGGCTGGTTATGTACCCAATTTTCAACATTTATTAAGCCTAATTTTATTGGCGGTGGCAACTGTGTTTTTTTGACTTTACCGAATTCACTGATCTACCTAAATAGGCGATATACAGGTCCACTAGTAACTGGTAAGGAGAACATGCAAGATATTGTTCAAGCTGCATTCAATGAGTTTTGTGCTAACTCTAGCAGGAAAGCCGCACCAACAACAATATTTTTGAACATTTACTAAAACAGAAATAAATAGTTTTTGGAACTTATTTAATCGATGTTCTTTAATTTTTAGTTTAGTCTCTTTCATTGTTGCTACTCTTATAATTTTATAGACTAATTTAATCAGATTACTAAAGAGTGTACGAATGACAGAAAACCTTGTTATTGGATTTCTAGTTCAGTTGTTTTCCAACGCAGTATAGATTAGGCCCAGGAAACAGGAATTTCAAATAAACATATTTCTTCTACTGTACATAGTTTGTATTTATATGAAACGTGATCGTCAATCACGCGTAGACCATTCATAATGGTGGCTCCTTTGCAAAGTGGTACACTAGAAGTGATCTATGCAGTATCCCGGTCGCAGCGAATGCAGCAATTACAAGCTAACGGCGCCGAAACAGAGCCGGCTTTATTAAAAAGATTTAATTTCGTCGCTCAGCGCCCATAGAGGGAGTATGTGTCCACAGAGGCGCCTATCACCAAGCTTACAGCGTCATCGAGGCGCGTATAAAATTTCCGCATAACGGCGTCATTATGTAAAACAAAGCGTCGCAAAATAAAACGCATCTAATATTCTGGCCGCACCCGGCGTCTAAATTATCCACCCCGCACAATAACAAGTGGCTGGGATTGGTCGGTAGGGTCGGTCGGGCTGGAATTTGGTCCACGCCGAGTGTCGGCTGCATATACAGCACAGCAGGAGTCAGGAATAATACCTGGAGTGCAATTCTAAGCGCTGGTATTCAATGCACGATCTTATTGTTGGAAACTGAATTTGCTGATTTACACGAAAATTTTGCGCGAAAGGTTAAACCCCGTGTGACATTTTCAGCCGTAATGTATAGGTACTGAATTTAGTTGGTATTATAGTCCATTTAATAACTAGGAGGAATCTTTCATGGTTGTCACAAAGTCACAAAGTTGACCTAGCCTGTGATTGGCTGGATTCCAGACTGTTTTACACCGGACAAATTTACGAAATGGCGCTGAATAGATTAGATGCATTCAGCGCCATTAGCATGTAAACAAACATTTAAAACGATATGCATACTTGTTTGGTTCCAAGGCTTTACAGCGAAAAAAATAGTTAAAATGTTAACCGTAGAACATTATTTTGATTTAGAAATACGTTTATCTTCAAAATAATTCAAATTTAACAGCAGAAATATCTAATGACCACCGTTGGCAATCAAATCTACATTGGAATTGCATCCAGCCTTTATACAGGCAATACACATTCCCTATTCAATAAAAAAAATATTCAGCCAGATTCTAAAAATATTTTCTTTATTTTCATTATCTTGAAACAAATGATGCACATTTAGCAAAAGTACTCGTAATAGGCAGATCTCCTAGTCCATATTATGGATTTGTAAAATTTAACTGGTCTATTACAGTTTGATTTTTATAATATACACAGTTCAAACAAATTAGAGGTACACTTTCTCGAAACATGTAACTTTTTAAAAAATAGCTATAGGCAAATCAAATTTGGTATACTTCGACGGCATATATTTAGATGGGAGAGCATTGTGCTAGAAACGCAAAGGTATCTGGTTCGAATCCAGGTTGTGGCTGTAATTTTTGATTTATTTAAAATTTGCATCCCGCCTGGATATCACCATTTACTATGTATTCATTAATCATTACGGCAAGTCCGGAAAGGTACGGTATGTCCGTATATTTATATCTAGTTATAAGATCAGTTCTGTTGTCTATACGGATTCCAGCCCAAACCATCACAGATCCACGACCAAGTCTATCCACTTCCTGTACAGTAGCGGCTGCGTAGCGTTCACCAAGACGTCTATATACACATACTCGATCGTCGCAACGAAATCTGAACATTACAGGCGTCCAGTGACGAAATTGCCAATCTCTGTGATCCAGAGCAAACCTCATTCGTGCTGCTTTGTGATGCTGCGTAAAGCGTGGTGTGCGGACAGGTCTTCTTGGTTTCAAATTCGCTTCTTTTAATCTGTTTCTAACAGTTTGTTCAGAAATTTCTATTCCATGTGCTCGTCTTAGGTCGTTTAGGAGGTCTCGTGCTGTAGCAGTACGCTGACGTAGAATGGAAAGGGCAATAAATCGGTCATTATTTTGAGTAGTTTTTCGATTTCGACCTTGTCCAGCTCTTCTAACATATTGGCCAGTCTCCCGCAATCGTTTCCATAAACGCTGAATAACAGAAGGGGAAACTAGAAGGTCCCTGCTAATATGTCGAATAGAGTGGCCATGCTGAATAAGGGCGACAACACGAGCAACCTGCACTTCACTAAGATGCCTCATTTTACTTCTAATGACGTTTCTAATCAACGAAAATTCACAATTGAATTCATTTGTCATCTTTAGTAGGCTTTCATACGTGAATTCATAGTGTACTTGACATTTTATCCATTTTTAACATTGTTTTTGTAATTTTTTAGTTAAATATTTGCCCTTAAAGCATGCCAAAATTGATTTTCCTAGAACTATTATTTAGAAAGTTACAGATTTTGAAAAAAGTGTTCTCCTAACTTTTTTGAGCAGTATAGTTAGTAACAATAAACTCATTTCTGTTTAATTTTTGAAGGGGAATGTCAAACTTATTGTTGATAGATTTTTGTCAGAGTTTTCATTTATGTCAAAGGGTAACTTCTGTGTCCACGATATTATCGCATTATCTTTTTAAAGTCAACTCAAGAAACATTTTACATCAGAGAAGCAAAGAAAGAATTGTATTTCAAGTTTTTGCAACCCTATGTAGATGTCTTATATGTATATAAAAACTCGAAAAAAAAAAACCATAATTCGAGGAAAACGTTTTAATTTAAGGTGATGTAAGCCAGCATTTCTATATTCCAGTGATTAATGAAAATTTTCATATATTTTAGCACCGTGGATATCAAAAATAGCAAGACAATTCCAAGCAACTTCATGGATCTGAAAATAATGGCAAATACAATACAGAATAAATTCAGAACTTTTCACAGAAATGTGGAAATGTGAAATGTCACAAGTTACAAAATGTAATTTTATTAGTTAGCAGAATACCATTCGTATCTGGTTTAATAATTTTTTTTTCAATATTTAAACCAACAGCATTTGAACCAATTGATGTTTTTTAAGCTATGTCACATGTTATCATATAGATAGTATTTTGAAAAGCAAAAGCGTGCCGGATCAAAATACCTTAATACAGAAAAACTGAGTCCGACCCTGTTCAGCGCAAGAAAATCGTCAACAGCCTACCGCAGTTGTGCTGCAACCGGTGATAAAACAACACCGCTACTAAACATTTTAGTGACCGTGCATTGACCTATATTAGTCTGTCCATATCATCGTAGCTATTCGTTGGAGCCTATGCTCCTTAAAGCTTATTTTATTTATTTTAAACTAGTTCGTTGTAGAAATATGAGAATTTCGAAATGATACAACACTGTTTATTACGAAGAAAAATATTTTGCACGCCTTAAAATATATTTTACAGCTACAGCAAACTAAAATTGTTTATGAATATTATATTCGTTTGCCTATAAATAGGAGAATTTTAGCAAAGATAACATCAGAAAGACGACGTAGGTATATATTATTCTTAATACCCAGCCTGTAAAAGTTATGTATACGCGAAATTGTCCGGTTATTTTGATGTACGGCATGTGTATAATGAAACCAGGGCATTAAAAAAAATGGCAAAACAACGACTAGAAAAGTGGAGAGACCGGAAATTACGTGCAATAAAAGCCCGTTTCGGTAAATGTAATTTCTTCATTTACGTCTGCTTCCATTTCTGCTTCTAAATTTAGTGCATATTGCGCATAACTTTTTCATATTTCAGTACTGCCAGGGCTCTAGTTTTTACATTAGCGGTTTTTTTCACAGTAAGGGCCATAAGGGCGGAAAATATAATATTAAATGAATTCATTAAAATATGCATGCAAGAGCAAACCTCTGCCCGTATATTTGTGCAGAAAATACGTAATATTTTCCAGCATTTCCACCCGTTTTCGTGTATTGTTTCTCGTTCTCGAGGACTAGATTTAAATGTGAGATCGCAAACTGCAACATAATTGGAAATGTTTTATTAATTTTTGTAACAGTCCACCCTTTTAGTTACAAATAAAATTTTTTACTTCATCATACGCAGTATGTAAAGTATGGTAATCGTGCCAAAAAAATATTTTGAGATTTTAGCGGAAATATGTCTTTTTGGGTCCCCAGAACATTTTTGACAAAGGTACAAAAAAATGTTTGTGTGTGTGTACCCGTTTCTTTTGTGGCGACGATTCCGGAGAAACTACTAAAGGCATCGGGACGAAACTTCATATTTAGAAGTTTCATGATCAAACTTAGAGCTGAAAAGCTTTCTGTTGAAAAGGGTCCAAAGGAACTAGAGGTTTAGTCTTAGCATTTCCAATCAATAATACAAATACAAATATAATACAAATAATACAAATACAATCAATAGTTTAGCTGCATGAGCAAATTCTATTTCATCGATATCGGTCGTACTGCATTAAAACTAGTAGCCAGGATTTGTCAGATATTTTAATTCTAATGACAGTAGGCAGTGTCAAACGCTAATGTTTTGGCAATACCTACTGTCAATATAAGCCGCGTTCGGATATTGTACACCGTTATACTTTTTACACCCAATAACACCGAAGTGTCATTTGAACGGTGTACCCGGTGTCAACGGAGTACCATATCCGAACGCAGCTTTAATCGACCGATATCGACTGTCTAGTAATACTAGTTTTATTATGCAAAGCCGATCTTGATCAAATAGAATCTCATGCAGCTAAACTATTAATTTTATATATAGTATGATAAAGTCATGTGCCTGGCCACATCAGATTTTTTCTTACACAAAAACAAAATTGATTGATTACCTAAAAAGAAAGAAAGAAAGAAAGAAAAATTATAATTTCATACAGCACTGAATGCGCGGAGGGAGGGGAGGGAAAATGGAAAAGCGGAAAATCCGGCTAAAATAAATTGCCCTCGAAACATTTCGAACTCGTTTGGAGAGTTCTACATTAAAATTTTATTTATGTTTGATAGATGGCGTCAAAAGTTTCACCTAGAGTGACGCGGCTCGCAGCTTCCCCCCAACCCCAACTTCAAATAAAAACTTTTTCCTCGTCTTCTCTTTTTTTTAATTAACATCGCAGAACAGGCGCGCTAATTTTAACGAAGGTCCAAGTCTCCCGTACTCTAATTGATGACTATTTTCACCAAACAAATCCTTAAGAGGGGCGTTTATCCATATACCAGTTACACGGGCGCATAAACAGCAGATCGCAGTCGAAACTATTGCACTGAAGCGTAAAAGTAAGGTACTGTTGGAATGTGTAAGCATGGGGCATTGTTCGGGATAAATATAAAAGTCAACCGCGCTTGCTTTAATCATGAACTTAATTGAATCGGCCGGTTCGAAAACACTACAAGTCCAAAAAGTGGGTTCTGGGAAAATTAGCAAAATTATTTTGTCAGTGCAATATCTTGAAAAGTATAGCAGTTAGCTATTTTGTTTCAACAGACAAAATATAAAGTAGTTCACAGAGAATTAAATGTATTACATATTTTATTTATATTTGCATTAAAAGCAGAGCTATGATTAAAACAATGATCATGGACATGTACTGTTTTTGAACTCGACGGAAAAACAGCGTACATTTTTAACAATATTTTTTCATTTGAAGCAGTTAAATAATATTTTTATTGTGATGTAAGTATGTATAGTGTTTTTGGCGTCAACAATAAATTCCTTATTCATTTCATATTATTATATTTTCCGAAACGCGTTAGTAATGCAGCAAAAACAAACATGTGCATACTTCGTACAAGGATATTGTCCTTGTCGAAATTGAAATATAAAAGACATCTCGTACTATGCCTCGAAAACAATTTCTTTCGACAAGAAAAATGTATTTTTCTGTGGAGCATTGACGGTATGAGTATGTTTTCGTCAAATATTCGAGCAACATTCGGCGTAGTTATTTTACAGCCATAATACAACACGTTTTTGTTCAGCCGGCCGGTCCGCTTCGAGAATTTGAAACGTGTTTCGTGAGTGCACATATGGTTTGAATCGAAATAACATGTTTATACTCTAGGAATTTTTAAGCGTTGACTTATTTATAAATATAAATCTCGGTTTAATTTGCTTAGACGAATAATATACTGGGTATTAAAATAACTTAATTATTTTTTTATTTCTGCAACGAATTAAATTGAAAATTCTAATACTTCTAGTACTTCTAGTTGTTGGACTAATATACTTTGGTTTTTTTTTTAACTTAAGGATTATATTATCGAAATAGACACCAGATCTAACGATGCTATTAACTTAACAAAACCAGATACCCAAAGAATTTTTAAATAAAGATTTGCATACAAAAACTTATTTGTTGATTTATCAAATGAATCAGTCGGTTCGAAAACACTACAATATTTTAGTTATATTTGATTAAAAGCAGAGCTATGATTAAAACAATCATCATGGACATGTACTGCCTTTGAACTCGACGGAAAAACAGCTTATATTTTTACCAATACTTGTTTATTTAAAGCATTTAAATAATATTTTTATTGAGATGTAGGCATATATGATGTAGGATTTGCATGAAACTTATTTCCCATAATATTTGAAGATTGATAATCAAAAATGTCATGTCAGATTTTTAAAATAAATCCAAAATGGCGGATTATACATGATTAGTCAAAATTACCGGAACACCTTAGTAATTCTTTAACAGTAAAGAATTTCAAAGAAAAATTGAAACAAAAGTTTTTTGGTTTTAAACAAGCTATATATTTCCAATATACGGTTGTTCATTTTATTCTGAACATTTGGTAAACTTTTCTTTTTCTAATAGAACACACGGTATATTTAAAAAAAAAATAATTCTAAGAGTTTGTAAGAATCATTTTTTTATAAAATGCATCACCTTTGAGTTATGAGCAATTAACCGATCATTAACGGAAAAAAAAATAAAAAATCAAGAAAAAATAACTAAACTATGAAATAGCATAATAAATTAAATATTCAAGCTGGCAAATTAAATAAATAAAAATAAAAATTAAATAAATGTGTATGCATGTGGGAAATTATTCTTAATTTGAAGTTCAGGAATTTTGATTAATTGCTTATAACTAAAAAATGACAGTATTGTATTTAAAAGAAATGATTTCTATAAAAGAATTAATCCTAAAATTAAAAATGTATGTTACCAAATTTCGAGAATAAACAATAGTTTGTTTAAACACAAATTTTTTTTGTCAGTTGAAGAATTATTTAGGTTTTCGGTAATTTCGTGTATTTTTGATCAATTGATCATAACTCAAAAATAAGGCATTTTATAAAATCTTAGAATTAATCTTAGAATTAAAAAATGTAAAGTTATACAGGAAGTTCTATTTGAAAAAGGGAAGGTTATGAGATATCCAGAATAAAATGAACCACGTGTATAATAACAATATATTTAAACGATAGATAGTTTAAAACAAAACAACTTTTACTTGAAAATTTTTTTGAAATTGTTTACAGTTGGAAAATTATTTAGGTGTTCCGGTAATTTTGACTAACCCTATACATATATGGCGATATGATAGAGGGTGATATAGCTTGATGATTATATAAATAATAGTATTAAATTTCCTCTTCTACGGTGGTAGTCGGCTGAGAAGTCACGTGGTAGTACAATTCAAAATTTTCACCAGTTACATACTTGCGGACTTTTTTAATTTTATTTATCTTTTTGATATTGATATTCATATTGATTACTTCGGCCTACCTCAACAACGATTTGAATGCAAATTACGAAGTTGGCGAATGTTTACGACTGATATCAGTAGAAACTGAGTAGAAACGCGTTGCATGAGCGAGCAAAAAAGCACTGTTCTGGAGTTGTTTATTTCGCCGAAGCATTCTCTTTAGGTCTATTCGATAGAATAAATCATAGTGAACATTTTGGCTATTTCAGTTCAAAATGGCCAATTTTGGACTTGTACTGTTTTCGAACTCGCCGATTCAATTAGAAAAAGAGAGAAATAAAGAAAGAAAATTTTTGACACAATATACTGGTTGATTTAATATTCTTTCATGGTGATGAAGCCAATAGCATTAATCCCGGAACAGGAGCTAATTTATGGGCGACATTTTAAGACATCGCTCTTTAAAATTGACCCAGCCGTTGTCAAGTTGATCTGCTTTTTATGCAATTGTGTCGAATTACTACGAACTGTCAGCGCGGAGCTCTGTAAAGAAGGTTTCTGTAATAAAGTCCACAGACCGAGACACAGGAGAAGAGTGCAAACAGCTCAGATCAATAATAACTAACAGTAGACAACAACTACAGTAGCTGCCTATTGGCAAAGGGCAGAAATCGGCTGAACAAATTAAGTAAGTATGTTTATTTATACACAATGACTTGAGTGCAATGGTTCACCGTTAGATGGAACCACATCCTGGGCGTACTACAGACTCAAGGCCGACATCGATCTCACTAGCATAAACGCCCCTCTTAATATATAACTATATAATTAATAAATCGCACTACACAATTAGTGCTCAACATCTTTGTTCTGTCGTAGATAAAGAAAATAAATCAAACTTCAATAAATATCGAGAACTGATAATAGGGTATTTGACTGTATTAAAAATATGGCTTGTCTATATTAAGTAAACGCAATTGAACGATTTTAAATCGGTGTTTCACCTGCCAAAATGTCCAATCTTAATTGCTTATGGAAAATATGGGGAACCTTTTCCGGGCGCGCGAAACGCGACCGTCACCCTAAACGGACCATTCTACGTTGCGTGAGTTTTCGAAATCGACGAAAAACGGCCTCTCGGGCGATTTTGCTTCTAAATTTTCCGAAACGCGAGCGATTTTGGTGAAAGGACCTCAACATTTCAGTAGCTGTTTATGTCGCGTCGTCATGGCTGCGAGCTAGAAACGTCAAAAACACAACCATAACCTATTCACATTGGTATGTACAAAGCTAAGCGATTTCATTATCTGCGGGGGCCTAAAAGCACAAACTCCGTAGTCCGTACCCACAAATAATCTTTGACAAACCTATAACCATGTCGAACCTATAATAATAATTATTAATTCGTGATTATTTGCCTTTGCGTTAATATTTGTTCGAAGAATGTGTATCGATCCAATGAATGTTATTTGTGAAAAGTTCGCGTCTCAAACCCAACGTGAAAGCAGCGCTCAGAACCTATTTTAACCTAATACGAATACAACTCTTGAGAGGTTACATATTAGATGGCACCACAAGATATTTCTGCTACTAGCGCCCCTAGCGGGCGTGAAATATCGTCACATAACCTATAATTATACATAAGTTTGAATGAACACTATACAAAATTTAGCTGCAAGAGCAAGAAGTAGTAGAAGATCAATAGGGTGTGGAATTGATAAAGGCGCCTGAAAAAAGCCTCCAATGGCTCGGAATATGGTCCCCAGCAAACTTTTGTTGCAAAGGCTGATCACCCACTTCAAACTACTTTGAACTGCCCGTGGTTCTTTCGAATGGTTTCTCCAGATTAAATTAAAATACAGTAAGAGAATTATATGGAATTCATCAATTTGTTGGCAACATTGAGGTTAGTTTTGAGTTTAGAATGCGTAGCTTTTGTTAATTTAATATTTTTGCAGGTAACGTGGTATGATAAAAAGAGTACACACGCAGTGGAAATGGTTCCAGGTCTTTCCGAATAACAGTAACTTGCTTTGCGTAGACAAGCTACCATAACAAAGTGGCAAACAATTATTTATTTAAGAAAAAACTTGACCCAAAAGATATTGGGCGTACCAAGGGAGTACCGGAGAGACCAAGGGGCCGCAGTCGATAATAATCATTGTTGACAGTAAAGGGATACATTTTTATATTGCAGTTTAAAGTGCCTACCTGTACTTTAGATTTGGCTATGACGCAAGGTTACTAAAAATTGATAGGTCTGTCTGGTAACTTATAGCATACGTCACTCAGTTTACCACATGAAGTTAACTGGTATGGAATTTAATGTTTACGTGAGCGTATAACAAAATACTAATAATTTTAGTTCATTGTTTTCTGAATGATTTATTGGAGATGGGTGATAAAGCCCTCTAAGCTGCAAGCCTTCTAATACCTATGAATTCAAATGAATTTGAATGGGCATATCAAGTGGTATGCAAATTTTGGTATCTTTGGGTATGACGTTAAATTTTTGTAAATAATAATTTAGTTCATGTGGTCACGGCAACCAAATGCATTTTTGTCAGTGAGGTGCAGGCAATAAATCTTAAACAATTAAATGGGTTAAATCATCTAAAGATTAGATAATATTAATTTTAGGTATTAGTTTTGGGTATTATATACCTATTGTATTATTACTAGATCTATCATTAAGATTTCTATCAATTTCATTTGTTAACTAAATTGTTTTTTGTTTATAGTAGACATTAATAAATTTTAAATTAAATATTTTCACATTATTTTATTATGTGTGATTTATATTGCTTGACGAGGGTACTCTAACATATTTCCCGTTTGTTTTTACGAAGGAGGAAAGGTAGATACTGGTATACAAATTTATAAATTTATTTTATATTTTACGTTTTATTTTATTTAAAAAGTGAGCATCTGGCTGTATAGTGTTTGTCCAATATCAAAACAAAAACCAGAACTATAAAGTATTAAAAATATTATGCTAATGCAATGTAATGCAACGAAGAAATATTTAAATTCCATTTATTACTTATTTTATTATTTTCTGTAATATATACATATTTATACAATGATGTAATTGTTGTACAAATATATATTATATGAACATTCTCTGTAAAGTAACTAATTTCATTTTTAGCCTCAATCATATGTTTTACATACTTATTTCATTATCACTTTACTGGTAATTTTTGCTTTTGTTTGTACAATAATGAAGTTACAATAAAGTATGTCTATAATTTAATAGAGGTTTGTTTATTTATTTGTTTTACCAGTTATCATACCAATGTAACTAAATAGTAAGAGAAAAAGGTATTTAAAAATACTTATTAGGTATACATGTATTACAGATTCTCCCAACCAAGTGACCAACCAAGCTGTAGGGTGTATAAAAACAACTTTTTGGAAAATCAGTTTTAAGTTGATTTAAGTTGTCTCTATGAACCCACATATAACATCAACAAGATTGACCCAATTAAGAAAAAAGTAGGTCTCCCACCAGAGGCCTAATGTTTTTAATTTTTTTGAATTGTTTTTTTTTTGTAGTTAGCTTAAAGTATTTATCAAGTTGAAAATTTTTAACTATAGGTTGTGAAATAATAGTATAAAAATATTACTTTACTGCAAGATTTAGGTTTTAAAATTGAGTAAATTTAACAATTAAAGCTTTTTTTGTATTCCATGTAAATTAACTGGGAACAAAATCTAACAATTGTTTTTTTTTCAAGTGGCAAACATCTTTATTTAAATCTAAAATAAAAAAACAAATCAAAAATATTTTTTTTTGCAATAAAGCTCTATATAATAGTAGATTGTAGTTGCTGGGCCAAAAACATGCCATTATATAAAAAATAAGTTAATGTTAAATTTACAAATATAAAATTTACATTATATAAGTTGATAAAAACGCTATGGACAAATTTTGCCCAATTGAAAGCAATCTAGGTCTTCCACACGGTGTAAATTTGTTTTACATTTTTATTGAGATCATGTTTGTCACTTAAAAAAAACAATTGTTAGATTTGTCGTCGTAATTCGTATTGATTATAAAAATAAGCTAAATTTGTTAATATATTTTAATAATATATTTTTTATACTATTATTTCACACCATACTTATTCTTAAAATTATTCAATTTGAAAAGAAAAAGCAAAAATAAAAAGAAAATCAAATTTATTGCGACAACTTATATTTTCTTTTACTTGCGCGAGACTATTTTTTTTTTAGTTGAGCCAATTTTTTTGGTTGTATATATGAATCCATAGAAACAACTTTATATCAACTTGAAAGTTTTGATTTTGCAAAAAAAGTATTTTTTAAAGACAGCCAGTGTATATGCGGTCTAACAATTCCTGCAATGTACCGATTCACTGATCTACGCAATAGGCGGTCTACAGGTCCACTAGTCTTATATATAGTCATCCTAATAGATTACAGTTTAAGAAAACTATTTGTTATTACTTTAAAAAAAATGCTTTATTTCTATTAAAAACCAAACTTAAAATTGAATTTTATTCACGTCCTATCACGTGATTGAAAACGCTCTGTAATTGGCTCAGTCTCCAGTGACGTCATTCGTTAGTACGCTTAGAGCGCGTTCGGTTTGTCAGGGTAGGGTATGGGGAGAGCAATGCTCAGATAACCTACCTCGGCTGTCTCTCTCTTATATGCAGCTAAACGCCTTATGACGTTAGTCCGCCTATTATGCAGCGCGTCACTCTCAACGTACATTACCGGGTTAACCGAACGCGCTCTTATGCTTCTTCCGTTTGAATTTAATAGCACTAAAGTGCCATGTAAGCATAATTTTTAGGTTAGGATAGCCCTAACCTTAAGCTGTCAGATCTGGTTCGAAAATACGATAGATAACTTATTCTAGTCAGTTTTACTTATGTCTAAGTAATCTTCACAACAAAAAATACTTGAATTGGCCGGTATTTATTTAATTTGGATTTCTACGAGCCAACCACTTTCTTCGCAGTTTCAAATCTTGCGGAACAGCTACAAATAGTTTATCCGGAGCTTTTATTGACGCATTTCTGCATTGTGGATTTATACACCATTTATAACCCATTTTTATGTAGAAATTGTGAAAACAACACATTATACAACACAGTTACCAAACGGCGACGATGCCGATGCTGACCGACCATATGGGCCGATTTGACATCTACTATCGTGTGACGTCACACAACAGAAAGTATCGTTTTGGCGGGACTTTTTGTGATTCAATTTTTAACGCTGATTTTTATGAAATATTGAAGAAATATTTACTAAAAATAATGCATTTACAATGTAGAGTGAAGGAATAAACACACTAAGATGGTTTTCCAATAATAGTCAAATACCCTATTGTAGTACAATGCTCAAGGTTAAGTACTATTGAGACAATGTTGGGAAAAATAACTTTCTTGAACTTCTTGAGCATATAAATGTTTAAATAATGTATCAATTGCCCAATTGTCTCTCATAAATAATTTTCTAAATACATACAAACATAGTTATAGGTAGTTACAGTACAACGTTGCAATTGCAAGATAAATGTATATCTTTGAACTCGACTGACTCACTGTGTAAACTTGCGACATAAATTCCAAGGCGGTTGAGTGCTACAGTCTGGCATATCTTTATCAGTTAGCTGAGTCCAACAGCGCACTGCTGGCAAGGATGGGGTTGAATGTAGTTAAACGGAGCCCATTTCATAAATAATGGACCAACATGAAACCAGTCACAAAGTTACGCAAACATACGTACAAGGAAACTCACCCCTTGGCAATTAGATATTACAGAAGTAGAAACTTTGGCGATTGTGAGAAGTCGAATAAGGGATTATGTTTTGTTTAGGATAATAACATTCGAATAAAAAGGCACCAAATATTTTGAACAGTGAGAAATTTGTTTTTTAGTTTGGTCTTTAGAAATCGATTTATGTACACGGGTTTTTAGTTTCATTGTTCATGTTTTACATTCAGATTTCACATTTTTTTAAACAAAATTTTTAAATGAAGTGTTTAAACTTTAAATGAATAATAAATGTAACGGAATTAAGCACGCTAAAATAACAGTTAAAAGAAACTTTTAAAAGTTCAATAAGTCAATCTCTAAATCTAATGATGTACAAGCCACACGCTTGACGTAAATTAGCTTCCAAGAAAAAGGCAATTGAAAATTGTAAATTATTGGCTAATTTTAAGTAGTTGATAAGTTTAGTACTAAGGAAACCAACTTTATTGTGCTCATTAGTGTCTTTTAACTAAATAAACATCATTATTATGATTATTTTTATTATTTATTTTATCAACTTTTGTGACTTATAGCAGTTGAAATAAGTGCCCTAGGAACTTAAAAAAGGTTTTAAGTAAACATGACGTTTGTTCTTTCACCTGAAGTTTATCCTGAAGTTGAATAGGGCATTGATTTCAGCCGGTATAAATTCACTAAAATTGGCAAAATTAGTTTTCAACACTTCATTTCACACGTGATACTGGAATTTTAATGATGAAAACTTTAGCTACCAGTCATTTGGCACAATGTTTTGAGATATTTTTGCTAGTGTGACAATACGTATTATTAATTAAAATTTTAGGCATTTTGCTCTGAAGGCACAGATTTAAATTCATTTAGGCAGCTAAAAGATCTTTTTATCTCTTTTAAAATGTTGCACTGAGGACATGTAGTCACCATATTATTAACATATATGTAGTAAAGTTTAACGGTTTTTAAAAACTGTTTTGGTTTTTATATTAAAAAAAAAAACGATATATGTATAAAAATAATGAGGTAGGTATATTATTAAAAACATTACCATTTTGACTTGAAAAAATTATTATTAACTCAAATCTAAAACTCCGTTCTACACTCAAGAGTCCAGAATATTACGCATTTTATTATTTTTTTTATAGAAACTGAATGTAGTGAATATGTCATACATGTACTGCTTTGCTGTGAGCGCTAAAATTTAATTTTCCTTTTGCGCCCATAAGTAATCTGCAGGTACGACGTGTTTGAAAATTGCCACTTTTTCGGAGTAGTATAAAATGACTTATTTTAAACAAACTTTTATCTGATAAGTTTGAGCACACGGACGTCTTGCCTGGAATAACCTGTAGGTTTATCATATGAAACAACATACTATTTTTGATATTTTATTAGATTTGTGTCAGAAATCTCATTTGCAAAGTCAATTAAGCAGCAGTCAAATTTTTGAAATGTTTCTGATGTAAAGTTCCCCACTTTTTTAGTTGTGTCAGTATTATATAAAACCAGCAATATCAATATAAAACTATCATTATCAGGGCAATGCTCAAGGAAAAATAAAACTAATTGAAAAAACAATTAATACCTAATTAATACCTACCTTAAAGAAATAATAGTTCTGAATGGGAATACTTCTGTTGTAGAGGCAACAAATAAAAGAACAAAATAAGTTATATAGATCAACTAAATGATCTGAGAAGAATAATAATATAAAGCTGAGTAGGCAGTTGCAGATTGCTTTTTCGTTTGTGTCTATCAATTTATTCTTTTTATCTATGAAACAATAATGCTAAGTAAAAGTAAGAGGATATATTTTTTCTATTTTGTAAAGATAATGATATTTGCAGAGAATTTATCGATTTTAGAGCACCAAACGCTTTGGGAAGGTTTCCTCTTTTGAGATATCCGCATTTATAAGCGTTTAACAACAATTAACTTGTTGTTTCAATAAAATATAATACAATTCTACTTACAGACTGTTACCTTAAACTCAACTATTTTTTTACTGCTTAATTATATTGATTTTACAAAAAAAAAATTGAAATTTTAAAATATAATTAGTAGTTATTAGGTCCCTAAAAACTCATCTCTATAATGTTCCCCTAAAAACAAAAAAAAACAAATCTGATCTGGCCAGACACATGACTTTATAATACTATTTAGCACTGTTTCGCAATGCAACCGTTGATGTTGTAACAATACTGTCAATAGTCAAAATATCTGTCAAATTCTGGCTATCTAGTTCTAATACAGTACTATAGGTAAAACTACGAGAGCTGAAGTTGAGTCATCGCCTAAAAACGTAAGAACTCTGTTTCTTTCTAACGCACGTGAATGGTCTGTAACGTATCAGCAAAATAACAGCTGGAATCGATGACTCACCTTCAGCTCTCGTAGTTTTACCTATAGTACGATCTTTATAAAATAGAATTTGCTCATGCAGCTAAACTATTAATTTTACCAAAAAAATGTTATAGACATAAATTATACAAAATTCCTTCTACTTTAATTTATTATTTAACTATTTTGACGAACTTGCAGAAATGGCGACTCAGTTTCAAAATCGCTGAAAAATGCTAAGAGTAAACCTCCAGTTCATTTGCACCATTTTGAACAACTTCTTTCAGCTCTAAGTGGAACTTCTAAATATTAAGTTTCGTCCTGATACCTTCAGGACGAAAAACTTTTTCAAAAACTTCTCAAAACTTTTGTTGGACACGATTACAGTACTTACTTTGTTATACTATATGATAAAGTAATACATAATTTTTTCTCAATATCGTGCCAATAAGGACATTATCTGACCTGATCATTTAGTACAACTGTAGCTGTCGCATTCTGGTATATATTTTATATTTTTAGCGACAGCAACAACAGGCTTAATTTTTTACATAAAATTTCAATATAGTTCCTGCGCAAATATTGTCGGAATAAAGTCAGTTTAGGTTCAAATATTTTTGTTTGTTTATTAGTATGATTCCAGAGCATTTTTATTCGGTCTTCAGTATTTACTATATAGATTTGGCCATCGGATAACCCTTTCGCGTAGATTGGCACTGTATAAGTACATAATACAGACAATACTGTGAAAAAATACCTATACATTCTTATTTAATTATTATTTAAATTGAACAACTCCTACAAACATCTCCTGAAACTACACCCCACGTGAGCAGTAAAGGCATACATGAAAATCATTTCAAATTCAATACGCGGGGCATTGCAAAACTGGCATTTTTCGCCGTAAGCCCGGAGTTTTACCGCGTCGATATTCTCTTTAGTGTGCCATACCCGGTTGAAATGTGCAGATATAGAATCCATAATGGAATCCGGCCGGTATCCCCGCAGGTATTGAATTTTTATGAAAAAAAAAAACGAAGGGCAATAAGCTAAGCGTGTATATATGTATTCCCGAACAATGGGCTC
The DNA here is from genome assembly GCA_963966075.1 of Aphodius sticticus. NCBI lineage: Eukaryota > Metazoa > Arthropoda > Insecta > Coleoptera > Scarabaeidae > Aphodius > Aphodius sticticus. The sequence goes on from OZ014509.1 coordinate 73,498,005, forward strand.
GAGCAAAAGACCCTCATGGGTCATATGCGGTAAAGACAGGCGGGACCGACTAGATTGTCAATAGGTTTCTATGAAAGGGCGACACAACCGTCGATGACTGCAAAGGAACAGCGCGCCGCCAAGCGGAGAAGAAAGAAAACGAGTGGACCGCACAAGTCATAGCCAGATGCTTTGCTCGCCTCGTAGTGATGTTTTTTTTTTTTCATTTCCGCTTCCGCATTTATGGGTGTAGTGTTTGATGTAGACGCAGATTGGAAAGACCCCAGCCTTTGCACGCCTGTCACTCGTCTTCCCATTTACAAATTTATAGCAAATACATATCGGGCCTCCGTATTTCTTGTCGGTGGAAATTAGTTTTCTGATCAAAGAGAAAAGGGAAAAGGATCCGATCTCATAGCGGTCCGTCTATGAAGTTCTTCCTGTTCATAATGACCTTGCTATTGATTCTGTGAAGTGAGGTTATTAGAATCAATGGCAAGGTCATTATATTTGAAGCACAACCCAGTCTAAAAAAATTAATTAAGGCCGGGTATTATAAACGACGTATAGTCACCATTGCCAATATTCCCTTATATATTTTGTAAAAATTTTCAGGGTATAGCCTACACGAAAACATATCAATCGTCAATCTTTATCACCAAAGCAGCAAAAATCGCGTTTAATGTTTTTTTTTTTATCTGGCGAGTATGATTTGGTAAAAATAATCGAAAATGTCATATAAACACTAAATAACTCGATGTTGGCCGATGTTATATCACAGGAGCCCTCTCGCGTCATTTAATTGGTGTTTAGCCAAGAAGTCACTTTTTTTCATGGTTTTTCTTTCGATCACAATGATATCAAATTCTTGATATTTTAGTGAAAATTATGTCGTGGAAATTTCGTTTGAAGTAGGTAAATTGAACATAAAGTCAACGTTGTGAACTATGGATGAATTCGCTAACATCCAAATTTAACAGTTCTCAGTAAAAGTTTTTATAACCTTTTCTTTGGTTCATGTTGCAAAGATTATGTACATTAGGGTGGTCCAAATGTATACCTTGCAACATCTTTTTTTTTTGCTGGAGGGCAACGATCCCCCAATCTGTTCCTTTTCCAGAAAAAAAATTCACCCAAAATTTGAGGATCGGTTACCGTTAACACGTGCCACCAAGCACCTCATTTTACCCATTTAAAATACATTGGAAAAGTTGCGGGAGATTATCAGAAATTGTTCAGAACTTCCCAAGGATCAGATCCACAACCACTATTTTTTTCAAACAAAAATTAACAATATTTTACTGTTTTACTTTTGTAGAAATTATTATTGTTACATTGTTGGCATGTTTTTTGTAATTTTTTACTTAATGTGCAATTGTTTGAACAAAGAAATTTGTGTAAACAATAATATACAATGTTAGTACGTATTTCTTGGCAAAAATTATTACAGGATTTCTGGTCGTTTTTTGTAATTTTGGAGGCTTTACGATATCGGTCAAATCAGTAATGTGGTTGCAACACTAGTTGTTATTACTAGTTGTTAGTATTTGTTTAAACAATTGCAAACGGTTAATTAATGACAAACAATGCCAAAAATCTAATAATAATTTTTCAAAAGAAAAATATGTTTGTATTTTTGTAACCAAATGGTATTTGTTTAAACAATCGCAAATTAGTTAGTAAATGACCAAAAATTCTAATATCCTAATAATAATTTCCTCTAAACAATAGAAAATGTCCGCAACATTGTATATATTTGTTTAAACAAATGGTATTTGTTTAAACAAATGGTATTTCTTTAAACGATTGCTAATTAGTTAATAAATGACAAAAAATCCCATAATTTAATAACTTCTGCAAAAATATGTTCGTAACGTCGTATGTTTTTGTTGAAACAAATGCTAATTGTTTAAACAATTTCAAATTAGAACTAAATGACAAAAATTATGTCAATAATAATATTATAATCACTTCTGCCAAAAAATAAAAAAAAACATAACATTGTAAAGTTGTAAATTTGGGGAAACTTTTCTCATATTTAGGGGTACCATGGGGAGGGTGGAGAATGGTGGACAAAAAATAGTGGTTGTGGATTTGTTTCTTGGGGAGTTCTGAACAATTTCTGATAATCTACCGCAACTATTTTTTTTTAAATTCGAGTCATGAAAAAATAGGAAGAATACTCAGTTTTACAATGTCTTTGAAATGGGAAATTTGTGGTGCTCGGTGGCACGTGTTAACGTTAACCGATTTTTCTCAAATTCGGGGGGGAATTTGTTTTTTCTGGAAAAGAAACTTTGGGGGATCGTTGCCCTCTAGCGAAAAATCCGGGTTTCGGCCCACCCTAAATTGTACACTGTAAGTTACATAAATAAAAAAAATATTTTAGATAAATTACTAAACTCTAGAGTGTAGCACTAACTACTAAATAAGCTACTAAAGCAGCCTACTTACTACTATGTATATCAAGCTAAAATTGTAATGTTTCTAATAATATAACTCATTATTATTACATATTAATATAGTATCTAAAATAATTTTTAAAATGTCTTTAAAAAAACTGTTTTAAAACCAGTTTAAAAAAACGATAAACCCTAGTAACAATGATTTTAATCTTTCAAAATTTCACTTGCCTGAGCATATCATGGTATCTGTATATCAGTTGTTGTTAATATCAAAGAAATAAAAATTAAAACTGAACAAACATCAGATAAAATTCATCGTTACGATTTTGCTTGGAACGACGACAAAAGCAAAACGATCCACACTGAATCCCGGTTCGCAAAAGAACGTACAAACTCAAGCACTGATTTAATTGCATACCTAATTGCGTTAGGTCCTTTCGGAGCACCGTGTTTTGAAAACTATCGCCGCTTTAACGGTGTTAGAATACGAAAGCAGACGTTGCATTTTAATGCCGCAACTCCGATATCGCTTAGGGCTGCTCTAAGCTGTTCTAGCTGCACGAAACCGGTCGCGAAGTCGCCCAAATCGGATCCTTAATCTGCAGTTTATCTTCGTTTAGATTACGGTTGCATTCTGTGTGGGTGTCGAGCCAAAATCAATACAATAATGCAGTTACAGATCCAATGTTAAACGTTGTCTTTATAGTGTAAATCTTAAGAATTTAAAGCTCAAATGTGATAAAAACAGAGTTTTTAGACGCACACGCCACACAATCAAACTAGGATTGCCAGATTTTACTTATCGAAATAAATGATAGTACTACTAAAAGTATATGAGATCAGGAAAAAAATATATGAGATGAGATAATATATGAGATATGTGAGATTTTTGATAATGATTACTGCACCTGTAATTTCGGTGAGCCATATTTGTTGTGCTTTTATTTTATAAGGAATTTAGAACGTCTGATTCTGTATTATTTGTTTTTTTGAGAAATGTTAAACAATTATGAACTGTTCTTGCGTAGCATAAACATTCTATGATCTTACATCGGAAAATTTTCCAGGAAAATACAATTAATGATGTAATATGATAACTGATGAGATGATTGTGAAGGAACCGCAAAAAATCGTTTTCGTAAGATTTCTTTGCGCTGAATGCGAATCCGGACTTGAAAGTTTCATATCACGTGACGTTTTCGTGGTTTCTTTTATTAAAGCGCCATCACACTACTTCAAAAATCACTGTAATGATTCAAAAATATTTCTGAACAACTTCCATATTTCATATTCGTAGAGATTATTGGGGTATGCCTTCCCATTCCTCAATCAGGGCTTGTGTCAGTTCCTGTATGGTTACTGGTGGATTAGGGCGCTTGCGAACACGTCGGCCAAGCTGGTCCCACACGTGTTCAATAGGATTCAGGTTAGGGATCTGGTGATCCCTGCGTATGTGGCTTTGCATTGTCCTGCATTAGGATGAAATTTTGACCGACGCCACATGCAGCAGGCACCACATGGTCTTCCAAGATGTTTTCGATATAATTCATGGGATTTAGTCTACCAGGAACCACAACAAGAAAAGTTCTGTTATCTATACTGATTCCAGCCCAAACCATCACAGATCCACGACTAAATCTATCCACTTCCTGTATAGTAGCGGCTGCGTAGCGTTCACCAGAACGTCTATATACACGTACTCGACCGTCGCAACGAGTTAAACGAAATCTGGACTCGTCTGTAAACAGTACAGCCGTCTAGTGACGAAGTTGCCAATCTTTGTGATCCAGAGCAAACCTGATTCGCGCTGCTTTGTGATGCTGCGTAAGGCGTTGTGCGCGGACAGGGCTTCTTGGTTTCAAATTCGCTTCTTTTAATCTGTTTCTAACAGTTTGATCAGAATATTCCATGTGCTCGTCTTAGGTCGTTTAGGAGGTCTCGTGCCGTGGCAGTACGCTGACGCTCAACGAAAATTGATAACTGAATTCATTTAGCATCTTTAGAAGGCTTTCATACGTGACTTCAAAGCATACTTGACATTTTTTCGAACAAAAAAAAAAACGGTGTAGATTTGTATAGAACCAGATGGGGACCACCTGCTTTATTTATTGAGGATGCAAAGATTTATACTATAAATTAATATGATAATTATTATCATAATTTTGTGTCTTTTAATCGATGAGAAATTTGCGTATCGAATTATGTAACACAAACGCCAATTTGGCAAAAATTTAGTTAGGCTATTTTCCTCGTAGGCTGACAAATCGTCATATGAAGGAATGGTTTAAAATTTATATAACCCCAATTTATTCCCTAACAAGGACGTTTATAGGAATTCCCAAACTACAGGAACATCTCCAACATAAAGTGCTTTCATTTTTGCCATTTTTCAATGATGACACATTCTTATAAAATTATCTTTTTTTTTCAGTATCGGTATAAGACGTTTCTATCACAGAATATCAAATTAAAACGTTGTAGTCTCTTAGATATTAAAGACGTTTGTGCTAACATAACCTCCAACAATTGGCAAACGCGTAAAATATAAAAAGTAAAGAAAAAAAAGGTTAAGAATTGCATATTATGGAATAATTCGGTCGAAATTATAAAACAACGGTATCGTAAAACTTAGTTTTAGGGAGTACCGATAGCTTGGCACAAAATACCGAAGCTATTTTAGCCTGCTAATCCCAATGTTTGACATTCGTATTGAATCATAAAGAACCGAAACAGGTGAAGACTATTTGTACCAGCACGTGGAATTCTTGAGGATATTTATCACGTTTATTGTATTTACAAATACTTCAGATACCGGCGGTTTGTTTTGCGGTTTTCTAAGAGAAATATCCGTTTGTTTAATCAACATTGTTTGACATTAGAGTTGTGTAGAACAAAGTCTCAATTTCCCATTGTCTCCAAGCATTATATTTATTGCGTCACTTCCATAAACAAATGATAAATCCATAGTATTTATTTAGCGACTGATGGAGAACGGTTATATTTATAGACCGAGCATGTGTGTACGCTCTATTTTAATATTTTTTGCTTAAAATTAAGATAAACAGCCACTATAAATTAGAAGTGACATTAATACTCGAAAACCTATTAGACGATAACTTTTTATTTGGAACGTCTGATCTTACTCAAACGACGAAAATTTATATTTAAACGTGAAGATCTGGTTCAGAAAGAGTAAAATAAATAGGTCTATTTGTGACGAACGAGTACGAGTATTAAAAATATACGCGGATTAACATATTTTAGTGTGCTAACTTTCGGTGTTTGAATTTGATTATCTGCTGAGTTATCGCTGCTCCTCCTTGTAATATTGATAGGTTATCGCTAAACAAACTTAACCTCTATAGCCAGTTAGTGGTAATATGTGTATTGCTGCCAATAATACAGATCTGTAACCGTTTAAACCCATAATAAATATTTGTTCTTTAATTATTGACTTGCTCATATCATACGTTTGTCTACTACAGTACATTAGAATAGATAGTTACATTTCGAATTTGTTCTTCTGTTTTATACTTAGATATGAATTATTCTTTTTATTTCATAGTTGTACTTAGTTTGAAAATCCTGCAATGAATCGTTTGCTAGCTGAGTTTGGCAATACTGCTCACGAAATTTAATTATTCGTAATAAACAATGTCTTCGGGCTCATGTAAAAACAAAAAAACACATGGAAAATGTATCAGGAACGTCAACTAATTTTTTGATGATTTATGTGAAACATTTATTTCTGCTAATATACGTTTCACAAAAATTAATAATCGCGTTTTTAAAAAATTTATCAAGAAGTATACTGGACGAGACTTACCCGATGAATCCACAATTAGAAAATATTAGGTACAAGGGCAATATGACAAAACAATTTCTACAATATAGTCAAAACTATCCGATAAATATATTTGGGTTTCTGCAGATGAAACTACGGATATGAAGGGTAGATGTGTGGTCAACGTCGTTGTCGGATTGTTGGACCCGCAAGACTTATATAAACCCTATTTAATATCTACTCAGTTTCGCTGTACCGTCAAAGCTGAAGAGATATGTACAATAGTAAATGACGCCATAAAAAAGTAGGAATCACAGACGCTACCAAAGTATTACTGTTTGTTTCTGACGCTGCTGCGATTATGTTAAAAGTTGGAAAATTACTTAAACAACAATTTCAAATATTTGACATGTTTTGCACACGCTATTCATAGAATTTGTGAATTTCTTCGGGAAGAATTTCCAGATGTGAATACGCTAATAAGCACAAGCAAAAAAATTTTATTGAAAGCTCTTTCCAGATCGTCTCTTTACAAGGCAAAGTGCCCTAATCTACCTTTGCAACTACAACCAGTTATTACGAGATGGGGTACATGGTTAGAAGCGGCAATTTTTTATGCAAGAAACTTTGATATCATCAAACCCTTCGTCTTAAATTTGCCTGATGAAGCAGTTAGTATTAAGGACTGCAAAAAAGTACTATCATTACAAGATTTGCATGAACAATTAAAATTTATTGATACAAATTTTGCGTAAGTATTGCCAACCATTAAGTTTCTAGAACAACAAAATGTTGAACTTGCAAGCAGTTTTCAAAGGATTGAGTCCCTGTACGAAAGGTTACGAAGCATTGAAGCACCAATCAGTAAAAAATTACAAAAAAAAATGATGCGGTAGTACATAGAAATCCGGATTTTAATATTTTAAAACAAATCTCTACGAATTCATTTACGGATGAAGGAATTTCTCAAAAATATTCCATCTTGGTGTTGGTTTATTCTTTTGCGCATGTGACTAGCTGCAATGTAGAAAGATCATTTTCACGGTTTAAAGACATTTTAACATCTAAGCGAAATAAGTTTACTGAAGATAATTTTGAAAAATATGCAGTAATACAATCGTTCAATGCATATCCAAGAAATGAGTAAAATATTTCAGTGGGCACGTGTTGCATATAGTTAAGACAAAACATTTAATATTAAATTCACTCGGTTTACTACCGACAGCCAGCCGCTTCGCGCCTATGCCCGCTACGCACATTCATAGCTGGGCGACTTCTAGCACTGCGAGACATACATTTTTGTCCGGCCACTGTACATAAGACACTAGATTGTAGACTTCCGCGGTCTGAGTCAATGATATATTGATTTCCGGGTGGAAACCGCGTTGACGACTTTGAAGCAGCCGACGTTTCGCGCTCTGTTGCAAGAGGCATCTTCAGGACTAAGTTATCAAACCAAGTGCTAAGAAGATGATCATCAACAAACAAATTTTGGCCCATTAGAGATAAAGTTAGATCCATATGGGGACACGCTGTAGATAAATGGTAGATACAGATAATGGTAGATACAATTTGCATTCTATTACTTTATGTATCTTTATGCATTATGAATTTCCTTCAGCTTTGGCTTAAGCCCAAAAAAAATCACCATAACCTTGTGGACATTGGACATATCTTGGAAATGATTAAGTTTTAACTAAATGCTATTGCTTTTCTTATTATAAAATATGATGCTGTATAATGCTTTGAATGTCTTAGGTGTTCCTCCTACGTGCTTTTGACGTTTTTCTAGACTTATAACTGGAAAATGCCCACTCGTACGTAAACTATGTATAAACATTTCGATATTTTTTGTAGTAGAATTAAAATATCTAGAAGTTCCTTATAATACTCATTGTTGTTTGATCAAAAGAAATCAAGATGTTTTCAAAAACCCAATTAGGTCATCTTTGATCGTGAATAACTTGCACCGCATACACAATTTTGCTACAATGTTTAATTTTATTGATTTATAATTTTAACCTTTCAGTTTCACTTCATGAAACATATTTAGTAGATAATTATTTAGCAGTCTAACGCGGTCTGTCTAGCAAATTGTGCGCAACGTAGAGAAATGACAGCGCTGAAATGTGTTTATTTTTGTAACTTCCGCGAACCAACGCTATACTAACTGCTTATTAAAAATGAAATATACCGAAAAATATAACGACAGGGAAAAATCGCCTTTGGACTTCATTAAAAGAACGTCGACAGAATTATATTTTTAATTCGCGATCTGTACAAGTAAAATGATGTGTAATCTTGACATAGTGATGATTTACTGGGATAAATATTTCAGGGCTTTCAGGAAATTTAACATTAATTTTTAAATCTAGGCCATACAGGATTTATTTCTTCACGGATTGCATTGTTACGATTTTTATGGATTAGTCGTAAACGTAGGTAACCACTTTATAGCGTTTTGTCGATTAATAAAATACGTTATACGTCAAAACATTGCTTTAGTCATACACGGTTTCCCTACATGTGTTTGTAGTTACAGGAAAACAACTTATTAATAGAAAATGTTGACGATTATGTGAACTACCAATAAGACTTTTATTTCCCCCAAAGAAATATTTTTGCTTTGGCTTAAAAATAGCTTTATTTCCGCCAAAGAAATCATATTTTGATTCAAATAAATATATTTTTAGTGTGAATACCTCATCCAACTGTATTGATAGATGGCGCTGTAAACACTCTCCTCGCAGTTCGGCCTTATCTTGAGTACAAATATAGGCTGGTGAAAGCCTACCGCTCAGTTGATGTCATGCGTCTGACTAAATTGCTAAAAAGGCCGTGTGATCGTCAGTACAGAGCACAGTGCATGCAGGTCAAGTTCCGATTGCGAATCAACGTACACTTTGCTACCCTAACCTTAGCTATATGTAGGTTTGGGAAAATCAACCACTGGTCGAGGATGTGCGACATCCCCAAATGGGGGAAGGGTGTCCATTAGTGTGGGTCAAAAATGCATTGAAAAAATTTTTGTGTTGATAGAAAGAAACGATCCCACCAAATCGTTTCCAAATCCAAAAAAAGTGGACACTTAATTTTGATTTTTATGATGCCTGTCGAGGCATCATAAAAGTCTTTATTTTAATAAAAAAAGATTTTTAAAAATTTTTTTTTAATAAATAATTGTTTGGGGTTTAGGAAACTTAAGATTACTTAAGGAAACTTCAGTACGGTAAGGAAACTTAGAGGACTTTCCAAGGAAGAATTTTACCTATTATACATATGGATTTGACACCCCCAACCCACCCCTACAGTGCCCTGAAAACATGTACATTCTTCAGAAACATTATAATCATTTCAGGCTCTTTTTTCTCATAAAAATCATTACTATAAGTCTAGTGGAATGTTTATAAACATTTGTCAGTTAATTTTCAATTATTTAAACAAATTCTATGTGTATAAATAATTCGCTTTTCTCGAAAATCCGTCTGAATTCTGTTTTGTGAGTTCGAAATGGGAAAATCTTAGAGTGACATTATTCAATAAAAAAATTTGTTTCTATTGTTTAAACAATCAACTATTTTTTTGATATTAACTTATAAATTTCATGTTCGACATTTGTTTAAACAAATTCCATTTGTTTAATCATTTTTTTTGTAATTCATCTAAAATTATTTTATTATATTGGTCTGGCCAACTCTTATTCTCAAGTGACATCATTTCTATTTTGGGATGATTTCCATTGTTTAAATAATAAAATATTATACGTTTTCAATTTCATTTATTCAAAAAAAATTTAATTGATTTAACATCCTTTTTTCGGGAAATTGGGGAGTTACATTTCTTTTAAAAATATTAAATTCCCTAAAGTCAACCAATTTTATTATTGACATTTCTTTGTCCATTTCTTATTCTGATGTCCTACCACTGTGTGTCGCAAGATAATGTTGATTTGTAGCTCTCTGGAAACTGTTCACTGTACTCTAATTTGATGAAATATTGAAAACGAATAATATATCAATATTTAAAGAATGGAAATCATCCCAAAATATAAATGATGTCACTTGAGAAAAACAGTTGGCCTGATCGATCAAAAAAATAATTGTTTTAGGTGAACTGCACAAAAGAATTGTTTAAACAAATAGCATTTGTTTAAACAAATGTGGGGTTAACAAATGCAAGTTAATTTCACAAAAAAGCTGACACTTCCATCAATATTAAAAAAAAAAGTTGAAAATGAATTATAATAAATTGTTTAAACACTATGAAGAAATGTTTTAATTAATAATGTCAGTGTAAGATAATAAACTGCCATTTCGAATTCAGAAAACATAATTCACACGTATTTTCTATAAAAACGAATTATTTAAACAAATAGAAGTTATTTGAACTAAAGGAAATTCACTGACAGATGTTTATAAACATTCCACGAGACGTATAGTAATGATTTCTATGAGAAAAAAGAGAATGAAATGATTAAAACGGTAAATTTCCTAAGAATGTACATTTTTTATTTGAGGGTAGTTTTCAGGACACTGTGGGAGTGGGTTGGGGTGTCACATGCATATGTATAATAGGTAAAATTCTTTCTGGGAAGTCCTCTACAAGTCCTGCAACTTTAATCTTGTTTTCCCAAACCCCGAACATTTATTCGAAATATACCAAAAATTTTTTTTACATGCATTTTCCCGTATTTCTTTTAAACCTCGATAGGCACTATTATAAATTTAAATTAAAAAAAAAGAGATGTGTCCACTTTTTTTGGATTTGGAAACGATGTGTTGCGTTCTAAATAAAAATAACCACCCTAGTGTCCATAAGGGAAAAAATGTAATAAACATGATAACAAAATACGAAAGGCGGGGGGGGGGCAAATAATTAAAACAAATGCATTATTATCAAAGAATTGGGAACATAATGTTTTATCATATCTAATTTTCACCAGATGTTAAATAAAATCTGGTTCGCGTTTGGCCTAGTCACGGCGACTTTTAAATCACTAAATTATAATAGATGGCGCGTAAAAATAGGCCGCCATGGCCTCTACGCAACCTACCTTAAAGCTAAAAATTGACTTAGCCCAATGGGCACAAAGACATTCGGCATTCTCTATTTCTGTCATCAGAGCCACAAGCACCAAATAGTCGCAGTAAATTTTCAAGTGGAATAGTTCCAATGCTTTAGCATTTCGACGGAGATTTTTCTGTTTACAGCTAAGATGTCACAACTGAATGATAAAAATGGAACATTCACGTCTCTCTGGGATTGCCACATTCGGTCTTCACCAGTATTATCGCTCAAAGGAACTCAAAGAAGGATTTTTTAGTCCATAAGAAGATCATAAACATTCATAACTGCAAAAAATAGAAACATATTCGCCACATCATTAGATGTGGAAGGTTTTAAAACTCAACCTAGATGTTGTTTTTCGTTTAACTTTATTAAATATTCCAGGCCCAGAACATTTTTAAATTAAACACAAAATATCCGACAAACAAAACACATACCAAGATTAGCACACCAAGCATGACACGACATAATCACATTAGATTCAACATAAAAGCACAATAAAATCTTACCCTGTTTCTTTTTGTATTCCTTGTTATGTAGTTATTGTTTAGAACAGCAGACGTACAACATAAGACACAGAACAACAGAACATAAACAAGACGACGAGCACAGACAAAAATACAAATTTGCGCAGACAAAAACAGAACGAGACAGAGACAACACAAAAGAACATGAAGCACTTGTACTGGTATTATTTCAACTGATCGTAACTGAAACTCTTATCAGTTTGACTGTACGTGTATATCAGTGACCGATCTGTTTCTACCGATTCATTTGACGCATACAGCTGTAACAGCGATCGAAGTTATTTTTTTTTTTATGAAAACGTAGTATTTCTAGCAGCAGTCGTAATATTTGTGATAAGCCCCACTGCGCCAGTTGGTTGCGTCATGGCATATTGAATTCCAGACGAGACTGAACAAATTTAAATATATTATTCAACGGTTAATCATTATTATGTAAAAATACTTTTTTTTTACTGTAAACCCTTCTGAATATTTTGGAAACCAACCAAATTGTACGCTTCCATGATGTTAGGTAATTTCCAGACTTGTACACAGACACTTGTAGTTACGTAACATAACTTTTTCAGTTTTTATAATTGTCATAGTGATTGGCTAGCCTACCTAGCCTATAGACGTAAAACTGTAATTATTATACAGCAATTGCTTATTAGTCACTTTGGGATTAATTTACTTTTGTAAAACATGAAACAAAATAATATACAAAAAGATTCTACGTCAGATACATTGATTGTATAATATCACAATCGCTGATGTTGTATTGACATGTATGCAGTTATATATACCCTCTAGGAGATCCCGTTTACGACGAGACAAGTAAAGCTCCATCTATCGGCATCCTTCACATTATTTTCAAAACAACGACTTTCTTAAATCATAACAATCGATTATTAAGGCAAATATTTATGTTGTTTTATATTAAAGAAATACTCGTATTACAAGTTTATGTTGTCTTTAAAAAACAAATTATGTTAAGAATGTCATTTTCTTAACATTAGACAACCCCCGTTCTCTGTGTGAGCCTCGATTTTTGCACTTTTGAATTAATGATTGTCTGCTAGATTTTTTTCAGTACGTTTTATTGCTTTTTTTTTTGGAATTTCTTGGAACGAATTGAAATCACAATAAAGGTTTTTGTTTTCAAATTAAGGTAAACGCCTCAAATCAGAAGAAAAAAATTGATATTAGTTATGTAATTTATATTATTTTTTATAAGATTAACAATTGCCCCGAATTCCGACACTAAGCGTATATTTTGATCCAAAATCCGACACCTCAGTGAACCTAATACAGACAGTGGTCCTAAATCAGGCACTTGTGGTACATTATTTCGACAAATATAAACATTCAAGGACATACTAAGAGTTTTAAATATTGTTAAATAAGACTTATTATTAAGAAATGTTAAACATTTATGTTTTACCATTTTTAATGAAACACAGCATAAAATAAGTATATGTTTGATTATCCATACTGTGTACGTTTTTCTTTAGAAATAATTACGAAATTTGTATCTCGTACACTTTTTTATTTTTTAATAACTAGAGGGTGACCGGTTTCGCTAATAGCATCATCAGAGCCTCCTGCAAATTACAAAAGGAGACTTAACCTAACTATCGAACTTTAATAACATTAAACTTACTTACGTGTCAAAGATATGAAATATACAATTAGACGCACTCACAAACATTTTAAAATATGACATGAAATTGTAGATATAAAATAATAAATATATATAAATTAATTAAAAACTGTATACGGGACTTTCACTTAGCACAATACTGAATACACACATAATCTTTTTCAAAAGTTGGTATAGAAGAAAACTTTAACCGACTTTGAACAAACACTGTAGGTACGCCCATAGATACCGGTAGATGGGAGGCGTTGTCAATTGGAGTTGATCGTTTAATATGTTGTACCGTTGTTCTCGTTCATGTTTTTCGATTTGATAAGCCTCCAAAAGATCTAATTGTCTCCCCTTGTGAGCTCTATGTAATATTTTGATGTTTTCATCGTCCTTACTTCCATGTCCTGTCTCTAACATATGTCTTCCAAAATTAGATGTGTGTTTTGCTTTTCGATGTTCATTTATTCTGGTTTTTAACTTTCGTCCAGTTTGTCCTATGTAGATACTGTTGCAATCGTCACATTTGATACTATACACTCCACTTTGGTTCATTTTTTCTGTCTTTCCGTTGTCCTGAAGTTTGTTATATACCACGGATGTGGTTTTAAAGGAGCAGATAATATTATGTTTATGAAGAATTTTCCTTATTTTGTCTGATATGTTACCAGTGTACGTGAGTCCACTATATGTCGGTTGGATGTTTATTTCTTGTTTGTTAAGCGCATCTTTCCTTCTTTGTTTCCTTTTAACCATTTTATCCACGATGTCCGTTTTAAATCCGTTCTCTCTGGCTATTTGTTTGATAATTGTTATTTCCCTCTTATAATTATTTTCTGTAATTGGTATGGTGTGGGCTCTATGTATATATGATCCGATAGCCGACAATTTTTGAGTGTGATGATGGTGTGAACCACTTCGAATTATTGCGGAACAAGTTGTTTGTTTTCTAAAAATTTCGAATGTAAAGCATTCTGTATCTCTGTGGATCTTCAGGTCTAGGTAATTCAGGCTATTGTTGTCTTCTCTTTCTAACGTAAATTTTAAATTGTCGTGCAAGTTGTTTATGTAGTCATGGAACTTTGTTAATTGTCTCTCTGATCCTCTCCATAAACAAAACACATCATCCATATATCTTCTCCAATATTTTATATTACCATGTTGTGTATTTATCACGTTCATAATGTGACTACGTTCTATATGGTCTAGTTATAAGTTGGCAAGCAAACCTGAGAGTGGTGACCCCATAGGTTGACCATCCTCAATTATGTAATTTTGATTGTTGAACGTGTAGTAGTTCGTGTTAATATTGTATGCCACTAATTTGTATGCTAACGTGCCTAAGGATCAAATTCTTCCAATAATAAAAAACATACTGCAAGATGAGAACCTATCACAGAAAGACATAGAAGACATCATGTCAGTTATGTCTCTAGTTATTAAAAAATAAAAAAGTCTACGAGAAACAAATTTCGTAATTATTTATAAAATAAGTACTGAGTCTTCTTCAGTCTGCCCTCTCTACCTCATCTGTATTTTATGTTTCTTGCATCTGGAATTCTTAGTGTTCTCTTTTTTTTTGGCGCAGCTTTTTTTTCGGTTCCTTTCTTATTTCTCTAGAATTTTTTTCTTTTGAGCTTCCTTCTTTTTTATTAACAAATATTTTCTCCAAGCATTAGAGATAGTGTTACAGAATAACAGTTTTCTTAACTTTATTTAGGTGTTTCAGGCCAGAATAATGATTTTTTAATGGAGAATGGCATGAGTTCAACTGTTATCTCGGTGGTGTATTAATGCCAAAATCGCTACTCTCTGCTGCTAGTGTTGCATCATCTGTCTTCTTTCATCATCTCCTACGATGCCTGTCGATATTTATTTATTTTATTTATTTTTTTATTTATTTATTTATTTATTTATTTAAGGACTGATAACGGGAAACCCCCAAAAACATCAGCCACGATAATTCCACAAATTACAAAAATAAAAACAGCATTGTCGAACCAACAAATAGCGACACTCATGCGGTAATAAGAATAAACAAATCAAATTTCTTAATAAAAAATAAGAAAAAACCTCAGAAACGCAAACGAGGTGCCCTGAAATCGAGACATAATCGATATAGTGCCGACCTGATCGATTCGACCGACTGTGTGAAAATGTCAACACTGGTGGCCTTGTTACATGATATTCTGATTTATGTCAGGGTTTTAAGAAAATCGGTGTAAAATATAGTACAAAACATGTTTTTTTGGCATATGGTTTTCGAAAACAAGAGTCAATTTACCAGAAGTAGTAGTCAATAGACATTACTTCGGTATATTTTTTACTTTATCATACGCAGTATGTAAAGTATTGTAATCGTGCCAAAAAAAATTTTTGAGATTTTAGCGGAAATATGTCTTTTTGGGTCCCCTGAACATTTTTGACCAAGGTACAAAAAAATGTCTGTCTGTGTGTGTGTACCCGTTTTTTGTGGCGACGATTCCGGAGAAACTACTAAAGGTATCGGGACGAAACTTCATATTTAGAAGTTTCATAACCAAACTTAGAGCTGAAAAGCTTTCTGTTGAAAAGGGTCCAAAAGAACTGGAGGTTTAGTCTTAGCATTTTTGAAAGATTTTGCAAATAAGCCGCCATTTCTGGAATTTCGTCGAAATAGTTAAATAATAAATTAAAGATGAGGAAATTCTGAATAATTTATGGCTATGACATTTTTTGGTACAATCAATAGTATAGTTGCATGAGCAAATTCTATTTCATCGAGATCGGTCGTACTGCATTTAAACTAGTAGCCAGGATATGTCAGAAATTATGATTCTAATGACAGTAGGTAATGTCAGGCTAATGTTTTGACATGATTTCGACAACACCTACTGTCAATATAAGCTGCGTTCGGATATTGTACACCGTCACTTTTCACACCCAATAGCACGTAAGTGTCATTTGAACGGTGTACCCGGTGTCAACGGTGTACAATATCCGAACGCAGCTTAATCGACATAATATCTGTCTAGTTCTACTAGTTTTATTTTAATGCAGACATAGGCGATCTCGATCAAATAGAATCTCATGCAGCTAAATTATTAATTTTATATATAGTATGATAAAGTCATGTGCCTGGCCACATCAGATTTTTTTGATATTGGACAGGGACGTGATTTATTTTCGATTCTTGTACTTTTACAAATTAAGTAGGTAATTAGAAATCTGTTGTCGTATTGACACCTACACATAAAACTTCACCGATTATCTATTTCTTTTTTAGATTTTCTTATTTTTTCATGTAATTTTTAATGGAATACGTAAACCTACATAGGAGGCATTTTCTTTATCGGAAAACTAGTTTTACATGTTCAAAATTGTACAAAACCCTTAAATCCACTGTTTTATAAAAATTAAAAAATATTAAGTTTTCCATTTAAACCATGTAGTCGATGAATATCATTTTAATAGGTTTTATATTGTATGCGGAATTTTTAAAAATGAAAAAAACCGTCCACTATGCAGGCAATTTCAAGTTTGAACCATTTTTAATAGTGGAAATTCATAAGTAAATAAATTAATACCTCCCTCTCACCTATAAACTAAATATAGCCACATTCACGCTCCAGACACCCCAAATTTGAATTAACAATGCGGTTAGGGATATACCCTCAACTGACGTTGGGTTCTGACATCGGTTGCAATATTTTAATCTACTAATTTAATTTATGTCACTAGCCTAAACCGTTATACGAAGTAAATCCCAGTGTGTAATTCTCAACTCTGCCGCTGATGCTCATTGGCGCTCTGCTATTCACGTAGTTCCAATTTCAAACGCCGACGCAGCAACGTCGCTGTAGATAGTCGTCCAACGTGTGTCCATTGGCACCAGGACAAAACTCCTATGGCACAAATTAATGCGGATGAGCTTCCCATCGCAGAATCTCGACATGAACCAGCGTTGACGATCGCACAGTCCACTGACATTACTGACAAGCCCATTAGTTCAACCGCTGCGTCAGATAGAGCGCTGACACCGCTGGTCGGCTTTCCTATACGTAGGTAGGCACTATTGACCGATGATTATGCCCAGCTTATTAAGCTAGGATGATATGACCAACTATATGGAGAGTAAACAGGACTAATAACGATTGAAGGATGCCCTTCGAACTGCAACTTGGGTCGCCGGGAACTCAAACACTACAGTCCTACAATAGGATATTACAACGTTTTCCAAATAACGAATATTAAGATAGAAATTTGAATGAGAATTTCTTCTAAGGACGTCACGGGAAGCAAATATAATGTGTAATTTGGCAACGTTTTGTTCATTTCGAACGTAGTTATGTACCGTTATTGCGTTGGCAGCCCAGGCTGACAAAATTATACAGGGTGTCTCAACAGTGCGATCTCGGAAGATTGCACCTCTGTTACTGAAGATATTTTAAAACTGATTTCATTCATATATACAGGACGCCGAGGCGCACATTTTAAAATTATTTGCGTGTATACAGGTTGTCCCATAAGGTAGTACCAACCCAAACTTGCTTCTTTAAATTAAACAACCTATATTTCGGCACAATTTTTAATTCCTCGCAAAATTTTATGACAATGAAATATGACATTACCTACCCTAAACTTCATACTTTTTCATTTATTGGCATTTTTATGGAAAAACAGCAGTCAAAGAAAAACTGTATATCTCAATACCTGTATATCACCACTGACAGATACCTTAATAAATTCTTTAGCACAGTTCTTCATAGCCTGCAAGGTATAAGTAAAATTTTATATCAAACTATAATATTAAATTGCAGATGTGATAAAATGTTTTATTTTATTAAAAAAAAAGATCAAATTATGCGATAAACTAGTACTTTAGGTAAATACTTAACTGGTTTAATTGTTAATGTACGTGTAGAAGCACTTATCGATTTTTTTATGAAGAAGACTAGTTATCTCTGCAATGGTTTATTTTAGACTAGTGTGTCTTAGTACATTTGTATGCAGAACGATGCGTAGAATTAAAAAAAAAATAATTAGATACAGGGTGTTCCATTTAAAAAAATTAACTTTCTTAGGAAAAACTGTTTCCTATATTTTGCTGCAGATTATGACCAACTTGTACGCAATTTGGATATAGTAGGTGATCACGATAATAGAACGCGCAATAAAATTAAAAACAGGCATTGATATATACAGTTTTTCTTAGACTGCTGTTTTTCCATAAAGAAGCCAATAAATCAAAAAGTATAAAGTTTAGTGTAGGTAATGTTATGATTCATTGTCGTAAAATTTAGCGAGGAATTTACAATTGTGCCGAAATATATGTAGTTCCATTAAAAAAAACATAAGTTTGGGTTGGTACTACCTTAGGGAACATCCTGTATAGACGCTAATAATTTTAAAATGTGCGCCTCGGGTTCTGTATATACGAGTGAAATAAGTTTTTAAAATATCTTCATCTTCATCGTTCTGTATATACGAGTGAAATCAGTTTTAAAATATCTTCATTAACAGAGGCACGATCTTCCGAGATCGCACTGTTGAGACACCCTGTATAGTCAAAGAGCTAGGAACGGTTCTCTTAGGTTATTTATAATCATGCTAGAACTTTAAAAATTAAAACCTTCTGGGGTGGCAATTTTTTTCTTCATTTAAAACTTTCTCAACTTTGAATCCCAAAGCGACAGACTGATTATAACAATGATTTTTATAATGATATTTGAATGATATTTAACGAAATTCGTTGCTGGCTCTTGGACAAGTAGGTTCAGAGTTAAGAGACTTCAAACATAGGTGTCAACTTGTTCATCACAACGCAATTTGAGTAATTTTTAATAAACTGATACGACGCTGACTTTTGTTTTCCTCTAATTGGTCTTCCCACACATTTTCAGGAGTTACATAATGCGACAAAATAATAAAATAGATTTTTTCTATTTTGCATTCATAACGCATACATCAAATCCCCCTTGCAGATACAATACAAGGACCACATTTACCTGAATAAGGAGCTTCATGCTTTATGATCGGCTTCAAAAACTGCCGCGGGATTGTATATTCGCAATAAATTGTTTATGGAATATCAGCATGCACGTAGCAAGCTATAGTACATCTGAAGTGTTGAGAATTTCCTAGTTTATGTATCGCATATGTTTTCGGTAACATTTTGGACAGAATTCTGATCGTGCCAATACCGTATTTTTTTTTGTACGTCGCTACCAACTTCGTCTTAGTTCTATACCTTTTCAACTTCAAATTGAGATTAAACAATTTCAAATTGGGGATAAACATATTCAAAGTGGGAATAAACAATTTTAAATTGAGAATAAACAATTTCAAAATGAAATAATCAATTTTAAATTGGGAATAAACAATCTCAAAATGAAATAAACAATTTCAAATTCGGAACAAGCAATTTCAAATTGAGAATAAACGCAATCAATTTGGTACTAAACAAATTCAATTTGGCACTAAACAATTTCAGATTGAGAAAAAAATGACGGTTGCATGGTTGTGACCGATTTAATTGTCAGTTGTTGCTGGTGTTATTTTTGCTGGTTTTTATATATTATAATATAAGAATAATGCCGTATATCAAAAAAGTAGATGCAGACAATGTAAAAAAAAACAGATTTGTGCGTTATATAATAACAACGGAGACTGGAGAACTCTAGCAGATACATTGAATATCAAGAAATCGACGGCCTATCGATGGGTAAAGAATCAAGCAGCGGGAGAAGAGAAAAAACGTGGAGGAAACAGAAGATGCAAATTACTGGATGAACATCGCCTATTCATGGAAGAGCGTATTGAGGAAAATCCTAAAATTATCTTGAAAGAAATGAAGCTACAAATACATAACCGTTATCATATTGAGGTATCCACGGAATGTGTGCGCAAACATTTAGACAACTTATTGTATACCTTGAAAGACGTTTGAAGAGAGCCTGAAAGAGCAAACAATGATGAAAATAAAGTGAAAAGGCGAGACTATGTACAGCAGCTCCTGCAGTATCAGGCCGACAATCTTCCTATTGTCTACATGGACGAGACCAATTTCAATCTGTATATATCGCGAACGAAACGAAGATCGAAAAAAGGGACCCGCTGTTCCCATATTTCTGCAGGCAGTAAAATGATCTAACATCCATGTATAGGCTATAGGAAACATAGGTTTGATACACCACGAAAAAAGAGGCGCCTTACGGATGCCAGAAGCCAATGAATTTGTTAGGCAGTGCATACGCAGTATACGCACTGCTCAGGAAATGTATCAGTCAGCAGTGGTGTTGGTAATCGACAACGCTCCTTGTCATGCAACAATTGAACAAGTATTCAAGAAGATGAATTTAACGATCATCATTTGTTGAGGCTTGCGCCGTATAGTCCCATGTTTAACCCAACTGACCTAGCAGCTCAACTGCCCCAAATCATAGCCGGTGAGGGCAGGGCAAACATCACACAATCTCAATATCGCTTACGGCGGCTGGAGGAAATAATTAGACCGAATATTATGACCAAAATAACCGTAGTGCATTGTGCAAGATATGTTGCACACATCCAAATCTTCATTCCCGACGCTCTGAATCTGGCAAACATGGTAGTTTAAATAAATTACATTTATTGTAACTGTAGTTGTTTAATGTAATACGTAGTTGATAATAATATAATCAGTTATTAAATAAATATTATAGTACCTAAATTATTATTTTTTATATATAAAATGGTTTAGTGCCAATTTGAATTTGCTTAGTACCAAATTGAATGTGTTTACTCTGAATTTGAAATTGCTTATTCCCAATTTGAAATTGTTTATTCCCAATTTGATAATGTTTATTTCATTTTGAAATTGTTTATTCCCAATTTAAAATTGGTTATTCCCAGTTTGAATGTGTTTATTCCCAATTTGAAATTGTTTAATCTCAATTTGAAGTTGAAAAGGTATAGTTGTGTGCAACTATTTGTGTTACCTCCATCGCATGTAATTTGACTAAGTATTATTTATTCTCATAAACTACTTCACCGAAATTAGGATTTAGAATTTTAGCATTCGTGCAAGAACTCATGCGCCAATTTGACATCTTATAAAACTTGTATAATAATATACTATTATTATTATTATTGTATCCCGAGCACGATCTCGATTATTTCCATCACTAGTAGGCAACGATGGTGTAAAATCTCGCTCGACATTTGTGACCTGGAATGGAGAAACCGACCTAGTGACAAAAAAATCGAGTTTGAGATTTTGACGGAATCAGATCGTTTTCACCATCCGCTATTTGATTCCATAAAAATCTCAAAATAGATTTTTTTGTCACTAGGACGGTTACTTCATTCCACGTCACATATTAGGTATTCGACACAGATATCATCCAAGATTTGCTAAATACTCATATTGTACACAAATACGCATTAAACCATTGTTTTACACAACCATCAACAAAAGAAAAACGTCCAAAACATCGTATCGTATCTTGTAATTCAGACGTGTTATAATCGGCGGACACATTTAAAAATGAGCCGGTTTATTACAAGAGTAGCCGTCGTCGCATTTTGCTCTAATCCATATTAATAGAACCTCCGTGACTTGTCCGTTGTTGTCGCCGGCGCTGTTTTGAATTCGCAATTCAGACAGCCCGCGCCGAGCTGGGGCATATCCGTCCGGGACTGTAGTGTGGCAGGTCCCTCGAATAAGCGCCCCTTGTGTACAGTACTACCAACAGAACCGACTTTATCGTGTCACTGTCGGACAAGCTGCCCACCCAGTACCGGCTTTCTCATGTTGCATGTCAAAACGTACAAAACGATTCAGCGTACTTAACGTCTCTATTTATATGAAGTACAGTTTTGTGGTGTAGTTTGTGAAAATGAGACGACGGTTATATAATTGCGTATATCTATCTATAATTGTTGATTCTAGGACCAAAAAATAATACTCTCATCTCTTAATGAACTTTTTAAATCCTCTTTTTTTGCTGTAGTTCCTGATGATTAGATTAGAATTAATTTATTCCAGAGGTAGTTCTTATATTAAAATCTGGTTAAATAAGTTCTAAATAATCTCTAAAATCCCTGCTTAAAAATGTATGTTATATACAGGGTGTGTATAAATTGGCGGAAAAGCTACACGTGGCGGTGTTCTTCGCAAAATTCTGAGTCGACAATCTATAATCTAAAATGTTGTACCGTGCTTCTTGAGTCTTCACGAGGTCTCCAAAGTCATGATATCCGATCTCTTGAATGGTGTTATTATTTGAAATCTATTGATGGAGAAGCTGCAGTTTAGAATGAAGAACAATATTGAAAATTTTTCTTTTCCTAAATGTTATCTTTCTGCCTAAAAAGTTTGTTTTTAATTTCGGTATTTCGTTAATTTTGTCATAAAAATACATTCGGCAACACTGTAGAACATGGGTAACTTAATTTTGGCATTTGTCACTTTTGACAGTTGTATAATCAAATTAAGTAATTTGACTTGTTTGTGCTAATTTCGTCAGTTCTACCGTTCTACAGTGATTATTCCTACAGTTCATTAGTTAATTAGTTTATTAGTTTATTAGTTATTGTATTTTACGTTATCTTTTCGTTCGTTCAACATGGAATATACGTTTAATGAGTATGCCGATATGTATATGGTATACGGACCCATTGTTTACAGTGCATAGTAACACGAACACCTGTTGGATTCAGCGTTGCCAAATCTATGTTTCTTTCAAATGGCTCCTGAGGGCACAATAATGACGCTACAACATTTTAGTATAAAGATTCAGAATTTTACGAAGAACATCGCCACGTATAGCTTTTCCGCCAATTTATACACACCCTGTATAGATAATACAAATATCATAAAAACTAGTAACAATAGAAATCTGACACATTCAATAAAAATTAAAAACAACTTAGAGAGCATTGCAGCTAAGAAATAATATACAGAATGTTCCATTTAAAAATCTCCAGAAAAACCCATTTGAAAAAAGATTACTACCGCAACAATCACCCTGTATAGCATATCTATTTTTTTGTTGCTATTGTTTTCTTGTTAGCTATTGGTTTTAGTTATTATCAGACAAATTCATAGGACATAATCTGCAAAAATGTTGTTTTTACGTAGTTTTTTAGAAAGACATGCAGTTGCCAATTGGCAACTGTGAAATCTGGGTTTTGATAGTTTGACAAGGTGCCCTACTGTTTTCAGCAAAAATTATTTAGAGAAAACAAATGCCCTTCTGAGTAAAATCATATGGACTTGTTTGTTTTTCATTCCTAAAAAGTTACTATCGACTGAAGTTAAAAAAAAAACCATCCAACAATGCGAAAATGAAGAAATGACAAAAACAATACAAATTATGATATCAAAAAAAAAAATCAATTAAAGAAAAAAAATTAAAAATAACCTAAATAAATTGACTAAACAAATGAAGAAACAAGGAAAAAACAATAGGTATGAAAACAGTGTACTGATTTTTGTAAATGAAATGTCAATTGTCGTTCATTGTCATCCTTAGTAAAATATTTCATATGAACTTGTTTGTTCTTTCAATTCTTTCTAAAGTTAGAGCAGTTACAGGAATATTAATAAAACAGAAAAATAAAACAAAATTATTATCAAAAATAATGCGAAAACAAAGAAAAACACAAGTGATAGCCAAATAAAATACAGGATGACTAATTTAATTATGATACTATAAAATAATTCAGAGTGAAAAAAAAATAACAACAAAATGAATGAACAGATTAGTACACTTTTAAGAAAAAGTCATATGGAATTATTGCTTTTATAAATTCCTTGAGAAGTTTAAAATACTTCTTCATATTTCAAACATCAGTAACGTTTTAAGAAATTACAAAATACAAATCCATTGAATTTTTTTAAGGACAATTTACTATATACAATATTTTATTTCTGGAAAAAGTGGGACAACCCCAAACTCAAATCTTTTGAAAATACATTACTTGCTATATAAATTACTAAATTGCCGTTTTCTGTGTTGCAAGCTTAGAATTTTCAAAATGTGTTCAAGATCTTCAAAAAATCCGTTGCCTCTATAATTCGCCTGTATATTAGGTCTTAGTAAGTGTATTCAGTGCAGTAAATAAAAACTTTTCAAAACATTCAATAAAAAATCTGATGTGGCCAGGCACATGACTTTATCATACTATATATTAAATTAATAGTTTAGCTGCATGAGATTCTATTTGATTGAGATCGGTCGTGTCTGCATTAAAATAAACTAGGTAGCCAGGATTTGACAGATATTCTTACTCTATTGACAGTAGGTATTGTCAAAACATCAGCGTTTGGCACTACCTACTGTCATTAGAATGAAAATATCTGTCAAATCCTGGCTAACTAGTTTTATATTAATGCAGACACGACAGATCTCAACCAAATACAATTTGCTCATGCAGCTAAACTATTAAGTTTTAACAATAATTATTTTACATTTTTTTGTTATTTGGTAAAAAAATTTTCAGGGTACCCAAAAAGGCATATTTCCGCTAAAATCTCAAATTTTTTTTTGGTACAATTTCACTATTTTATCATACTATGTATAATACAGTAATAACCAAAATAAATTGAGTAAATAAATGATGAAACAAGTAATAACCATATGATCTTTTTTTACTGATTTTTGTAAATGAAATATCAGTTGTCAAATATTACCAAAACAGAAAAATGAAAGATCAAAATAAATATCAAACAATGCGAAAACAAAGATAAAACACAAATGACAGCCAAATAAAAAGGCTAATTTAATAATATGATAACATAAAGTAAATAAATTAGAGTAAAGAAAATAATAAAAACAAATTGAATGAACAAATTAATACATTTCTAAGAAAAAGTGTCATATGGAATTATTTCTTTTATAAATTCCTTGAGAACTTTGAAATACAGATTTCTTAATCTTTCAAACGTCAGTAACTTTTTAAGAAATTGAAAAAAACATATCCATATTTTTTTATTGGCACTTTACTATAATAATAAACAGTTTCTTTTCTGAAAAAATTTACAGGCAGACGTTTTCCCTTAAGGTTGTGGTAAGTTTCAGTGCTGGAAAGATGAAAAAAACTTTTTCAAACATTATATATAAAAAAAATCTGTAACACTTTCATGTATAACTTTTATTTTATTATATTTCATGTAACAAATTAGATATCCCATCAGTAATCTCTAGTTCCTCTGATAATTTAATAGAAAAACATCTTACTTTCTATGTTCTATTGACTTGTAACCTACATTTTTTCGAAATACCGAAATACACATGTACCTATTGTGTATCCAACATCTTCAAAGAAATACAAATTACCCATCCCACAATTCGAAGTTTGAACAACCGACCTAAACCGTGTTAACAAACGAAAAATAATCGTCACGCGCATCCGAAACAAAACACCAACACGAACGCCAGTTAGTTCATCTACATGTGACACCAGTACAATAACACAGCATGCCAGCAATGTATCCCATTAATAATCATGTTACAGCGGACATGACAACGAGACACAACCCATCACTTTTCCAACGCGCAAACACGATTTTCGACTGCGCCAATGATATTAACATCCATGACGCCATTGTAATAATTTAAATGAATTATGTCAGTTTCTTCAGCTGATATTGTTATTGTACGACATGAAACCCTATTCAATTCAAACAGAATTGTTCACAGCGCCACTGGTGTGTAACGGGAACGTTGGAAACTAATGAAACCTGTCGGACTTGTTAGGTGGAGTGTATAGGAAAATCTATATAGATTATATTAACGATATAATATATATAGAACGCTTGCCGCGTTGTCTTGTAGTTGTGTTGGAGGGTTGGAGATAAAATGTCAACATATCGAATGGTAGGTTTTGTTTTGAAGGAAATTAACGTGTACTGTATTAGAGGAGAGAAAGGGGTAGGTTTGTAGATAGGGCATGAAATGTAAATACGATACTATTGTTTGGAGGTTATATCATGTTGAGTTCTCTGTTCCTGGACGGTTGTGTAGGTCGGTATAGGGGAGGTGGGGAGTGTGTATTGCTAGTGACAGAAAGCGGAGGACGCTATATATTATTGGTGAATTATTGCGCACGGAAAAGTTTTTTAATTGAAACTGTCCTTACTTTTAATTTACGAGTAACAAATAACGGCCATCGCGGTGGTATACCCACCCCCCGGAGGTACAGATGTGCAATTTTTCATAATTTCGTTTTGTTTTAATTCACAGTGATATTTTATTTCGTTCTGGTTGAGTTAGTTGGGATTTGAGACGAAAATAATAAAGAAGAGAACAACGTTGAATGACAAAATTGAATTCTTGAAATCTAGGTATTTGGTAAGTTGTTTGGGTGTTGTCAAAACTTCAAAACTTGGGAAGATTCCAATTTGAAATTTGAGCACAAAATTACAATTAAAGCAACTATTGCCTAAAACAATTTTAATTTAAATTGTTTTTCGGCTAACTTGTAGGTTGAATAAAATTCTGCTTTTGCCTATAGACTACTACTCACACACAGAAACGTGATTACTCGAAACAAGAAAACGTAATTTATTGACCTTATTTACTAGATTCAAATGCATAATTACTTGGATGTAGAAAATTAGCTATACATAAGAAATGCCATCTACTCAATCTAAGTAATTGAATTTCCCAGATAAGTGCTCACGACAAATAAATACTTTCTTCATAATAACCAATATTGTCTTGAAAGGAGTAATTCAATTTATCGATCGAAAAATGTCAAATTTATTCAACGAAGTACTTGTACCTATATCCATTCCAGTGCGTAGTTACTTGATCCAAGGAAAAATAAAATATTCAACATAAGTAAGTATTGTTTTCTTGAAAGTGGTATGAAAGGTGTCAATAGATGTCGCTTTAGTGCTCTGCTCATAAAATGTCACCGTCTTTGGGTATATTAAACGCTGGATAAATGGTCCAACTAGTGATCTATGGATGTAATGTATCCAGGGTTGCCAATTTAGTAGAATTTCTACTAAATCTGGTAGAGTGGAACATTGATCTGGTGGTCAAATTTTGAATCTAGTGGATAGTGGAAAATCTGGTAGATTGACTACTTTGTTTACTAGTTTTCTGTTCTGTAGTTATATTACTTAACTTAGGGTCGATCTTACAAGTGTACGTATAAGTAGTGGAATAGTTATTCCCAGTATAAATAGTGCTATTCCGCCTCCCATTGGCGAAAATATTTGTGTTGTCATAGTAATAACAACTTATACTGGTATTTATACCAATATTTAGTTATACCATGGTATAACGTGCTTTGTAAGATCGGCCCTTAAACTAATATAAGTAGGTACAGAATTTCTTTAGTATTTCTACAACAAATATTTATTTTATACTACGTAGGTATATACATTATATCGCATTGTAGGATATGCATAGGTGATTGTACTGATGGTAGATCATAGATAAAATACATATATAATAATATAGATGGGCAACTCAAGGCCATCTTTGTGGACTCTATTTTTAGTTCACCCCCATCCGCTAGGAGGCGCTAATAGCACTTCCCACTTCTAGCCTTTTCTCATATATTTTAATTAATTCATAAGATCAGGAAAACCGCGTGATGGAACTAGTACAGAACAAAAATTACCACAGAAAATTTAAAGTTATATACATCACCCATATATAAGTGGAAAATATCCGTTTAAATGCCTGTGGTAAAAATTAGCAGTGTCACTAGACAGTTAATTGACAGAACTTAATGGTTGTTTATGGTTTACTAACGCCATGACTACGCAACACGCGACATCCACAGTGACGGTTTGAACGAGCCAATAGGTATCAAGCATGTGATTCGGCCGGTATAGTAGGGCACTAGCCAGAGATAGCGCGTGGGGGTGAACTAAAATTTTGCTATCAACGCCTGCGTATGGGAAGTAAGCACCCCATGTGGTAGATTTAGTAGAATTTATGTAAACCTAGACTAGTGGCTAGTGGAATTTTTAATAGAAAGTCGTGTCGATTGTTGTTAAATTTTTGGATAAGATTTTGCAGGGTTAGTCAAAATTATTGGAACAACTAAATAATTCTTTAATCATTAACAATTTCAAAAAATGTTTACACAAAAGTGTTTTGTATTTAAACGAGCTATCGTTTAAATTTATTTTTAATATACCGGGTCTTCATTTTTTCATGGAAATTTGGTAACCTTTCCTTTTTCCAATAGAACATATATTATGTATGTTTAATATGTTAAATTTTTTCAATTCTAAGATTAATTCTAAGAATTTTTTGATTTATTAATTATTTTTTTTTTGTAAAATGTTTCATTTTTATTTATAAGCAATTAATCAAAATTAGTCAAAACTACCGGAACACCTAAATAATTTTATCCTTCACGGATAAAAAAAAAATTTCAAACAAAAGTTATTTGGGTTTAAACAATCTTTCGTTTAAATATATTTTAAATATATTTTTTGATTTTATTATAGAAATTTATTAACCTTTCCCTTTTCTAATAGAACACTGTATATTTTTATACATATTTGTATATTCTAAAATTAAGCTAAGAATTTTTTTGTAAGAAATCATTTCTTTTTAACGCATCATTTTTGAGTTATAAGCAATTAATCAAAATTCCTTAACTGTAATTAATACATACACACACATACATACACACATTTATATATTTTTTAAATCCTGTTCGAACATATAATTTATTTACACTTAATAGCTTTGCTTTTTATTGATGTTTGTATTTGTTATCCGTTTGGTTAAAATAAAAGTTTATGAGTTTTGATTAATTGCTCATAACTAAAAAATAATTTATTTTGTCAAAAAATTATTCCTACAAAAAATTCTTAGAATTAATAGAATATAAAATGTAAAAATATACGGGTTATTCTATTAGAAAAAGGAAAGGTTACCAAATTTCCATAATAAAATATATTATGTTTTATATAATATTAAAAATATATTGAAACGCTAGCTTCTTTAAAACAAAAAAAAATTGTTTAAAGATTAGTTTCGATTTTTTAGCAGTTGGAGAATTCTTTAGATGTTCCGGTAATTTTGAGAAACCCTGTATAAAATCTTTAAGGTTAAGTGCATTTTCGTCTACGTCTACAAGTGCGATTCATATTTTCAGTCGACTGTCCTGAACGTTTAAGTTATTGCACTCAAACTAAATTGCTAATAATAAAAAGAACCGAGCTGAATTCAGTCGAGTGAAAGTATAAAAACAAACTGAAATATTAAAATCACAAATAAAAAAATATTTTGAATTATTAAATGAAATATGAAGTTTTTATCCACAACTAAAATCTAGTAGAACATTTTAGTAGAAGTAATGATAATCTAGTGGAATTTTAGTAGAAGAAGGTAGGTGTTCTAGTGGATAAGCATCCGTTGGAGTTGGCAACACTGAATGTATCTGATTTTTCACCTTTAGGGGAAATCTGGGGAAATCACGGGGAAAAATTATCATACTGGATTTTTTAGTAGACAACTTTTATGTTTTATAAATCTATAAAATACTTGCAGCAGGTTAATAATTTCTTAAGGCAAAAAAGTAAGTCCTTCTATTGAAGACGCTAAAATATTTGCTGCAAATAAAAATATGCACTTCACTGAAGACTTTTTACTTACTTCAATGGAGTAACAATTTTCTAAAATCTAGTAAATATTCCAAGAAAAAAAATTTCTTGGTTGAAGTCAATAATCTTTCGCGTATATACGAACCTACCAACCACTTCATCCAAGTAATTCTCTCTTCGTTCGAGAGACCACTTTTTTGTGTGCAGAGCACCCAAAACATTAAATGTTGTAATATAACTTAATATGGTGCCACAATTTCTAAGTTGATAGAACATTATTGATGCAAAGCAGAAAAAATATAGCATATAATATTTTAGGACGTTATTAGACCAAACTTCCTTATATTAGCAGTTATTTCAGAGCCCCCCCCCCCAACCCCCCACCCCGTATTAGCCAGTGACCTGTTTGGCACAACCCCAATGTTGGATGCAGTATTGACTAATCGGGTTGATAATTTCGATAAACAATTTGCGATAAAAAATTATAAAAACAATTTTAAAAAATACTAAATTACGTGGAAATCCATTGAGTTTAGTAGTTTTGATGATACAAACCATAGCAATCATACCAAAGACTACAAAATTAAAAAAAAAACATGCGAGATTGGGTAAATAATGGACATTTCTGCTTTTGCGTAAAAATGGAGTTAGTTTGAGATTATCGATTATCTCTTCCTTTTGAATCGGCGCATATCCCATTACTTACCAATCCAGAAACAATGAATTAAACTATATACCGTGTCCGGCAGGAACTTGGACACAAAATGAAAAAGAATTATTATCAATTTTTCAGAAAATTTTATTCTTCATAAAACATTCTGGATTGTCTTAAATCAAAAACGCAAATATTAGAATATAATTATCTGCTTGCATGTACAGGGTGTTACCAAAACTATGAAAAACTCTTAAGAGTAAAGTGCCCTCATTTCGAAAGCTATGCAAGAACGTTATTTGAAAAAGCATTTCGAAGAGGGTATTAAATACGAAATTATAATCTTCTACGCCATTGCATAAACACCCGGTATGTGGAACGTCGAAGGTGACAATAATTTCATATTTAATGCCTTCTAATATTTTGAAATACTTTTTTCAAATAATACTTTCGTACAGCTTTGGAGATGAAGGTACTTTACTCTTATGTCATTTTCATTTCTTTGGTTGCTGGGGTACCCCAGGGTAGTATATTGGGACCAATTCTCTATCTCCTATCTACAAGTGACCTACCATAGCTGGAAAATGTAAGACGTCACATTCGCAGATGAAACGGCTCTAATGGCAGTGGGATGAACTATTGGATAATCTATCAAATTTCTCATCAACCAACATTAGATACAGGTCACTGTATTAATTACAGTGCGTCAAAATTAATTCACAAAAGTGAGAAAAGTTATAAAATTGACCTATTAGAACAACTAGAAATTGAAAGACATAAAAGAAATTTTCCCAGATTATTTTATTGGTTTTCAGTTGATCTGAACAGATTTCAGCAACTAGGTCTTCCATCTTTGGTCGATTTGGAGCAAATGTAGAAAATAGAGAATTGGCCCCAAGTCACCACCCTGGGGTACGCCTTCTTCTAATTATTTTAGTAAATGCTGTATTGTTTTATGTCATAACGCCACGTATTATTATTCTCTTCCAAAAATCAATCGCGTTTTCTTGTCACCCCCTAGTCGAAATTCGCATTCCGCGAATTAATTACAAATCACAAAGGAATTTTCAATGAATAATAAATCGCGCTTGAATTGTACATTATTGAAATGTAAATGTAAATATTGAGGAGTCCTCGCGTACCCTCGAGGGGAAGGGGGACATTCCCGGTTACCCTAGACGGTTAATTCGAAAACTTTAATTCAGCTCGGACACGGCGACGCCTCCTAGACGCGCGCCCCGTTTCCACGACAATAAGTCGAAAAACGAAAACTACGAATCCGTGGAATTGCCTTTCTTCATCCGGTGTTCGCCCAGACGGGCGGCGGCCGGAAAACTCAGAGAAGGGTGGGAGTGGCGGGGTGAAATAGGGGGTAGTAAATTGCGGCAGGTGTGTACCTCGGCGGATCCCAATTTCTTCAGCAAATTGTCTCCACCGTGGGGCGTAGGAAATTTGAAAAATTAAGAGAAATCGCAGATGCGCGAAGTTAAGGGGCTGGAAAACGAATCACCCCGACGGTGCATCCAATAAAAAGAGGTCCATCCGGTGTACATCGTGAATCTCTAGCTAGCTGAGTCCAAGCCAGCTACCCCTAGCTACCCCTAGCCACCTCCAGCTACCCCCGGCTATACGTACGTTGGGGACAGATCTAGCTGGACCGTGTTACGGTCAATTGCTCCACTATTTCACTCCCCTTAAATAGATTACCCCGTCGTAGTGGATGACAAACAACTAGGCAATCTGTATTTGAACGAAACGTATAGCTTACATTGTTGATGTGCTTT
Source organism: Aphodius sticticus (assembly GCA_963966075.1). Taxonomy (NCBI): domain Eukaryota; kingdom Metazoa; phylum Arthropoda; class Insecta; order Coleoptera; family Scarabaeidae; genus Aphodius; species Aphodius sticticus. The sequence goes on from OZ014509.1 coordinate 73,530,373, forward strand.
TAAAAGAAATAGTTTCTTTCAGTTTAGGGTGTCTGAGGTTACTTTTCCTTAGGCCGGGTATTATAAACGCCGAATAAGCAACTTACTACGCACTTACTTTTTACTACACACAGAAAAGTGATCTCTCGAACGAAGAGAGAATTACTTGGATGAAGTAGTTGGTAGGTTCGTATATACGCAAAAGATTATTAACTTCAACCAAGACATTTTATTTCTTGGAATAATTACTAGATTTAAGAAAGTTGTTACTCTGGTGAATGAAGTAAACAGTCTTCAATGAAGTGTATATTTTTATTCCCGGTAAATATTTTTAGCTACTTAATGTAAGAATTTTAAAGATTTGGCACAAATACGTTTTCTATTGCTACTTGACAAGATAGGTATATTTACTTACTCGTTCTAACCTGTTGCGTGCCTTACATCAAATTATTTCGTGTTGAAACGTTTATTGTACACTAATCACAAGGCACATCCCCTACGGATACTTCGTTGTTGTTTTCGTACTAGGTTTCGCTCCTTTACGGCGCCAGCCCTACGCGCGGGCGCGCGAGCCTTGACAAAATCACGATGCGCATTTTTATTCCAGAGAAAGGGATTACTTGAAAGAAGTGAGAATCACTTCAGTTAAATAATTGGTGGGTTTTTATTCAGTAAACAATACTTAGTTATATTAAATGTCTTATATTTTCTTGGATCAAATAACTACGCACTTGGATGGATTTACTATTACTTCGTTGGGGAAATTGACATTTTTGGGATGAAAAATTCAATTACTTCTTTCAATACAATATTGGTTCTTATAAAGAAAGAATATATTTGTCGGCAGCATTTATCTGAGAAATTATTTTACTTAAATTGAGTATGTGGCACTTCTTGTATATACCTAACTTTCTACATCCAAGTAAATATGCATTTGAATCTAGTAAATAAATTCAAGAAATTATGTTTTCTCGTTCCAAATAATCACTTTTCTGTGTGTATGTGTTGGTGGACACTTGATATTTAAATATGTTTACCAATCTAAAACAAATAAACTGTTTTAGAATATAATTTATAACATTCCATCAAATACTCTCCATTATATTTATTTGATTGTGTACGTATTGTCTATAATTTCAGCATTTACAGTAATTAACTAATTAAATGTTAATTTTCAATCATTGATAAATTGTAACCACCACCGTTTGCATCCGTATTGAATGAATTATTCTAACTATTCCGTAATTGGTGCCCGCTTGCTGGCCACATTTATCTATTGAACTCTACTATGGTGTCGTGTACAGAGCAAATTTCCCGGTTGCGGTCGTTTTGTCTTTGCCAGGGCCAGTTTTCACCACGTCTCTCTGTTGGCCGTGTTCTGGGTCGTCGTTTGTGGAACTGCGACTGTGTACGTGTGTGTGTGTGTGTGTGTGTGTGTGTTTGTGTGTGTATAGCAGGGTATCCAAAATGAGAATTTTGCGTGGCTCGGTGTATTAGCACAACAGCGCCACCAACCGTAATCATTATTAACTTACGCCTAATGTTTAATTCGATACCACATGAAACCTCATCGTACTAATTCACTCCACATAATGAATCAAGTGGAGAGCATGTTTTGGTCGCCATTTATATTTCTATGTTTCCTTACTGCAGTTGCATACTATAATATCGGTGGTACTAAACAGTGAAAAGTAAACCCGAAGAAAACAAGCCATTTTTGAAAAGTTTAAGAATGTTCGCAATTTATTGATTTTAGTTTTAGCCATTTCAAAAATAAACATTGTAAAAATGAGTTTGTATAATTCTTGAGCTACTAGAGAATCAATAAATATCAATAAAAAGTGTTTAAAATGTTTAAAAAGATATGTTATATTTTGAATACTACGGTTGCTGATAATAATAGTTACAAATAGGTTTAAAGTGTATTTGCTTTTCAAGATCATATTAATTAGTATACATCATTTTGAATTAAACACATAAATTATTATTGCTTATTCCAGTCATACATATGTAGTCTAAAACTTACCACGATAATATTTCGTTGGTAATATGGAGTAGTGCTCGAAAACAATTTTTTGTGGGCATAAGAATGTATTTTTCTGTGCAGCATTTACAACGTTATTCGCCGTTATTTAGGTGTCACAGAAAAAAATTAAAATTAAAGTCGATGCCGAAGACATTCTCCAGCTATGAACCGTATGTTTTTTCTGCGTTTCGCAAACTTGAACGCCTTTTCTCGAGTATAATGTTTTCAACTGTATATCTGGATCGCACATGTCTGCTTGAAAATATTTTATGAAGTCGATTTCTTGTTGATATTTATTTATTTATTTATTTATTTATTTATTTATTTATTTATTTATTTATTTATTTATTTATTTATTGTTCGGTGTACAAACAGGCAATGCCCAAAGAAGTACACACATACAATCAGTACATATACAATCAAAGAAAAAAAAGCAGCATAGGTGCTAGCGCAGGCTTAGAATAAGAAACAAAAAAAAACATAATTCTAGAATTTGCGTAATTTTAACAGACACAACACGAGGGTATAAGGTGCTATGGGGTTGTGGAAATCTTTCTCAGCTTACGCTTAAAGGAGAGTAAGGAATTATTAAAGGGATCGACGGAATTATGGAAACGGTTATAGGAAGCAGCTAAACGATTGACAGGGGAATTCTGAAAGGAGTTGGTGTGACACAGAGACGGGCGCAGGAGGTTAGAGGCACGAGAGGTGTGGGTGGGAGCATTGAACATGAATTCTTGCAGAAGACCCGGCGTATCAAGGTGGCCGTTAAGAATTTTAAATAAAAATGTGCTATCCTGAACACGCCGACGTCTCCATAGTGGTACAAGTCCAAACACACGACAACGTTGTTCGTATGAGCATGAAGGAAGATAAAACCTCCTACTAAGGTATCCAACGTATCGCTTCTGTATGGACTCGACCTGGTCAATGTAAACATGGTACTGCGGACTCCAGACTACCGACGCAAAACTCAAGACACTATTGACATACGAATTGTATAAGGTGTTGATGGTCGATACGTTGGAGAAACATGAGGATACTCTAATCACAAATCCTAGGGCGCGGAAAGCCTTCTGAGTACAATATCTGATATGGGAATTAAACGCTAGCTTATTATCCACAACAACGCCGAGATCCCCTATGCTGCTGACGGATGATATTATGTTTTCTCCAAGACTGTAATCAAAGTCGAACGTGTATCGACTTCTGGCAAATGTGATCTTGTTGCATTTGTCATAATTTAGGACTAGCTTATTGTCCATAAAGTAGTTGTGTAGTCTTTTGAGGTCGCTCTGAAGATCGTAACAGTCCTGGAGTGATTCAATCCTGCAGAATATTTTTGTGTCGTCTGCATACATCAGGAAACTCGAGTGATGGAAGCAAGCAGACATGTCATTAATATAGATGGAGAAAAGCAAAGGGCCAATGTGAGAACCTTGAGCCACGCCAGACGGAATTTGCCTAAATGAGGAAAGAAAATTATTTAGCCGAACGGCCTGGGAGCGACCCGTAATGTAGGAACAGAGCCACCGTACCAGAAATTCATCCAAACCGACCAGTCGTAACTTGTGAATTAGTGTAACATGGTCAATCTTATCAAATGCTTTGCTAAAGTCTGTGTAGATAGCGTCAACTTGACAGCGGGTGTCAAGAGATTTTAAAATGTATTCTGTGTACGTGCAAAGATTTGTTTCCACTGACCGACCAGGGAAAAAGCCATGTTGTTGTGGCACTATCTTGGTTCTAACCTCGAATAATAATACTTTATAAATCAAGCTTTCAAAGACTTTGCTGATATTAGATAGTATGGATATTGGACGATAATTCTGGACGCGATCTCTGTTACCTGATTTAAAAATGGGAATCACGTAGGCTTTTTTCCACTGAGAGGGAAATTTACCTTCCCGCAAAGATAGGGCAAATATAATACGCAAGGGTCTAACCAGTGCCTCCGCGCATTTGTGCAAAAATACACTGGGAATCCCGTCTGGACCTGCCCCGGTGGAGGGTGTCAATTCATGTAGAGTCTCAAGAATCTGCTTATCGGTGAACAAAGTTGGTACATTCCGCGCACCAGCACCACACACGCCAGCATCGGCGGCTGCCCGACCATCAACAAAAACCGAATCAAAATAAGCGCTGAACAATTCGCATATGGATTCGCCATCCGACGCCACACATCATCATGATATTGTGCAGTTAATAAATTATTCATGCGTATTTTACTTTAAATAAGGACTAAGAAAATACACATCACACCATGTGACAACGATGTACGCAAACAGTAAGATTCCAGTATTCCGAATCTGTCAAAACCCCAAAATCGATACTTTAGCCTTTTTCGAGGGTCACATATGTTGAGCCAACAAAATAATTTCTTTCTTAGTTTATAATCTTGAATGCTGCTCTTTGAAAGCATTTCAAGATAAACGACCCAGTTGAACATTTGCTATCGGAGAGCAAGTTTCTAGACATATTTGCTATTAATTATTTATGCCAGCCGAACCGGCATAAATTTACAAAAAAAAACCAAAAATAATTTAGCTAGTTTTGTCGGCTAAATACTCCACTGCAGGGTCTAGAATATACATAGTTAAAAATCAACATTAGCACACAAAATTTAATTTAATTTTACTTTCGGTGACATCATCAACTGTTTTTTTACAAAATTTGACACAGCACTCAACTACACAATATAATTGTATTGCGTGCAAGAATTAGTCATAATTTATAAGTTTTATTCACGATAATCTGTCGGGGATTGGTCTACCCACGCTATAAATATGAAATATTAGACGAGCCTGAAAATACGGCATAATTGTATGGATGTACTTATGACATAAAACAAGTCGTAAATTTCCTCCGGACGTGAAATAAAAAAATTAATTATAGAACGGCCCTACTTGCAGCTGTTTCTCCGAATAAAATTAGAATCATTTCGTAGTGCAATGTCTCTTGTTCACATGGGAGAATAAATCAATATTATCAGCCAAAACGCTTACGCACGCAACAATTCAATTTTCTATTTATTATATTCGTTTAATTTTAGTATACAAAAAAAAACGCGAATGAACAAATTATTAAAAAAAAGAGCAACCAAAAAAAGTTTTTTTTTCACACGAATTCACGGGCTTCACGTTATAAATTAAATTACAGCGTAATATCGATGAATCTCGAAAAAGTAATAATAAATAAATGTCGAATTCGAGTACACTGTCCCTTTGTTCTATTGGTTCGTATTGTTCGGCGCAAAAAAAATAAATGAAAATAACAATAACCTTTATTTGGACCGGCCGCGAATGCTGGCACTAATGAATTTATATTCGCTCATTTAGACATATTTGGCGAGTCTGTTAAACGTATAAACCTCTCTCTTTTTTATTTACGTATATTGTAGGAGTGGTCCTAGAATTCCCTAAATAAATATTATATAAATAAGTATTTTAAAAAAATGGCTAGCTAGTTTAATATGAAAAATAACAATATTTACGTTAATTTTGGATAAAGAATAGGCAACTGCAATCGGTAACGCGCAATCGAAAATGAGCACGAAAGATGTTAATTCAACACATTATTAATCACTATCTTACTACGTTTATTGCTTTTATATAGGTGCACATAATAAATTCATACTGGTCGAACTGGATTTATATGGGTCAATATAAATGGTAGATATTTTCATCTTAAAATTTAGGAAAATAGGTGAAATAAGCCAAACAATTAAGTATGGACAAACTAACACACTACAATCACTCGTATTTTGTGTATGAGTTAGAATAGTGTTTGTAGTATTCTTTAATGAAATAACCTTTCGTAATTAATTAATTCGCGCTCTGTCTTTCATGCTATAGCTTATATTTGCAAATATTAAGAGTAAATGTTAGTCACCGGCCTCAAAAGTTCGACGAAACTGAGGCGCGAGAGGAGGGAACAAGCCGCGCCCACTGTACACTCCGCAGAAAATGCAAGCAACGCACTGATTAGATGAGGGGAACGGCGGTATCGTTCTTTGGCGGCGAAGATCAAAGGGGCCGTGCGGTGTCGACTGGCGCCGAACCGTTTCCTAATAATTTTGTGTATGTGACTATCGCATGTTCTGAAATGCTTTTCTTGTATATTTTAAATGCAAATACAATTCCACAAAACAATACAGTGATACAAATTAATTAATTGCTTTATTGAACTATTCGCGATTATTGGTGGCTGTAATGATACCACATATAAATGAATTTGAATATTTTAGTCATTATACATTTCAGTAGGTACATATTTGCTTACGTTTTCTATTTCCATTCCAATACTTTGATATATTAAGAGGGAGATGATTGAGATATTAACAATGATACTTTTATTGAATAAAAAATTACTATACAAAATCCGAAGTATTCTTATAAGTAAATGCTAAAAGTTTACAAGAAAAAACATATTTTGGGTATATTTTTTCTAGAAAATTAATATTTATTTATTTTATTGTATTATTTTTATATAAATACGATTGCGCATACAGTAAACTCTCCTATAACGCGGTTCCTACAACGCGAATTTCTACCAACTCGATCAAAATTTTGCGACTACATCTTCATATAACGCGATTATCGTACAATGCGCATGCGTCTAAATTTGCGATCCTCAAATTCCTATAACGCGTTTTCATAAAACGCGTAATATTAAACCGCGTTGTAGGAGAGTGTACTGCGTACATACGTTGTGCAATTTAAATTTTACTCTTCAAATATGTTGAAGTATCTTGTGAATAAAGCCTGATTTAGTCAATCGGATGTCAGATTTGGGTTAAGCGCATAAAAATACTTTGGAAATGATGTACCGCAAGCAATCAATCAATACTGTGTAGTCGTTTTTGTCACATTTACATACTTACTACATGACATCATGTATTAGGCGCAAGAGTTTCGGTTAACGGATGTGTAACACCTTTATAAACGTTTTTTGCCATATATGGTAATCCGGCACGCTTACACCTATAAGAGAGTATTGCCCAAATTAACTAGCGAAGTTAATTAGCGAAGAATTACACTACACGTATAATATCTACATGTTGTACAACAAGTCGAACTAAACCCAACCATCCTACATAGATTGCGATTGCCCTGAATGCATTGCCAAGCAACAAGTGTTTGGTATTAAGGTTATTTTCTAAATCTAAATACCAATATATTTGAAATTCTATGACGAAAAATAAATGACTGATTAAAAATTAAATTACTTGTATGTCCTTATTAATAATTTATTTAACTCCTATTAATTATTTAGTAGTTGTAACATTGTAAGTAGGTATTGCGGTTGTTGATTATTCTTCGTTCCGTGTGTCGTACGGGGACTGCACTATAAATCCTCGCGGGAACATGCGCTCCTAATTTATAACTCTCTCTTTGCTGTCTTCGAGTCCATCTGTACGGCATCAGGACGGCAAAAAATATCTCGTATTTCTCGTATTCGGTTTCTAGCCTATTTTGGTCGAAATTCAACAATTCATGTTGCTCACATACACTTCCGCAAGAACATGCTGTCCTAATTTATAAGCGAGTGGCTGCTATCTACGTAGCACCAGCACGGTAAAATTTATTTTTCGTATGGCTTTCGTTTGCCGGGCGCGGCGCCCCTACACCTCCCGTGTCAACATGCGATCAATATTTTTGTTAGGCCGAAATGGCTGACGTATTCATGCTGCTGCTTCAGACTGTACCATTTGAATTTGATTGGTCGAAGAAAATGATGTGGTGTTTATCCAACAGATGGCTGCACCGTACGACGATAAAATATGTTATTCTCGTCTCATTCACATGTTCAAAAAACCAAAGGTTAAATCATTACAACATTCATATTTTGTTGTCATTTTTTTTACACAAGTTCATGAAGGCTCAATACAAAATGTTGTAATATTGCTTTTTTGATATTTGGTTCTGATTTGGAAAAAAAAAATAATAAAAATTACCAATTATTGGCTTCTTTAGCAAGGGTAAAAAACAAAACAACAACGCAAATGAAAAAAAGTGGCATTCGTACCCGGTGTAATACACCTTTATCTATAATTTAATGTAATACACGTGAGTATTAACACACAATTAAGCTCAGTATGTTTGGTTTTATGTAGTGTTGTTTTGTAGTACGCTACTACCTCTAGTGATTCCTCTTAAACGTATTTTTTCCGTTGGCCATACTGTACATTAGGGTGGACCGCTTTTATACCTATAAATTATTTAAGTTTAATAGTTTTATTTAAGTTTGATACCATACTGTCTGCAAGTATTGGTGTTATTTTTTATGTCATGCAGAAGACAATCACAGTCTGCTTGGTATAAAAGTGGATTATTTCATGAACACATAATTAAGGATATAAATCGCGATCAAATTCTATTTGATAGCTAATATTTTAAATGTGTTTGTCAAGGGTAGTGAGGCGAACTGTCAACCACGCGGGTGTTGATAGGAGCTTTGTATGATAATGATAGTTTATTTGAGAGAAACCATTATTCAAAAGCACTGTCATTATTATACGAAGTTACTGTCATCATAATCATCGGCGTGTATCATGTTAGGGATAAAATAGTCTAAGTTACGTATATAGTAAACTTATTATATGTGAGTCATAGATACATAAACGTTATACCTATATACATTATACACATTATATAGGTAAAATAAATTTACTACGGAAAAACAACATGTGTTACTACTACAACGGTCTATAGTGGAATCGTTTTTAACAGCAAGTTCAACATTCATACCGTAGGAGCATCTCTATTTATTTAGTTCTTCGAAGTTCATATAATAGGTATTTTAAGACACCAGAGCGGGACATTCACCACCAACCCAACCCATTCCAACCAGTCCCAAACAAATGCAATTCAACCCAACCTTGCGTAATAAAGGAAGCTGAATCGTATGGAAGTTCAAACAGAGCAGGAGATACAATAGTGTCAAGACTGCTCTATAGGCAGCAGACATAATTTATTTATAAATACATATTTTAAAAAGTGAACCAGCGAGCATAATTAGCAACTACAATATGTTTTGAAAAAGAAAAATATTGATACGATTAAAAATGCTTTTGATTGCAACTGGTTTTCTATGAGAACTCAGGACAGGTATCACAGAAATATCTCTTCTGCTATGGCGTCGTGTTCGCTGACTACCGAGTATTGTCCGGGAAGAGTTCAATATGTATATATCTTTACTAATTTTGTAGGTACTGTACGCAATAACTATGCGATCTATAATATTATGAAAGTATATAGTTTTAATTTTGCGTGAATAGCCTACAGTACTTATGTTCAACGTATTTGCGACGCAGTTCGTAGTTGTGACTTGTGACGCACACGGTACGTAAATTTTGCCTAGCCATATAGTGGTCACCAAATCAACATACATGCCACAGAAAACTTACTTGTGTAATATAATGGAAACAAATTGATGTCTAATAGAATATGGTGTTTTTTTTCCATGCCTTAGATATTGTAGGTAGTGATAATTTATAAATAGGTAAGTACATATGTAATTAAACAAAGAAATTTCATACAATAAAACAAATAACATTCGCTAATTTATTGTCTACTTATTTCACACAATTCTCTACCTTTAAAAAAAAACTAGAACAGTAATTTCTATTCAATACATTATGATCATGTTCTTGAACTAATAATATCTATACTCATTTCAAGAAAATATTTTCTCATTGTCAAGCATATGTATTCACTTTAAGAAAATTCCATTTAATATAATAATATCTATACTCATTGCAAGAAAATATTTCCTCAGATATACAAGCATATGATCATTTCAATTCAACAATATCTCTTTATTCTTAACTTGAGAAAATATCTACTTGCGGCTATAGCAAACTAATCATTTACTTGGATGAAAGCATATTGCTTTGAGTGAAGTATTTACTTTTCTGTGTGTGTATGTGGTTCATCTAATACAGCCGGTCTAATACAAATCTAAGGTCACTAATTAATCAACTGTGTAGTTTGCTTGACTGTTTAAAGATCTTTTAATGTTTTTTACAAAATGAATTTAATAATATTTTGACGTGACGTTCCCGTTCTCTGACGTGACGTGACGTGACGTTCCATATAGTGCGAATTGACTTTTACACGACTACGATAAACAATCGTGGTATTTCCTCTTCCTCTAACTCACACTGTATAAATAGAAATTACATGACCACGCTGTTCTGCCCCGTTTATTCGAGTCTTTATTTAAAAAGTTCTCAAACTGCCCAACGGTATACTTACAGCAGGATCTCATAAAACAATCATAAATGTGTGGCGTACTAAAGATCCGATTCTTTATTTTACAACGTAAAGTGTATAGTTTTCATCAAAGTTTATGACGAAAATCCGCTGAAGTTATACCGCTCCCAGTTTGTCGTAAAAGAGGTCAACGGAGGTTAATTCTTATGTCGAGTCGTTTGCAACTTTACTCCGTACATCGGGTAAAATTTAAGCGGTAATATTTAGGACTGAAGCAAAACATGATAAGGTTTTTTTGTGGAACAATCGATTTTTCTTTTCATGATCCAGGTACACGAATATAGCTACAGAAGTACACATGGATATTCAGAAATGTTGATTTTTGCAAATTTGGGAGGAATTTGAACAAAAAAGTCAATTTTTCGAACAAAAAATCGGTCTTTATTTGTCTATAAAAATCATAGTTGTTTATCAAACTCAAAAATTATGGGTCTTTCTATAGATATAGGCAATTTTACTATCATTTTAAGCAAAAATACTAAATATCATTGAAAATGCAGTTACATTGAATAATTGTACAAACTGTATGTAAATTTGCTAAAAGGTTTGTTAATTTCATAATAACAATTACTTCAACGGAATAAAATTACATATCTATACATTAAAACTACTGTCTGATATGTAAATTTGCCTTCTGCTCGTGCAATTTTCCTTTCTAGATGGTGAAGTGCTACCAAGATAATTTTTATCGCGCCTGCGCAATAATGGCATATACAGTTCGAGTTCCGTTCGCCATCCGTTTGGTTGTGTTTACAGCACATAAGTTAGAGTTTTATTGAATGCGATTGTTATATACAACTAATTTAACACTGTTAGTGCCTCTCTTATCCTTTATCGGTGTGGTGTGGAATATTTGCTCCAAATGGTTCTATAGTATTAAAAGGTATAATATTGGTACATTCATCTCTTTGTATATTATGGAGGACTTTGCAAATATATACTACAAAGTGCAGGTAAAAGTTTGCAGTCTTGATATGTATAATTCCACTTTCACTAATTGTATGTTCCTTTTAGGATACAAGTGTTGACGATACTGACATTCTACAAATTCAAGGACTTGTGTGGTGTCCATAGGTAAGATTTCGTTTATTGTTCTTTCTCGTACATGCGGTCTTACAATCAAATTTATTACTAACATGTATAACACATATCATTTCAATCACCAATATAAAAAAATACTTTTCTATAAACACTCATTAATAACTTTACACACACTCTGTACCTCAAAGGAAAGCAGCTGCTGACATTGTTATACCCTGTATATGATATATGACTCATGTACTTCTTATTTTGATTTCAGGTGACACATTTTAGACTATATTATATGCTGTGGTTGGATTAGCCCCAAGTTCTCTTACTCTGAAGACGGTTTAGCTTTTTAAAAATTATTCCAAGTCAGGGTTCAAAAACGAATAAGGGTAAAACCAAATCCACTGAAAGGTGATCAAACTTATTATGAAAATAAATAAATAAATGTCTAAGTCTAAGTAAGTGTGTGACGTAAGTTTACCATAGGTATTACAACTTAATATTGTATCTGTGAAGCAGGTCGATTTATTTTATTATACGATATGTAGAGATATGTAGATAACTATAGTCCATGGGTTCCTATTTTATTTCATTTACTTATGATTACATTTTTGTCAAGAACTTCTATTTATTTAATGTTAAAAATATGAAATATTTATAAAAAATATGTAGGTATATATATATATATATTATAAATATGTTTCACATGTTATTTATTGTTAAAATTATAATAAAACTTCATACTATTATTTTTTGTTCTTATTTATGATCTCCACATTAATAGGATTTTACTAGTGATTTTACAGTTGACAATACAGGCTTGTCCGAGCAGTCGCAAAACCAGTTTACAAACAGTTCTTTTGTGAGAAACCAGATAATGTTTCATTGGTATTTATAATGGAGTTATCATAGTAACATATGTGGTCCATCACAAAAGTACTGATTGTTAACTGGTTTTGCAGTTGCTTGGACAAATCTAATATTAAAGTTGCAGAAAGTTTACTGTACAACAATTAATTCCAATTCCGTGTTTACGGTAAATTTACTGACCGTCAGTAATTTTACTTACAAAAGTATGTATAAAACCGTTCACATCGGAAACCTCATTTCATATGAGAAGTAAATTTATCAGCTCAAAGTAAAATTACAAACCACATGGTATTATCCCTTCGATATCCGGAGGTTAAAAATGACCGCCGATCCACACGGTAAAATTACCTTTTCAGTTTTATCAGTGTACCTCATTAAGAAACTATATAACAGACTTGCTTCGAAAATACGTCTTTACCGAGCAGTTAATTTTTGTTTTCAACAATGGATGATGTCATTCTCGACATGTTTTTACGCCATTTAAAAGCCAATAAATAAATGAAAAAAAATCAATATTCAATGTGTATATTTCGAATCAACTCACCTACATACTATGATTTTATTTTAGGCATTTCCAATTCGAAAAACCAATATAATCTCTTTAAAATTGCATCGGCTGCTGTCCAATATCAATTGGGGATAATTGGGAAAAAGGTACTGATATGACGCGCATTTAATTGAATTTAAGTGGAATTATTGTCAATAAAATCTGTCGATATTAACCTATTACGGTTTTTAATTAAATTCGATTTGCCAGCATGCTGTCCGGGTCGTTTCCATATCATATAGGCGGGCTTTCAAAAAAAAAGTTAATTCCATTGTTTCGGTGACAGTTGATGACACAGGATGAATGGAGCGGATTAGAATTTTAAATGATCGGCGTGTGCGTGATCTGTTGATCAACGGCATATAACGGTCCAGTTATAAATTTATTATTGAATTGGTGAACGATTTTAACCCCATACGGGATTTGGTTAGGTGCAATAAATTCCCAGTTAAACCCATTTTTGAATCAGTTGTTTTGGAAATATACGATGATTTATTTATTTATTAGCTCTTGCCACTGATCCTTTTAAAAATAATTATGTTTCTTAATTATAAATACGTTTTATGTATTAGTAAAAATGACCTCTTGACTTTTTTAACTCTTGAAGAATTTTTTGCTCTTTTAAAAGTCAGAGACTTAATTAGGTACTAATTTAATAGAAATAAGTGGCTAATTTTCACTAAATTTTGAAAGACGGTAGCGATCCCAAAATATCTTAAAATTATAAAAATATAATGTCACTGCTTTTACTGCGTTAATAAAACTAATGCATTCAAAACATGTCTTTTTCTCGGTGTTTTGGAGGTTATGTTTATCGTTATGCAGTCTTCGGATGTATCCAAGATGTAGGTATGATAGCCAGCCACAAAGATCGAACCACCCTGGATGAATTGATTGAGGATGAACTGCAGAAAGCAGACTCCTGGTTCCAGCAACACAAACTTGTCCTTAACAAGATCAAAACCCAGAAAATTGCTTTTAACATGGATAGATGGATCCCTGCCGGTGATCCAGTAAAGCTTCTGGGAGTGCTAATTGATCCCCGACTGACATTCAAAGCGCATGTAGAAGAGCTTTGCAGCCAACTATCAAAGTCAATATTTGCTATAAGAAGACTGTTTAAGACCATTGGAGTGGAAGCAGCAACCATCACGCAACCTATCACGCTCTCCTCTTCCATGCAAAAATGTCTTACGCAATAGAGGTCTGGGGTCACACAAAGCATCTAAGGTTGGTGGTGATGCAACAGAAGAAAGGTGTTCGTAGCGTGGCAGGCTCAAGCTATTGTGAACATTGCAGACCACTGTTCACAAAGTACGGCATATTAACAGCACCAGCAGAATATATGTACAGAGTCTTGGTAGATGTGCACGCACGTCGCCGTTTTGAGCTGCCACGCAGTGGAGACTGTCACGAATACAGTACAAGAACTAGGCTGCACCGGAGCCGGCAACCACCGGAGGTAAGACTTCAGTCAGCTGAGTACCTGAGAAGAGGAATTTCGTTGTACAACAGCTGCCCCCAACCTTGGAAGACGAAAGATCTCTCCTCGTTCAAACGAGCTCTCAAGAAACATCTACTGATGATACCACCTTATACCATTGAAGAAATCGCATTTTGAATATTGTGATATTGTTATTATTATGTATTATTATTGTTGACGTTAACTGAATAGTTAATAAAACTTATTTGAATTTTGAGTGTTAATTCTAAATGATCTTCCTCAGAAGTAAGTTTGAAAAAAGTTTGGAAAAATTCATAGGTCGCCATAGTTGTGCCAATATAAAATAAAATTCAGAAAATTGTTATTGTATGTTGAGTTTAGCGGCATTCATAGAAAAACAACTGTCGACTTTATGGGCTACGACTTTATTATCTTAAATCTCGCGAAAATCATGGAATATGTAGAATTGACCAATTTAAGAAAATAAATGTCGTTATTGGTAATCTTTGGAAAAGTTTCAATCAGATCTAACACCGGACAAGTACATTATCGGCAAAGGCAGTTGCAATACAGCTAACATACTGCATCTAATAAGCATAAACAATGTTGCGACAATGCAAGTTCTTGTAATCTGATAATATTTTTGATTGGTGAAACACTTGGAAGGAAAGACAATATTTTGTAGTCATTAGCTTAATATCAGACTGCACGTTAAACTAGTTAAAACGTACTAAAAAATCAATTTCGACTACCAAAAATGTACGCACACCAATAATTATCAACTGAATAAAAGAAATCCATAAACTTTTCTGTATAGATATCAGAGCATTTCACAGATTTCAAATTGTTACAAGTGTACTCTTCACTCGTCTTCACTCAACCACTCGGTATATTTCACGAACGATCGGTAATTTTTTTCGGCTCATCTGTTGCTCCCGTCAATTCGCATCAATCTCATCCCGGTTCATCCCTTAATACACGTCCGATATATATCGTTCAAGTAAGTCTAATCCAATACTATCCGAACAATTTTTCATTAGGGCCCCAACTCTCTCTCTCTCTCTCTCTCTCTCCGCCGGTGAGAAATGGATTTGGCGCGCGATTCGGCCGAATTCAATCAAACTGGTGCCAGTTCCCCGCGGATCCCATTTCGGAAATTAATCAATATTAATGTGGCATAAAACCTTTCAGGTTCTGCTCTCTCTTAACCTCCCTCCCTCCCCTCTCCACGGTACACTCAATCGTTCATTACTGGGAGCTGTCAATTTTTCCTAGCCCTGATGTCAGTGACGGCTCGTGCATGGGGTAATATCTCGTCTAATGTTTTTTTTATTTTTTTTGTTTATTGTCTTAAATGGCGTAAAGCATGACCAGAATGATCCATTGTTGAAAAAAAAAAATTTAAATGCTCGAAAAAAACGAATTTTCGAAGCAAGGCTAGGTGCGAAGGTACACAATATAGTTCCTAAATGAGGTACAGATGGCGTTAGTTGGTTGTTTGAACGGTTTCTGGATACCTGGATGTGTATAAAAATTCATAACTCCGCCATTTTCTATTCGAATCCCAAAATAATGTACTGTTCGGTCAGATCCAATAACAAATCGAAAAGTTATGGACGTTCAAGTTCAGAAGTTTCCAATTATTTTCAGATTTTTCAACTTTAACAACAATTTGAAGACCTGTTTGAATCCGTAATATTTTTTGCTATTTTTTTATTGAAAGCCCGTTTAAATTTGCGTCTAATACGCGTGAGTTTATTAGAATCGTTTGAAATTTAACAGAATTATCAAATTTTATTCATCCTCAGATTTATAAGATTCTTCAGCTCAGCAGCAGGTTGCTCAACCCAATCATAAAGACCTAATGGTTTCGTTACAGTCAAAACATTAGCATACTTAATGTATTTACGTATTTTTAAATGATGGCTTTTAACCTCCGATTCACAAAATTAGCAATCCTCCACCTTATGATAAGTTTGATGATGCCATATCATCGAAGTAAGTAGAAAAGGTCAATCCAGTTCTTAAGTTATCAACATTTTTTGATTTCCATAACTTCAATTTTGACGAACAAACTACACACACTTATTCCGGTTCATACAAGCGAACTGCGGTGTAAACACGGTCGAAAATGTTCTTGTTTGCTTATATTTGCATTGAAGCCTAAAGCTGATTTCTTACTGCTTATGGATCAGTTTGATTGTTATTTTATATGAAATTTGGTGATACTAAAGACCTACATCGTCCTAATAGTATACACAATTGTAATAGGTTAAGATTGTCGATTAATGATTTTACGATATTTGGGTACAAGTCGAATAGTACTTAATAACATATTAGATAGAATAAAATACAATAAAACAAGGTAATACACAAACAAAATAATGTCTTTGAAACTTTAAAAATGAAAGGTTGAAAGGCTTTTGAAAGGTTACTTACTGCACTTGATCTGGCAGAATGGTTAGTTATTTTTTTAGTAACTGTGTCTAGACCTACTTTTTCTGCGGATTCTTTCATCCATTTTGAAATGGAATTTATTCCCACAGGAACGTTTTTATACCAAAACCCATGAGTTTGCCAAGCCGGATTTGGAGTAAGAAACAAGCGTTCGGTTTTAATATTTTCTTCACGTTTACTCATTAGTTTTTCAAAAAGACGAACAGAGCAAATATCTGGGTTATTTATGTTTGGAGTCAACCATTTACTATTAGCGCACCTTTGTGCTCCACCCTGTGCAGTTTTTGTAAAGATGGGATTGTATTCAATGCGGCCAGTATTTAATCTTTTTATGTCGGTTTCTTTTTTAAAATAATGAACTAAACATTTCGTAGCTTCTCCTCCCCTCCAAGCTAGTTCATACGATGCAACGTGAAAAAAACTTTCTTTGCAATCCACAAGGTGTATCTTCGTCCCAATAGTTAAAAATTTGCAACAATTCTGTATTAGAAAGTGCCACAGAACTTTGTTTGTGCTTTTCAGGATGTTTTTGTAAAATTTTTCTTTTTGCTTCTCTTGCATTCCGAGCATTTCTGAATTCTATATCATGGAAAGGATCAAAGGACCTGTTATACTTATTAAAGTAAAGTTCTTGAACTAATTTTGCCGTTTTATTCCACAATGTCTTTATTACTGCTTCTTTATAATCATTTCCGTCTTTTCTTTTCATGTTATAAGCCCAATCTTTTAAAATCAATGCCAGAGTAGCTGTTGTAGTAGATTGATCCAGAATATAATTTCTTTCTTTGGTGAAGGTCTTAAATTGTCTCCATGTAGACTGATTACTTATTAGAGTATTTTTCGAAGTAGTTTCTAAAATCTTTTTTGTAATTTCTGCATTAGAAAAGGTACTAAACCGATGACTTTCACCCATTTCGCGTTGACACAATTAAGTAATTATTTTGACAAGTATCTGACAGTTGCTAGGCAAATAAAAGCTACAGTGATTATTCCCGAGAATAATCACAAGAGATTTATTCCCACTATAATAATGACATAATTGGTTGAAACTTACCCTTGTGACAAATAAAGAAGCATTTCGTTCGCAATCCGTTGGCATCAGCTGAATAGAATGGTGGTGTTCAATCCTCAAATAGATAAAAACTTTCTAATCGAACTCTATGAGCAAAATAATATCAAAATTAAGACGCAATACTTTTTTTAGTGTAAAAATCTAGATATTTTTATATAAAACATGTTATACAACACTGGTACCTAATAAAAGTTTTAACCCCCTTGTTTTTAGAGCACGAGCCGCCACTGCACTTGATGTATCGAATACAGGCCACGAGGGAGAAAATTAAAAGCAAATAAAGTTACCGTGCGAATCTAATTTTCGCCAGTGTTGGGTAAATAGGAATTGTCGGTCTTTTTTTATTTATCTGAATTGGTCGGAGTGGGGTACATCGGCCGTTGTAGGAGCGTCAGGCTGAGGTACAGTGTAGGCACCGAATGGACCATTAAAGTCAGCGTGACTGATAGTTTCAATTTCAGCGTGGACGTCTCTGAATGAAGGCCTCTAATTTAGTGTCTATTGCGGACTGTTGTCCAAGACACACGGCATTATTTAACTTAAGTGTCTATTGGAAGGTGATGGTTAATATATTAGAAGAGTTGGTTCTAAAAGAATAACACTGGGCAACGTTTTTCGTCGTTTTATTCTGCCCAAAAGGTTTGAAATGAACTGAAAAACTAATTTAGTTTTAAAATATGCTTCCAATGAAACCTCATACAACCTTCTTTCCCGGTATTTCCAAATATGATACGAATATCACCTACTTCCGGTCAAACCGGAAGTTGATCTTTTGTCCCAAATATTTCGTCCGTGCAGCAAAAAAAAAAACCTTTTAATTTATAGATATTTACTACAATTTAAAAATGAATTTTTTCAGTATTATGCCGCTTACTTCAATCTCCTTCATTCCTGATTCCAAATTTACAGATATATCTCCATGATTTGGAACATTCTAAGGAGAGATAAGTGGGGACTGCCGCTTCACAAACATCTGGTATTGTTTATTCGTTATGGTTAAACTTTAGTAGTAAATTACATCATATTGTTCTTATTCATATTGTTATGAAAAATTAAATTATTTTGTTCATAATTATTCATAATAAAATATCATCCCAAGTAACTATTTTTGTGTATGCTCAGGGCCGCGCTTACTAGTAGGCAAAATAGGCATGTGCCTAGAGCCAGACGAAAGGGGGCCCGTAAGGGGCCCCCTTCTACCTAAATATAATAGGGGCTAGGGCCCACTAATTGTATAATAAATAAATCGACTTGGAATTAGAATTCAAAGTTATACATAATTTTTAAAAATTATATATAACAAAAATACTTTATGCCAATAATAATACCACTATTACAACTCAAATTCAATCGCATATCGCCCATATCGATACTTTGGGGCTGCGTTCAGAAATAGGTCTGGAAGTAGCCTGCCCTCTAAGCATGATTTCGGTAATTTCAGTAGTTTTTTGTCGACGAGCGTCCATAACATCAATTTTTTGAGAAAATAACTTAAATATTTAAAAAAAAATAGTTTAACATACCTTTAGCTTCCCTAAAAAATAATTGGACTTGATAGAATTCCGTTAATTTGTGCATGCCAGATTTTTTTATAGGACACGTGGCAATTTTGGCCGTTCGTTTAACAGTAATGAAATAAGATTTCATATAATCAGTGAATACACTGTTCTTTGCCTTCAAGTTCCAAGATTCAAAATTACATATCAACCTACCTAAAGAATGCAGTGCCAAAAACGAGATTGTTGGTATTTTGATACTATTTTTGCGATTTTTGGTTAAAATCTAAAAAAAAAACTATCGTAATTATCTGTTTTTTCTTTGCGAGACACAAAAATGCTCGAACAATGTCGAGTATTCTTAAAACCGCACAAAAATATACCAAACGCTTTATTTTCTAATGTGACAAACTTTTATTTGTTTTGGGGATTTCACATGATGTCAATGAAAATAATTCTCAAAACTTCCGTAAATAAGATAAAATAATATGTAAAACTCATTTTTGGGAACTGGTGGCTTTTCATACATTTGTAGACAAACGTACATTCAAGAATATTCATATATGTACAAAATTAATAAAAAAATTCGAAATTTGTTGTTTTTTTTTTTATATCTGGAAATCGCTATGATCAACAAAAAATGCGTTTTCACGAATTTAACTCTTGTATTTCTTCAAATAAACGAGAAAAAAACCGACCATCCTTTATTTAAGATTTACGTTCAATTCTTTTTATCTAGATTATTTTTAAGATAGCACGAATGCTAATGCAAAGGAGAAAAAAAATTAGGAAAACGATAACATAAACAGCAGAACCCACAACACTTTTAAGTGAGTTCAAAAAACTGAAAATGACAAAAACAAGAAATTTGTAGATTTTAGAAGTGCCAAACTTGTTAGTTGACCTACACTCGCTTATAAATCCACTGTTTATAGTTTTAATAAAATAATTTTAGTAAGTTATTGTTCCACATATTTATAGAAATAATAAAACATATTTTATTGCATTTACCTAAATTTTGGAGACTTAAAAGATTTAAAGATTTAAATGTCGATGAACATAAAATATAAATAGAACAGTTTTATTTATTATTAAAAATCGCAGGGAATAGGATTTGCTTCAGAGAAGTTAAATTTTGTTTTAGTAACAAAATTTAATCCACCTCTCCTAATGTTGAAATAATTTTAAGGTTACTTCTAACACAACCAGTCAGCAATGCCGAGGGTTGATTTTCTATTTTAAGCTATATTTGCGAGGTACACTTTCGGAGTAAAACCTCAACCCACTACTATGATGATATCATCAAAACATTTATTGAAGCCAAAATCAGAAAAAGAACATTTTAGGTTTGTAAAATAACATATTTTCATTAAAAATTTTAATAAAAATTCTTTAAGAATATTTTTAGTAGGTATTGGATTTATATTGGTTGAGGGGCCTGGAATTTCACGTGTGCCTAGGGCCTGTAAAACCCTAGACGCGGCTCTGTGTATGTTCCACATTTAATCCTACTTATGCCCAGTTTTACCATCTCAGTTTAATTAGTAATTTCAGTTTAAATCAAGGTCTTGATTAATTTCGTGTTTCTCCATATTAGTACATAAACTTTAGATTAAGTTAAACGGTCTACATCCACGGTTTAAACTGAAAACTGAACATAACCTAAAATAGTACATTCAATTTTGTTCGGTTATGAACAGGTTATTTTTAAAATATTATCAATACAGCCCAACTAAAACAAGTAGGCGTTGTTTCTTTTATTGATTCACGTTATCAAAGACTACAGTGGGATTAGTTTTCGTACTTATTAAAGATGGGATTACTACCAAAACATCAAGGAAACATGACAAATTAAGTAATAAAATGAATCAAAAATGCTACGCAATCAAAGATTTGAACGACAGTAAATTTTAAAATATCGGATATTAATCTAAAATAGATCTACACAATTACCACAATGTGAAACCAAATGAACCCAAGCTTCTTGTATTTAACTTCTCTAATATTGGCTAATATTGAATTAGCAAGTCAGGTCGATTTACCAAACAGCCTGTATTAAGCAGTCATTAAAACGGCTTTCGATTTCTATTGTTCCTATTGACAGAAACGCTTTGATATAACCAAATGCTTTAGACAACCCTTTGACTGGTTTTGACAAAAGACTTGATAGATTTAACGACACAATAACAACAAAGACTTACCCTGTATTTATGTCCATCCTGCATTCCTTTCCATGCAAAAAACAATCCACAATTGGAGCTAGGTTATGTTATGTTATGTTCCTGGAATAGCCCCGAAATATCACCACAAACCCAGAGAACTTATCACTAACACACAAAACACGTCCCGGTAGCTTTATAAACACAATTTTCACATCAATTGAACCAATTATTATAATAACAATCCGTAATACAACACGAGCAAATATTAAGATAACCCTAATAATTCTAAGCGGTATAACGACTAACGCGATCAGCTGAGTGCGCGCGCGGAGCACTATGGACCAGCTCCCATAGTGCATCGCGCGCGCTGTCACTTTACAAACGCACGGCTTTCCTACTCCCGAATTTTTCGATCTTTTGTTAAGATAAAAAGCTGGATTCGCTATGGAATAGAGTCGAACATGACCGGAAGGATTCATTTTATCGTTTGATAACAACGACCGATGCGGATGGGCTTAGGTAAGTCAGTAATGCTTCCCGTAAGATTGACTTGGTATGTGTGTGTGTGGGTGTATGTGTGTGTACCTATGTGTGTATGTATTGCATCAGGTAGGATCATGATTGCTTTAATCGGTAATGAGTGCGGTCGGTAACGAAGCGTGTGTCTGTAATCTGTATGCAACGTTTTGACATATTAGCTATTGTTCGATGTGTTGGGTCTTGAATATTTTGATTTCTGATTGTAAATAAACGGCGGTCGGTTGTGCAATAGCGTCTAGAATTTGCGGGAGGGTCCGTTTTATAGAATTTACACTACCGCTGAAGCGGATGGCTCGGATTAAGTCAATTTTCTTACCGATTTGTTTCGCTAAAATTCAGACCCGTATTCAGCCGTTTCTATTTTTTGAGAGGTAAGATTATCGAAAGATAAAATCTGCAGGTTTATTACTAATTATCTGTTCGAATCGGTTTGAAATGCAAATGAGTACAGTAGCATTACATTTTCAATTTTATTCAATTTTACACAGTTTATCCCATAGATTTTATTACGTATTTCTTATGATAGATGTCAATGATGAACACGGCCGACGGCCTGTAAGGCAGTAGTCGTTCTTCTTTGGTCTTTTCAACTTCGCTGCAAACAAAATTCAGCGTGGTGTTCAAGCCAGATATATTTTTTATTATTCGCAAAGGTACAAACTTCACTCTAACGTAATTTTTAATGCATAAACTTAAACATGCATAATATAGCCGTTGAATAACGCGTTGAATATTATTCACTATATGTAGTAGGTAGTAGGTACTCACCTAATAAAGTAATGGGCCGAATATTTATAAAAATTCTCCAGGATAACATCCTAAGTAATTAATTTAATATTTCGCTACCCTAACTCATATGTTTCCACCCCACGGGAAACCCCTTCCCCAAAAAAAAATACAAATAATCAGAAAATTTTGACTGCGTCCTTTGGGACACTGACCAAAATTAACTGCCGCACAAAAGGCACTCAATTAGCCCATTAGAGTTGTCCCAAAACAGGCGAGTCAGCGAGACAGTCAAGTCTCGCGGCGAACAAAGAGGTTACGTTTCAGTGCTGTGATTCACTCTACATACGAGGCGTATATAATTCAATTTTGAAATGGCGACGCGTCCGAACCAACGCCAGGCGTCGCATGGCCAAGCCGTCGTTTTGATTTAATTAATTACACTTCAATTAGAATATTAGCATTCTACCCTTGCAGCTCCGTCCCCAAACGGACCGGGGGTCCTTCTCGCGAACCCTGCTATGCCACCACTTGTATCTCCGCATGGTAAATTGTAAATGTTTTGCTGCGCGCATTTAACTGGATGATATATGACCGGGCATGCTAGGCCTCCACTTTTTTTTCAGTTTCTCTGCGAGGTCTGTTCGTCGATTTGATGTATGGCCACAGTGGGGACAATTTTGCTGGTAATAAGCAGCTTTTAAAATCACATGCGTTTGTTTTGTGGACCATAACTGAAATGAATTGATAAAATGAGGGGTATATCGTGTCTCTGTGTACGAATGTTTTTTTCGTATTGTATTGGGTTTGAATATCTTTTTATTGTATAATAATTACTTAATTTCTGTGTGCTCTTTGTATCATTTTTCTTTCTTGCTTATTATGGTGTGATGGAAGAACGGTTGTACCGAATCACGCTAAACGGTTGATCTGTTGTATATGTGTGTGGTAGTATTACTTAATGAATGAATATGTAATGAATGAAGGAATGAATAAGGAATGAAATATGTAATGTAACGATATACAACTTTGATCAATAAATAATATGAATATGAACATGAATGTTCATACAAATCGGCACGTCTCACAGTGGCTGATATACTCAATCTAGACGCTCAAAACTATGCATTTTGATATCACATAATTGTTTATTGTTCTGAATGGAATAAATCCCTTAAATATTCCTTAAATACATATGTTTGCTGAACTGCAAAATATTTATTTTTCCTTTATTAACATGGTTCTACAAACTATAGAAATGTTTGCTACCTACTGGTGCATTCCTACAACATAATTTTGTGAAATTGTTGAGCAATCTATATAGTTTTATATCTAGAGTTATTTGCCTTCAGTTGTCAAAGTCAGGGGGACGCGTCATCATAACCTCTGACAAACTGAAAAAGAAAGTTGTTATAATTTTTATTATTTGTAAAATATAATGGTGTAATAAAATAGTAGGGGTTGATTTAAAGTTAGTAGAATAGTTTATGACATTTGATAATAGGTAAAGTTGTAATATAAAGATGTTGCGTTACAAAATTTGTTTGTTGTAGTTCTACAACATTATGCGTTCAGTGCAGAATTTGTTTTATGTATTTGACATATGATAAAAGATAAATTTGTGATAAGATGTGTTACAAAATTTGTTTGCTGTAGTTCTACAACATTATGCGTTTAGTACAGAATTTGTTTTATTTGACATTTGTAATAGGTAAAGTTGTCATATAGAGATGTTGTAGTATAAGGTTGGTTTGTTGTAGTTCCACAACATTATGCGTTCAGTACAGAATTTGTTTTTTTATAGTAGCTAAATGTGTAAATATCTGCTACGAAAGACAACAGTAGAATGTTCTATAATTATATATAGTTTTAACGACAGTAATGCACATTCTGAGAATCTGGTAATAAAAACAGGCTTAACAAACTTGAGAAACCCATGAGTGTTGTTCTTTTAGCTTCCATCATAGCTCGACATAGAATATTCACGAGGAGTAGAAAATGATGTATTCTAATATTTTACCATTTGCTAGATATGACATTAGCAAACGCATGGATATGACATCGGAATAGCCACTTCAAAGTCCTCTCTTGATACAAAATGACATTCTTTGACATTCATCAAAAAGTTGCAATATGCCTGTGTCCAGTTAGACAATCGATCAGTGTAAAAATAGGATCCCTCTCTAATCAGCCTAGAAGCAGGGGCGGATACCGGGGGGGGGGCGAAATTTTTGGTACGGTGGAGAAGAAAGCGACTGTGATGTTACCGGCTAGGTCTTGTATGTGTGTTTTTATTCGGTTGATTGTAGGAAACAGTTATCTGAAAAAGTTTTTAAGCTTTGCACCGGACTTGACGACACCCATACCTCAAGATGTCTTTTAGCGCCCCCTCTTGAGTTTTTCTGTATCCGCCACTGCCTAGAAGAAATTATGATAAAGACCATCTCAACATGCAACTCTGAAAGATGTACGGTTGGATCAATTAGGACAAACATCTATAATTATTATATATCATAAAGCCCAATGTAGTATATCTGCAACATTTATAGATTGGTACATTAAATTCCTTGAAAAAAGAAAATACACTTTCAATTCATTCGCTAGCTGTTAGCTACTTATAAAAATGCTTAAAATAATTTTTTTCACTTAATAATGAGGGTATTAAAGAACTATTACGATCTGTATATCATGAAGAAAACTGCCATGTCAATATTTTATCAAAGCAAGGCAGAACATGCAATTATTTGTCTTTGTTAACGTCTATTGTATCACGTTAACGTCTATCAGAAGTGGTTGAGGTTATGTGAAATGGATAAAATTCAGCAAGGTACGTACTTTATTGAGATTGTTTAAAATTGTCTATAACTAATCGCGTTTATGAATTACGAATATTTATTTCATAGTCAATCAATCACCTAGATTATACAGCATTACATAATGTTTTGGACACAAATTTAAAAGTTTATCACGTTTGTCACAACTGTTTACTATAATTTTGTAGCCAAAAGTATATTTTATCAAGCACAGAATGAATTAGCTGCCCGAATGTGCCCCATATTTTTTCATTTATTTTTTAGTTTTGTCCAACGGGTTTGTCCATTTGAATCTATTTGACCGTACTTGGCCGTACTTGGTCATTTATTATTTCGTTTTTTGTTTACGCGTATTTAAAAAACAGTACTAGGTAGCGGTAATAATGTTGTTTACTGTGAAATGAGACTCTTTCATCATAATGGCGTATCCTTACCTAAAATGATCTAATAAATTTAGTGGCCGGTAGAAAGTTGGACACATAAGGCAAAATTTTTTTTTAAATACAAATATTAGAATGTAATTTTCGGTTGCATGTACCGGGTGTAACCAAAACTATGAAAGATACTTAAGAATAAAGTACCTTCATTTTAAAAGCTTCGCAAAAATGTTATTTGAAAAAGTGATTAGAAATATTAGACGACATTAAATACGAAATTATAATCGCATTCGTCGTTGCTTGTACCGGGTGACAACACCCGGCCCACCTTTATCTTTCAAAATAAAGGTAACTTACTGTTAAGTTATTTTCATATTTTTGACAACACCCGGTATATGCGACGGAGAAAGATGTTATAATTTTGTATTTAATGAACTATAATATTTCTAAATACTGTTTCTCAAATAACTCAAATAACATTTTTGCATAGCTTTGAACATACAGTGTTTAAAAGTGTTTTTCACTTATATTTCAACCACTGTGCGTCTTCCCATTGTCCTCTCGAATTAAAATTTGGAGAGAATTAGTTTTTCAGCATGTAGAACAAACTACAGGGGTCGCATGAACAAAATTCTGGAAAAGATTTTTCGTTAAAAGTACCTATGAACAGGCAACACTCTAATGTACCTACATATTTGACACAATTATAACAAAACCATTTGTAAACAAATTTATTTCATTTAAACTAATTTCTCATTGATTCATCAACCAACCCCCAACTTATTAAATATGCATTACGTTGCGGATAACAAAGGAACGAGGGCGGTGAAGGGCTTTAAGCTCCGGCACCAAACTACGAATAATATTCACGTTTAGGTAAAGTTGTCTCGTTAACAATGTTCCGTAGTTTAGGTCACTCGATGTGACCCTAAAGTTGTAATATAAACGATTTAGGTGGATGGCATTAAACCATAATTCTGTTATTACGACGTACTGCGGTATAAGGGCCTTACGTGCGCGCCGCCACTGTCAAAACAATTTCCAATAAAGACGTAATATCTGCGGAACTCATGTGAATCTTCCGAGCACTATATGACCAGTGGCGTGCGGTCCATACGTGCAGAGCGTGCAGTGCACACCCTAAGATTTAGGAAAAGAGAAAGAAAAATTTTAAGGAGACCATTATTAATATACAAAAATGCATATTAATACAGGAAAAAAAATAAACCTACCTATTTATTTTGTAATAAAATAATAACGTTATAATAAAAGTTCACTTGGTAACAACTTATTCTCATCGAAACCAATAACAATAAAAATTATATACCTAACAAAATTTCATTTGGTATACAAAAGTAACATAAAAAAACTCTTGAGGTTGTTTTGCTAAACCAATTTTTTTTAAATATCATGATATGTATCAATTTGTTTCAAGCTCAAATTTGGCTCAATCATTAATTTGTTGTTTGTTGTTTAAATATAATATTGATGAAAACCCATACCTACATAAATTTCACATAAATCGTGGCGCTAAAAGGGATTAAAAGTCTAATATCTTAATCTCCAGTTTCTTTAAAATAATTCTTCCTCTGGATCCAAAAAACGGTGATTGTAATAATTTTAAATTCTTCTATCAGCGCTGTGTGTCAGGAAATGTCTATCAAATGTTCTTTTTCTATTAGGTTGTGAAGTTTGGTATTTACATACCTTTTAGATTTCTGATCCAATTTTCATTGTTATAGATTTATGAAAATAACTATTGTTTTTTAAAGAGGTGGAATCAATATTTTTTTATATCCGACTAATTCATCATTGATGTTTCCCATCTTTCTTCAAGGGAGTCTTGGAATGCTGGCGATAAACTACATTTATTTTTATTATCTTCTTCTTTAATTAACTCGATTTATTTATTAATTTTAAAAAAGTAATTTTATCTTCACGATAATTAAATGAACCTTTGATCCCTGCAAAACTAAATTTAATTCATACAGCTTTCGAAAAATATCAGCTAAATATGCTAACCGGGCCATCCACAATTCGTCAAAGAAAGATTTTTTGAATTCGAAATTAGCGTTTTCAAGAAGAACTTCTGATTTAAGTTCGAAGAGACGATTCAAAACTTTACCGCTCGAGAGCCATCTATCATCGGAATGTAACAAGAGTGACTTCTGTTGCTACCCATCTCCTGACATAATATTAAAAACATTCGTGAACTGAATGCTCGACTTTTAATAATATTGACTGGAATTATATTTTTGTTAAAGCGCGAGCTCCATCAGTGCAGACACCAGTGCATTTCGCTCATGGAATGGAATTGTTAAACATAAAATTATTAAGAAATTTAAATATTTCACCAGTTGTTCTTTCGAGCAGAGGTTTACAAAATAATTATTTCTCGCAATTTTCTCTTCCACCTCGAATCGGATAAGGACTAATAATTGATAAAAATTAATTATGTCAGTATTTAATGTAACTGTAGCGCAAAATATTAACTTTGATTTATCTTTTTAACTACACTTCCTTTTACACAATGTGCCATTTGAAATACGTCTGCGTACGGTAATGGGTATTATCTGATTTGACCGCTATAATTTTGGCTCAAACAATTTAACAATATCATTTGAATAAATACGATGTTAAGTTTGGTAGGTACCTAACCTAAAATTCTTCGTTTAAATCTAGCTACTAGTTACAAATAGCGTTCTAATTTTGTCACAATACGCCACTAAAAGTTCGGCTATTTCCTCCGACACAAATATAATTATAGAAAATCACCAGCTATAATTGAAATGTCATAAATTTAATTAACATTATTCGACATTTAATAACTCCTGACAGATTGCGGTTGCCACGAGCATTTTTTGTTTGCCAAATAAACATATTTCACATAATAACACGAGTTTTATTTAAAAATTAGACATTTGCAAATGATAATTTTCCACGTTTTATTATTTATTTAATTCGGTTATTTCTTTCTTTAATAAACCCACAAAACGAATATTATTCAACACATTTATTTATCAACATTATCGTGACGCTATTTTTAATTAAAATTGGATTAAATCCAAACGAATATCGCGAAATATTTTAATAATGATGACAAATAAAAAACCGTCCGACCTAATTTCCGCCTATGAAATATTGGACGCGGTTGAGAGACAAAGACAAAAACACGTGTTGTCAAATGAGTGTTGTTGATCGAAGCACATTTTTCACCCGAATGAACTTCAGTCTATTTCGGCAACATTACATAGCGTTTAGTTTAACTTATAATTAATTGCTTTATCCGTTACGTAAGTACGGTATAGTCAGTGGCGTACGGTGCATTTGTACATAAGGTGTGCAGTGGAGAATAAATATTAAAACATCTAAAAATACAAACTATATTATTTAGTTATACTAAATGTACATTTAAACAACAAAAATAAATAAATACAGTAGTTACTTTGGTACGGGTCCATAATGCAAAAATGTCTAATAATAAACCAGGCAATAGAGACTTTTTCGTGACAAAAATGGTATCAGCAAGCCGCCGGTCCCAGGTCACGTGGAACAGTCCGTAGATGTATTGTGATGTGTTTTCGACTAGCAAATGTCATTACTTAATTTGTTATAAACAAAAAACCTAAAAAAAATCGTGCTTTTTTTCGTTGTTCGCTTGTAAAAGCTGAACCGATGGAGCAATCTTGATACTGTCAACAGACGAATTGTAGAGAATAAAAAGGCGAAAAAAATGAACCATACATGGACCCGATCGGATTAATATTAACGGAGTAAATTCGGAAGAACCGGAGAAAACTGCATTTTTTTCAAAAATTCATAACTCCGCCATTTTCAAAGTTGTAACGCAGGCTTTTCGCGAGAAAGTAGCGATTGATGGGTACTTTAAGTGTGCACAACCCAGGCGTTGTCCGATGATTAGTTTTTGCACAATTGCGATTTGAATTTTTTTTATGCAGTATGGTTCGGCGAGCCTGGATGCTTCGGAGGTGGTCCGATTTTAATTTTTTTTACGTATTTCGAAAGTAGAAGTATTGTGCTACAAAACGTGCTACAAATTTTGCGTTAAAATGTTGCGAAATAGGCTAAAAATGCTTGCAAACTTGACCGAAATCCGCGGCGCGCTCCTAATCGGTCGAGTAGTGGGGGTAGGCGACCGACGCGGGGAAGCGCGTATCTATAGTAATCCCAACCAGATTTCTCCGGTTCTTCCGAATTTCCTCCGTTAATATTAATCCGATCGGGTCTGTGTAGGGTTCATTTTTTTCGTCTTTTCATTCTCTACAATTCGTCTGTTGACAGTATCAAGATTGCTCCATCGGTTCAGCTTTTACAAGCGAACAACGAAAAATAGCACGATTTTTTTATGTTTATAACAAATTAAGTAATGGTATTTGCTAGTCGAAAACACATCACAATTCATCTACGGACTGTTCCACGTGATCTGGGACCGGCGGCTTGCTAATACTATTTTTGTCACAAAAAAGTCTCTATTGCCTGGTCTATAAAGGATATGAGTTCAACAAAACCTATTAATTTTGCAAGAATATCTATTTAGTACTAGTATAATATTTACTTTGGTACTAGTTTCGATCAACAGATCATCATCAGTCAACAGCCAGAAAAACACAAAACAACCAAAAGAAGTCACGCAAAATTGTAACAGGTAAAAAACACTTAATTATGCCTTGAAAATGTATACAAATTTTAAGCTTATAGTCAAAATCAATTATAAGAGGCACAGGACATTAAGCAATAGAATGATGCGTCAGTGATTTTTTTATGTTACATTTTTGTGTTATTTCTTTTGATTGTTTTGTGTTTTTCTGGCTTTTAGCTAATGATTATAACATTCTTGCAAAATTAAGAGAGTTTTATTTAACTCCTGTCCATTATTAAAAGGCTGGTGGTACGAAGAAATTTGGATATTTTTTAGGTGGTACACGGAACCTAAAAGGTTGAGAACCCCTGGGTTATACCATACGTCAAATGTAATAAATAGGAAATAAAAACAGACATGTTTATAGTACCGCCATCTACATCTGGTGAGTTTTTTATTTCGAAGCTTTGAAGAGAAGTTTGCAACAGATCGCTATTTGAATTGAGACTGGAGCCTTAAATAACACAGACATGCACTTATGTATCTGATGTTTTTTATAGTTTATCAATCAGGATGTAATTTGAGCAGTTCATTTGTTTTAAATGGCCAATCTAATGCCTGAGCTACACTATACAAAAGTGTTGACACTTTTCCATCAAAGTTACCATCAAAGTTTCGCGAATTATCAACCATGTGCCGACACTTGACGAAGGGACAGCTGGGAATTGACAAACCTCCATTTCACTTAAATTAATTGCCTCTCTAGGCAAATTAAAAATCGCAATTCACGAGAAAAAAGAGGCGTGTATTTACATTCAGATAGGAATCTAAGGGCGTTAGGTGGGATAAAAATGGGTGGGGGTTTCAACTTGAGAAAGAAGAGTGTTTACTTTTTATTTCGAGTTTGAATAATTCATTAGACACGAGAAGGAAGGCAACAGCGTTGCCATCACCATATCACGCTTATCCTGGGGTGGCTGCGGAGAAGGGTGGTTGGGAGACAGCGCCACCCCACGGTGAGGCCCCGAACCACGGTTCGCAGATAATAAGAATTCGAAACAATGCTCCACTTGTTCGTTATCTTGTGCGCGCATTAACATACCAATTACTTTAATGGCCTCGTCGGTTATATACCTTTCTCCGGGGCATTAATATTTAACGGGGGGGGTGGGATATTTTATTCTTTTCGTGGTCCCCGTGACAATTTATGAGATGTAGAAAGTGGAAAAGGGTGTTGCACGGCAACCTCAGACAGACGCTTGAGGAAAAATCTAGCGTGTAATCTACTGAAAGACTCAAAAAGTGGCCAGCTCATATTTTGCTGAACATTTGGTGCTGGGAAACTGACGTATCCTTGATAAATTTATTTTTCACTGCACCTAAGGAATGAGTAAGTTCAAAAACGGTAAACAAATGTAATAAAAACTACAAATTAGACTTATTAGAAGAGTTTGAAATAGAAAAATATAAAAGTAACCACAATATCAGTTTGTTAAACGATCAATTAGAATTTCAACAAAACAATTATTCATGTTCACTTCACAATAATTTATTTATTTTTTGTATCTACTTCTACTTACAGCCGTATGTCAAATCTCACTTTGTCTTTCACACACTTTGTCTTCCACGTTGTTGTTAGTGTTTTTAATTCCCTGACTGTAAGTTACATATTAAACTATTATTTATTAATTTTATTACCTATCACCAATATTCTTATTGCAAATTTAGAGAAATACAAAGGAAAAGAGGGTTTTCATTCATGAATGATTATGTTTCTGGTAGGCCTTTTTTACTAGAATCAAAAACAAATCTGCAAAAAACTAAAATGCATTTCTTTCTTAAAATCTAAAAAAGAGAGAATGTAGTTTTTCAGATTCAAATTCTACGGAAGAAAGCATACCAGACAGTTTTCACTGAACAAGTGAAAACTGTGTCTGGAAAATAGGAAATCTACAACATTGATCTTTATTTTAGGACATCCGATTTGTTGATTTGACATTACACTTATAAAGTAACTGCAATTCGACTTCTTTTTACATGGCTACAGGATAATAGTAATTAAGAAAATTCTAATAATATCTATTTAGGCTGACTAAAAATGCTTTATATTTCCATAATAATACCGTGTACCGTCTAAATATAGCACGTTCGTAAATCAGACATGTGTGTCGGAATTGTGTACATGGTTAGAAGTAATACATATGGCTCTATTGCTGCCTTTACACAAGAAAATAACATATTTTACAACGTTTGCTATATTACAATTAATTGTGCGCATTTTGTCCAAATTCCGACACGAGTGTCGGAATTACGGACATCAATAATCCCTAATTATTACAAGGTGTTGGAATTACGATCATCAATAGTCCCTAATTCCGTCATAATAATCGACACGCATCATAGGAGATGATGAAATAAGACAGAATGGTGCAACACTCGCAGCAGATAGTAGCGATGTTGGCATTAATACACCACCTTTGGAGATAACAGTTGATCTCTTGCCATCTGTATTAAAACAATCATTATTCTGGCTAGAAACACCCAAATAAAGTAAAAAGATACTATTCTTCTGTAACATTAACTCTAATGCTTGGAGAGTATATTTGTAAAAAAGAAGAAAGCACAAAAGAAAATCATTCTAGAGAAATAAGAAAGAAACATAAAATACAGATGATGTAGAGAGGGCAGACTGAAGAAAACTAGAAGTGTTGATATAAAGTATTATAAAGGAACAGTTGACAGGTTCCTGACAGAATATTGAAATTTTAAAAGTAGCATCACATGAATAGTATTTTGGGGTCTCTGATTTCCAATCTGTTGTCATCTTTTCAAACACAAGAATGTGCAATATAGCGACCAAAAATGTTGAAAGAACGTCGGGTTCTTATGAAACTTATTTGCTATGACGTTTGAAAAGCCTAGATTCACTAAAACACTAATGTTCGTTTTTCAAAACTCTAACTGACAGAATAAGTGTAGTATTTGTAAGCTGCCGTATTTGCAATCAGGTTTTCTAAATCTGATATGTCATATTGTCAATATTTAATTGTGTTTCTTGTGATTTAGTTGATCGAGACATTCCTTTTTAATACAAGCGTTCCAAAATACAAACTAACCATTTGCCTGTTATTGTTACCTAAATTTTGGACTGTTTTTTTTACTGTTTTTGAACTCACTATTGCAAATCTTTTTAGTAGTACACTTTCTTCTACACAAATAATTATCATTAATTAAATTAATTAATTAATTATCTAATTAACCGGTATTAATTCTGCATAACAATTGGCTATACCTACATGATTGCTGCACAACTATACTTAATATATTACGCAAAGCAAATCTATTACCACTACTGACAATCAGTTCATGTTAGCCCAGATCTATAGGCACGGCATAATAGGTTAGAATTAGTACTGCTAATTGGCACCGCGGCTGGTATGTTTGGCATTCCAAATCCGTGTCTTCCTAGCAACACAAGCAATGCAAAGCAACATTCCTGGGTCTCAAACCCTACATATTCTAATAAGCCGCCACAACGCGCCACGCCGATTCAAACACAAAATACCTTAATCAATTACGGACGTATATACAGCCGTATCGATCCACGTCACTCACGATATATATACAGGGTGTGACAAAACGTTTTACATTTAAATTAAAGATAAGTGATTGGTTAATTAATCCAAGGTTTAATTTAAAATGACGATCATTTTATAAACTTAAAAGGTGTAGCTATTTGTTTATCTTTAAAATGATGATATAGGTAAAAGATGTTATAGGTAAAAGTTGTTTTATATTTAAATTTATGCCCAGATATCAAATTTCAATGTTGTATTCTAAGTTTCATATTTTATTTATTTTTAACAAAGTAATTTAACAAAACATTACTCCACATGTTCCGCTCCTACAGCTACACATTTTTCCAATCTTCTTGATAATTTGATAACTGATAACTTATATATATATATATATAAGTTGATAATTTAACAATTTAGTCCGAAATATTGGTACATGGAATAAAAAATATAAAAAAGAAAAAACGTTTTTTGACTGAATTCCCACTAAGGTTTATGGTATATATATATATATATATACATATATATAAATATATATATATATATAAATATATATATATATATATATATATATATATATATATATATATATATATATATAAATAAATGAAAAAAAATAAAAAATAAATAAATATAGGGCATATAGGTTGTTTTAGTCAGATACTAATAAAGTTCTCGATATTATGTGGTTGATGATAAGGTGTGCCATGAAAATTATCATATTTTGTAGCATTTCGTAAACGAATTTGAGAATATATGTCTCGAAACCTTGGGCTGACTGAAATATTAAGATGGAGAACTGAAAAAGTTCGGATGCCGTGAAAATATATACGAACTCTTTGATATGCTGGTCTAACAAATTATGTTTAGCAACGCGTCGCAAAGATATGAGATGTTCCACTTCAGTGAGCGTAAAGCGATAGAAAAAAAAACACGCGCGTCTCCGAAATGAGGAGTTTAACACGTTTACGATGTATACTTTGGAACGTGCGTGGAAAATAACTGGCATCGACAGACGTCTGGAGACATTTTACCTGCTGTCATCGTCTGGGTGCATTGAAAATATTATTTATAATTTACAAGCCACCAGATACACTTAGAAAAGCAATTTTTTTGTTCATTAAATAAAAATGAGGTATATTTTATCCGCCATGCTTAAATGAAACAACAATCAGTGTAAAATTTTAAATTTCTTAAAGGAGAGATAAGTCGGTGCTTTTGCTTCAGAAGGAACTTCTGGATACATATCTGGATATTCAAAATCAAGAATATTGCACTAACTTATAAGTATATTTTGCCATTGCTAAAACTCGTTTCATTTGCCAGGACAAGGTAAAGGAAAACATTTAAGAAATCAAAGTAAAAATTCTGACGAAGAACATTTTAACATTTGAAATACGTTTTTATTTTTTGAAACAAGACAAACTAAATGCTAACTGAACCCGAAATAGTTTGGTTTTATAGCACTTTGTTTTCTTCTTTAAGTTCCTGATTATTAATATCATAAAAATGTTAGTTGTATGGTATTGTCTGTTCAATCGGCCATTCAATGGCAAATTTATCTATTTGCGTTACTATTTATCTAACAAATTACTGTAATTTATAACCCCCAACAATGATGAATGGTTTCACAACGACATATCTTACTCAATATTCATCTACAGACAAGTTTAGTTTATTGAATAGGTATTTGAATTGCTGACCATACTTTTATTGCCTATGTTGGTGGAAACACCATATAACTGTACGACTGATTTTTTTCAATGCTGATGATGATGAAGAACAGATAAATATTTCAAGTGGCTTCCATATACGTCTTTAATACGATGATATGAACTTTTTCATAATAAACTAAATTAGGAAGCCTAATTTAGTTATCATATACAGACGAGATTATAAAACGTAGTTGAATCATAATTGATATTACTAAATTTACCGTCCATTTTCTCGTATAGGTTCCAAAATCAGTTTGATAGCAGTAGATACGAGGAATGAAGGATTAAAATCTGACAGGTCACAGGCCCAATTGTTCAATGGTTTTTAATTAATAATATATTTTCCTATTAACCATGATTCGAAACATTTTAATATGTTACTACTGAAACCATAAGCTATCGATTGGTATCAGTTTCATCGACTACAATTAATCTTCCGAATACAACGTATCTCAAAAATCTAGAATTAATGGACTATACAGGGTGTGTATAAATTGGCGGAAGAACTACACGTGGCGGTGTTCTTCGCAAAATTCTGAGTCGACAATCTATAATCTAAAATGTTGTACCGTGCTTCTTGAGTCTTCACGAGGTCTCCAAAGTCATGATATCCGATCTCTTGAATGGTGTTATTATTTGAAATCTATTGATGGAGAAGCTGCAGTTTAGAATAAAGAACAATATTGAAAATTTTTCTTTTCCTAAATGTTATCTTTCTGCCTAAAGAGTTTGTTTTTAATTTCGGTATTTCGTTAATTTTGTCATAAAAATACATTCGGCAATACTTTAGAACATGGGTAACTTAATTTTGGCATTTGTCACTTTTGACAGTTGTATAATCAAATTAAGTAATTTGACTTGTTTGTGCTAATTTCGTCAGTTCTACCGTTCTACCGTGATTATTCCTACAGTTCATTAGTTAATTAGTTTATTAGTTATTGTATTTTACGTTATCTTTTCGTTCGTTCAACATGGAATATACGTTTAATGAGTATGCCGATATGTATATGGTAAACGGACCCATTGTTTACAGTGCATAGTAACGCGAACACCTGTTGGATTCAGCGTTGCCAAATCTATGTTTCTTTCAAATGGCTCCTGAGGGCACAATAATGACGCTACAACATTTTAGTATAAAGATTGTTTACTCAGAATTTTACGAAGAACATCGCCACGTATAGCTTTTCCGCCAATTTATACACACCCAGTGTTCAGTTTACAGGGATACATATTTTCAAATAAATTTATTGGTTTTAAACAAGCTATCGTCTAAATATATTTTCAATATAGAGGGTGTTCATTTTATTCTGGAAATTTGGTAATCTTTTCGTTTTGAAATAGTACATTTTTGTATATTTTTTTGTATATTTTTCATTTTTTCATTCTGAGAATTTTTGTAGAATTATTGGATTTATAGACTGCATCAGTTTTTACTTATAAGCAATTAATCAAAATTAGTCCAAATTACCGGAACATCAAAATAATTCTCCAACCCTACAATTTTTATTTTAAACAACTTTTTTTCTTATTTTTAACCAGCAATCGTCTAAGTATATATTTAATATACGCTGTATTAATTTTGTTATGGAAACTTGGTAAACTGTTCTTTTTGTAAATTTCGGTGTAATAAAAGCCTCTTATCTTTGCAAATTTTAATGCTAATTTTATTTTGTTTACTTAGGACAACAAAATTAAAATTAATATTTGCAAAGAGACTTTTGTTACACCGAAATTTAAGAAAGCTTTGCGATATGGATCCAACACAGTATTTTCTTTTTGTAATAGATCATCCTGTATATTTTACATTTTTTAATTCTAAGATTAATTCTAAGAGTTTTTTGTAGGAATAATTTTTTGTATAAAATGCATCATCTATGAGTTATAAGGAATTACTCGATAACTAACGGAAAAAATAAAAAGTCAAGAAAAAATAACAAAACTATGAAATAGAATTAAATTAAATGTTCAAGCTGCCAAATTAAAAGAAATGTGTATGTATGTGAGAAAATATTCTTAATTTGAAGTTTAGGAGTTTTGATTAATTGCTTATAACTAAAAACTTATAGTATGTAAAAAATGATTTGTACAAAAAACTGTAAGAATTAATTAATATTCTACAGTTAGATTTTACGTTGTTAATTAAGATTTTACATTTTTAATTCTAAGGAATTAAAAATGTAAAAATATACAGGGTGCTCTATCAGAAAAAAGAAAGGTTACCAAATTTCCAGAATAAGCGATAGTTTGTTTAAACACAGACAAATTTTTTGTTTGATACATTTTTTGAATTTTTTCGCAGAGAACTATTTAGGTATTTAGAGATTCTTAGAATTACCAAATTTCCAGAATAAAACTAACACCCTGTATATTAAAATTATATTTGAACGATAGATTGTTTAAAGCAAAACAACTTTGATTCGATAAATTTTTTGAAATAGCTTACGTTTGGAGAATTATTTAAGTGTTCTGGTAATTTTGACTAACCCTGTGTATGGTAGTCGGTTCCGAAGTCACGTGGTAGTAAACTTCTAAATTTTCACCAGTTACCTACATACATACTTGAGGACTTTTTTAAAATATTATCTATATTTTTTTGACGTATGTTTACGACTGATATCAATCGAAACGGAGTAGAAATGCGCTGCCTGAGGAAGCAAAAATCACTGTTCTGGACTTGCTTATTGCGCCTAAGCATCCTCTTTAGGTCTATTTGATAGAATAAACCATAGTGAACATTTTGGCTATTTCAGTTCAAAATTGCCAATTTTGTACTGTTTTCGTACTCGCCGATTCAATTAATCTTCCGAATAAAACGTATATCAAAAATCTAGAATGATTAAAAAATTACTACTGACTAAAATTAAATCTCATGTAAAATTGTCTAAAATGTACTTGGAACCTTATGTTCGTGGGTCGCTTTCTATAACCCCTCTGCATTCCCTAGGTTTTTGTAATACGTATACATTTACACCCTCTATAAAATGCATTATATTACTAATAAGTAGATAAGTTCGTTCTAAACTGACCATGCTAGAAGCGACATGGCGCAGTCGGCTAGGATAGAAACTCAAAAATTTATTTGTTAGTCTCTTACATAATTATCAATTGTACTGCAACAAATGTGAGGTATAGACACATCACACAACGCCCTTAACAAAAATTTAATCACGCTTGCAATGCACAATCGACAACCTACGCAAAACCATAGCCGATGCGAGGTAGCAGTTTTGT
The DNA here is from genome assembly GCA_963966075.1 of Aphodius sticticus. Classification (NCBI taxonomy): domain Eukaryota; kingdom Metazoa; phylum Arthropoda; class Insecta; order Coleoptera; family Scarabaeidae; genus Aphodius; species Aphodius sticticus. Next base: position 73,569,308 of record OZ014509.1, read on the forward strand.
TTTTAATTTTGCCGTAAATATAGTGGATGGACAGGCGCTGGACAGCGGATTTAGATGTTCGCCGTCCGCATTCCGATTTCCGAACACGTATGTAATTTACGTTCGGCATTCGGCCCGCTTTCTTCTTCACCTGTCCTCTCCGCCCCCGCGCGCGCTCGCACGCTTTTCACCCGCTTCCGTCGCTCGGTCAATTTTGGCGAGAGAGATTTTCTCTTTTTCGCTCGCCCGCTTAATAATAGATTCGATTCCGCTAGCCTAGCGGCGCGGCCGGCGCGCTGATGCTTTGATTTCGGCCTTTTTTTTTAATGGATATGCAGTCCGCTGCCTCCTGCTCATCGCTGAAAAAAAAAAGATAGATCCGCTAATGCACAGATCACCGACACAGGGATGAAACACAGCTTTGTTTCTGTATTAGCTATATACCTACCATATATTGTGTGGATTTATGTATACAGGGTGTTCCTCGATGGAGATAAAGTGCACCAATTGGCTAAAGAGATCGAAATACACGTTTCTCAAATATGTTAGAGTTGTACATAATCATCTCCTCTAAACTAAAGTAAAAAACGTGCATTAAAACAGTCCTTTTTAGGTAACTAACAACGATAAAGAAACACAAGAACTCATTTTGGATAGTTGAAGTACTTTTTGGACAGTCATTATTGGTTGCTGATTCTAGTATAACTTATCCTGAATACCTGGAGATAGGCCAAATGTCAAATAACTTAAGAATTTTAATAGGAACTCCTTGGTAATCTTGGCATACTTAGAAAGATCGATAAATCATCTCAGTTGCTGTTTCTACAAAACATCACATTTCTAGCAAAGTTTAGCAAAGTTTGTAGCAAAATTTCTTGTTTTTGTTATCTGTAGTAATTGGAACACCCCCTAAACTTCTCCCTTGGCATATCCCGAAATAAATAAACAGAACTGGCGATTTAGCTGGCTTAAGGGTTATTCTACTACAACCAACCCAAGGACTCATTAATATTCTTTAAATAATTTAGAACATTACGTAAATAAATAATAAAAAAATAAATAATTTTCCACTGGTACTAACAAAACTTGTCCCGCACGGGAGAATCGCCCTATCATCTCTCGATTCGATAATATTGACACCTGTGTTTGAACACGCATAACTCTAAAACTACTGAACAGAACAAAATTGAATACAGTTCCAATTTTTTTCTTCGTAAACCACTTGCCACGCAAATTTCAATTTTTGTTCAGGTTGCATTTAGAGTCTCTTCTATATATTGGCGTTTTTGTTTACTTCAGTGTTTGTGTAGAAAAGGTTGCGAACAAGATTTTCATGCAAGCGGATATCTCAGTAACGAATATTAGCACGATAAGAATATATGCACTTAAACAATCGTCATATTTTATTTAATGCGACTGTAGAAAAAGAATTGCATAATAATTTTTAAAGCGATTTAATATGAATGATATAAATTTCGTGCAGCGCACACTACGTCCCTAAATCGTAACGGTAAATGGAAACGTATCTGGGACAGTGGAAGATTATTTATTATTAGTACGATACGGTCAGAGCAATTTAATTGAGGTGTTTTGAATAGTAGTGCGAGTTAAATATAGATAATGAATTTAGAAGTACAATTAATTATACCCAACAATATTTTACAAAAACGGATTCACTGATCGGCTCAAAACTTCGCATCGCATTCGACTCCCTCGCACCAAAATCCACAAGCGAGGGAAGCCGAACTGCGCAAAATATTTTTCATGCTTATTGCGGACGTAAAAATTAACAAATACTCGGAATGCTATTAAATTCAAGAGATGTGTATAACTATATGTATATGTATAACTAACATTAGTTACTGAGATATTGGCTTCCATCAAAATCTTGTTCGCAACGTTTATTAAATACGAACTGTAGAAAACAAAAACGCCAATCTATAGAAGAGACTCTAAATGCAACCTGAAAAAAAACTGAAATTTTTTATGGTAAGTGGTTTAAAGGAAAATATTAATTAATATTAATATTAATATTAATTGTTTCCACTTCAAAATAGAAAAAAAATATCATTATAGATACAGTAAATACAAATAACAAAATGTGGAACAATCCTATATCGAGATTCAATTAATAATAATTGCTCTTCCATCTTACCTAAAAATAATAAACAACAGTAGAGTATTATTAAAATTTTCAATAATACATATTTTCATGAAAGACTTATTAGAGCGTAAGATTGACATTTTATAAATACATAAGTTAATTCTTGCAAATACACAATATAAAAATTAAAATCGCTTCGAAACGACGCATATGGATGTGGATTTCCAAACTCGTTTCAAGTTCTCTTCGAGACCGCTGCGCTGGACAAAAAACGTGTTGTTTAAAGGCTGTAAAATAATTCTAGGCCGAACGAACTACGCCGTTGCTCGTATATTTGAGGAAAACATACTAGGTATACCGTTAATGCTCCACAGAAAAATACATTTTTCTACGTTCAAAAAAATTGTTTTCGGGCCAGCACCAGATGTCCTTTTACGTTTCAATTTCGACGTCTGCTTTTGCTGCATAACCAACGTGTCTTGCAAAATATAACATGCAGTGACTAAAGAATTTATTGACGAGAATTTACACACAACTGAAGTATCAATATAATCAGATATTGTGAACTAAGTTTGTTAGCACTGATGTTCTCCAAAGCTGGACATTATTTTCAATATCTGCTTTCGGATGTCATTTGTACCAGATTCAGTTGTAGTTTGTTTTATATTAAAAAAATAATTAAATAGTGGTGGTGGCCACAGTAAGTTATTGTAGAAAAGAATAAATACTGTAATTTTTGTTCTTCTGAACATATTTTTGGGCAGGACTGTCATTTGTTTTTCATTTGGGAATAGTGGTTTTGTCTAAAAAGTAGTAGTTTAGTAAAATAAAAATAATATAAAAATTACAGTTTTGATCTCAACATCATCTAAAACCGTACGTAATAAAAAGTTTTTGACTCCAGATTTTTTGTATTCGGCGTCGAGAAACTTTCTGAAAACTTTGTTATGTAACCACAGAAACGTAAATTTGATATTAATCGTTTATTTATAAGACAATTGCCCGAAAGATTACTCCAAACCATATCCTCATTTTATCAATGAGACCAAGACAAAAACTTTTCGACATCGACACCTCGATTAAGCCACGACTTTTGACTTTGCAGAAATGCACTCCAGAGCATCCGCATAAAGAACCTGTTAACGACTACAAACCGAGTGGTGGCCGTGGGAAAAACGTAAAGGAATCCGGAAGTTCTTGCACACTCGGCTCCAGCATTATCCCAAAGTCAATCGAACTTTTCAACTCGAATAGAAAAACACCCTTACCTCCCACACGCAATTTAACCTCACCCCACGTTTCCCCTAATGCAAAGAAACCACTTACTTTCACTCCATACACACAGAGAAATGGTCGTCTAATGTTAAGAAAATGACATTCCTAACATAATTTGTTTGTTTTAAGACACACGTACTTGTAAAAAGAATATTTCTTTAATATAAAACAACCTAAATATTTGCTTTAAGAAAACGATTGTTTTGATTTAAGGAAGGCGTTGTTTTGGAAATAATGTGAACGATACCGATAGATGGACCTTCGTAAGAAGGATCTCCTAGAGAGATACAGGGTGAGTTATTAGCATCCCGGCGGTCGATAGTTAATAAATCGTTTGAGAAAGAAAAAAATATTGTATACAAAAGTTGTTTGACTCGCCATTTTCATAAAATTATTGTCATATATACAAGGTGTTGCATTTACGTGTGACGGGAACGTCCTGTATATTTTATTATATTATGAATACTACTAAATTTGTTTATCCAACCATGTATGTTGCTAAGTCACAGCGTTAATAGTTCGAGAGATATTCAACTGTTTTTCCAAAATATGCCCGTTGCAGTATCTTTGTAAAAACGACATTGTACGTTGTAAAACTTGCAAAACATACTTATACAATTGTGTAATGCCTTGATAACCGTAATACTTTTTATATGAATAAATCTAGTTAAATAGGTTCTATATGACTTCTACTATAACCCTTTAAATCTTTTATGCTACCGAGCACACTGTATACTGAGCAATATTAAGATACTAAATGGCATACTACTCTTTAAATTGCAAATATCACAAGAACTAGTAAAAATAGATATACGATATAGCGAATATAAATTACAAAGAACTTAGGAGATATTTCAATTAGCAAATAATATACAGGCTGCTCCATTTAAAAATCTCAAGAAAAAGCCATTTAAAAATGTTTAAAAACTAGTGCATGCTACGATCACCCTGTATAGCGCATCTATTTTCATGACATCAACATGGGTTTAGTTATTTTGTGACTAAATTGTGAAGAGAATATCTGCAAAAATGTAGTTTTAACGTAGTTTTTAAGAAGCAATTGAATGTCTCAGAAACTATTTACTTACAAAGGTACAACTTAAACAGTTGGAAAGACAACTTCCTTAGTATTCATAATATGGTATGATATACAGGGCGTTCCATTTTAAAACAATGTACTGTCTTCCCGTCACGCTTAAATGCAACTTACTATATAAATGAAAATAACTCTTGTATAAAACATTTTTCTCTTTCTCAAACGATTTGATGACTATCAACCGCTGGGATACTAATAACTAATACTAATAACTAATAAGTACCTGACGTAGAAATGTCAAACAGCACTACCAGTGCTACCATTGTTCGAAAAGATACTAAGAAGGGACAACGGGTGTCTTCTTTAGTTGGAAAATATCAATATTCTTCTTAGGATGTGTTAATTGCATCCCATGTTCAATATTATTGCTTTCATAATAACATGTTCATATTTAAATGAAGTAGGTGAATACTAAATCCAAGAATATGAGCTGATTAATCTAACTACCCAACCTTTTGATATAAAAGAACAAATTCTTAAGTCAAATAAGTTTAGTATCCATTTAAAATTGTACAATCTTAAAGTAAGACAACCGGTCAAAACAACGGTTTTCTTCAACGAACGATCTATATTCTTGCGTATATATAAACAACCGTTGTTTTGGATTAACAAACCTTGCTTTTTGAATTGAGACAACGTTTCGTTATGTGTAACCTAGTACTTACTCCATCTATCATGAACTCTTATAATTGTTATTATAACAAGCACCCCTCTTAAAGCGGTTTCACAGTCCGTTGGACTTCAAATTAATTAGTATAAACTTCTTATCTCCAGTGACATCTACTGGGGAGCTGTCAGAAACTCAGTTGGAAGAAGTGGAGAAGTGACTGAGTGATAAAGGGGGGATTAAAAGAATTTAGGAAGAACTTTAACGAGTTAGAAATATACTGCGAGGATGATGAATCGATAAGGACTTCCTCTCGAGGACAAATAAAGCTGACGACGTCGTTATAATGTTTCGAGGCTCGGTCCTGCCAAGTCTGCAAGATTTGATGATGGGAATTGTTAATTCCTATAAAGTTATCGTAAGTGTTTGCAAGGAGAATTGTTACTGCTGCAATTTAAAGGGGAGATGATTTAAAGTTTTGTGTGAGATTGTATGATCATGTTTGGATAAATTAACTGAAATATATTTAAATTCAATTTGTAACCTACTTTTATTAAAAGCATTCAATTAAATTGATTAAATTTGTACTAATTTAAGCTGCACTAACAGATAATAACAATACCCTAAAAACACAAATGTATATCATTGATTTAATTGCCAAAATTAATTATATCCATTAACAAATTGTTCAGTTTTATGTCAACGCAAATAAATGTGAACCGAATATGTGTTGGAAATATTGGACATATTGTAGGAACTTAAAAACCATTTCTGCCGGCATTAAAATAGTATTAAAAATATGCGAACTGTTGCAAACTTTTTATTGGAGTTTAAACTCCTAATTCTTTTTATAGAAAGTTGAACCTCTCTAATAAATAGTAAATATGAAATATCTAAATACCTAATTATCATCTATAACGACTGTAAAACGAATAAAAGCTGTGAAAATCTTACCTGACAATTCAAACAGCAGCCATTTTGATAATTTATTTTTTTAATGTTGATTTTATCTTCAACACATTTCATCTGGTTTCACGACGTTTTGAAACTTTTATTTATGATTATTTTTACAGGAGCTACAGTGTTCGGCACACACAGGGGTATATTATGTAATACATAAAACATTATTTATTTAGAAAATAAACTGCTTCCTGGTTATGCCGTGTGTCAAGATTTGTTAATGCTGACGTTTCGCGAGCCATGTTGCTCGCTTCTTCAAAGCTAATCGAATAACGTAGTAGAAGCCGCATTGTACAAAATTCCAGGTGTACAAGCAGAGGACATTCGTCAAGAGGTTTCCAGGATAATTAGGAAAGCTACCCCGCCAAAGAGCAATATTACCAAAGAAGAGAAGTACTCTCTGAAAACCATCAAGGACAACAAGGATATCACAGTACTACCAGCAGACAAAGGGAATGCAACGGTGATATTGAACAAGGAGGACTACAACAGGAAGATGGACGATCTATTGGACCCGAATACGTACCGTAAAATTTCCAAGGACCCAACAGATAAGATAGGAAGGCGAGTGAAGGAATTGGTTAAATCATCATCGATTCCCGTACACGAACAAAGAAGCCTTTTTGTTCAAGCCCCTAGGGCACCTAGGATCTACGGTTTGCCAAAGATCCACAAGGATAACGTACCTTTAAGACCAATCGTTAGCGCAATAGGCTCCCCAACCTATTTGTTGGCAAAATACTTGGCGAAAACCATCCAGCCGTTTATAGGACAAACTACATCTTTTGTCAAGAACTCTGAACATTTTATTCAGATTTTGAAGGAAGTTGTCATTGACCCTCAGGATATACTCGTAAGTTTCAACGTAACATCACTCTTTACGTGTGTTCCGGTTAAGGAGGCAGTCGAAGGCCTCCGGACAACACTTGTCCCCCTAGGTCTACCAACCGATGTTCCGGATCTTGTAGAGTATTGTCTCTCCACCACATACTTCAAGTGGGCGGGAGCGATGTATGAGCAGGTAGAGGGTGCAGCCATGGGATCACCTTTGTCACCGGTAATCGCCAATTTCTTCATGGAATTGTTTGAAGAAAAAGCCATTACATCAAGTCCCTTCAAACCCAAGCACTGGGTCAGATATGTCGACGATACCTTTGTGATTTGGCCACACGGTAGAGATAGACTTAATGAGTTCCTTAACCACCTGAACAATGTTAGTCCTTCCATCAAATTCACGATGGAAATAGAAGAGGACAATCAGCTGCCTTTCTTAGATGTGCTGGTATACAGAACGACAACGGGTAGACTTGGACATACAGTCTACCGTAAGAAGACACATACCGATCGGTACTTGAACGCCAAATCACACCACCACCCCCAACAGAAGAGAAGTGTTATTAACACTTTGTTCAACAGAGCCGAGAAGGTATGCGACTCTAGCACCTTGCACGACGAACGGAAACACTTGGAGTGGGCCCTACGCCAGAATGGATACACCAAGTCTGACATACGGGGTGTCACACAAAGAAAACCGCAAGTCTCAGAGGAACCGCAAGAGTCAAAGGGGTTCGCTTGCTTACCATACGTAAGTGGGGTATCAGAGAGAATCGGTAGAGTACTGAAGAAATCGGGTATCACGGTAAGGTACAGAGCACCAGCTAAGGTAAAGGATCTTTTGCCTAACCCAAAGGATATCACACCACTCCTGAAGAACGAAGGGGTATACAAGATAACATGTGAGTGCGGAACATGCTATGTAGGACAGACAGGACGAAGCATCGAATGTCGAATCAAGGAGCACAGTAGGGACACCCGGCTAGGCAAGATCCAACAGTCCGCTGTTGCCCAACACTGCCACGAGTCGGGACACACAATGGATTTCGATGACGCGAAGATGTTGGCAAGGGTGGGTAATTATCATCGAAGGCTTATTAGAGAAGCCATCGAAATTTACAAACATCCTGACAACATCAATCGCGAGGACGGTACTGACATTAGTAGGGTCTGGAAATCGATCCTAACGCGGCCAGGTGGAAAAACACATGGAGCGGTAGCGCCAGATGTGCGCAGTGAGGTGTCAATTCAGGTATATAAGGGAGACTTTCTTGGTAGGTCTTCAGTATTCAATTAGCTTTGAAGAAGCGAGCAACGTCAGCATTAACAAATCTTGACACACAGCATAACCCGGAAGCAGTTTATTTTCTAAATGATTGTGGCCGTGAAAGCCTACGTACTTAATTATTTATTTATTAAAAAGTGACTTAAAATAAGTTGATGTCTACTTTTAATCACCCCATAGATACTGCAGTTTATATCTTTTATTTAACGTATTACCATCACCATATCTTTTAAGGAAGGGGACAGTCAAAAAACAGTTTGTTTGAAACTATACAGGTGTCCCAATAGTTCGATCGAATGTTTGTTTCATGTGTTAGCAAAGATATTTTTAAACTGTTTTCCCATACCTAGAACACAGTACTACGCATTTTAAAACAATTATTTTTAGCTGTACACTCTGTACAGGTTGTCCCGTGTAATTGTAACAAGACAATGTTATGCTTTTAATGAGAATACCTTATATTTTGATTCTACAATTGTAATTCTTTATTAAATTTTAGGGAAACAGGTCATTTTAGGGAAACTTGCATAGAAGGTGTTCCTATTGTTGCAAATGGATACTTTTTTACTTTATTATACGTTGTATGGCATACCTTTTTTTACACCTAGACCTTATAATCAGGGATGTAGAAGCGTAATTTACCGCGCAAATTACCAATTAATTACCGTAATTAATGGTAATTTACCGATTTTTAATTACCGTAATTAACTGCTTAAATTACCGATGGTAATTTACCGTCAATTTAAATTACCGTTGGTAATTTACCGAAAATTCTAATTACAGTTGTAATTTACCGGAATTTATAAGTTAATTTCAAAAACCTTCCATCAATATTTGCGCGAATGCACCCCACCACTCCTAAGCAGTCGACAAGTGCACTGTTGTGCTTTGCCTGGGAAGTACTTAGGGATGTAAGAGCGTAATTTATCGGGTAAATTACTAAATAAATTACCGTAATTAATGGTAATTTTCGGATTTTTAATTACTTTATTACCTACTATCAAATTCATGATTTAAAGAAATGTTCTGGTGATTCGGATAAAAAGTGATCATTGGTTGCGAAACCGGGCGTTGTCGTTTTGTGAGTCAGTAATAAATTACAGTATTTTTTTACTATAATTATGCTGTTTACCCATTTTATAAATTGCTGGTATAAGAAGTATTTTTATTGTACCCTGTTTTCATTTTAAAAATGAATTACTACTATTAAATCTGGTTATCTACAATATAATGACTTATAAAGCTGTACCCAATGTTTTTTACATAACTTAATCTCATCGGTAAATTATCATTTTGAATTACCCGGTAATTTAAAAAAATATAATTTACCAATTGCAATTTTTAATTACGTGTAATTTAATTTTGAAAGTATTAATTTTAATTTCAGCGGTACTTTACTGAAAAAATTAATTACGGAAATTTAACATCCATGGTAATTTACTATTTTTTAATTAATATTTTTTAATATTTTATTTCAACGGTAATTTACAAAAAAATTTAATTACCGTAATTTAGCATCCCTGCTTATAATACTACGGCGTGACAAATTGTTTTGGAATTATTGCTTTTTTCGCCAAAATTCTAGGTTTCAATAACAATCATTTATTTATAAATACACTAATAGTCTAATAATAATAATTAACCTTTAACAAATTACATCGTGTTCAAACTAAAAGGGTGTAACTAACCCCTACAATAGCATCTACTTCTTGACTCTGCTTTTGTAGAAAATAAATTTATATTGTACACAAACGTATAATAAATTTATAGCAAATGAAAATCTAACCCAAAGAAATCATCATCATCATCATCAAAACGTTGAACATTTACTATTTGAAGATGCGGTACACCTTTATTATACACTTTGACAAACTGGACAAATACACACACTCACACCAATAGGCACAGGTGTTTGTTTTGATTGTTTAATATTCAATTCAATACACATTATTTTTAACTGCTACCACTTTCACGGAACATTTGAACTAAACTCGACTCCGGAGGTGATTGTGCAGTATAATTTTTATAAACGTATAAAAACCGGAAATATTTTTGTATTCCACAAATAAAACAAACGATTCCCATTTTAATACCGACCGATACGACCTTTATTACCGGCTGTAACTTTATCCAATTACCGCCCAACGCTAACATCCATGACCGTTATGTATTCCTAACGTAATTGAACATATTTGTTCGGATCGATTCAAACAAATGCCATCGCAATCGCAACATAAACGTTACGATTTATTTTTTTTGCCAATCTAAAATCCACGCTTTGTCCGAGGAATCGATAAAAATGCAACTGCTGGAAATGCCAGACATGCAGACGTGTAGAAATGTCTGCCGTAGGACAATTTAATAAAGGGCTTAATTAAACTCGTTAGATTTATCTGCACATGTCCGACTGTCTGCCCCCCCCCTTTCCAAACGGTCCGGCCGCCCTTTTAGTAATTTAACGCATGACTAATAAAAATATCATTAGTACGTTACGTTCGACTCCGAGTTTCGATTGCCTATCGTACACAGTAAAATCCGATTTGCCACAGTGGACTGATCAATGTTTTATTGATTTGTAGCTAGACGCCGTATTAGTACTCTTTTCGTTGTTGTGTTCATATCAGAGGGATGTTCGGGTGGTATGTTTGAAAATGCTAAATTTGAAAATAATGATGATAGGTTTTTGATTGAGATTGACATTGATGGAAATTCGATGCCACATGTGGGCATCTCTGTTATTAGTAAAGATAGAGGGTATGTTTATGTTTAGCAAATTTCCAATCACAAATATGATCTGATCAATAATAAAACTGAAGAGAAAATCTCATTCGCTTTTTATTTCTATTTTATTTTAATTTTACAGTATGTATTCACTTTGCTTAAACAGCATTTTTGCTACAGTATAATATATTAATGTTCTTTCAACTTTTCAGACATTTCTCTCTGTGTAGATACACAGATAAGTTGATAGTTATTTCTCTTTTTTTTTCAATTTCTTCAAAAGTTACAGACATTTAGACGATGAACAAAATGGAGGAGAAGAACATACAAACAATTCCCTTAACAATAATAAAATGTAAATAAATTAAATGTTAAGTTAAACAAATAACAATAACAAGAAAGAAGAGTCACTATTCTGATTTATTAGTGTTTTAATTCCTTAAGTAGTGAGAACTGTTCAAAATAGGTTTAGTTATACTTCAAACGGCTGTAATAAATATATCCATATGAATGACATTTACATTCTGAAAAAAAGGGGTAGAAGTCAACAATGGTGCCGCGCCGAGAACGCGAGTGCCCAGTAATATTATTTTAATAAAATATCTCTATATTTTTGCCTGAAAAGACCATTGTTTTGTTAAAAATATTAGCAAATAAATATTTTTCAGGTCCAGGTCAACATCTGGTCAACATATAAGTTGAATTCTTTCTTTACCATACAAACTTTAGTTTTCTTGTCTAGGCGTCGCGTTACATTTACATTTGACATTTGTATAAAACAAACTGGATGTTTACTCTTAGCATTTTTCAACGATTTTGGAAATGAGCCGCCATTTCTGTAATTTCGTCAAAATAGTTAAATAATACGTTAAAGTAGAGGAAATTCTGAATAATTTATGTCTATGAAATTTTTTGATAAAACTAATAGTTTAGCTGCATGAACATCGAGATCTATTTCATCGAGATCGCTCGTACTGCATTAAAACTAGTTACCCCGGACTTGACAGACATTTTGATTCTATTGACAGTATTGTCAAAACATCACCGTTTGACACTGCTGTATAGTATGATAAAGTCATGTGCCTAGCCACATCAGATTTTCTTTTCTAATTAATGGGTGAGGATATTTGAAATTTTCCTTCAAAGGTTCATGTCCGATTTTCTTAAAATAACCAGTTTGTCATTAGAATTGTATTGTGATTTTAATAGCAATAATAATTTTTGCGTACAAGCTGTATATTTATAGATATTCTGTGTAGTAATCTCCTCTGAAATGTTAGGTCAGATTGCGACCCACAACCGACAGTTCTGCTCTTCTCCTAAAGTCAAATTATTTATAGGTAAATTGATGTCATACGTCTGTGTTAAGAGTCAGAAATATTGAAAAAAAAATTTAGATCTTGACCAATATTTCTGGTGTTGTTTTCTAAAAAGTTTTCTAAAAAATCTATTTTTAAGTAACAGATAATTTAAGCGGAATTAATTGCAACAGAAATATATTTGGAAGCTGTATTTCATGTTTTATATTTCGGCAATTGTTTGGAGTTATTGACAAATAAAAAATAAAAAATTTATTAACTATCACAGATTTGATTATCATCAATCGTCTAGATACCAAAAACATGTCACAGATTTCCAATTACTCAAATTGTCAATAATACACAACTTCTTGATGAAATTAAGGTAGAAATTAAAAAATAAGATCTACAAAGATAATATTTTTATCATTGTAGTAATGAACTAAAAGACACATTCCTTGTACAAATATTTATAACAATATTACTTAGAACTATACAAAATAATACAATACACTAGAATGGACACAGATAGGTGATACAACCGACTTGTCACTTCTTTCGTTCGAGAACTGCAAACTTATTGTTTTCCCTGACTAGAAAATCGTACAGCGGTTGGAAGTACTCGAGTATCGCCTCGCCTGAAAGTTTTCTCGTGCCAGTAATCTTTTGCAAGACGTTGGTCCAGTGGACACTGGAACCGACAGACAATCCTTTCCTTCAACACGAACAACAACAGAACAAAGTTAAATTAGTATTAAATACCACCTAAATTACAAAACCCAGACGTTATTTGCCTTACAAACTCTTCGTCTCACCTTAATAGATTCCCAGCTTCTATCGATTCAAATATATCACATTTGTGCAAGGGCCTGAATGGATCATCTGGACAGTATTCGTCTGCAGCAATACATAATGCTTTGTGCAATTGGAATTGCAGGATATGCGCAAAGAAATATCTGCAAAATAGATTTTTATTTCTTGTATATACAGGCTCTCACGACGAGCTGCCATTAGAGAACCAAATGGAGAACCAAATGAAATAAGTATATAATAATATATTTTTTTTTATTAATTAACAGCACCTCATAGGTACTTGTGTATGACACCGAGTCGGATGACTATCTAGCTATATTAATCTTACTTAATTTGCTACGTGGGTTGCTCAAAAGGTTTAGTTCTTTTGAGTCTTCGCACACTGTCACAATTGTCAAGAAGCTGGATTGCCTCAACATTCGTGTGCTGGAGAAGTCTGTTCTGATGATTCTCTGCAAACTTTCCAATTTCGTTGGTTACTAATTCCATCACAACATCCCTGTGGAGATTTCTGTTTCTTATATACCGAGGTGCATCCACGATGTTTCTTAGCACCTTATTTTGGAATCGTTGAATGATGGCGATATTGCTTGGCTTAGTGCAGCCCCACAGTTGGATACCATAGGTCCAAACAGGTTTAAGTATGTGCTTGTAAAGTAGGAGTTTATTACATGTCGACAAAGCCGACTTCCTACAAATAAGCTAGTAGATTTTCTTGTATCTTATGCCCAATTCTTCTCGTTTCTTTTTAACGTGTGCTTTCCAGCGAAGCTTGGTGTGCAGCGTCATACCGAGGTATTTTGCGGTATTCGAGTAGGGTACGGTGGTGTTATTTATTTTCACTGGAATGTGTTGTATAGTTGTATTCGCTTATTGGCAAAAATTGGGCCAAGTACACTACCCTGTGGTACTTCAGCTTTAATACTTTTGAAAGTTGAGTACTCATTATCTTGCTTTATACGTAGTAGTATCTGTTAGAAAGGTATGATTTTAATAGTTGGCTATACTCGAAGGGTAGTATCCGTTTCAGCTTATAGAGTAGGCCTTCGTGCCAAATTTTGTCGAAGGCTTTTGCCACATCCAGGAATATAGAGGAGCACACCTTTTTTTCTTCTAAAGTTCGTTCTATTATCATTGTTATTCCGTGCACCTAATCAATTGTCGAATGTTTGTTTCTGAATCCAAACTGATGAGCGGGTATAATGTTTCTTTCATCTAAGATTGGCTTCAAGTTGGAAAATTCATCCAAACAGTTGGATCGTCTCAACTAAAATATTTTTTTATACCTTTTTTGTACCTTTATATTTTAAATGGAACATGTACACGATCTTTCATGTTCGCCTTATCAATTATTGGGTCCTCAATAATTGGGTGGTTTCAAATGGATGATGCTCCAGCGCACACAATTGTTGCAGTAAGAGGCTTGCTTAACGAGGTGTTCGATGATCGGTGGATTGGGCTTAATGGGCCATCCACAGCGTTCGCTAGAATTGACGCAAATGGATTTTTTCATTTGGGGACCTATTAAAGACGTATTTTATGAGGACCCAATAATTGATAAGGAGAACATGAAAGATAGAGGTCGAGCTTCTTTGAATGGGTTATGTGCTCTATCACGGACGCCACCAACAATAAGATGATAAAAAGAATTGAAGCATGTTTAGGAGAAAACGGCAACGTTTTTGAATAGTTACTGAAATAGAATTAAGTAGTTTTTTTTTATTTTTGTTGTAGGCTTATAATTTTATAAATACAAAATTAAATATGAAAAATGACCTAAAAAAAACTTGTTCAATAAAGTTCTGTTTATTCCAAATTGTTCAGTTGTTTTCAAACGCAATCTAGATTTGGCAATGTTTGCAATTTCTACTGTGATGTTTAAAAATCGATTTAAGTAGGTAAAAATGCATTTCAGGTATAGGACATTTTACCCAAATATTCCATAGAATTCAAAAATGCATTCATATGTTAGGGTTGCCATTAGAAAAAATTGAAATTTTTCTCGAATTTAACTTCTTATAATCTTATAATTTGAACAGCCTGTATAACTTTTAGAAGAACTCTGCCGATGTGTCGATAATATGTCACCTTTACAACAATTTTGCCGGACAATTTTTTTCCAACGGTCACAGGAGACAAATTATAAATAATTGAAAGTAACCGATCAGCTGTCATTTTTTAAATGAAAACTTGAATATCATAAAAATGACGCATGTTAGGTATAGGGAATGTAACACAAAATTGATCTAAAATTGAATGAAGATTTCAAAAATGCTACAAAATACAGGCTGTTCTATTTGAAATATAAAAGTTGACACTAGGTAACCGGAAGTAACCAAAAACTCAAAATATTTTAGTTGAGACGATCGTGTCCAACAATATAAGTCCACTAATTTGCAATCTGTTATTTCATTTAGTTCTGCATATACTTCTAATGGCAGCTCGTCGTATATAATTATACATGATTGTAGTCAAAATAGGCCATGCCCATGTAACTACATTTCTGCCGCTTCACACAAATAAGTGTCAAACTTACATTAGGTTATGCAACCAATTTAACAGTTGCGTATAGAACAATAGTATCATAGTAGTATTTAGTTCAAATGAACCGGCAAGCACACATTTTTACATTGGATATCAGCGCCTACTTCGACTACAATCATTAATAATAACCCTGTAATATATATACATAATTTACAAAATTACCACTTACGAGATATATTGGGAGTCAGCGACGATATGAAATTTGGCACCTGGGTCAAAGTCGAACTCGTCCAACCGTTCGACTGGTGCCGACACCTTTTGTATCGTCTCTCTAAAAACAATCTGCTCTAAATTATTTAAACATTAAGCGGTATCGCCTTCAGAATTCAGTTTAGTACACTTGCCTATATTTCCAATAATGCAAATTCCAATTATCAGGGTCCACGTTTCCGCTAAAGACATCCCATCGCCATTTCTCCAGCAGATAAGCATAAGGCAAGAACGCAACTCTCTCCAGTGCCATATACATCAAAGCATTGATCTCTGCTTTTGAAGAATTCTTCGTCTCATCTAACAGACCAATTCTTGCCAAGTGTCTTGGTGTTGTTACTGACAGCGCTATTGTATCTCCAATAGCTTCGTGAAAACCTGCAATACCACAAGTATGATTTACAACAAGTTATAAATTAATAGACGTACGACGAACCTGGATTGGCTCCGTTTCTGAACGCGAACGGTTGGTCCTTGTAAAGTTGGTAGTACTGAATGTGGCCCATCTCGTGATGAATGATGACAAAGTTCTCAAAATTCACTTCGGTACACATCTTTATTCTAAAATCAAAATTGAAAATCTGCACCTTAGAGATAAATTATATAATAACTTTTATGGTATTATATATTAACTTTTATGGTAAAGATCATACCGACCTGAAATCTTTTCCATTGCAAAAATCCCAGGCAGAAGCGTGGCACAGGACATTTCTACCATCACAAGGCTTTTCTATCATGGCTCCTCTGCTAACGTCATAGCACATATCGTTTGGTTCTAGTCCCAGAGATCTATAGAACGTATCTGCGGTTTGGAACATTTTTAAAACGGTGAAATCTTTGTCTTGTAGAAGCCTAGTGACGTTTATCTTTTCCTCTTTCGCAAACGGAAGCACATACGGAGCTATATTCAACCAATTTTGAGCCCACATGTTCCCTAAGGAAAAGTAAATAATTGTATATCCCTACTTGCAAATTAGCTATTATAGTTAGGGTGGTAATTAACTATAGACCATTGCATGACAAAAATAGTATCAGCAAGCCGACGGTCCCAGGTCACGTGGAACAGTCCGTAGATATACTGTGATGTGTTTTCGACTCGCAAATATCATTACTTAATTTGTTATAAACAAATAACCACAAAAAGTCGTGCTACTTTTCGCTTTTTGCTTGTAAAAGCTGAACCGATAAAGCAATCTTGATGCTTTGAATTGTAGAGAATGAAAAGACAAAAAAATGAGCCCTACGCAGACTCGATCGGATTAATATTAACGGAGAAAATTCGGAAAACCGGAAAAATCTCCGTTTTCTCAAAAATTCATAACTCCTCCATTTTCAAAGTTGTAGCGCAGCCTTTTCGCGAGAAAGTAGGGATTGATGGGTACTTTGAGTGTGCACAACCCAGGTGTGCACAACCCAGGTGTTGTCCGATGATTAGTTTTTGCACAATTGCGATTTGAATTTTTTTATGTAATATCTTTCGGCGAGCCTGGATCGTGGGATGTTAACGGATTCCGAAGGTAGAGGTTAGTGATGTAAAAAAAGTATCAGTAAGATATGAACGTATACCTGTTACTTTTACTATCGGTACTGGTTTCGCGTGTTCACTGTTCTGCCGGTCGCCTGTTCCACTCGGCTCTGCACTCACTAGAGTCACTAGTTAACTTTCCGCTATGCAACCAAGCATACCCCGTCACCTCTTGGTGTAAATACCGGATAGGAACTAGAATAAACTGTTTATGTAAAATTTTCCGGGTATTACTTTTTAAAAGTAATTATCTGTTCCCCTTTAGTTTGTTTGATTGTAAAACTTGGTCCATTGAAAAATATAAAGTTATAGATACTGAACCTGCGCCATCTATTAGGAAATAGGACGGTTCAGTTAATAGGAATTCGTTCTGGCTTTGCCGTCGTCGGGTAAAAACTACTGAACATTTATGTAAATCCCAAAACATTGTATCGTAAATCGTAACTCCATTTAGTTCAACCCTTGACAAGTTGTTGTAGTAAGTAGTAAGTCAGTGAGCGTTCAAACATTTTGTGGTTTAATAATAAATAAATCTGACAAATTAGACATAGATCAGGTCCATGTCCATGTCCGCGGAGCAAGAAACACAAAAAAGAAGCGAAATTTGGCTTCATTTTACTGCGACAGAAAATGAAAAAGTCTTCTGCAATATGTCTAAAAATAAGTATTCGTATAGAGGGGGAAACTCAACCAATTTGAGAAAACATTTAATTTCAAAACATCCCACAATTCTCAAAGAAATATCACTGACTGGATCAACACAACCACCAACATCAAAAGGTAATTTCTGTATGATTTTTGTTTGTTTGTTTGTTGTCACTTAATATAATATGTAGTATGTACTATGCTCGCAAAAAAAGTGGTACAGCTAATGTTTACATCATGTAATTTTAGGTTTTTATTTGTCAAGTTGACAGTTGGCGTATATTTATGCTCTGTCCGGCACTAACCTGGATACAAATGGAAAAATTTTTAATATCAATTTTACAGAAAATTCTATTCTTTATAAAGTTTCTTTCTGATTTGTCTTACCTAAAATGCAAATATTAGAATGTAATTATCTACTTGCATGTACATGGTGTTACAAAAACTATGAGAAACTCAAAAAGAGTAAACTATCTTTATTTTAAAAGCTTTGCATAAATGTCATTTGAAACGTGTGTTTAGAAATATTAGAGGGTATTAAATAAAAAGTTATAAACTGCTTCGTCGTTGCATGAACACCCGGTATATGGAACGTCGAAGGTGATTATAATTTCATATTTAATGCCTTCTAATATTTTGAGATAGTTATTTGGCATAGCTTTGAAGATGAAGGTACTTTACACTAATGTCATTTACATTTCTTTGACAACGGTGTATGCAACGGAGAAGGCGATTATAATTTCGTATTTAAAGACATCTAATATTCCAAATACTTTTTTCAACTAATATTTTTGCATAGCTTTGAACATCAAGGTGTTTTACTCTTCAATGTTTTCATAGTTTTGGTAACACCCTGTACATGCAAGCAGATAATTACATTCTAATATTTGCATATCAAGCTTAAGACAACACAGCTACTTTTAACAAATACGATATACGTGTACTCGTATAGGTAAGTAAACAATAGTGCAAGTACTCAAAATCAAACAGCACTGACTATTCAATCGGTACTACTTGAACAAAGTAACGGGTAGAAAGTAACGGGCGCAAAGTAACGGGTAAAAAGTAACTGTAATAAAGTAACGGGTGCAAAAGAACTAACGGGTACTAAGTAACGGGTACTGCACCTAATAGTAATGGGTAGTTACAAGTACTCGAAAGAAACGAAACTTTACATCACTAGTAGAGGTATTGTGGTGCAAAACGTCAATTCTGATTTTGCGTTAAAACGTTACGAAATAGGTAAAAAATGCTTGCAAACATTACCGAAAACGGTCGCGCGCTCGAAAGCGGTCGAGTAGTGGTGGTAGCCGACGATTTTTTGAGTTTTTTTGTTTATAACAAATTAAGTAATGATATTTGCGAGCCGAAATACATCTACGGACTGTTCCACGTGACCAGGGACCGTCGGCTTCCTGATACTATTTTTGTTACGAAATCAGTCATTTTCTGCTCTATTGCCTGGTCTAACTAGAGCAAAAATCTCTAGTTAGAATAAGCTATTTCATTTTATCATATTACCTAATATGTGTGCTGGTATTAGCTGTCCACCTTCATCTATATTGTCACCGTATTTTTCCCTTATCCTATATAACACATATTCTTGCAACTCGTCATACAACGGTTTGACCTGAGCCCATAGTTTTTCCATGCACCTCTCAAAGTGGGCATCTTCGAATTCGTATCTCCACATGTCGCCCTTATCCTGAAATCCTAGAAATTAAGGACACCTTCTAATTTAAATCTATGTCCTCATCGCATGAAATCTATGGAAACGGTTTGGCGGAGTTACCATTTAATTTTGCGGCTTTATTTGACAGATAAACGTAATCGTCGAAATAGGGTTTCATTTTAGCACCAGTGGCGTCCCTCCAGGCCTTCCAATAGTACTTCAATTGTTCGGGGTTATCGGATTCTGCCATTATATTAATGATGCCTGAAAAACGAGACTGGACTATTTTTAAATAAAAATTATTTTGTTCGTTTACCTGAGTCTAGCGGTATGTATTCACGAAGAATAATTGGTTGATCACGAGTTTCGTATGTAACAACTTTAGCCGTACTGTAAATTTTGGTCATGTTGGATATGATGTTAGTAAGCTATGGAAAAGTGAGTTTGTCAAGTTTATAAAGTAATAAAGTTATAGGGTATGTTATCCTACCTGTCTTAAATCTTTTTCTGTCAGTGCCGCGTTTCCTAACACAGACAGTCTTTCAATTTGCCTTGCTAGTGATGGGTCAGTACATTTCCTTGGGTCTATACGGTGGAAATAACTGTTCCAGTACATCTTATCCAAACTTGCACTATCCACTGTAGTATCTACCTACAGAATATTCAGTAGCTAAATGTTTATCAATTTGTCAGAATTTGCCAGCCCGGCGTATGGGGAGACCAAGGTTCGAATCCCAGTCCAGGCATTTTTTTTTATTAAAGTTATTTTTTTATTATTTAAAAATGTACTTTAATTTAAATGTTCTTAATAATTAATTAACGAATTAATCACTTCGTTGTTAAATTGCACCAATCCATTGCCAACTGCTTAAGCATAACAAGGAGTGCGATAAAAATAATTGGCAGACATTATGTTGCAACCCTAGCGCAGTCTTAACGACAAGGGATCGTTAAGATTATATACAGAGGGTATTAAGGGGACAACCAAGTGGGGGAAAGATGTCGACATCAATATTAATTAAAATTTGCTTTAATGTAATTGAATCGGTTGGTTCGAAAACACTACAAGTCCAAGAAGTGACTTCTGAGAAAATTAACAAAATAATGTTGTGTATTTTGTGCCAACAGACAAAATATAAAGTAGTTCACAGAGAATTAAATGTATTACATATTTTTTTTATATTTGCATTAAAAGCAGAGCTATGATTAAAACAATCATTATGGACATGTACTGTTTTTGAACTCGACGGAAAAACAGCGTACATTTTTAACAATATTTGTTAATTTAAAGCAATTAAATAATATTTTTATTATGATGTATACAAGGGCGTAGCCAGAAGTTTTTACAGGGGGGGGGGGCAAGGAGTCAGAAAAATACCAAAATTTAAGTAAATAAATATTTCTTATCGCATATCTTTTTGTTTATAAAAATATATGTATGAGGTATGTACATAGTATGAAATATGTTAATAAAACATTACGTAATGTTAAGTTTCCGCTTGTTTTCGGAAAACTTTAGCAGGACAGAATCTTTGAATTGCTCTTGGTCTTCATTTGCAATGTTGCGATGAACGCTGAGCATGCTACCGAAACAAATATTCTTGGAGGACATATTAAATGTATCAAAATGTACATATAAGTGTACAAGAACAGCAATATATCATAATTTCCAAAATATTTGTGAACAGCGAATTAATGAACGTACCCCCATAGCGCCATCTATTGATTAAAAGACAAACTATAGGCAAACTGGTTGACATTTGCCAAACGAAACCAAACTCGAAACTAAACAAAATTAGACTAATCTAAAGTAATATTTAGCTATATGCACTTAAACTGCAATAATTACGTGATTACAGTGTTACGGTAACAGTGATAATACTGTAATCACGTAATCCTATATGTAACTGACATACTCTTCTACTTTTAGGATCAGTAATCTTAATCACTCAATCATAGAACGATATAAAACTGGTTTCCAAATAATAATTAATATTTTCTAAAATAGTTTCTTATATCCATTGCAAAAAAAAACACCGCGTTCAGTAACTACACATCCCATAAACTCTAGTAATATACAAAGTCAATAGGCTGAAGTGTGGTTTTGGTTGCCAAACCGACAAGTAAGTTGAAGATATTATTTTAGATTGCTTTATTACAAATAACAATATATTATTATATAAGGTTATTTGTAATAAAGCAATCTAAAATTTTATCTTCAACTTACTTGTCGGTTGCATAAACAATTCCTCTATTAATTCCCAATAAGCCCGTACTCAACTTAACAATAAATATCTCACCCTGGTATTGAGATTTGGAGATACTGGTATTTGTGTTGCATACTCGACGGTAATTTATTAAATTATATTTTCTCATAAAATAAGCACAACTGGCTTTTACAGCATATGTTATGTGTCTTTGTAAATTTATTATGTATCTAATACAAGTTTGTGCATTTTTATTTTGAGCGTCAGGGGGGGGGGGGGGGGGGGGCAGGTGTATAAAAAAATTTCAGTTCGAGAATTATTTAGGTATTTCGGTAATTTCGTCTGTTTTTGATTAATTGCTCATAACTCAAAAATAATGCATTTTATAAAAAAAATCATACAAAAGATTCTTAGAATTAATCTTAGAATTAAAAATGTAAAATTATACAGCGTTCTATTTGAAAAGGGAAAGGTTACCAGATATCCAGAATAAGATGAACATCATGTATATTAAAAATACATTTAAACGATAGATTGTTTAATGCAAACAATTTTTACTAGAAATTTTTTTTTGAAATTGTTTACGATTGGCAAATTATTTAGGTGTTCCGGTAATTTTGACTAAACCTGTATATGGCGATATGATAGAGTATGATACAGAGTTTGATGATTATATACATAATAGTATTAAATTTCTTCTTCTACGGTGGTAGTCGGTCCGGAAGTCACGTGTTAGTAAAATTCTAAACATTACATACTTGAGGAATTTTTTAATATATATCTCTCTTTTCGATATTGATATTCATATTGATTACTTCGGCGTACCTCAACAACGATTTTAATGCAAATTACGAAGGGAGCAAAAGAGCACTGTTCTGGACTTGTTTATTTTGCCCAAGCATCCTCTTTAGGTCTATTCGATAGAATAAATCATAGTGAACATTTTGGCTATTTCAGTTCAAAATGGCCAAATTTGGACTTGTACTGTTTTCGAACTCGCCTATTCAATTAGATTGTGCTATTGTACCTGTCTTAAATCTTTTTCTGTTAGTGCCGCGTTTCCTAACACAGACAGTCTTTCCATTTGCCTTGCTAGTGATGGGTCAGTATATTTCCTTGGGCCTATACGATGAAAATATCTGTTCCAGTACAGTTTATTCAACCTTGCACTATCCACTGTAGTATCTACCTACAGAATATTCAGTAGCTAAATGTTTAGCAATTTGTCAGAACTTGCCAGGCCGGCGCATGAGGAGACCAAGGTTCGAATCCCAGTCCAGGCATTTTTTTTATTATATTTATTTTTTTATTATTTAAAAATTTACTTCAATTTAAATGTTCTCGATATATAATTAACGAATTAATCGCTTCGTTGTTAAAATTGCACCAATCCATTGCCAACTGTTTAAGCATAACAGGGGACAACCCAGTGGGTGAAAGATGTCGACATCGATATTGATTAAAATTAGCTTTAATGTAATTGAGTCCACCATTATTATAATACAATTATTCTATAGAACTGGTATAACTGCTTGCTCAAAGCGTCAAAGACTTCATAAAAAGCATACAGCAACATAACATAACATAAGAAAGACCTTATATGGGTACTTTTGTTATTATTAGAGATATAACATTAGTTAAATGGACAAAGTAGTTACATTCCTGCGCTCTATAATAATTTTTAAGGCGAAAATTATGCATTACCGCGATTCTTTCCTTCACCTCGTTATCCAAGTCAGTAAGGTGGTCCCATTCAGCCTCAGCTTGCTTGCTGCACGATTTTGTTTCCATACGTTCGAATTCGGTTGCCAAAAATTTAGCCACTGCGCATTCGCAAATTGGTGCGTCATTGTCGTCAAGTTGGTTGGCCGACTCGACCCTTCTAACCCTTCTTCTCTTACTGTCTGACACAAAACTGACCATTAACACTAGCTGAAAGCAAAGCTAGTGATAGATAGAATGTTAAGATTTAAATATTAATTTTTGTAAGCACATTACTTGATTAGGTGAGTACCTACAAGTTGCTCATGCAAGGTTAGCAGTTCATTTCAACACACAAAATTGTTCACTAGCAAGCAGATACAAATGCAACCTCAATAGGAATTCAGATATTAAGAAGAATGTCAATAATCTGATAACTGATGCAATTGAGCGTTTCGAATGCAAATTGCTATGCAGAGTGGGGTGGTCCATCGCAATGTTCCGAACTATGTACAATTAGATTGCGGTTGTAATGTTAGCCGATAACACCAAGGTCTTGGGGAAATTGTCTAAATTAAACTGTTTATTAAATTGCTTCGTGGTAATTGGCACAACACGAATAATATAATTTCCACTAAAACCTGTATTGTGTCGTTATTTCTCGTATAGTTGTAAATTCCACTATTATAATATTCCACTGTTAGGTAAATAAGACGATACGTATGTTAGTTTTGCCTTCTAATGCATTTTGATCGTCCCATTAATACATCTTCTAAGAACCTTAATTCAGGGTATCAAATAAGGGTCAGGTACTCACCAAAATATAAAAAATTATACGCATAAATATCACTTAAATGGGCGCTAAGGTATCCTCATGTCACTTATGGTCACGTTTTGACAATGACAGTGTCACTGATAAATGATGTAAATAATGACAGATGATGAAAATGCCAAGTGACGAACACAATCGCGTCATCTCAACGCAGTATTTCGAACTTTATACTTCTCTGTGCTAAAGAAGAAAATACAAAATTGATAAAATCGTAATTGTTATTGCATGACTAATCACTAGGGTGGTGAAAAAACGGACTTTTCGCTAGAGGGCAACGATCCCCCACAATCAGTTCCTTTTCCAGGAAAAAAAATTACTAATTTGAAATTGTTTAAACAATTAGCAATTGTTTAAACAATAATATACGATGTGCTGAACATATTTTTCCATGTTTTGCAGAAGTTATTAAATTATTGGCTTTTTTTGTCATTTATTAACTAATTAGCAATTGTTTAAACAAATACCATTTGTTCACACAAATATATACAATGTTGCGGACATATTTTCTACTTTGTAAAGGAAATTATTATTAGGATATTGGCATTTTTTTGGTCATTTACTAACTAATTTGCAATTGTTTAAACAAATACCTTTTGATTACAAATATATACAATGTTACGGACATATTTTTCTTTTTTGTAGAAACTATTATTAGATTGTTGGCATTGTTTGTCATTAATTAAGTGGTTTGCATATGTTTAAAGAAATACCAATTGTTTAAAGTAAACTAAAATATACAATGGTACTAACGTACGTTGTTGGCAAAAATTAATATTGTATTTCTAGTATTTTTTTTCCTGCAAAATTTTTTAACATATTTCAGATATAACCTATAATAATAATTAGTGTTGTAACCAAATTACTGGTTGGACCGATATCGTAAAACCTCCAAAATTACAAAAAAAAGACCAGAAATCCTATAATAATTTTTGCCAAGAAATACGTTCTAACATTGCATATTATTGTTTAAACAAATTTATTTTTCGACCAATTGCACGTTTAGTAACAATTACTAGGAGAATGTGCAGGCCTAATAGGCCTGCTGGTCGACCTAGGTAGATCGCCGAAGCGTTAAGAGGGAAACAAAAAGCCCGGATGCTGCTACACGCGCGACGTGATTATCTCGTACGTTCGAAGCGGTTACGGGGCGCCATCTATTGCTTCGTAGCGTAATGCCAACAGCGACATGATGATGTGCCGCCGTCTGGTGACCGCGTCGCGAAGCGCGCGGCCGTTGTTTAGCAACCTCGATCGGTTGCCATGGCGACGCGCTGACCTGTACATTCCTAAAGCATAATCCATAAATTTACCCGAATCGAGGTAAAAAATAACGAAAACTGGGCCGAAAATGGACGAAATCGAAGGCCTAAGCGCTGTAGAATCAAATTTTAGGCGGAAAATCGGCGCCGCAGGCTTCTCCGAGGAGCATACCCTTCCCCCGATTCGCCGATTTTCGTAAACTTCTTGCGCGGACTGTGTTAGACTTTTAGTATATAGTAGGGATAGGGACAAAAAACATGCCAAGAATGTAACAATAATAATTTCTACAAAAGGAAAAACATAAAAACATTGCAAATTTTTGTTTAAAAAATGGTACCTACTTGAGTAAAGAATTGAAAATTGGTTAATAAACAACAAAAAAATGCCAATAATTTATTAATAGTTTCTGCAATAAATATAAAAAATTTGTCCGTAACAATGTATACAGCGTGTCTCACGGAACTAGTACATTAGAAGTTTCTCATGTTCTACTATTTCTGGAAACTTGAAATTTTGGAATTAGAATTTGCTCGATCTGAGCTCTTCAGCTAAAATATTCTCAAGTTAACTGTCACGTCCGGTCACCGGAAGTTGCTATGAAGTTTATTATTTTAAATGGAATGATTTCACTTTTATTTTTGAAAATTGAAAAATATGTTCGTAACATAGTATATTTTTGTTTAAACAAATGGTAGTTGTTTAAACAATCTTAAAATAGTTAATAAATGACAAAAAACATGTCAATAATCCATCAATAGTAATTTCTGTCAAAAAAATAATAAATCACGTAACTTTGTAAAATTGTAAATTTGGGGAAAATTGTGCCTCATTTTTAGGGTACTACAGGAGAGGGTGGGAGCGGTGAAAATAGTGAAAATAGTGGTTGTGGATTTGATCCTTGGGAAGTTCTGAACAATTGCTGATAATCTCACGCAACTTTGAAACGTGAAAAAAAGGAAAAAAAGATGCATTTTTCAAATTTATTTTAAATGGGAAATTTGAGGTGGATTTTTTTTCGGAAGAGGAACAAATTGGGGGGAGCGTGCCTTCCAGCAAAAAAAAAAAGATATTGCAAGGTATAAATTTGGACCATCCTACTAAGCACATTTATATGCTGCGTTTAGTTGAACATAATCTGTAGGTATACAGAATTGGAACAAAGTTGCTTTGAAAATTTTGACGTTTTTATGTTACATTTTTGCTTCTTATGATACCATGTTTATTGTGATCATACTTCGCAAACGTAGCAAACGTATGACAGTTGGCATACAATTATTTGATCTTAGATTCTAGAAAATCAACAACCCAGTAATTTTACACTTTTCCATTAGGGTGTCTACACCTTTTCAAAAAGTTCTATTGTCTAAAATCAATTGCAACATTGTTTACATAATTTGCAAATAATGTTTAAAGTTTGCTACCAGCTGCAAACCTTAATTTAAAATTATATTTAAGTAAAATTGACTCCAGTTTTTTAGTAAAACAAACACCATATCACTTGCTCGATACTTTTGTCGTTGGGCAGTCACACAGTTGTTAGAATCATCACTTTTGCACCGCCCTGTAGATATGGAATTGTTAATTCCCCGGGCACAGCAGTAATTTTGAGAAATCAGTTAATTATCAAATGGAAATTAAAACTTTGTAGAAGAAAATTTGATATTTCTGATATGCAAACAACTGCATTTTCACCCATCAGTACTCGAGAACCGGATTATCTCATCACATACTGAATTCAACAAATTAAAATCCCTCCCCCATGCAATTTCCACTTCTACAATATTAAAAAATCCATGCAATTTTTATAATCAGCCAACATCACGTCCATCAGTGTCGCTAGGTATTTTTTTGCGTTCAACAGAATCCTCTTTGAACTGAGAGTGACGTACACACACACATACGCACACGCACACACACATCGTCAACTAAATCCGCGATTAATTTTCCATTTGAATAGAGGTACGTACAGGGTCCGGAGTGGATCTGTCCGATTCCTTGTACGGTTTAGCGAAATGAATGGACCCGGGGGCGATTGAAATAACACAAAGGGGGAGAGAGGCCCGTACTATTTCGCCCCGTCGACCTTTTATGCGTACCCGGCCGGACGGACGTCCATGGGCCCAACTAGGCCCGCGCAAATCCCAAATGTATGTAAATGTATTCCGGTGTAGTTGTTATTTCTGGTGATTATTTCGCGATTTGACTAATGGAATAATCCGGTAATCCGGATGACATCTACGGGCGGATTATTGAGAGAGCTTACATTGTACGAACAAGGACCCACATACGCACTAAATTCAACTAACGTCTGGTTAAGAATTTTATAATACGAGGAACACTACAGGTAGTAAGATGCTTAAGAAATTGAAACTAACCTAAAAGATTAACCATCAATTTAAATCTGAATTCTTAAAACTAGATACTTGTCTCTAATATAAGGTGACCAGATTTTTATGGTAGAAAAGCGTGACAGTAACGGGGCGGGGTGGGCGGCAGTAATTAAAATCAACCGTATTTTCAATGGATCGTATTTGAAAATTGAAAAATTCTAGGATTTTTATAAACACAAAAATTATTAGTATGTTTTTTTAGTTTGGTTGGTTACACGAATTGTTGTATTTTAAGCAACATCATCACATATTCCTTTAAATTGTTGTCGACATTATTTGCTTCATTAGTGATTACCTGTTTTGCCATATTTATTTTAAATAAATAAATACTGTTTGATAGTTTATTTCATTATCGTTTATTATGGAGATTAAAATTGTATATATTAACTCTTCCCTTTAATATAAATTTTTCAAATATATGCCCTTTGCACGAAATAAATATTCTAAATAAATTTTTATATTTTTTAAAAACATTTTTATCAACTAATAAATATAGTAAAAAGACTAAGAAAGATAAATTATATAATAAATAAATCTTAAGGTAAAAAATTAACAAACATGTTCTAATCTACCCTGTACAGCACAAGAAGATATGCCAAGTTTAAAGGTACAGTTTTGAGAAAAAAATACACTCACCGGCACAATTAAAGGAACGCTGCTTTTGCTAAACTATTGTAATATCGACCGGTTTTCATTATTTTTTAATGCATTTTAAAGAAATTCATTGAATTTCTTAGAGATAAGTACATACTATTGTAATTTTTGTAAAACAACCCATAATGATATTTTTGATCTGCTTTCCATACACGCTGTGAAATAACTGCGGAGCATGAGCAAGCACTTTGTTAAAAAGACATCCATATTCTCAACATTTTGTTTTTAGTTCATTCCAATATCTGAATTTTATAGAAGATAAACAAATCAATATATCATGTCAATATATCATTTTCTAAGAATGGAAATTTCGGAGCAAGAAATGTCCTTCATATTGAATTTTAATTGTTAGTGTTGGAGTATCAACATTCAATATTGATTACTCATTTGACAAAAATTCATTATCAATTGATAAAACTATTACAACTGCTGCACTAATTCCAGGGCAGAACAACCTAAATTCAACAACAATAACAATAAGTTTTCATTCGGAATGTGTTCATTTTTGAAATGGTTGTGGAATATTTTATTTTGTATGTTGATTTTCCCATTGTTCTTATTTATTAGAATTTAAAAATACATTGAGTCTTCTAATTTCTTCAAACAGCCAACTGTCATCGATTTTAAGCAGGCATTTCTTTCGATAAAAATTCAACACAATTGTTAATATCTGCCCAATTTACTTGCGATGAAGTCAAAAAACACCATTGACAACTGTTATTTGGAAACATGTTTGGTAAAAATTCTGCACTTCTTTGGTAAACTTTACAAAAATCCATGTCCTTTATTTTACTACTAGATCCAGGTCGCCTTGTTCGATCATATACATTATACACCACGGAGTAGGAAGGGAGGAGTTCGCAGATACCGTACATACGATTTGAAATCTGACCCAAATGACTGCATGATAAGTACCATCCGAGAACGGCAACTTTGTGGACATGCGCAGTGCGCACATATTGCTATCTCTTTTCTCTCATTCATAAATTGACCCATGTGAGTAGCGACGATTGTGTGGTGAGGTTATGTACAGATTTAACAGAATGTTAAAATTGTGGGAAGAAGTTATACAGAATTTTGTTTCACTTATTTTTAATGAAAACTTTTCAAAATAGGTTTACCTTCTAAGGATTGCGGCTATACGAACGGAAATAAAACAACTGTTGGTCTACAGTATTACCGTATTAGCAGAGAATAATGCAGAATAATGTTAATTTAGTTTTCCTGTTCGTAGTTTTGCACAGAGCACTTCATAGTGAAAACCAGTGAAATCTAAATTTAGTTTGTCACTATCACAGTCGGTACCTATAATGTAAATATATAATAAAAAAAATCGTATTTGTACAGTTCGTGCAAGTACGAATGCGAAGGGATGTATCTTAAAAATTCCTCTTGCGTATACAAAGTTGTTCTAACGTGCAATAATTAACTATCAGAGCAGTTATTGGCTTCCATTATATGTTTGTGATGGATGGGCGGTTAAATTTATCAACTGCTAAACCTAGAAATAATATTGTGAACGCTGTAGATTCTGCAGTACCTGGATCATTCAGTATTAACAAATGTGAGCATATTATACATTTAACAAAAAAGAGGAAATACAATGCAACGTGTTTCAATACAGTTTTCTGAAAATAATAAAGATAAGCGTGTGTGCGTGGTTTGTAACTAATGCTTGGCTATAGTAAAAGTATGAAACCTGCTAAATTGAAACGACATCTTCACACAAAATATGCTTTATTTGGTAATAAGCCTGTGCAGTTTTTTAACTGGGTGTTGCAGTTCTCACAAATGTCTTGAATCCCATGTTCGTGTTGATAAAACATACTTAAGAGCATCCTATGAAGCCGCTTACCTAATCGCAACTGCTAAACCTTACACTATTGGTGAAGAATTAATTCAACCAGTTGCGATTAAAATTACTGAAATTATCCACGGAAAAAATATGCAGACGAATTAAGAAACATTTTCATGTCATATATAGGGTGAGTACACGAATTTTGGAAGATAGCAATGTGTGGGCTGCGCTGCCTGCTGCAACCGGAGACGAAAATCTGAAAAGCCGGTCATGTTTTCACAATTCACTTCGCATTTCACATCCATTACGTGAATAGCTCTTTCGACTTCATATTCTCTCGCACACTCTTTCCGTCCATTGGACATGTGATGCGCTCCCTCTTCTACTCTATCTATCTCTCTCTTTCGAACCTTGTTCAGATCTCCACTAGTAGGTATTCGCTGTTCCATGATAATAAAGCATATCTCCACCGTTTTGAGGTATAAGTACCTACATACATCCTGGTTTTTAATTCATTTAAGAACAAACTAGGTATTATGTAATAAAGGTGAGTGTTAAGCTACATTCACACATAAGTATTTGAAAATGAAATTTGAAAATCCTAAACGACCTTAGACGAGCACATGGAATTGAAATATCTGATCAAACTGTTAGAAACAGATTAAAGGAAGCGAATTTGAAACCAAGAAGACCTGTCCGCGCACCACGCCTTACGCAGCATCACAAAGCAGCGCGAATGGGGTTTGCTCTGGATCACAGAGATTGGGAACTTCGTCACTGGACGCCTGTACTGTTTACAGAGGAGTCCAGATTACGTTTAACTCGTTGCGACGGGCGAGTACGTGTATATAGACGTCCCGGTGAACGCTACGGAGCCGATACTATACAGGAAATGGATAGATTTGGTCGTGGATCAATGATGGTTTGGGCTGGAATCAGTATAGACAACAGAACTAATCTTGTTGTAGTTCCTGGTAGACTAAATGCCATGAATTGCATCGAAAATATCTTGGAGGATCATGCGGTGCCTGCTGCATATGGCGTCGGTCAAAATTTCATGTTAATGCAGGATAATGCAAACCCACATACCACCGGCATCACCTGAAACTTTTTACAAGAACGTGGAATTCAGGTCATGGAATGGCCGGCGTTAAGTCCTGACCTGAATCCTATTGAACACGTGTGGGATCAGCTTGACCCACGTGTTTGCAAGCACCCTAATCCACCGCTAACCATACAGGAACTGACACAAGCCCTGATTGAGGAATGGGAAAGCATACCCCAAGAATCTCTTCGCAGACTTAGCAGTAACAAGAGTTGTAACATTGTTTTTGTAATTTTCTTTAGTTAAATATATGCCGTTGAAGTATACCAAATTTTATTTGCCTAGAACTATTTTTAAAAAGTTACAGAGTTCGAAAAAAAGTGTTTCCTTTATTTTTTTTAGCTGTGTAGTGTACATGCTACTGAGGATAAATGTTCATTTCAGTTATGGGGATATAAATCGTAAAGGGGAAAGAAAATATGGCCTTTAACAATAAAAATTCTTGTCGGGCACAGTGGAAAACGTCTCCATTCAATCGGTTTAATGCACCGGAAGAAAAGGGATCTTAAATGTTCGCTTAAGCATCCGTAAACGGAAGGAAAAATATCCGTAATATCCGTACTGTAAAGCTGGGAAACATTAAGCATTAAGTGACAGATGATCTGAATGCTACAGCATACATTATTTCCTTAATGGTGGCAATGATGATAGTGTTAAGTGTATGATAAAATAGGGTATTTGACAGTATTAAAAATATGGCTTGTATTGTAGTCATCCTAATAGATTACAGTTTAAGAAAACTTTTTGTTATTACTTTTCAAAAAAAATGTTTTATTTCTATTAAAAAATAACATTAACATTGAATTTTATTCACGTCCTATCACGTGATTGAAAACGCTCTGTAATTGGCTCAGTCTCCAGTGACGCCATTCGTTAGTACGCTTAGAGCGCGTTCGGTTTGTCAGCGTAGGGTATGGGGAGAGCAATGCTCAGATTACCTGGGTCGGCTGTCTCTCTCTTATATGCAGTAAACGCCGTATGACGTTACTCCGCCTATTATGCAGCGCCCCACTCTCACCGTACAATACCGGGTTATCCGAACGCGCTCTTATGCTTCTCCCGTTTGAATTTAATAGCACTAAAGTGCCATGTAAGCATAACTTTGTAGGTTACGATAGCCCCAACCTTAAGCTGTCAGATCAGATAATACCTGGTTCGAAAATACGATAGATTACTTATTTTAGTCAGTTTTACTTATGTCGAAGTAATCTTCACAACAAAAAACACTTGTATTGGCCGCTATTTATCAGATATTTATTTCATTTGGCTTTCTACGAGCCAACCACTTTCTTCGCAGTTTCAAATCTTGCGAAACCATATGGGCAGATTTGACATCTACTATCGGGTGACGTCACACAACAGAAAGTATCGTTTTGGCGGGACTTTTTGTGATTCAATTTTTAACGCTGATTTTTATGAAATATTGAGGAAATAATTACGAAAAATAATGCGTTTACTATGTAGAGTGAAGGAATAAACACACCAAGATGGTTTTCCAATAATAGTCAAATACCCTATCGATAGTGTATTTGAAGCATACTTTAAAAACATTTTGTAGGTATGTTAATCTCAATTTATTTATTGTACATTATTATAAGTGGAATATCATCATTTGGAACAGTGAGGGAGACATATTATACCAACTATTCGAGTTATTTCCTATTTTTAACCTCATCAACCAACTCGCGGGCAACTGTAGTAATAATTTTATGTATCTGTGCCGAATAAA
Source organism: Aphodius sticticus (assembly GCA_963966075.1). NCBI lineage: Eukaryota > Metazoa > Arthropoda > Insecta > Coleoptera > Scarabaeidae > Aphodius > Aphodius sticticus. Next base: position 73,602,552 of record OZ014509.1, read on the forward strand.
TTTCCATCAGAAGCGCTCAAAACGTCGACGGTTTTGCAGCGAAAAATCTCTCTCTCTCTCTCTCTCTCTCTCTCTCTCTCTGCATTCGTCCCATTGTTTCGGATAATTTCTGACGAATTAATGAATAATATATAGATACACTTAAGCAAATAAGGTAGCGGGGAGGGAGTCCATTAGCAGATCAGAGTTTTCAGCCGCTATTCTGGCAGTGACGTCACCGTAGTTTCGTTTGCTGAAACCGTCCGTCGAGTCGACCGTGCATCATGTTTCGCAAACACAATTACTGTGACAAAATCTGGACTATGATGGATTACGGATCCGAGGATGTATAGTGCGCTCGTTGTTCAGCAAATGGATTCGCTAATTACAATTCAAATTTATTTTTTGGTAGTATTATAGTATCTATTACATAAATCTCTAGAAGAAAAAATGGTGGAAATGTTGATGTTGATGAAAATGCGTCATTAAAAGTTATCTTTTGCTGTCGATGAACTTCGATGCACTTAAGTTTCAAGTTTTTTCTTAGTTGTGCACATGATCTTTCGCCACCAGATGGTGTTATAGGTAAAGCCACGAGAGCTGAAAGCGAGTCATCGATTCCAGCTGTTATTTTGCTGATACGTTACAGACTATTCCCGTGCGTTAGAAACAAACAGAGTAGTTTTTCATGCGTCTGTTCTTACGTTGTTAGGCGATGACTCACCTTCAGCTCTCGTAGTTTTACCTATACCGTTGCCACGTGTGCTGACGGCACTGCTATCAAGGCAGTAGATACAAATGTTGAAGGAGCAACACTAAAACTATTGTGTGATGGTGGGTTTAGTCAGCTTTTCGTAGTAGTAATATAGCCTATTGTTATCGAATATGGAGATCAAAAAATAAAATCAAAGTAAATCAAAAAGAGCAGACAACTCGTGAATCGATCAATGATTCGACTGGTCTCACAGACCAGTCCGTTTACCGATAGCGGCTTTTACTTATCGCATTGTAACAAAAAACGTTAACAGTAACAAGACGTCAACAGTATATACCAAGCTACTCAGGTATATACAACTCAGCGTATTTATAATCTTCATCACTGGCCCAATATCTGAATTAATACAACAATAAAATAATTCCTAACACGGCCAATCCTGACAATAGCTTTGCTCTTATAGCTTGTCTCCTGAACCAATATCCTCAACGATAAACTTGACGTCAGTAAGTCATTGAAACTTCAATTCGACAATTCATAATTTGCCGAAATTGGTGTTACTCATTCAACAGTATTCAAGTTACCAATATGTCATTCTACTAGCGTCTAGCCAGCAGGTGCAACAAGTGATCTTGCCGATGTATGGCTGCAGGTATGCCACCCACCATACACTATTGACGCGCGCGCATTGTGGACTTAGCCGGTAATATCTCGGTTCTGTTTATTCAAAAGAGTGGAATCTTGTATAAACTATAAATTACTTAATTAATAAATTAACGTAGTGAGAATTACGAAGCAGTTAAACAATTTTTTTTCCATAAAAGAAACATCTAATTTTAAGAGACCCTTGATAAAGTTGAAGAAGCGAAAATACTGTATGAATACGATTTTCAATCGTGTCGATTTTCAATCGACACTTTTTCTTTTGTTACGGAAATCTATTCTGCAAAAATTAATTCTCCAAAAAAGTCTGTAAAATAAAAATTCGATCTTCAATATTTTTCTTTCTAAAAAGTTGACAAGGAAAAGATTCCAATAAAAGTTTTAGGAAATTGCTTAAACTACAAATTTGAAATGCTTAGAAATGAATCATACTATATATTCAAAAGTATTTTGTATTTATAGCTTAAATCATTTTCAAGAACATTTATTTATTTTTTTCTTGTAAAATTTTCACAGGTCGAGGTATTGACATGGTAGAAATCGTTTTAACATCTTGTAGTTGCTTTCTTTTAACATTTAATCATTTTGTATCATTTAAACGACTGGTCTCAGGGACTTTTCGACAGGAAAAATATACAGGGTGCTATATTTAAAAAATGAATTTGGTCTGCTTCTTAGAAATGCATAACCCTGTATATTCAAAAGTCATTTCAGTTTGTAGCTCAAGTCATTCCCTAAAATTTTTATTTGGTTTCTTTCTTCTAAACTTTCAGGACCAGATATTGACACGTTACGTTTCTTCTTGTTAACTTTTTCATGATATGGAATAGGAATCTTATGCGTTTTAACTAACAATAAAGTTTATGAAACCGACACTGTTAGCAAAAGAAAGAGGAAATTACAGTTTATTAAAAGAAACATCTCTAAAAGACTGTGAAAACTGCATTACAAATTTAATAAGTACATAGCCAGAGGACATAGATGCTGGCTATGGCGTATTTAAGGATGAACTATCGCAGTGCTTGCAATAGGCAAATATTAAAAATGCTGTTCAAGCAGCAATATATCTAGATTCCCTAATGTGAAAAATTATTTATTTCTATTTGTTAAGAATATGGATTTATGAATTAACATATATTTTATTTGTTACGAATTTTTATTTTTAAATTATTAAGCTATTTATTTGTTATTTTGTATTCCTTAAGAATATTCATTTGTTGCTTTAAATAACGATGTAGGTATATTAAATGTAGGGATATTAAATGTTGTTGCAAAAAAATCAAATACCTTACTTATTATTTATGATTTTTTTAGTATTAGTACATATTATTTTTGTATAAAAAGTAATTCTTAATTCAACACGGTATATTGGGGCCCCCAAATTCAAAATTGCCCAGAGCCCCATGATGGCATATCGCGCCGCTGGTTATCATTGGTTTCTTAGAATGACATTTATAGATGCATATCTATAGCATTTTTTTGAAGTTTGGGTAATTCTCGATCTTTCTCCGTTGTGTGCTTTTAAGATAGGTAACGCAGTGTACGTTTATTATTAAAGTTTTTGTCGCAATTGTTACAAGAAAACCCAAATTCGGCACAGACTTTATAAAGTCGCGGAGCCAACACGTTTATTTTGCGTTCATGGATTTTTTTACGTGTTTTCCTTAATTGCTCCTACTGCTAAATTTTGTACCGCATTCATTACATTTATTTGACCGATTTAATTCTTTTTGTTCGTCACCCATGTTGAGGGAATAATAGGCTTGGGATTAATAAACTAGAAATACGTTTACTGTAAAGTCGTTAATATACTTATTATAATATAGATTACTTACCGATTACCGTTAATATTCAGCTTTTCCTAACCGAAACAACACCAAATTCTTTTGAATAAACAGTACCGAGATATTACCGGGGGTAAGGTCCACAATGCGCGCGCGCCAATAGTGTATGGTGGGTGGCATACCTGCTGCCATACATCGGCAAGATCGTTTGTTGCACCTGCTGGCTAGACGCTAGTTGTCATTCTTCTCCTTTTGTGTTAAAAAAAAAAAACGCATATCATTTCAGCTCAAAGCACAATCAAATAATTGCATAGGGCTAACCTTTCAGATCAAAACCATTTAGATATTAGGAAAGGGATAATCTTTCAGCTCAACAAGACAAATATATTATCAAAGAGCTCAACAAAATAATTTACTACTGGAGTAAATGGCTGACCATCCGGCTCAGCAATATAAACAAATATTTGCAAAGGGTTAGCCTTTCAGCTCAACAAAATAAATAAATATTAGCAAAAGGCCAACCTTTCAGCTCAACAAAATCAAAAATGTTAGAAAAGGGCTAAACTTTAGCTAAACAAAATAAAATACTATGTGAGTAAAGACCTTCAACTCAATAAGATAAAACATATTAGCAAATGGCTATCCTTTCAGTTTAAACACAATTAAATATGTTATTATTACTCTTATTTTTACATAGATAGATATACAGGCTGTTTCAGTACGAGATGCACTCCCGCGATGTATAGATAGATTAGCAAAAAATCGTCTAAAAATCATTCTTCCATGATAGATTTTCCTAGCCCAAAAAGAGTCGCAAAAGTGAAATCCTAAAATAAAATTGTCAGTCATACTGTGCATTTTTATAACTTTTTCATACTTACGAACAAATAGTACCACAGCTTATACATTGCAATTGATCAAAAAAATTAAATTGTATTTTAAGTTATACAAATTTATCGTGAAAAATTGTCGAAAAATCAAGTTTTTTAGGTACCGCCTGTACGGAATGAGTGCGTATACAAATATAAAAAGTTGGGGCTGGAAATGTATTTTCTTTATGAGCGTAAATCTCGAAAACTTAATGAGTGATCAAAAAATACAAAAATAGTTTTGAACGTATATTTTGCTTATCTACCCATAGCTCGGGGGTGTGCTACGCTTATGACTATCATGACATGACATGTCGATCGCGACACATTAAATAAAAGGTAGATCTTAAGTACACAAAAGTTGGCCACCCCTGTCCTAGAGGGTATATAAACGCATACATATCTATGCAGCATCAGTGATTGTGCTAACGTACCGTCAATATATCTGACGTAGAAATGTCCAACAAATTCTTAAGTCAAAGAAATATAGTAACTACTTAAAATTGTACAATCTTAAAGTAAGACATCCGGTCAAAACAACGGTTTTCTTCAATGAACGATATATTATATTCTATAACTAACCAAAAATATTTACTTGAAATTAATTTGCTGATATTCAACAGTCATGTATATTTGACATAAATAAATTTTCTTACTGACAAAGAAATTGTTTCCTCTGTGCATAGAGTGACGTTTATATATCCAGCGACATCAAAATCATTATAGATGAAGTATAGTTTATAGATTCTCAGGTTTGTTTAAGTTTTTTTATTATGTTGATTGTAAAAACATGCGAGGGAATGTTAATCTTTCATAAAACCATATTTTATTTCGATTTAAATGACTGGATTTTCTACTTGCGTCCCGACCGTCAAAACGGCCTATCCCGATCGTCAGTCTTTGATAATTCATATTAAAAAAATGATACTAATTTACGAAGTAATCATAATAAAGCAGAACAGCACTATTTTGGTAAATCATATTAAGAGTTTTTTTTTTTATATTGTTAGTTTCACTGAATTTCAATGGAGCACCTATATACTAATCTGGAGTTCATATGTTCTTGCGTGTCCCGACCGTCACAGAGCATCAGACATGAATTTAACACGTCAGATAGCAAATAGTCGTAATTTTCGGTTGCCATTTTAAGGCATACTTCTTTAGTCATCAAATTATATTATTTATTAATATATTAGCTTATATTAAACATTATATAACCAATAGTGTGTCAGAAAATGAGTTAAAATGTCCCAATCGTCACTGTCGAGTGCCCTAAAAGTCTTATTCTCATGTTCAATGAAGTACTCTTTTTTGCAGAAGCTGGTTTACACTAAATGTTTCATAGGATACTACTACATATCTGTCCTCAAAACCTCACTCAACCCTCTCAACATATTTTAATACCCCAAGATATATTGATTTTAGCATATAATAGCTAACCTAAGCATAGTCGAGCAATAAATCCGGTTAATCGCATTATATAACACGGTATCCAGGCTACGGGACGCGCTAATTGCCAAAAGAGGCAGCCCAACATAATACTTCCTCGGGGTCGTGGCTCCGTGACCCTTATAGGCTATAGCGTAGTTCCCCAGGTTGAAAATTGTGTCCTGTGCTATTCATGGTGCCCGAAGTGGAATGGGATCGAGTGTTCCGCGACGTCGCTTTAAGTACCATGATAATGATGCATCATCCTGTTCCGTTGCGACCACCCTTCTTATTCTTGTTCGTCCCCACGCGATCGTGTCTTCTTGAATGCTGGGGGAGGACGTTGTTCTTTCCGGGACATCGTCGAGTGTTGCCATGGTTATCGAGGAGACCCTGATTTTGATACTGAGGGATTCTCGGAGGCTTACGTTCAATTATGGCGATTTGAAGCTGTCCTGGTTAATGTCTAGCTTAAATGAGGATTATGTTGGTCTATCAAGGGTATATTGAAATGATGTGAGTTGTGTGTGAAGTTGGAAAATTAGGATTGTAGTAATTAGGAAATGTGTTTGATTTAGAAATGATTGGTGTGATTACTTTTTGAAAGGAGCTTAAGAGAAAAAAGATTATAGCATCTTTTTTGAAGGAAGAATATTTAGAAAATAGTTTATATAGTTAATTCATGCTGCTGACTATTGTATATTAAATGATTGTTGTTGATTTGTATTTTTATGCCGTTTATAATCTGAAAAGGAAGCTAACCTAACTTATTTAGTTTTGAAAATATCATCGAGATAGTATAGAAAAGAGACGCCATGACGACGTTTTTTCTATACGTGTGGTTTATGAAACTATACGACGGTCAGCCTGCACAGGCCTGATTTAATTATAAGTCTTTTTCTGTAATATTGCAGACCATGGGCGTATCCAACTCAAATCGGAAGGGGGGGGGGGATACTTGCTGTATCGGCAGTATCTGCATTGCAAAAATTTTTGGGATGTTAGAAAGCAACGCTCCCTTCATCGTTTCCAAATCCAAAAAAGAGCGGACAGTTATTTTTGTTGTTGAAATTTTGATTTTTGACCGTGCTTGTCGAGGCCTTAAATTTACATGGGAAAATTTATGGGAAGAAGCCATTTTTTGGTATTTTTCAAATATTGATCGGGGTTTGGGAAAACTTAAGATTACTTATGGACTTGCAGAGGACTTTCCAAGGCAGAATTTGACCTATTATACATATGGATTTGACGCCCCCAACCCACCTCCAAAGTGCCCTGAAAACTACCCTTAAATGAAAAAATGTACATTCTTCAGATAATTGATCCTTCTAATCAGTTCAGGCTCTATTTTCTAATAGAAATTATTACTATAAGTCTAGTGGAATGTTTATAACTATTTGTCAGTTAATTTATATTTCTTTAAAGAAATTCTTATTGTTTAAATAAGTCAGTTTTTCTCGAAAATCAGCCTGCATTCTGTTTTCTTAGTTCGAAAAGGCAAACTATTATCTTACAGTGACATACATGAAAAAATTTCTTCCACTTTTTTTCTAATTTTGGTAGAAAAGTCACCTTTTTTGTAAAATTAACTTATACATTTCATGTTCGAGATATCTAACACACCTATTATCTATATTATCTAATAAACCCACATTTAATTAAACAAATTCCATTTGTTTAAACAATTTTTGCTTGCAAGTCACTTAAAATTCATTTTTTAGATCGGTCTGGTAAACTGTTATTCACAAGTGACAGCATTGATGATTTCCATTCTATAAATAATAAAATATTATTCGTTTTCAATATTTCAACAAATTAGACCAAACTAAAAAAAAAAATTTTAGGCGAATCCCAAAAAAAAATGTGTAAAGAAATGTCTGTATTAGATAATACAGACTAGATATCTCGAACATAAAATGTGTAAGTTAATTTCACAAATAAACTGACTTTTCTACCATAATTAGAAAAAAGTTGAAAATGAATTATAATTAATTGTTTAAACAATAGGAAGAAATGTTTTAATGAATGATGTCCCTCTAAGGTAATAAACTGCCATTTCGAACTCAGAAAACAGAATTCAGACGGATTTTCGAGAAAAACGAATTATTTAAACAAATAGAATTTGTTTAAACAAATGGAAATTAACTAAATGTTTATAAACATTCCACAAGACTTATAGTAATGATTTCTACGAGAAAAAAGATAATGAAATGATTATAACGGTAAATTTTCTGAAAAACGTACATTTTTGCATTTGGGTAGTTTTCAAGGCACTGTGGGGTCCATTTGTATAATAGGCCAAATTTTTCATTGGAAAGTCCTCTACAAGTCCTATAACTGTCATATAAGTTTTCCCAAACCCCGAACAATTTTTCGAATAATACCAAAATTGTCTTCTTCCCATGTAAATTTGAGGCCTCGGAAGGCACCAATAAAAATCAAAATTTCGAAAAAAATACGTGTCCACTTTTTTTGGATGTGGAAACGATTTGGAGGAGATTGTTGCTTTCTAAATAAAAATAACCACCCTAGTGTCCATAAGCGAAAGAGCGCTATGTAATAAACATAATACCAAAGTACGAAAGGGGGGGGGGGGGCAGCTGCCCCCCCCCCCACTGGACTTTGTCGGCTTCCAGTTACATCGGTCTACAATCTATATCCATAATTCCTCCGGGGCAGGAATCTTTGGAAACCTATATTTAATTGTTAAATAACCCAAAAATTAAGTAAAATTTTATTGAATACGGGCCTGTTCATTGTCAGTAGATTGACATCTAACGTCACTTACCGATGAAACGTAATTCCCGCTGATTTATTGGACCCTTTCTGCTGCGACAGCTTCTTACATCACATACTGTGATGCTAATTAGTTATAAAAAAATACTTATAGCGCGCTAGAAACCACTTAAACCAATATAATGTATCGGCTTGTCAATTTGACGTTATAGGACTAACGGACGGTATGATTTGACATAAAGTGATCCCAATTTTAAGCTCATATGACTCAAAACGAAAACAAAACAAAAATGGGGTACACTTTCCAACCAGGAATACAATTGCGGACTTAAATTTGACATTTAAAGATGGCAGCAGGATTTTAAATTGTATTTTCGTACACAAGTGCATCATATCGGACAGTCATATCAGCAATTCGAGTTGGCTTACTCATACAACAAATATTATATATTTTTTATCCCCACAGCAAAAAGTTTAGGGTCTGTTTTGTCTCACTGCAAAAGGCCGGGTGGAATGCTATCAACGAATAGAAGGGAGTTCAAATAGCATGCATGGACAGCTAGATAACGCGATCGCGCGCTTTCTAATTCAAATGAAGCAAATATCTCTTTTTTTAATGGTTGGCATAACGCGTGCATGCGGAGATAATTTTTTAACATGCTAATGAACTCACGTATCTACCACAATATGTAAATTAAACTTGTGCAAATGATGTTTTTATTACTATATTTGTTAATGTGTAATTTACCATGATGAAGAACAATGTTAGGCTAAAATTGTTAACAACTACAGGAAGCCTACACACAGAAAAGTGATCTCTCGAACGAAGAGAGAATTACTTGGCTGAAGTACTTGGTAGGTTCGTATATACGCGAGAGATTATCGACTTCAACCAAGAAATTTTATTTCTTGGAATAATTACTAGATTTAAGAAAGTGGTTACTCTGGTGAAGCAAGTAAACAGTCTTCAATGAAGTGTATATTTTTATTCCCGGTAAACATTTTTAACTGCTTAATGTAAGAACTTTAAAGAATTGGCACAAATACGTTTTCTATTGCTAATAAACAAGATAGGTATGTTATATTTACTTACTCGTTATAAACTGTTGCGTGCGTTACTTCAAACTATTCCGTGTTGAAACGTTTATTGTACACTAATCACAAGGCACATCCCCTACGGGTTCTTCGTTGTTGTTTTCGTACTAGGTTAGGCTCCTTTACGGCGTCAGCACCACGCGCGGTCGCGCGAGCCTTGACAAAATCACGGTGCGCATATTTATTCCAGAGAAAGGGATTACTTTAAAGAAGTGAGAATCACTTCAGTTAAATAATTGGTGGGTTTTTATTCAGTAAACAATACTTACTTATATTAAATGTCTTATATTTTCTTGGATCAAGTAACTACGCACTTGGATGGATTTACTATTACTTCGTTGGAGAAATTAACATTTTTGGGACGAAAAATTGAATTACTTCTTTCAATACAATATTGGTTCTTATAAAGAAAGAATTTATTTGTTGACAGCATTCATCTGAGAAATTATGTTACTTATATTGAGTATGTGGCATTTCTTGTATATACCTAACTTTCTACATCCAAGTAAATATGCATTTGAATCTAGTAAATAAATTCAAGAAATTATGTTTTCTCGTTCAAATAATCACTTTTCTGTGTGTATGTTAGGTAAATGAGGTAAAATGTTACGTAACTAAAAACGGACGTATTAATGACATGATTTTAATAATAATAGGCTAATTACTATCCACATGTGACATGTCCTATATTTATTTACTTTGTCCTAAAGAAGAAGCATTAACATTTAACTTAGTGTGCTTTGCTTTTTTTTATCACTTACATTCTACGAACAAGGCCTACATACGCACTAAATTTAACTAAGGTCACTTGTATATAGTAGATAAAGAATTGGTCCCGACTCAACCCTGGGGTCCCCTGCTTTTCCTTCTTTTAAGACCAAGTATTCATCTACCTGTTTTAATCTGACCCAGTCTATCAAAGAAGTAGAATACTCTTTAGTTTGTGTATCAATACTTCGTGCCAAACATTACCTAAAAAAGAATGTGTCACATCATGAAAGCTTGTTGAGTCTGAAGGTCTTTCTTCTAATGCCTTTTCTATTATATCTGTTATTCTATGGACTTGATCTATAGTGGAATGCTTATCCCTAAAACTAAATTGGTGGTTTGGAATTAGTTTCTTTTTTCAATGATAGGTTTCACACTCTTTAGAGGCAGCTTTTCAGAGAGCTGTGATATTACATACATTGTTAACAGTGATATGGAGCTAAATATTAATAAAGAAACATGGTAATATCTTTTCTCCTTTTATAAAGTGTCTGGTAATCAAGAAACCAAATTAATAAACTCGCAAAACAAATTGGTGCTAATTACCGCGTCTGCGGGCCAATTTCTATGGAAAATATGTCATTAAAAAAGGGAAAATCTGGGGGAGAAGCGAAGTATAAGTTAAGACTTCGCGGCGGGCGAGTCTTTTTCAAGTTCTCCGAACCATGAAGAGCGCCGACACTTCTTGAAACGCCCCCTAATTACGAGTTGGCCGCCCAATTGGCAAGTTGGTAGAAGCCGCAATCAGACCGCCTATCGAAAATCAGCTTCGCGTCGATTACGAGCGAAATTTTATTACCTACCTGAAAATTTTCCTGAAACGTCGACGTCGAAAATGGAAAAGTTTCCAGCAGGAGCGTTATTAAAATTTGTTATTAGGAGAGCTGATCAGGTAGAAGGAAGGTACTCACGCAGTATTTATTAAACTTCGGATTTTCACCTCTTCAGCTTATTAGGACAGCTCCAGTTACCAGCTGAACAGTTCCAGTATCAAACTTCGCATACCGTAGATGCCAATGCTTTTAATTATGAAGCGGCGCTTGGCATCGCTTTTTAAGCGTATTATTTATAAATTCTTGAAATACCTACATAGGTCTTTAAATTAAATTTATTTTTTACCTTGTATGTTTTTTTTTGCTCTCTAAAATCTTCATTCACTTCAGAAACTTGTTGTCTACAAATATCCATCAACAATATGCAACTTATGATCAGCTACACGAAATAAAAAAAATATTGCTAGCAGAAATGTAAATTTGTTAACTAATAATATGATATGTTTACTATACTTACTATAGTATATTATATTATCAGTGGCCGGACAAAAATGTATATTTTCCAGTGTCGTGCATGGGACACGTGCTGGTGGGGACGCGACCGGCTAGCCGGTCTGGCTTCGGCTCATGTGGTGTACATACCACTACACCTGCTTTGGCGTTGATCGAGTACAGTCGCTTGCCTTGTTTAAATTTCCGCTTCGTCGATAGATAATTTGAGCAGTTTCTTTCAATTGTGTTATTTCTTGAAATTTTGTGTGAATATCTGTTTTTATTTTCCATTTCGAATTTGTTCTTCTGTTTTATACTTAGAGTTGAATTATTTTTTTATTTTATAGTTGTACTTAGTTTGAAAATCCTGCAATGAATCGTTTGCTAGCTGAGTTTGGCAATACTTTCACGTTCGTTAAGAAAGGGGAAGTGGTTTGCAATTTCTGCTCACGAAATTTAATTATTCGTAGTAAACAATGTCTTCGGGCTCATGTAAAAACAAAAAAAACACATGGAAAATGTATCAGGAACGTCAACTAAAAACTTTTTTAATGATTTATGTGAAACATTTATTTCTGCTAATATACCTTTCACAAAAATTAATAATCCCGTTTTTAAAAAAATTATCAAGAAGTATACTGGACGAGACTTACCCGATGAATCCACAATTAGAAAATATTACGTACAAGGGCAATATGACAAAACAATTTCTTAAATAAAGTCAAAACTATCCGATAAATATATTTGGGTTTCTGCAGATGAAACTACGGGTATGAAGGGTAGATGTGTGGTCAACGTCGTTGTCGGATTGTTGGACCCGCAAGACTTATATAAACCCTATTTAATAGCTACTCAGTTTCGCTGTACCGTCAAAGCTGAAGAGATATGTACAATAGTAAATGACGCCATAAAAAAAGTAGGAATCACAGACGCTACCAAAGTATTACTGTTTGTTTCTGACGCTGCTGCGATTATGTTAAAAGTTGGAAAATTACTTAAACAACATTTTTAAAATATTCTTCATTTGACAGTTTTGCACACGCTACTCATAGAATCTGTGAATTTATTCGGGAAGAATTTCCATACGTGAATACGCTAATAAGCACATGCAAAAAAAATTTATTGAAAGCTCCTTTCAGATTATCTCTTTACAAGGAAAAGTGCCCTAATCTACCTTTGCCACCACAACCAGTTATTACGAGATGGGGTACATGGTTAGAAGCGGGAATTTTTTATGCAAGAAACTTTGATATCATCAAACCCTTCGTCTTAAATTTGCCTGATGAAGCAGTTAGTATTAAAGACTGCAAAAAACTACTATCATTACAAAATTTGCATGAACTATTAAAATTTATTGATACAAATTTTGCGCAAATATTGCCAACCATAAAGTTTCTAGAACAACAAAATGTTGAACTTGCAAACAGTTTTCAAAGGATTGAATCTCTGTACGAAAGGTTACGAAGCATTGAAGCACCAATCAGTAAAAAAGTACAAAAAAAAATTGATGCGGTAGTACATAGAAATCCGGATTTTAATATTTCAAAACAAATCTCTACGAATTCATTTACGGTGAAGGAATTTCTCAAAAATATTCCAATTTGGTGTTGGTTTATTCTTTTGCGCCTGTGACTAGCTGCGATGTAGAAAGATCATTTTCAAGGCTTAAAGACATTTTAACATCTAAGCGAAATAATTTTACTGTAGATAATTTAGAAAAATATGCAGTAATACAATCGTTCAATGCATATCCAAGAAATGAGTAAAATATTTCAGTGGGCACGTGTTCTATATAGTTAGGACAAACATTTAATATTAAATTCACTCGGTTTACTACCGACCGCCAGGCGCTTTGCGCCTATGGATATCAATCCAATCGACCGCATAAGTCGTCATTGACTCATGCGTGCCCTCTACGCACACTCATAGCTGGGCGACTTCTAACACTGCGAGACATACAATTTTTGTCCGGCCACTGATTATTATACAAGTTTTATAAGACGTCAAATTGGCGCATGAGTTATTCTTGGGGCAACACTATTAACCCGCAACGGCTACTGTGATAAACACTTACATGACAACCAGTGAATAAAGAATATAGATACAGAAACATAACCTTAAAAGGTTAACTTAAAAATAGTGTCTAATAATTATAATAATCAAAATAGAGGTGTTTGGCGGTGATTGATTAGTTACTGCGAAGAACAATAAGTTACTAAAGAATTGTTATAACGCTTAACGTTTAATAGCGGTGTCTACCGAATTCCGCTAGGTAGCCGCTGAGGCTTATACGGTTACACGCACTTATAATTGAAATAACATTCTAATTTCGGTGAAGTACTTTATTAGAATAAGTTATACTTAGTAAAATTACATGCGATGGAGGTAACACAAGTAGTTGCACACCACTAGAACTAAGATGAAGTTGGAAGCGACGTACAAAAAAGAATACGGCATTGGCATGACCAGAATTCTGTCCAAAATGTTACCGAAAACATATACCTACGTTTGTTAATTGTAACATCGACAACAATGTGTGCATTGTGAATGCAAAGTAGATAAAAATAAATAGTAGTAAAATATAGGTAGAAAAATAGTATGCAGAAAGCAGATATGATTGAGTTGCGGTAGGTTGACGATTTTCTGTCGCTAAACAGGGTCGGACTCCGTTTTTCTTTAGTAATTTTCTCTAGAATGCTTCACGTTAGACCATTTGTTATAAGACAACACATGAAGACACGATTAAAAAAATTGCTGTAATGATTCAGTTTTCAAATTTATTTGGATATTTTTTCAATTTTTCAACGAAAGGAAGTGTTCCAAAAGCACCAAGTAATGCTAGTCTTAGAAACACTATGCACTTATTTCGTGGACATCCTGCAGTAAAAAAACATCCAGTATTATCAAAAAACGTGCAAACATCAAAAAGTACAGGAACGTTCCTAAACACAAAAAAAAAGAAACAGGAAAATCCTCAAACAAACGGAAACACAAGTAGGTATATAGTATAGCCTGCGGTATATGGACAGCAAATTGTTGACCCTAAAACAATCTGGTGCTCTGCGATATTACTATTGACTTACAAGAAATCAGGAAAAACGCAATATCCTCAATGTTTATTTACCAACGTCACTGACAGATATATTCATTATCCCCAAAATTCGAACTTAAACGAATTTTTGATAAACTTTAGTGAATTAGTAAAGTTTGTTTATCTTCCTTTTTTGGATTTAAGTTCCCACTTTATTATTAAGCGTTATTAAGCTATGTGCAATTAATTCCAAGTATAAACGATAGACAGAAATCCGATTCAGACACAAAACTCTCCAATTGTGAACTCGGCTATTCGTATCAATAAATCAGCCCCATCAGTGGCGTAGCACTGCTAAAATATGTACCCCAATTAATTATCGTGTTCAAAATTCTCGTAATAAATTCCACTAATTGACTTGATCTACATTCGCATTCGCGTTATCTTGTCAATCGCAACCGAGGACAGATTTTTATCATTCACATATTTTTCACATTTTAAATTAACATGTTTTTTTTGTAGCAAAGTACTCTTGGAATTTAGTAAGTTCTATAAATATTTTAGCAGTGTGTCGATGATACATCCAAGTACAAGTTTTTTGTTATTCTGGTCGACCGCTCGGTCGCTAAGTGCAAAAAATGTCCGTTTACGCTTCAACTCATATATCGGAAATTTATTATTTGCGAAACCTTTTTCGAATGCTTTGAATTGGTTTATAATGATTTATATGTTTCTATTTATTAGCTTAATGTGTAATTAATTAATGAATTCCTACATTGCAATGTAACTGTGTTTTTTATTAAATATGACGTTAATTTTATATTAATAAACATAAAAGTTTTCGATTACATGAAATGAAAATCTCATTTCAAGTTATTGCATACAACACAACAAATTATACTTACAACCTTATTGAATCTAATAGCTTTTTTTGTGTTAATAAATACAAAAACCAATTTGTTGTTGTCAATATTTTTACTTTTCAGGTTATTTCGGAACTGACATATGTATTAACATTTATTCACAAAATAGAAATAAATTAAAATTAAATTGCTTTAAATTTGTCTTTATGGTAATTTGTTCATTGTGATTTACTGGTGTTTTCGAGATATTTAGCTTCAACGATATTTTGCAGTGTTTAACTTAATAAACAGAAAGGAGTATGTATTTTGTATAGCATGAATGTATCATTACTATTTTTTTATATTATTATTTTGTATTTACTTTACAGCAATATGTTTCAAATATCTGACAACTGAAAATAATGACAGTTATGTATATCACTAATTTACAAAAAATTCTGGAAGCAAGCTCTAAATTTTCGACGAATTTTGATGGAATGTAAATATGTTATAATTATTATTAAAAAAAAATAAACCAAAATATACGACCATCTAAAAGAACATTTATACAACATAAAAATTATTTCATCAAATTTGACCTGGGATGAGTATAAATTGTGTTGGTAACGGGTATATAATTTCCCAAAAGGAGACGCTTCAGAAAGAAAAGTTGTTGGTTTCTCATACGTATAGCTTTTATTGCATATTAATTACTCACAATCATATGCAATAAAAGCTATAGGTAAGAGAAACCAACAACTTGACAATTTGAACCAAGGACCTTTGCGTCGCTAGCACAATGCTCTCTCGTCTGAGCTATTGACATTGTGCTAGCGACGCAAAGGGCCTTGGTTCAAATCCAGGTTGTGGCTGTAATTTTTGATATATTTAAAATTTACATCCCGCCTGTATGTTACCATATTATTAACATATAATATTACTTTGACAAAGTATGTCGTTAAACATTTTCAGTTATAGTTTATATTGTTTGGAAGTTAAAAAGACCTTCATTTTTAATGTATATGCATCTTAGCTAACCTTACAGTACACAATTCATAAGTCAAAATGTTATTTTTAACTTTTTATCGTTGTTAATGCACGCCTCTTAATTTATTTAGAAAACAAATTTAGAAATAAAATTTCCAATAATGTTCCAGCTAATATATAGTAAATGAAAAATGTGTGCTTATTGAACTGGAACTATATTACAATAAAACTTCTGTAGAGCTCTTTGAAATATTAACAAAAAAAGAAAAATAAAAAATTAATTAGTTATCAAACAATGCAAAACCAAAAATGAAACAATAAATACATATTACAACAATAAAAAATTATCAATTATATGTAAAATTTTAATAATTTGTCTTAACAAATGAACAAAAGAAAATACCAAAATCTTTTGTTTTTTTTTCTAGAAAGTAGAAAGTAATATGTTTCATATGGTCTTATTGGTTTTCTCTGTTCCTTCTGAAGTTGGAGCCGTTTAAAATAAGATATTGTTAATAATTCAAACGGCTGTAACTTTTTAATGAATTGAAAAAGTAATTTACTTTCTGAAAAAATTGTTTTGCGGAAGAAACGTGGGACAGCCTGTATATATTGCTATAATTTAAATTATTTTGGTTGTCAAGCATGTATTAGATGTCATGAAAGATAATTGAACATTAACTGCTGTAAAGTAAATACAGATATAAAATTTCCATTGTCCTTCATACAAAATACATGCTCGTCCTAAATGTAAATTTAAATTAAATTTAGAGAATTTATTTACATTTAGTGAATATATTTTAATATTACAATTCTGAAATAGTCTATATTTATGAGCTTTTCGTATCATATTATCAAATTTTATGTTTATTAATATTATTATAAATGTAATTTACTTATTTACTTACTTACTTAAGCCCGTCATCCTACTGCTGGGCAAAGGCATTTACTTGCGTAATTAATATGTGTATTAGTTAACATAAATCTATATAATGTGTCATGATATTACGCAATATCTTAAAATGAGCTTTTCGTATCATATTATCAAATTTCATGTTTATTAATATTATTATAAATGGAATTCTATATTTAATTAAATGCATTACCTACTCGTAAACTTAACTGTAGTGATCATATTTCATTTATTACATTGCATTGAAGATATCACATTAAGGAAAAGGTCGGACACGCTAAAAATAAACTAAATCCCGTACATTACATCCATCGAAAAACCACCTCGTGACGGACAACTTTTTGCGAACCGGCCGGGTCGAGGTAGAACAGTACACGAATATATAACCGCCATACTATTTTCAAATCCTGCCATAGCGATACGAACTTACTTATTTCCATGACTGTACCTAAGTATTTATTCTATTTTACTTACGTCAAATTGACCTTGGGTCTCTACGAGCCGGTCTCAATTACTTTCTTCACAGTTTCAAATCTTGCGGAACAGTTACAAATACATAGTGTATCCGAAATTTTTATCGACGTATTTGTGGAACTATACACTATTTATAATCCATTTTTATGTATAAATTGTGAAAATAATACATCATACGACACAATTACCAAATAGCGACGATATCGATGGTTATAGACCATATGTGCCGACTGGATTCTACTAGGATGTGACGTCACAAGAGTCACGTGATCTCCGTATCACAGAAAGTATCGTTTTGGCGGAAATGTTTTTGATTCAATTTTTAACGCTGATTTTTTTGTAAAATTCAGGGAAATATGACGAAAAAAATGCATTTATAAGGCAGAGTGAAGAATAAACACACTAAGATGGTTTTCCAATAATAGCCTTATGTGCCTAATGTGCGCTCTCATGTACCTTCTAACATTGGTACTTTGTGCACAAGAATAGCCACATTTAGTGGATTTAATGGTTTCTCGTCGTTGTGCGTTATGGATGAATTTGGAACATTATTTCTACCGATAGTTGGACACAATTTTCGAATTGTTGCAACTAAACATCTCTATTTCTAATAGTATCTAATATTTAACAATAGGGACACGTTGTTGTCTTTTGCAGCGCTCCATATTCACTTCTGATTGTAATTTATTTTCCGTTCGTCTTGATATTTTCCTTCGAGATTCAGCGTTTAGCGATGCCGCGGACTATTGTTTTTCTTCTCAAGAAAAACTTGCAGGGATTTGCGGGCCCGACCTACCTACGTGCTGTGGAAAGTTGGATTCTGCTCGCTTTAGCACTGTGTATTTTTCAATTAACTTTACTGCTGCTGCTGGCGCGATCGCTCGCCGTGTTTGTTTTCAGTTTGGAACGGTGTGTGCCTGCGGGGACCGAAACGAATTTCGAATTCGCGAACGAAAACTGCTCGAAAACTTACCTGAGGAATCATTTTGTGATATTTATTTTTTGTCTTTAAACTTAATTATGTAACTTAGATTGCATCGCATTCAGGGTAAACAATTTAGGTAATTTTTTTGTACGGTTGGTACGACAAGCGTAAACTTGAAACGTATCTAGGAAAAGAATTATCTTAACCTAAAATACCACTATTTGACTGTAAGTGGCCGCTAACTAATAACGCAAAATAAAAAAAGAGTAGACATTTTAATCGTTTTATAACTTTTCTTGAGGGATGTAAAAGCTTAATTTACCGTATAAATTACCAAATTAATTACCGTAATAAATGGTAAGTTACCGATTTCTATTACCGTAATTCACGGCTTAAATTACAGATGGTAATTTACCGTCAATTTAAATTACCGTCGGTAATTTACCGGTAATTTACCGAAAACTTTCATTACAGTTGGTAATTTACCGGAACTTATAAATTAATTTCAAAAACCTTCCATCAGTACTTACGTGAATTCACCCCACCACTCCTAAACAGTTGAAAAGTGCACTGTTGTTTGTGAGCACTGTTGTTTGCCTGGGAGGTACATAGAGATGTAAGAGCGTAATGTATCGGGTAAATTACTAAACAAATTACCGTAATTAATGGTAATTTCCGGATTTTTAATTATTTAATTCAGCGGAGCCAATAATGCGCATTTAAAAGCAGAAGCCATCGACCTACTATCAAATTAATGATTTAAACAAATGTTCTGGTGATCCGGATAAAATGTGGTCATTGGTTGTGAAACCAGGCGTTGTCGTTATGTGCGTCGGTAATAAATTACCGTATTTTATACTATAATTATGCTGTTAGACTGTCCATTTTATAAATTACTGGTATAAAAAGTATTTTTATTGTTGTCCCTGCTTTCATTTTAATAATTAATTACTACTATTAAATCAGGAAAAGCATCAGCGATTGGTGGTTATCTACAATATAATGGCTTATAAGGCAGTACCCAATTTTTTTGTTACATAACTTACTGTCATCGATAAATTACCATTTTGAATTACCTATTATTTTTTTTTTATTTTAAGAAACTATAATTTACCAATTGCAATCTTTAATTACGTAGTAATTTAAATTTGAAAGTAAAAATTTTAATTTCAGCGGTAATTTACTGAAAAAAATAATTACGGAAATTTAACATCCTTAGTCAGATTGCTAGTTTAGTTTTAGTAATTTACCATTTCTAATTTTTATTTTCGTGGTAATTTAATATTTGAAATTAATATTTTTAATCTCAACGGTAATTTACGAAAAAAATTAATTACCGTAATTTAACATCCCTGTTTTTCTTATAAAAATACATCTTTACACCCTTTTAACATATTAAAACTAAGCATTTCTAATTAACTATTCCCATAACAAAAAAATTTCTGGTTTATCATTCATCTGGTTTTTAACGTCATCAACGTTTTGTGGAGCTGTAGCATACACTTCTTTTCATAAAACCAAGTTCATAAACTACTTTTCATCCAACTAAAAAGATTCTAAGGAATTGAGATCGGGTGATCTCGGGGGCCATAATATGTTCACCTAACCAATGCAATATTTTCTTGGGACAAACAAACCAACTTCCCTACCACGTTGGTCCAACCTTCGAAATATGTTTGAAGTAGGATACCTCCTGTCCGAAAACACACGATACTCTTGTTCTGCTCAGTTAGCATTTTCATTACAGTAACCGTGATTTTGAACGAACGAAAGGAATTTTGCGAGGAAAATAGGGTATTACGGTCATGTGGAAATTTAAGCAAAAGCGTGTATTAAGCGATTTTACAGTATATAACCCGAAATTCTGTTAAGTTAAAATTAAATTACATTCAGAATTTGTTGAGAAAATTACAATTAAACTTTGAATTTTCCGATCACTGTCGTGATTGGCCAAGTGTAGAATTGGCACCGTAGCCAAGAAATTGATCAAAACCTAGGGAATTTTCTTGTAACAGTGTTTGCACCGCTGTTTGTTTGTATGTGTGTTGACAAACTTCGACGGTACTATTTACAGCGTATCGTAAAGTTATTACTTATTAAGTAAGTTGTTATAAGTTGTTAAGTTACCAGTGCAAGCATGTGTTCTGTGGAAGATTATTTTACCAAAGCGAATTCGCAAAATTTGCCAACGATCATACACTGTCATACATATTATTCAACCAGCTTGCAATTGTTCATAGTAAATTAACGACAAAGTAATGAAACATCCCCCAATCACATGGTTCACAAAGAAATTTGAATGTAGAGGGAAAGACTAGTAGTAAAAATAACTGCTGAAATAGAAGTTTATTAATAATACATATTGACAATACATTTCTTATAATATATTCCTGTGTGTTTATGAAACTACAAGGTAGATACACCATTTCGTCTAAATTTTGTATTGAATTCTGGTGTTTCGACTGATTTGCTGTTGCAACCCGGCACACAACAAACTCTATATTATTGTTTGCTCATGTTGATTATGTATGGTGTTTGCTGGTGTTAATATATTAAAAATCACTGACCACCTAACCTCAATACACGAACGGTAAACAGAGTGAACTACGCGACTGTTGGCACCACAGCAACATAAAATAACTATGCGCGACGTTGTCAAGTTTCGCATTATAATCCCTCCTTGTCACAAGTAGGATTTTTATTTGAATTTCAAAACACGTTTTCTCCTAAATTAAAGCCTTGTTTGGCATTTTACGTGTGAAAGGGTGATGCTAAGCTAACCTACTTTGTAATAGAACAGAATTTGAAAAGTACCGTAATACCCTATTGCCACGTGTAGCTTTTTCGACAATTTATACACACCCTGTATACCTGCAGTAAATAATTAAGTAGTATTAGTAATAATTGGGTCCATTTTGAGGGAAAAAAATCATATGAACTGATGTCCTTAAGGTCTTAACTTTTGAACTACAAGGTGCTAAAGTTTTAAGAAAAAATTCTTTTTTTTATGATAACTGTGGTACGACTCTAGATATTTTTGTGAAAAGTAGTACGCATCTTCTATGCATCAAAAGGCTTTTTCTGCTGTACAACATATTTTTTTATTCTTGCCAGTGGCGTTCGTGCGGGGTTTCAGTACAAATCATGATTTCAAAGAGAAAAGTGATATTCCACTGCTTTTTCTTAAAGTAAAAATTATTTTTTAAATCCAAATTCTTACCAATACTAATCTCTTATTTTTTTTTTGGATTGTGGAGTTTTCGCGTAAAAAATAAAATTCATTCATTTGCATCTCTAAACCTCTTACGAGAAAAAACAATTTAAATAAAATACAACTTTAAACAAAAATTTATTTAAAAGAATAATTTTTAAACGGAACAATTATAAAATTGATGTAATCTAAACACATTTCGGAATGAATGTCGTATCAAAGTTATCATAAAAAAGGATTTCTTTCTTAAAACTTAGAACCCTGTAGTTCAAAAGTTAAGACCTTTAGGACATATGTTCATATGATTTTTCCCCCTAAAAATGGACCTTAGAATAACCTCCTTAAATCTTAGCATGTTATTAAGAAACAGCCTATATAGTAATTTGTAATTTGTCCAATTAATCAGTCTCTTTTTCTATATTCTTCCATCGCACGAGCCAGGCTATATCTAGGTGCAGTATACAATACTAACTGCGTCGTTAAAATATTTTAACAAGGCCCTTGTTTCAGCAAATAATATGAACACATGTGCCCCAGCGATTTATAATCCAGCTGCATACATACATACATGCATACAGGTCCATTAATTCGTGTGAAAGAGCTTAACTATTAATTTAATTTAATTGGACCAGGTCCTGCTATATTTAACAAACGCGAGATTTTCGTAATAATTTACTAATTTATAGTCGCTATAAAGTGTGTTATATTTTTAGTGTCCGAATTACCTGATTACACGATTACTTTAAACAATTGAAATATACGAGCTTTGTTGTGCGTTGTGGAATTTTTTGTTTAGTGGTTGTGTTTTCGTTCAATGTTAGCTAAATCGATAATTAATAAACATCTTAAGTAAGTCTTGATGTTATACAATCTTGAATACATTTTTTCACAAACAAATTCACATGTCTGATAGAAATCTCAGATATTGGGTTTGAGACATGCCTAATGCGATTTCATTTTTCGTCCACGGAAAGTGTATTCATTTTTTTCTTTGTCGAGGCGTCCTATTATTCGCTTCGGGCTTACATACGTCCATGGCCAGCTGTCACTCGTCATTCGGATCGCAATTCATTCCTGCGGAGATTGTTGCAGATGTTTCGGTTCGATTCCGTCGCCATCGTCTGTCTGATTTGTCGGTCGCCATACAGGAGGCGCCGCTGTCGTCAAGACGTATCTGAAAAAGCAAACCCAAGGACGCCTCCTATCGGTTTTGCGAAAGCTCGTTATAGATGACAACGCAGAAACGCAAATAAATAAAATACGAACGTCCATCATATATGAAGGTCAATCAAAGTTTCCTTAGTTTGATTTGATATTTCAGCTGATGGATTTATCTTCATCACTGTTTGTAGATAGTATAGAATAATGATACAGTCCATGGGCGTATGCGGCTCAAATCGGGGGGGCACTTGTCTAAATTTAACGTGCTGTATGAGAGAAGGATGCCTACTAGGTTGGTACAAAAACGCATTGCAAAAATTTTTGTGATGAATGATGATACAAAAGCAACGATCCCTTCAAATCGTTTCCAAATCCTAAAAAAGTGGACACGGATTTTTGTTGTTAAAATTTTGAGTTTTAACCGTGCTTGTCGAGGCCTTAAGTTTACATGGAAAATGCATGGGAAGAAGACCTTTTTGGTATTTTTCAAATAATTGTTAGGAGTTTGGAAAAACTGAAGATTACTTAAGAACTTGTACAGGGCTTTTCAAGGAAGAATTTGACCTATCATGCATATGGATTTGACGCCCACCAACCCACCCCCACAGTGCCCTGAAAACTACCCTTAAGTGAAAAAATGTACATTCTTCAGATAATTGATCCTTAATCATTTCAGTTTCTTTTCTCTCATAGAAATTATCACTATAAGTCTAGTGGAATGTTTATAAACATTTGTCGGTTAATTTACATTTGTTTAAAGAAACTCTATTTGTTTAAATAATTCATTTTTCTCGAAAACCAGTCTGAATTCTGTTTTCGGAGTTTGAAATGGCAAATTATTATCTTAGTGTCATTATTTATTAAAAAATTTCATTGTTTAAACAATCAATTATTATTAATTTTCTACTTTTTACTTTATCATACGCAGTATGATAAAGTTAAAAAATAAAAAATTGGGATATGTGCTTTTTAAAATATTAAATTTCCTAAAGTCAACAAATTTGATTAATCACATTTCTTTCTCCATTTCTTATTCTGATTTCCTACCACTGTGTGTCGCAAGATAATATTGATTTGTTGTTGTCTGGAAACTGTTCCCTGTTATACAAATAATAATAATAATAATAATAATAAATGATTTATTGCACTACCAACAATAGAACATACAGATTTACATAAAAAACAACTAATAATAAAATATGTGAGTGGCGCAACCAGGTTGAGGTTCGACTCCTATAGTCGGTCTACCACCCCAACCCGTTCTCAAATAATTAACATAATAAACTGACTTTTCTACCATAATTAGAAAAAAAGTTGAAAATGAATTATAATTGATTGTTTACACAATAGGGAGAAATTTTTTAATGAATAATGCTCTCTAAGGTAATAAAGTGCCATTTCGAACTCCAAAAAAAAAACTCAATTCACACGGATTTTCGAGAAAAACGAATTAACTAAACAAATAGAATGTGTTCAAACAAGTGGAAATTAACTGACAAATGTTTACAGACATTCCACAAGATAATGAAATGATTAGAACGGTCAATTTTCTGAAAAATGTACATTTTTTCATTTGGGTACTATTCAGGGCACTGTGGGGTGGATTGGGGGCGACAAATTCAAATTTATAATAGGTCAAATTCTTCCTTGGAAAGTCCTCTAGTTCACTTTTTTTGTGATTTGGAAACGATTTGGATAATAATACCACGTTAGTGTCCATAAGGGAAAGAGTGTTATGTAGTGTTATGTAATAAACATAATACCAAAATACGAAAGGGGGACAGCTGCCCCCCTTGCCCCCCTGGATACGCCCATGATATAGTCTATTTAACTAGTTTTTGCGTTTACTTTTTTAGTCGGATTTAGCTGTTGTAGGTCTTTGATATTTAGGTCAAAGTACTCGCCAATATTTGGCAAGATATAGCAAGTGGTTTGAGCACGCGTTTCATATCAAATAAACACCGTTTTAACACATTTTACTCCATCGAATTTAATGAAATTTAGAGTAATTGTTGCCATCATTCCTTATTTTTTCAGTTTCTGAAGATCAGGAAGTTTTTAAAATTTACTAGCCTAATCTCGTTGTTTTAATATTAAATAATTTAATCTATTCTATACCCGCTTTACGGACTGAAGTGATACTCAGACATCAGATTTACCGCACGTTTTAGATATCGTAAAGCATAAACTCCCTTTGACTCCGACAGAAAAACCGACCTTTCATGGATCGCCGATTGAGAACCACGTCGAATTTCCTGTTCCGATATGTCAACGAAATAGTACGAAATATGACAGTCTTGCTCTCAGGTTAATGAATCCCACCTCTGATATTAGAAAGAAAAATGATATAATTGATATAATTGTTAGTATTACCGTCAAACTATGATGTTAAAAACGCTTACAGGTTAGTTATAACCTCGAGCGGCTTTTGTTTCAGGACGAAAATTGCCAATCGCTGATGGTGACGTTGACGGAACACCGCCGTGGCGTCAAGGTGCTGTGAAAATGACAGGAAAATATGCTAGCGCCAAGATCGGAAAATAATTCTCCTTTGTTGAGTTTTTGCTATATAAATTATTGCCCATTTTTTCGCGTCTCCGCTCTGAATAGGGGCTGGTGGTGCGAGGACAAAACCAAGATTTATTCTAGTTCAAGATTAGTTGTGAGAGGGTCGAACATTTTATGAAATATGAAATATGCTACCGTCAAATATACGGGTATGATTAATACCGGTTTTACCGGCAGCGGTTGACCGACCGCGCATTTAAATGCGTGGTAAAATCTATTAGTTAATAGGAGGGCGTATTAATAATAATCTAACGGGTGAGGTAATTTATTGATATTTATGCAGATTAGGTGAATTATGAGCGTAAACGCCAACAGGTCAGGGCTGGAGATATTTTATGTTCAATTACTGAACTAATTCTATTATGCTAGTCAAGTTTTATGAAAGGTATGCTATAAATCGTTACCTGTAATAATGGAATAATAATTATTGCTTGCATAATTTTACTATGAAGATTAATTTGAATTTTTATACATCCTTTCAGAATCTGTATATCTATATATGTATGTATACGGAAGAAAACAAAATCTGTGAATATATAGCTCAGTAAATTGAGTTTTTACTTTGGGCATAAGCATGAAGAAAATATTATAATTCGACGAGACATCACAACAACACATCTTTCGGTACGAAACAAAATTTGATCATAAATTTAATAATGTACTTTTCGCTGAATTTGTTACCGAACTACGGGGCCAGGTCATGGCTTGGTTTGGTCATTCTGGTGTAATCACACTAAAAATAAGCCCTTTTTTGGTTGAATTTAAAGAAAACTATAAGACAAACGATTGTATTTTTGACATACACACACACACACACACACACACACACACATTTATTCAAAGAGATTTTCCCCAAACAAGAATTATTTAAGGATTCTAATTTCGCTAAAAGAACGTGGATACAAAACTTTATTTTTGGTGAAAACGGTTTACGCCATAGCGTAAACCACTTGTCCACCAATATTTTTGGCAGTATTGCCAACACTATTAAGCTTAGCACAACAAAGTAATTATTTCGAATGTTGGCCTTAAATTTCCTCCAACCTTGGTAGCTCAATTGGTTAGAGGTCCTGACTGGAAATTTTCGAGGTATTTGGTTCAAATCCAGGCTGAGGATATTTTTTCAAACATTTATCTTCCTAGTTGATTATTTTCTGGTTGGTGTTCAACAAATATATAAAAAAAAATTAATTTCCTGTATTTTACCTATAGTTTGGTACAGTTTGGTACTATAATTTTTCCTTTATATTATAAATCATAATCTATTATTTCTTTTTAATTTATTTTGAAATGCAGTTTCATTTAATTTCTGTTTGATGTTTTCAGTTTGTTATCAGCGCTTTATTTTCTATTATTACGTGTTGTAATATATGATGGTAGTAACAATGTTTTTGGGTAAGTATTAGATGTATAGGGTGAGTTATTAGTATCCCGGCGGTCCATAGTTAATAAATCGTTTGAAAAAGAAAAAAATAGTTTATACAAAAGTTGTTTGACTCGCCATGTTCTATAACGTAAAATTATTTTCATTTCTACAGGGTGTTGCATTTAGGTGTGATGGAAAGTATGTACATGTTTTTAAATGGAACGGCCTGTATATTTTATTAGATTATGAATACTACTCAATTTGTTTATCCAACGGTGTATGTTGCTGTCACAGCGTTAATAGTTCCAGAGATATTCAACTATTTATCCAAAATATGCCCGTTGTCTGTTGTCTTTTTAAAAACTATGTAAAAACGAAACTTTTGCCGATTTTGCCTTTAAACTATGTGAGACAATAGTCAAAGCCAGTAGGTAGATGATAGTATCCAAAGATATTAGATACACTATACACTACACTACATTAATATTTTCAAATGCCTTTTTCTCGAATTTTTTAAATGGAACCACCGGTATAATATGTGTTGGCTGTAATCAGCCTTTATTTCGCTCCAATTTACATCTAGTATGTCAAACACCAAATGTTACTATTTTTTGTGATATTTGCAACTTAACGAAAATGTAATGCAATTGTAAATTTTAATATTGGTATCAATGAGGTATTTGGTAGTTTGATGTAAAGTCTTCAAGTGGTGATAGAAGAGATAATTTAGAAACGATTTAACCAGCTTAATCCTTAATCCTACAAAGTATTACCGTTATCAACATATTGAGAATTTTATATGAACTTTTGTAAGTATATTTTACCGTTTATCGTAAGGCAACCGAACATGCGATTTAAAAATTTCAAATTACTGCTAAAGTAAACCCTAAACCCTTACTTTCGAGCACACTGTATACAGAGCAATATTAAGATACCAAATAGCATACTACACTTTAAATTCCAAATATCACAAAAACTAGTAAAAATAGATGTACGATATAGTGAATATAAATTACAAGGACCTTAAGGGACATTTCAATTAGCAAATAATATACGGGGTGTTCCATTTAAAAATTTCAAGAAAAAGCAATTTAAAAATGTTTAAAAACTAGTGCGTGCTACGATCACCCTGTATAGCGCATCTAATTTTTCATGACATCAGCATCTAGCTATGGGTTTAGCTATTATGTGACAAAATTTTTAGGACAATATCTGCAAAAATGTAGTAATAACGTAGTTTTTAAGAAAGGCCTGCAATTGCCAATTTTTTGACAAACAATAGAATATCTCAGAAACTGTTTACTTTACACAGGTACAACGTATACAGTTGGCAAGACAACTTTCTTAATATTCATAATATGGTATGTCATACAGAGCGTTCCATTTAAAAAAAATGTCTGTCATTCCGTCACGCCTAAATGCAACACCCTGTGTAAACGAAAATAATTTTACGTTATAGAAACTAATGAGTCAAACAACTCTTGTATAACATTTTTTTCGTTCTCAAACGATTTGATGACTATCTACCGCCGGGATACTAATAACTCACCCTGTATAAATAAATATAAGATGTTAGTATTTGATTTATTTCTTGTATGTTTTATTTATGTACGTACTATATACGTTTAAAATTACTCTTTTCTTATTAAGTTAAATTTTTACACAACGTAAATTTATTTTTGTTTCAAAAATAGTTTGATGTCACTTAAAATGTGTCAGGTTCAAACTGTCGTAAAATTTCCAATTCTAGTTTTATGAAAACATCGGCGGTTCTCAACAAGTTAACCCTATTATTTCGTCATTTTAGAGATAAACAAATAGCTGTGACATTTGTGTTAATAAATTGTTCATTGTCAATTGAACAGGTATCAATAACTTAAATTTAGAACTTCTCTTTGTAGCTTAGTTTGTAAAGAACATTCATTAATGTATGCAACTTTAACTTGCTGTAACGTCCTAGTATGTGTTTAGGTCAAATGTGTATACTTATTTTACTTATTTTAGATCTTCCGTTGTTACTTATTTAATGTCCCCTGGTCACCTTGTATCGAGAATTAACATTAACTTTTAAAACAGAAATATCTAGTGTCTAGCCTTAATTAAAAAAAATATAAATATTTCACTTTTCTAAAATAAAACCGTCAAAATACTGTATGATTTTAAAGGAATACAAAAGAAACGAAAAAAGATAAGTAACCAAACCAGTCATAAATTGACCAGCCATTCGTTGAACATATTTTTGTTCAATTAAAGCTATAAAGAGGTTATTAAATCAGACCGAAAACGCGTTTCTCGAGTTCGGTACTTCCCACCAATGAGTCAGCCCAAGAAAGCAATGTAAATCGTATCAATTCATTATTATTATTTCAACAATGGAACCGAGGGGTTCGCGAATTGAATTTGCGTGAACGATACAGCGCGTTCGCTCGAAGTTGGCAGCAATGAATCCAAAACCACGACTCGTCGACGACGATATTTTAATTTCCTTCCATTTCCGCCAGATATTGTCCACGTTCACCGGGTACGATTACGATTTCAACTCAATTCGAAAAGAGTCGCGAATAAAACGAACCGATGACAAGAGGGTGGAAAAAAGACGGTAGAGAAGGAAGGGTAGAAAACGAATAAAAAGAAAAACGTACATTTTCTGATAATTCATTCGTGAAATGCGATATCTGGGGTATCGCTTACGTTTCCCGTGTTGTCAGCATTGTTTTCCCTTCAATAAAGGTGGATGAAATAACAATGGAGTATCGATTTCGGTGCTCGATATGCTGACGGGGGTGTTTTGGCCCACCTACGTCAAATCACACAGCCAGCTCTCGATTCATTTATAAATTATCAAGCTTTGGCATGGAGCGAGTATGGCCAGGCGGAAGTAAGGTTCCAGGGAATCAATCATGCATTTTTATCTACGTGGAGGTCTGCACACTGTGGTGAATTACTTATCGGATGGCGGTATTAACTTGGTGAAATGATTTCGTTCCTTTCTTTATTAACAGTAGGTTGAACGTACGAATAGAGATGGCTGAATTTCAAGGGATGTTCTGTGGAGGAAAGGTTCTCTCTCATTGGATTTCTACCCTCTCACTGGATGGGGCTTGTATGGGAATAACTGCTTACTAAAGTTTATGTAAATCGGAATTCTCTATAAGTTCTATGAGATTGTCACATTTTTTGTCTAGAAAATGGCAGAGTTATCATGATGCCAAAACTAGACAAATCACCGAATGTTAACGCTTCTTGGTACACGTGGAACAGTAACCTGCAACGTGATCTTGGTGTCCCATAACTTTTCCAAGAGACCAAAATATTCGCCTCTAAGCATGAATCTCGCCTACGCCATCACGTCAAGCCTAAGAAGAACTAAACCCGTCGAACTAGTACAGTAAAATGTGTAAAAAGCGGAGCACATTGGAGTGAAGTGTTAGTGCTGCTTGTTTAGGACAAAGTAAATAGTTTTAAGAATTCAGATTCAAATTGATATTTTTAGATTATGTAGTTTCAATATGTTAGGATCTTGTGCTTATTAATTAAAAAAAATATATACAGAGTTAGTGAAAATTACCGAAACACCGAAATAATACTCCAACCGAAACCAATTTAAAAAAACTATGTTCAAACAAAAGTTTTTTGTTTTTAAACGAGCTATTGTTTAAATATATTTTTAATCTTTCTATTTTCTATGGTAACCTTTCAATTTTTCAAATAAAACACTCTGTATATTCTTTCCTTTTTACTTTATCATACGCAGTATGTAAAGTATTGTAATCATGCCAAAAAAAAATTTTGAGATTTTAGCGGAAATATGTCTTTTTGGGTCCCCTGAACATTTTTGACCAAGGTACAAAAAAATGTCTGTGTGTGTGTGTGTGTGTGTGTGTGTGTGTGTGTGTGTGTGTGTGTGTGTGTGTGTGTGTGTGTGTGTGTGTGTGTGTGTGTGTGTGTGTGTGTGTGTGTGTGTGTGTGTGTGTGTGTGTGTGTGTGTGTGTGTGTGTGTGTGTGTGTGTGTGTGTGTGTGTGTGTGTGTGTGTGTGTGTGTGTGTGTGTGTGTGTGTGTGTGTGTGTGTGTGTGTGTGTGTGTGTGTGTGTGTGTGTGTGTGTGTGTGTGTGTGTGTGTGTGTGTGTACCCGTTTTTGTGGCGACGATTCCGGAGAAACTACTAAAGGTATCGGGACAAAACTTCATATTTAGAAGTTTTATAACCAAACTTAGAGCTGAAAAGCTTTCTGCTGAAAAGGGTCCAAAGGAACTGGTGGTTTACTCTTAGCATTTTTCGAAGATTTTGTAAATGAGCCGCTATTTGTGTAATGTCGTCAAAATAGTTAAATAATAAATTAAAGGAGAGGAAATTTTCTATAATTTATGTATATGACATTTTTTGGTAGAATTTATAGTTTAGCTGCATGAGCAAATTCTATTTCATCGATATCGGTCGTACTGCTTTAAAACTAGTAGCCAGGATATGTCAGATTTTTTGATTCTAATGACAGTAGCTAGTGTCAAACGCTAATGTTTTGAAAATACTACTGTCAATATAGGCTGCGTTCGGATATTGAACACCGTTACACTTTTTACACCCACTAACACGTAAGTGTCATTTGGACGGTGTACCCGGTGTCAACGGAGTACAATATCCGAACGCAGCTTTAATCGAGATATCTGTCTAGTTCTACTAGTTTTATTTTAATGCAGACATAGCCGATCTCGATCAAATAGAATCTCATGCAGCTAAACTATTAATTTTATATATACTATGATAAAGTCATGTGCCTGGCCACATCAGATTTTTACTTTATCATACGCAGTATGTAAAGTATTGTAATCATGCCAAAAAAAATTTTTGAGATTTTAGCGGAAATGTCTTTTTGGGTCCCCTGAACATTTTTGACCAAGGTACAAAAAAATGTCTGTGTGTGTGTGTGTGTGTGTGTGTGTGTGTGTGTGTATGTGTGTGTGTACCCGCTTTTGTGGCGACGATTCCGGAGAAACTACTAAAGGTATCGGGACAAAAGTTCATATTTAGAAGTTTCATAACCAAACTTAGAGCTGAAAAGCTTTTCGTTGAAAAGGGTCCAAAGGAACTGGTGGTTTACTCTTAGCATTTTTCGAAGATTTTGTAAATGAGCCGCTATTTGTGTAATGTCGTCAAAATAGTTAAATAATAAATTAAAGGAGAGGAAATTTTCTATAATTTATCTATATGACATTTTTTGGTAGAATTTATAGTTTAGCTGCATGAGCAAATTCTATTTCATCGAGATCGGTCGTACTGCATTAAGACTAGTAGCCAGGATATGTCAGAAGTTTTGATTCTAATGACAGGTAGTGTCAAACGCTAACGTTTTGCCAATACCTACTGTCTATTATAGGTGCGTTCGGATATTGTACACTTTTTTTTTACACTTTTTACACCCAATAACACGTAAGTGTCATTTGGACGGTGTACCCGGTGTCAACGGAGTACAATATCCGAACGCAGCTTTAATCGACATATTTGTCTAGTTCTACTAGTTTTATTTTAATGCAGACATAGCCGATCTCGATCAAATAGAATCTCATGCTGCTAAACTATTAATTTTATAGTATGATAAAGTCATGTGCCTGGCCACATCAGATTTTTTAATCCTAAGATTAATTCTAATATTTTTCTGTAGAAATAATTTTTGTTTGTAAAATGCATCATTTTTGAGTTATAAGCAATTAGTCAAAATTAGTCATAGTAACGTTCTAATTCTACCATAAATAATTCTCCCACCGCAAAAAAAAATTAAAACACCTTTTAAACACAAGTTTTTTGGGTTTAAATAAGCTGTTGTTGAAGTATATTTCCTTTTTCTAATAGAACACCCTATATATTAATTTCTTTAATTCTAAGATGAATACTAAGAACTTTTTGTAGGAATATAAAGTACATTATTTTTTTAATTATAAGCAATTAACCAATATGCCTGACCTACAATTAAGAACATTTTTACATACACATTTATTTTAATTTTGCAGCTTGAACATTAAGTTTAATTCCATTTGATTGTTTTGTTATTTCTTTCTTATTTTTTTTTAATTCTTATCTGTTTGGTTCGAGATTTTTGATTATTTGCTTATCACCCCAGTGAGGCATTTTATAAAAAAAATATTACTACACAACTCTTAGTATTAATCTTAGAATGAAAAAACTGATTTTGCAGGCACATGACTTTATCATACTATTTAGCAGTGTTTCCCAACGCAAACGCTGATGTTCTGACAATACTGCCAATAGTATCAAATTCCTGTCAAATCCTGGCTAACTAGCTAGTGAACATCAAACAGTCTACAGTCTAGTGAACATCAAAGAGATCAGGTTCACAATTAAAATAGTTGATTGCTGCAATTCATATTATACTAACCGAGTTCTTTCTTGCCGACCTGTTACATAGTGTTCTACCATACCGACCTTCCAAAATTGTTCTGAATTTTTACTATATATTTTTACTGTTGTGCCATGTGACAGGCCGTACGCATTATTTTGTTTCGTTAAATTTTAATTATTGTGCTTTTTACTACAAATGACTGTCGCTAGAATGTGCTTAAGAGACAACTGACCGTTGATATTCTCCCTTAATAGTGTCCAAAAACACTGTACGTAATTTTAATCACTCATACATAGACAAGTTTTGATTTCTTGGTGTGTTTTGCGAGTTTCATTATATTGAGTATTGTCTGATGAAGCCTTACCAATAAAAAGCGAAACGTTAATGGATGAACCAAGTGTTTCATTGATTTTACTCAGACCGTTCCCGAAATATCTATTGTTTTGAGTGCCAACAAGTGTCGGTCGGCTCATTTGCAAAATCGTTGAAAAATACTAAGAGTAAACCTCCAGTTCCTTTGGACCCTTTTGACAAAAGTATTTTCAGCTCTATGTTTGGTTATGAAGCTTCTAAATATGAAGTTTCGTCCCGAATCGTCTAGTAGTTTCTCCGGAATCGTCGCCACAAAAAAATTGTGTACAAAAAGAGATCTCCGCTAAAATCTCAAAATTCCTTTTCGGCACGATTACAATACTTTGAAAACGACCCTCAAGATGTTCTAATAAGTTTCCATAATAAAATAAATTACGAAAAAAGTTTTTGTTTGGATGTTCTTTTTTAATTTTTTGTACAGTTGGATAATTATTTAGGTATTCTTGACTAATTTTTAAAATGATTCCTATAAAACGCTCTTAGAATTCATCTTAGACGAAACAAATGTAAAATATACAGGGTGTTCTATTTGAAACAGGAAAGGTTACCAAATTTTCAGAATAAAATGAACATCCTGTACTTTAAAAATATATTTAAACGATAGTTCTTTTAAACTGTATACATTTAGGTTACATAAACATCACGGAAACTGGGAGAATAACTTTCAACTGCGTATATTTCTTCTACTTTGTTTCCCAGTATCAAAAGGCCACAAAAATTGGCAAGCACAGTTATTTCCAAGTATATCATTAGGAACCTTAAAAGTAATAACAGCATGTTCCGGCGTCAAGAAACTTCAACTCCGCAGAAATGACTTAAACCGCGGAGCCTGCAGAAGTGGTTGCCTTTTTATTAAAGCTCGCCCAGCACAGAAGGCGCTTTACCTCAATACGATCGAGACTGCAGCGTTACTAGGAACTTTTAGCTTTGATCTTAAACAAGAACGCTGGCAGTAGATTGGTGTCGTGAAAGAACCTCTTGAAAGTAGGTACAGTGAAGAAATCGAAAAGAATAAAAAAGATATTACGTCACCATTATCCAATACACAACAAAAACGTCTTATTTTAAGATTGTACAATTTTAAATGGATACCATACTTGTTAGAATTTAATCTTTTAAATCAGAAGGTTAAGCTTTAATTTTGTGTTGGATTTTTTTCTCTTAACACATTACAATTAATTGATTTATGTAATCGTTAATACCTTAGTCTATTCATTAAAAAACTATAATCTAAAACCTAGAAGTTTGTACACTCATGGAATTAAGTAAGTTCTATAAATATTTGAGCAGTGTGTCGATGATACATCCAAGTACAAGTTTTTTGTTATTCTGGTCGACCGCTCGGCCGCTAAGTGCAAAAAATTGTCCGTTTACGCTTCAACTCGTATATCGGAAATTTTTTATTTGCGAAACCTTGTTCGAATGCTTTGAATTGGTTTATAATGATTTATATGTTTCTATTTATTAGCTTAATGTGTAATTAATTAATGTAATTCATACATTGCAATGTAATTGTGTTTTTATTAAATATGACGTTAATTTTATATTAATAAACATAAAAGTTTTCGATTACATGAAATGAAAATCTCATTTCAAGATATTGCATACAACACAACAAATTATACTTACAACCTTATTGCATCTAATAGCTTTTTTTGTGTTAATAAATACAAAAATCAATTTGTTGTTGACAATATTTTTACTTTTCAGGTTATTTCAGAACTGACATAGGTATTAACATTTATTCACAAAATAGAAATAGATTAAAATTTAATTGCTTTAAATTTGTCTTTATGGTAATTTGTTAATTGTGATTTACTGGTGCTTTCGAGATATTTAGCTTCAACGATATTTTGCAGTGTTTAACTTAATAAACAGAAAGGAGTATGTATTTTGTATAGCATGAATGTATCATTACTATTTTTTTATATTATTATTTTGTATTTACTTTACAGCAATATGTTTCAAATATCCGACAACTGAAAATAATGACAATTATGTATATCACTAATTTACAAAAATGTTTGGAAGCAAGCTCTAAATTTTCGAAGAATTTGGATGGAATGTAAATATGTTACAATTATTATTATCTAAAAGAACATCTATAAAACATTAAAATTATTTCATCAAATTTGACCTGGGATGAGTATAAATTGTGTTGGTAACGGGTATATAATTTCCCAAAAGGAGACGCTTCAGAAAGAAAAGTTGTTGGTTTCTCTTACGTATAGCTTTTATTGCATATTAATTACTCACAATCATATGCAATAAAAGGTATACGTAAGAGAAACCAACAACTTGACGATTTGAACCAGGGACCTTTGCGTCGCTAGCACAATGCTCTCCCATCTGAGCTATTGACATTGTGCTAGCGACGCAAAGGGCCTTGGTTCAAATCCAGGTTGTGGCTGTAATTTTTGCTATATTTAAAATTTACATCCCGCCTGTATGTTACCATATTATTAACTTATAATATTACTTTGACAAAGTATGTCGTTAAACATTTTCAGTTATAGTTTATATTGTTTGGAAATTAAAGAGACCTTCATTTTTAATGTATATGCATTTTAGCTAACCTTACAGTAAACAATTCATAAGTCAAAATGTTACTTTTAACTTATTATCGTTGTTAATGCACGCCTCTTAATTTATTTAGAAAACAAATTAAGAAATAAAATTTCCAATAATGTTCCAGCTAATATATAGTAAATGAAAAATGTGTGCTTATTGAACTGGAACTATATTACAATAAAACTTCTGTAGAGCTCTTTGAAATATTAACAAAAAAAGAAAAATAAAAAATTAATTAGTTATCAAACAATGCAAAACCAAAAATGAAACACAATAAATACATATTACAACAATAAAAAATTATTAATTATAAGTAAAATTTTAATAATTTGTATTAACAAATGAACAAAAGAAAATATAATAAAATATAATAAATGATAATTGAACATTAATAAATAATATAAAATTTCCATTGTCCTTCATACAAAATAATGCTCGCCCTACATGTAAATTTAAATTAAATTTAGAGAATTTATTTACATTTAGTGAATATATTTTAATATTACAATTCTGAAATAGTCAATATTTAGTGATAATCCTTGGCCTCAAGTTGATTTGCGCATTTACTTACTTACTTACTTAAGCCCGTCATCCTACTGCTGGGCAAAGGCATTTACTTGCGTAATTAATATGTGTATTAGTTAACATAAATTTATATAATGTGTCATGATATTACGCAATATCTTAAAATGAGCTTTTCGTATCATATTATCAAACATGTTTATTAATATTATTATAAAATTAATTCTATATTTAATTAAATGCATTACCTACTCGTAAACTTAACTGTAGTGATCATATTTCATTTATTACATTGCAATGAAGATATCACATTAAGGAAAAGGTCGGACACGCTAAAAATAAACTAAATCCCGTTACACTACATCCATCGAAAAACCACCTCGTGACGGACAACTTTTTGCGATGCGGCCGGGTCGAGGTAGAACAGTACACGAATATAATAACCGACATACTATTTTCAAATCCTGCGATAGCGATACGAACTTACTTATTTCCATGACTGTACACTGTTTAGAGTAAAATACTTCTTCTAGTCTATAGGTTAAATTCCTTGTAAATGTAATTTGAAGATCGCTGGTGAAGCTAAGGGTTGAGAAATGAGGTTTTCCACATTGTGGGAGATTTGAAATCAAAATAATCTCTTTAATTACAGACCCTTTTGCGGGTCTCGCTGTTCCCCACTAATGGATGAAATTTCATAACTAATTAACGTGTATACCGTGTGTGTGTACGTGGCGCGGTGGTGGGGGGGTGTGGGGGCGAAACGTACGTCAGTGAGGGAATTATGTCTGGCCGGGACTTTATAATGCATCGGGTGCTTCCGGCCACGTTTACGTTTCCGAAATTTATAAAACAACCGAATTAAATAAACATTCCTAATTAGCGAAGTGCACCCGGATGTGTGTAGGTAGGCACATAATATTCCGGCTATGTTTTATCATGGGAAAGTGTACGCTCTTGGTGTTTATATTTTATTAAATTGTATGAAGAATAATTAATTATGAAATCTATGTGAACCGCATGACACTTTAGTAAATAAATAATAATTTTATAATTTTTTAATATGGTCATAACTTCTTTATTTGTGGTCCAATCAAAAAAGAGTTTTGACATTTTTTTGTCTATAGTTTGATTATGTCAGTTTAAATTTTTTTTTGCCAATGAATTCGCCAGAAACAAACAAAACTTTTGTTTTTCTTATGGACGACATATTGGTTTTATACATATTTGGATTCATCATTTCTTTCTGACTAATTTGGTATGCTACATGCCATGTTTTTACTACAATAAGATAATAGAATTGACTGAAAATTGTACACTTCGAGAATTGCTGAAAATCGCATGGTGCCATGGAAGACATTTTGTGAAACAATGTGATATCTACCCATCTGTACCCATCTGTTGAACAAAATTGGTGAAAAACCAGAATTTTATAAAAATATATTATGATCCGATGAAACATATTTTCTAACTGCGGTATTTTTAACTGAAAGAAGACGCACTCCTGGGTACAGAATAATTTTTTATAACAAAAATTTAACTTTGGAGAGGTATCGGCAATATTGCTCCCTGAGGACGTAGAAGAAAGAATGGACGATATACCGTTGGCCTTACGGTAAGGTATGTGGTTCCAACAAGACGGAGCATCTGCTCATAATGCCCGAATTGTGAGGAACTATTTAGATAATGCACATAAACAGAGAGTAATTGCTACATATTCAGAAATAGTGTGACCACAAAGATTGCCGGATCTTAGCCCTTGTGATTTTTATCTATGGAGTGACTTAAAAAATAAGGTGTATGGTGTTTATAATTTTGGAAACGTTGGAGAGTTACGTGACACCGTCATCGCCGCTTTCAACTAGATTGACAGAAGAACCCTCGGTAAGGTCACCGTATTACGGAATGCTGTGAAAAATGCCTCCACGAAAATGGCGAGATTTTTGAAAACATTATTTAGTTTGTTAAAATGTTGTTATCTTTTTATGTTGTGTAGTTAGTACAAATAAGTACATTCCAAAATTTTACTGTAACTTGACTATGGGCACATAAATACTGTATCACTCAAATGTGCTTTTCATGACACCATGGGATTTTCAGATATGAAAAAAAACTTCAATTTTATCGGCTTATTGTGTTCTAAATATGGCATGTGGCATACCAAATTACTCAGAAAAAAATTCTGAATCCAAACATGTATAAAACAAATATGGCGTCCTTAAGAAACACAAAAGTTTCGTTTGTTTCTGACGAATTAATTGGCGAAAAAAATTTTAAAATAACATAATCAAATTGTAGACAAAAAAATGCCTTTATAATGTCCAAACGCTTTTTTGATGGGATCACAAATAAAGAAGTAATGACCATAATTAAAAAAATACATTTTTGGGTTTTTTCAAAATAGCTTGGAAACCATTTGGAATTCATTTGGTTTTCTGAACGGATTATGAAAGAGCACATAAATATGCACTACTTTGCTCATTTAACCGCCTTTCTATCTTTCTATATAGGGAGTTTTTCCGAGTCAGTTGAAAACATCCCAAATTAAGCCTTTGTATAAGGGTGGAGATATTAATGATTTACAAAATTACCGACCCATTAGTGTCTTGCCCGTTTTTTCGAAGATTTACGAAATGCTTATGAACGAAAAAATTCTAAATTTTTTTAAGGGGAATCAGTTGTTTTACAAGAACCAGCATGGATTCTTTTCAGGTAGATCAACGGACACGGCTTTGTTCAATTATTTGAAAACTCTTTACACTTCGTTGGATGGGGGAAGTCCGTGTTTGGGGTTGTTTATAGACCTGTCCAAGGCTTTTGATTGTATCAACCATTCCATATTGTTGCATAAAATGGAAGCTTATGGAGTGAACGGGGTTGGAATTAACTGGTTCCGCTCATACCTTTCGGAGAGAATTCAATCAATATCAATAGGGAATTCCAGATCAAGTAATAATATTTTGAAAGTTGGAGTGCCGCAGGGTTCAGTATTGGGTCCTACATTATTTTTAATATACATAAATGATTTAGCTAGATCTCTAAGTACTGAATCTGAAGTAATATTGTATGCGGATGATATAAATTTAATCATAACGGGTGATACCCTAGGTGAGTTTACAGCACGGGCTCAGCTTGTCTACATGGATGTTCAGCAGTGGATGGCCAGGAACAGACTTATTATAAACAAAGCAAAGACAAAGTGCATCCTATATAGGAATCGTGGCAAATACAATTTGCAGTCACTAACATTACCAAATGCAGATCAAATACCTTTAAGCCGAACCTGTCCATTCTTAGGTGTTACAGTAGATGAGAATTTACATTGGGGGAGTCAGATCGATGCTGTTTCCAACTGCTTGTCGAGGTTGTGTTTTGCGCTAGTCAACTAAAGAAATCATGCAGTGCGTATGTTGTTAGAACGTTTTATTTCGCTAGTTTTCAGTCAAAGATGAGATATGGTTTAATTCATTGGGGACTGTGTACGGATGTAAACAGGGTTTTTATTATTCAAAAAAGATCTATAAGAATTATGTTTGGTTTGAGTTATCGAGAGTCTTGTAGGCAAGCTTTCAGAATTAATAGAATCCTGACGGTGTATGACTTGTATATATTTGAAATGTTGTTTTGTTCGTAAGTACTTACCTTATTTCCAAAGGGGCATTCGACATCGATATGGTACAAGAACAACTCATTATCTGTTACCGCCTGTTCATAGAGGAGCCCTTTTTCAGAGGAGTTTGCACTACATGGGTTGTCAGTTATATAATGTACTACCAGTTCAGTTTAGGACATTGAACATAGGTAAATTTAAGTATACTCTGAAAGAATTTTTATTTTGTGTTAATTCGTATAGTCTGGCTGAGTTTTTCACAGCTTGTCAAAATTACTCTTGATTTTTCTTTTGTGTGTTTTGTGACCTGTTTCAGATATGTATTGTATGTCTTATTCTGAAATAAATAGTATTCTATTCTATTCTATTCTGTTCTATTCTATTCTATTCTGTTCTATTCTATTCTATTCTGTTCTATTCTATCTTTAATAATAACAAAAGTACCCATACAATCCAACGTCCATGCGCCCCATGCGAATTTGTACGCTTGTACTAATAGAGGCTTGAGGTACGATGACTGTAGTCCTCTGCTATACAATAAACTCCATCTCGTTGTTGCAAATGGAGCCGGTGAGAGAAACAAAGCGCACGTAAATGTCCCCAAGGTACAGGCGAAGACTTGAACGTACGTAGAGTTGCCACATATCCCCGCGCATCGGAGTTAAATCCGACACGTCTTGTCGTCTTATGGCCCCCGACGTTGTTGTTAATAGTTCAGTTTGCCGTGCATGAACCTTCACCCTCTTGTCATAAGATTATACATACACCCCTGGCGCGAGACTTTGTTGCCGTTAAGCTCATTGCGACTTAACCCTGGATCGTTACTCTTTCACCCGTTTTAAACGCGATTTATTCAGTTTGCGTCGCATGTACTTAAAGTTACGTCGCTATCCCATAAATTTTCCCCTATAAAATACTGATCTGGGAATATTTCTTATATCCCCGATGATATTTTTACAGTTAGATATGTAACGCCAAAACATGGAAGGCGTTATATCTAGGCTTAATTTTTAGGCACTGCTGATCTGTTTAGCTGTTTTAAATATACTAGGTGTTAGAAAATAACCATAAAATATTGAGAAGGTATACAGATTGGTTATAGTAGACAAACTTTTGGAATACCAACTTTAGAAACTGCATTAGGAAACTAGGTTGTGTGAAGTATCGAAAAGAGCTCTTTTTTAAAAAGCAAATGATTATTATGTGAAACTTTTTTTTATGCAACGTCTCTAGACAGAATCGAAGATAACCTAATATTGGCTAAAATAGGGTATTTGACTATTTTTGGAAAACCATCTTAATGTGTTTATTCCTTCAATCTACATTGTAAATGCATTATTTTTTGTAATTATTTCCTCAATATTTCATAAAAATCAGCGTTAAAAATTGAATCACAAAAAGTCCCGCCAAAACGATACTTTCTGTTGTGTGACGTCACCGGTTAGTGATGTCAAGATGATGTGATGTCAAGATGTCAAATCGGCCCATATGGTCTGTCAGCATCGGCATCGTCGCCGTTTGGTAATTGTGTTGTATGATGTGTTGTTTTCACAATTTCTACATAAAAATGGGTTATAAATGGTGTATAAATTCACAATGCAGAGATACGTCAAGAAAAACTCCGGATAAACTATTTGTAGCTGTTCCGCAAGATTTGAAACTGTGAAGAAAGTGGTTGGCTCGTAGAAATCCAAATGAAATAAATAGCCGCCAATACAAGTGTTTTCTGTTGTGAAGATTACTTCGACATAAGTAAAACTGACTAGAATAAGTTATCTATCGTATTTTCGAAAGGTATTATCTGATCTGACAGCTGAAGGTTAGGGCTATCCTAACCTACAAAGTTATGCTTACATGACGCTTTCGTGCTATTAAATTCAAACGGGAGAAGCATATAAGCGCGTTCGGATAACCCGGTATTTTACGGTGAGAGTGACGCGCTGCATAATAGGCGGACTAACGTCATACGGCGTTTATCTGCATATAAGAGAGAGACAGCCGACCCAAGTTATCTGAGCATTGCTCTCCCCATACCATACCCTGACAAACCGAACACGCTCTAAGGCGGACTAACGAATGACATCACTGGAGACTGACCCAATTACAGAGCGTTTTCAATCACGTGAGAGGACGTGAATAAAATTCAATTTTAATTTTGGTTTTTCATAGAAATAAAGCATTTTTTTTTTGAAAAGTAATAACAAATAGTTTTCTTAAACTGTAATCTATTAGGATGACAATAATACATGCCATATTTTTAATACAGTCAAATACCCTATTGGTACTAAAATTACTTCGGTAACTCATTAACTCATTGCGAAGACGTTAAATAAAAAAAAGCTTCAAACAAAAGTTCTTTCCTTATCAAAAGTTGGTCTAGTATGACTGAAGGTGACTAGTATTTGATGGAGAATGAATATCGTCAAAAACTCAAAAACAATGAATAATGTTCGATACAAGAAAAGGTTTATTTCGTTGCCCTTTCAAGGTGTAAAGTTGAACTCGTCCTTTAACATAAATTTTTTAAAGATTCCCTATTAACTAATGAATATATTAAGAAGGTCAATTATTTTATTATGGACAATAAGACAATTCTTAATGCCCAAGAAGATAACAAACAAATGTTTGAATTCAATGGCTTTAAATAGTACCTACAACACGAATGATCAAATATTGATATTTTTTTGTGGAAATTTCATACCTAGAGGAAGGTGTCTTCTGAGACCAATTCAATTGTTCTGATTACATGATTACATCTATAGATTTTTTAATGAAATTAATTAATGATTTAATGAAAAAGATAGATAAAAAATCTTTAAAATATTTTAAACATTTTTTATCTATCTTTTCTATCTTCTAGACCAATTCATTTGTTCTCATTACATGATTACATCTATAGATTT
The DNA here is from genome assembly GCA_963966075.1 of Aphodius sticticus. Classification (NCBI taxonomy): domain Eukaryota; kingdom Metazoa; phylum Arthropoda; class Insecta; order Coleoptera; family Scarabaeidae; genus Aphodius; species Aphodius sticticus. The sequence continues at coordinate 73,645,663 of OZ014509.1, forward strand.
TTTAATGAAATTAATTAATGATTTAATGAAAAAGATAGATAAAAAATATTTAAAACATTAAAATATTTTAAATATCAGTCAACCCATTTTTCAATATTTCCTTTAAATGGTAACCCCATATTTTGCAGACCTACTGATCTCTTAATAGGATTTGGTAACATACATATCTTATGGCATTACAGAAGAAAAAGACAGATGAAAATTATGGTATTATTTTTATTTGTTAATGAAAGTCCATACCACATCATGTCAAACTTTTAGGATTTCAAGTAAAAGTACAAAAATTAAAGTTTATATTTTAAAACCTTTTAAAGTTTTTAGAGCAATGGGTTTAGCTGATATAAATTTGCAAACATTACCAAATTGCGATTTTTTACATTTTGACCTCAATATCTTGCAATGACGACAATTAAAAGATGTACTAAAATGAGTATGAAAAATGGGATCACCATTAAAAAAACGTATCGTTGACGTCATAAAAATGTGTATTATAATTAGTATTTTTTTTTTAAATAACAAACTGTGTCAGATATTATTCTCTAATCCTTTTAATTATATTATATACGATAAGAATTTGGATAAGTATTTAAGTGAATTTCCAGACAAACAACCGTTCATTACAAAAATGCAAAAATCGGATACACAGTTTTAGTTTTCGCCTGATATCTTGGCTACTACTTGATCGATTTTCATGATTTTCATTTTAAAGTGAAGCCTTGGATTCACTAATATATAAACATCATATTTCATATTTTTAAAATACCAATTTCATATTGAAAAAACACTGAAACTCTCAGTTACAATATTGGTGGAGGTGCCGGATGAAAATAACGAAAAACGTAAAACTTCTTGTAGGATTACCATTTTTATTCTAAATTCCGTACCATATAGAATATAACAAACAATTTCGTTCTAGTCAATATTACTCTGTTTTATCCCCTAACTCATTACAATTACCTACCTCATACCCTGTCTAAACCTTTCTAAGAGCAAAGTATTCATCCAGATTTGATTAAATGTGTTTTGGCGGTTTTCGTACAAGGTGTAACTTCAATTTCCGCTAAGTAATTCGTGTTTTATCGGGAGCATCGAGCGTAAATTTTCTTTGAATGTAGTTTCTAGAAGCAGTATTCCGCCAGTATGGCAACCAACAAGAGCTAGAGAACATCTTAATAGAATTTGCGCGCAGCGTTCGCATAATTAGAAAGATGAAAGGGGGCCTCCTGTTTTCCGAGGAGAGAAAATTGATTTCAGTGCGACCGATCCCCCGTTCGTATTTGTAGCCACTCACAGGGCCGTAATATATTTTGTAGCTGTCTTTACAGTCTCCTAGCTATCTTATTATTACTGGTAGAGCGCGCTCCAAGCGCTCCGCAGCGCAGTATATAGCTCGGTAACAAAGTTCCCCGTATCATCACTAAATCAGAAGTGGTGCTTTTAGCGTTAAACATACCACAGATTCCCAGAGAGCAATTTATTTTTCGACGGTTCTGCTCATCATCAATATTGTGCACTTTATTCAGCTTTTCGTCATAAATATTCACCGCCTTAGAGCAACCGTCCACCTTTAGAATTTATGCAAAGTGTACGCTTATATTTAAATATTATATTTAGTTACTTTAGTTCACAAGTTTAGTCTGTGAAAGTGGACTTCGCAATTCTTCTCGCTTCTTTTTAATATGTTCCAGGTTAGGTGATATTAGAAACGATTAGAAATGCCCGTTCTAATGTCAAACGATCGGTTGACGTGGAATCGCCAAATATTAATTGAATCAGTTACATTGGCCAAAATTTGACCGACTTCATATTGCGTCACAAATGAGAACTGATTCGGATAGGATTTTTTTCCCAGGAATCCGAATCTGAACACAGATATGGTGAATTGGCTCTAGTTTTCTCGAAAAACAGTCTCAAATGTGCAAAAAACACGTTTTTTCCTACATTTGACCACATGCAAAACGGTCAATCCATCTGAAGTGGTCCAGAGGTGGTCGCTTGACCATTTCAGAAAAAAATCATTTTCTTTTTATGAATTTGCCTATGTTCTGGGAGTACAAAACCGTTTTTTTAATTATTTTACTCCGTTCAGAAATGGCGCCCAGTTTTGTGTCGGCGAATCCGACATTTTTGACATTGGTATGTGTTTGCGTTAAACGAAATATTTTTATTAAGCAGATTTCAAGCTACCTGTTAAGTATATAATACGTGTAGTTTACGTTTATTTTCTATTTTAAAAAATATCCTAAAGATTACTTACAATAGCTTATTAGGAACCGTTTTCATGATTTTTTTTTTGACATGAAGGGGTACTTCATTTGTCCATTCAATATTTTTAAGTTATAACCTTGTATGCAAAGGGCTTGTAATAAAAAAAATTAGCTTTCCTACTCCTTCCCCCTATTGATAACAAGCTATTGAAATTTGAAAATTTCTCATTTTTGCGTGTGATCTTATTAGACCTTCTGTTGGTTGAGGAGAGAATTTGTGGTGCAATAGACAAGAATCTTATATTTTATTATTAAACCTTATAAAAAGGTGAATTAATTATGAAAGTTTCAGATTTTTTGTCCTGGTCCCATCAGAGATATTTGACATTAAACATCGTAAAAATAAGAAATATTGAAATTTCAATAGCTTGTCATCAATAGGGAGAAGGAGTAAGAAAGCTATTTTTTACTATAAGCCCTTTGCATACAAGGTTATAACTAAAAAATATTGAATGGACAAATTAAGTACCCCATCATGTCTAAAGAAATCATGGAAACACCTTCTAATGGACTATCGTAAGTAAACTTTAAGATATTTTATTAAACAGAAAATAAGCGTAAACTGTATTATGCATTATATACCTAACAGATAGCTTGGAATGAGCACATCGAGTGGTTTTTATTTCAACTCTCTATGACAATTTCAAACAAAGTTATTTCGTTTAACGCAAACACATACTAATATCAAAAATGTCGGATTCGCTGACACAATACTGGTCGCCATTTCTGAACTGAATATAATCATAATAAAAAAAAATGGTTTTGCACTCCCAGAAGATAGGCAAATTCAATAAATAAAATGAATTTTTTCTAAAATGGTCAAGCGACCAACTTACTTATCTTTTTCTGGACCATTTCAGATGGATTGACCCAAAACAGTAACGTTCTGTAGTAGACGATTATATATAGGATCAAATAAAATTTTGAACCTTCTCCTTTAAAACCATATAGCAAGAAATCATGTGGCATAAACTTTGAACATTTTACACCTCTTTTTTTTGTAGCAGCGCGCGCCCATGGCAGCACCGGACGGAGCGCACTGCCTCTTATGTTATTTATACATTCCATATGCCAAATAAAAAGTTGTCGGAAAAATGACAACTGATTTCTATAGGATTTCTGCCCAGAAATCCGAATCTGGACACAGAAATAGCGATTTGGCTCTTGTTTTCACGAAAAACAGTGTTAAAGGTGAAAAAAAAACGCACTTTTTTGCTTCTTTTTGACACATGCAAAACAATAACGTTATGATGTAGAAGTAGATCTGTAGAATCAAATAAAACTTTGAACGTTCTGCCTTAAGCCCATATTGCTACAAATCTGATGGCATATAAACTTTGAACATTTTACACCACTTTTTTAGCGCGCGGCCTATTGTAGCACCGGCACCAGATGGAGCGCTCTGCTTCTTCCTGTATTTATAAATTGCACTGGACAAATAAAAATTTGTCGGGCAAATGACAACTAATCAGATAGGTTGTTTTTTTCTGTAGAATTCGAATCTGAAGGTAGAAACAGTGAATTGGCTATAGTTTTTTTTTTAGAAAGGCAGTGTAATAAATGCAAAACTATTTTTACAGGCTTTTGTGAAGGTAAAATAATTAATATAATATATTAATGGGTCAGTGTAAATCACTGTTCTAGAAGACATGCCAATACCACAAGTAATAATAATAATAATAATAATATTTATTGTGGAAAACATACATTACAATATGCTTACACTAGTCAACACAAGAAAGAATTACAGAAAGGAATTAACTAATTTCTAGATTGGAATTTAAATATTCATTAAAATTAAATGGCGCTAGAGAAATAAGACTTTCGCGGATAAATACTTTAAATTTAACTGCAGGATACAGACGCACCGAATGGGGTAGAGTGTTAAAAAAAGTTATGGCATAATAATTGATACTGTTTTTTGTTTTATGTAGGCGACAAAAGGGCTGGTACAAATTTAAAATGTTTCGCGTATTGTAATCATGGACAGTGTCAACTGTTGCATACTGTGACGGATTTTGTTTAATATATAGCAGGCAATGGAATATGTAGAGTGCCGGAAGCGTCAGAATATTCAAGCTTTTGAACAATGGCTTGGTATTGTCTCGATAGTGTACACCAGCCAGGATTCTTATAACCCTCCGCTGGACAGCAAAAAGTCGATCCGCTGATGGGGCATGTCCCCATAAAAGAATTCCATACGATAGAACAGACTGAAACAGACTGTAATATACCCTCATTAGCACAGATCTTGATACCTTTCCTACCATGTTACGGAACAGATAGGCCAGAGATGATAACTTGTTAGCTGTGTAATCACAATGATCAAAAAAAGTCAGCTGTGGATCAAAAACAATGCCTAAAAGTTTTGCATTACTACAGTTTTCAAAATGATTTAATGGCCTTGTCGTAAAAATCATATGTTGGGTCTTATTTTCATTCAATTGTAACATGTTTGCATCGAACCATTTGGTCAGTTCCTCTTTCACTCTTTCAGTTTGTAACAGTACGTCATCAATGTGCCTGCCAACATTTATAGATGTAGTATCATCCGCAAATAATATTAAGGTAGAGTCTGGAACTGATATGTTAAGGTCATTAATGAATATAAGAAAAAATAAAGGACCCAACGTCGATCCCTGTAAGACTCCTTGAGTTATTAATCTGGTGTCAGATTTTTCGGAATTGGTCTCCACTGACATATATCTATCAGCAAAGTACGAGCGAAAGAAGTTCAATGAGTTGTTGCCAATGTTGTAGAGCTGAAGCTTTTTCACTAGTAGATCATGGGATACACGATCAAACGCTTTAGTTAAATCACAAAATAACGAACTAACATAGCAGCCGTCGTTAATTGAATCATTTACAACAGAAGTGAACTTGAGTAGTGCCGTAATAGTTGACCTGTTGCTTCTAAACCCAAACTGCTTTTCCACTAATAATTTATTTGAATCAAAATAGAGTTGAAGGCGGCGTTTAAGGGCAATGTCAAATATCTTCCCAAATGTTGGTATAATCGATATAGGCCTGTAATTAGATGCATCATTCCGGTCACCCTTTTTAAAGATCGGTACAACACGAGATATTTTGAACACGCTTGGATATGTGTTTTCATCAATTGCGGTATTGAACAACTTTGTCAACGGCCATATAATAATATCTTTGATGGCCTTTACTATTTTACTATTTATTCCGTAGTAATCGACGCTACAACTATTATTCAAACTATTCACAATATCTCTCATCTCGTTATAAGTTATGTGATCAATGATAAATTCGGAATTTGGTGCTCGAATTTGCTTTTTCAAAAAGTGAATAGATTCAGTGTATGAATTATTGACAGCTTTGGGATTAGAAGTTTCAGAGAAATAATCGACAAATGTTTGAGCAGAAATGTTATGTGACGCATCTCTCCCAATTCCACGTTCCGTGTTAACAATATTCCACATTGCCTTGTTTTTATTTTTATGCCCCGTAATGTAGGTGTTATTGGCGCTTTTTTTCAGCGTACGGATATACTGCCTATAGGTAGATTTAAGGGAGTTAATTTGTTGTTTTAATTGTATGTTTGGATATCTTTTGTGATATTGGGTCCAGAACAATATTCTCTCTCTCATGCTAGCCAGAGTCGGATTAAGCCACGGAGCCCTGTTGGTGGTCGCTGTTGGTCTTTGTTTGATTGGAAAGCTATTTACTATGTTTTCTGTTATTATGTTTAAGAATCGGCCACACTGATCGTTTATAGAGTCGGTGTAAATGACATTCCAGTCAACATTGTATAAATTTTGATAAAGTTTAAACAGACCAACTTGTGTTATAGGTCTATAAAATTCAACTTTGGGAGGATGAAAACTAAGGTCTAGGTCCAGAAACTGAGCCAAATGATCCGACAATCCCATGTCCAGTACACCACACTGGTACGAGTACAAAGCAAAAATTGTCTGATTGATCAAGATGTTATCTATGCAATTATTATTCCGAGTATTAACATAAATTACTGGCGTAAGGCCAAGAGACTGTAACAAATCAGCAAACGCGACATTATGAGGACAGTTTGTACCAAATTTAACGTTAAAATCCCCTGTTATCACCAAATACCTGGCACCAGCCACCTTGCTTATTATTTCAGTAAAAACCTGCAGAAACATCTCAAAGTCCCCATTCGGTGGTCTGTAAGTATTAATAATTGTCATGTCAGTTTCGCTCACGTGTATAGCAGCAACCTCACAAATATTAACCAAAGACTTATTGGATACACTGATTAAATCCCCGCAAGTATAACGGTGCTTAATCAAGATCATTGCACCTCCATACGAATTTTCTCTTGCAAAACATGATACTATTTTGTAATTTTCCAATCCAATCAGTCGACATTCGCTGGGATTCAACCAGTGTTCCGTCAGACAAATTACATCAGGATGAGATCAGTTTTGTAACGCATCGACTGAATATTTATATGAAAAATTGAAAACATTATTTTGTTACTGCGTTTTTTGCAAAACGCCGAAAAAAACGATTTACACATGTGTACTTTGGCCACACAGATGGGTCATTGACTCTAGTCGCGTCATCGATTGGAACCGACACCTTGAACGAAGAATACTCCTGAGGATACTTTGACTCCATTTTGACGCACTTAACCGTGTCGAAGTTTTTGGATTTTAAGTAATTTATGAGTTTATCCGGTGTAAGGTCGGGATCAAGTCTGTAGACATGGAAGTCGGAATACCTCACTGCCGCTTGAATGCCACTGTTTACATTTGTACCAAAAATAGGCTTCTTCTTCTTCTTCTTCTTAACTTCCGTCCATTCATTAGTCCCTTCATTATTCATATGAATTGGTGCTCGGGGAGTGCCCATGGTTTTCTCAGGATGCTTTATGGGTTCCGTCACCAAAATTTCTGGATTTTCAACAATCCTAGAGGCATCTACTTCTAAATGTATATTCGGGGTGTTAGTTGAGGCTACCCTACTGTACCAACTGTCATCTCACAACATGGGTATCCATGGTCAGATGACAAAGTACTCCCTAAGCACAGAGCATGATTTATTCTGGCAGTGAAAGCGAAGATGAGACTTTGTAAACTGTAATAAATTTGTGAAAAATATATCTTTCCTTCTTTCAAGGTTTTTGTATGTTATCTTAAAAATTAAAACAAATGTTAAAAAATTACATAATAATTTCATCCAAGGTTTTGTCTTCATTTGGAATGAGGGATTGTCTCAAGTACTCTGCAAGAACATGTTAATATTAATGCCTTGTTGTTATTCTTAGGTCACCATAAATTTTAATTTAATAAATTAGACGAAGTAGAAAATGTGACGCACTCTATTTATATTTTCTTAAATATCACTTGAAAACCGCAAAGCTAAGAAGAAGTTAATATATTTATGAGGCCACTACGTACCTACTCAAAACGTAAGGTCTGTTAATGGCCTATATATTTCATACGAAAAAGACACAGTCGCGGCGATAAATAATATTTTAATGGAGTTCTTACTTTAAGTTCACTCCGGTATAATCATTTATTTCAATCAGAATCGCGAGCCAGGAAAAAGTTTTAAAACTTCATCCCCTAATTCGTTCAACCCGCGGAGAGTTTTAATGGTAGAAACGACTCAGGTGTTCGAGCAAAGTCACAAATAAGGGCGGCTTTATTGCCCGGACCCGGTGCCACATGCCCCCGTTTTACCTACAAAGAACGCGCCTGCCAAAACTTTATCCTAATTTAAAAACCTGCCACAGGAGCTAATGTCCATGGCACGTAATAAATTGCACCTAATTATAATTCAATATTGAGCTTGTATAGGTTAATCTGCAAAACTTAGCTTGCTGTAAATTATCTTATAAAAGTTGGAAACTTTATTTTTAATTATGCTTTTACACCATATTACAACACAATCAGTCCAATTCTGTATCACAGTTGCCAATTCGGTTGCAAGGAAAGTGAATTGTTAAAGCTTAAGTTTTAATCACCTTCGTAGCAACTGATTCCAATTTGTCAGTTTTGGTAGAATGGGTTTTTTAACAGTTAAATTTCTACGTTTTTCGAAATGTATGATCAAAAAGTTCAAGTTTGGCACCTAAAAGCCACCTTCAATGTCAAATAAGCAATTTACTAGGCAGTAAACCCGAAATATTTTCGACTTCATTTGAACAAGGAAGTAAAATTTTGAGAACAAGAAACTTGTTTCTCACTTTTTGCATATGAAAAATCCTGTAGAACAAAACAAGTAGAGCGTGTTGATACGTTTTCCATGTTTTGTAAATGTATAAATGTATTTTGTATTCATTTCTGCAACTGTATTTGGAACATGAAAATTATCATATTTTTTTACAATAATACTATCGCAACTATTGGCACTATTACAGCCGAATCGAAAACGTCTCATCATGGCACTCTACCACGGTTCTGCAGGACTCCTACAGGACAACTAAACAATCTTAACCTAAAATTAGTCTCTACTTTTGAAGTCGATTTTCTCGCAAATCTAGGTGCAAAAGAAATTTAAAAAAATTCCGATGCTGTCCTTGATTAATATGCTACAACTCATACAAATTAGAAAGCTGTATATGTTGGCGTTTACCTGATTTTTCCAAATTAAGAAGAATTGCCGCTGTTTTTACCCTGTATATTTCATTCGTTTAACTTTAGCAATTATTTACGTCGGAAATAATTGATAGATTTCAACGAATTAAAAAGTAAAATCACCTGCCGAATGCTAGCTTTCTATGTGCATTTTTATAAATGATCGGATTGGTGGTTGACCCACAAAAAGCTATATTATGCCAGCAATGGATTTATGCCAGCAATTCCGTTATTAAAAGAGCTAAAATGATGAAATGTCGATCATAGGCTAACTAATAAATCATAGGTTTAAAGTTTATTACAGAATCATTGTTAATCTTGCATTATCCCTACAAAAGGTCCTGTTGAAACATCTCATGATCGGCGCAATTCACGCGGCGCTCTTCGGTCTTTGCTGTGGTGCGGGGGAAGGGATCAACAGCGACGCTACCGGTAGTAGGGGATCGCACAACGCATTAGTGACTAGGAGAACAGCGTTTACTGGCACAATATAACGAAATTGTTATAATAGTTTCAATAATTATATAAAAAAATCAGTTTATCAAGCAATTTTAATTTAGTATTCACCACTAATCGGAAAGTCTGCTAACTTCATATTCTTCAAGTCCACAAAAACGACTCTGACCGATCTGCGAAAAACATTGTTCATGTTTATTTCGGTCTTAAAAATTAACAAATAGTCAGAATGCTATTCAATTCAAGGGATATGTATCGCAGTAAATAAGGATTATATGCATGCTAAACAGGATTTTATCCTGTTAACATTTGTTAATGATATATCCGCTTCCATCAAAATGTTGTTTACAACTTATATTATTACTATTGTTACGAAGTATAGTTTAATTGCAGTGTACAATTGAGGTCAGGTCATCCAACCCATCCGACCTGCAGACAGTTGCTTGTCCAGAAATGCAAACGTCAGGCTTTTCATATCGGAACAAAGACATTCCTTTGTGGCACGCGTTCAAAGCGTGCAAATTAACTTTGATTGCAACCAAAAATCCTAACTCAAGATTTTTGGCTCAAACCAGGTCATGACGTCTTGCCAAATTCAATATAAAAGCCACGGCAAAGGATGGGAACGGGATCAGTAGTTTGCAGCACCTACTTGTAGTGTAGCTCGTCTATTGTATTTTAGATATCAGCTGTAGTATTGGAATTCTGCATGGTCAGCAATACACGAACGATGTAAACAACACTGCGACTTTTATTTATACATCTCCATCCTGACCTAGAGCCGTCCCCCATTAAGAGCTACGTAACGTAGTTGTATGTAATACAACCTTATTACATACAAACTGAAGAAAACAAAACGCCAATCGATAGAAGAGATTCTAAATGCAACATGAACAAAAATTGAAATTTTTGTGGTAAGCGGTTATGAAAAAAAAATCGGAAAGGCGACCGTTAATTTAGAAATGCTAAGATCCGGTAAATTTTTTTACTTCCCTCGCGTTCATGTTTACACCGAGAGAGGCAAAAATTTTTTATAGTTATACAACTTATGTAGAAATGATTGAGGAGTATGACACACTTTATTTCATTTTTTTTCTGTTCAGTTATGAGTCGTCAAATACAGGAGCCAATACTATCGAAACGAGAGATGGCAGTTAGGGCATTTCTCTCGTACCGGGTCACATATTATAATAAAAATTCTGCAAAAATTAAGAATTTAATTCTGTTATTTAAAATTACTACCTTGACAAGTTATCGTTCTTTTTTTGTATTGATAATAAGCTGTCCGCGGTTCTCTCACTATCGACAGCACCGCTGACAACTCCCTTCTCCGCACCACACCAAAGACCGAAGAGCGTCAGAATTCACGCGCATGGAAAATGCAAGATTTTAATTTTAGAACTTTAAACATATGAATTATTGGCTAGCCTACAGTCTATATTTCATTATTCTAGCTCTTCTAATAACGGAACTGCTGTCAATGCATAATGTAGCTTTTTGTGGGTCAACCACTTATCCCATCAGTTTACAAAAATCCACATTGAAAGCTAGCATACCGAAAGTGATTTTACTTTTTATTTCGTTGAAATCTTTGGATCATTTCCGGAGTAATTAGATGCTAAAGTTAAATGAATTAAATTTAACTAATTTCTAGGAGTTCAGAAATATTTTGAATCTTAGGACACTGTGTTTAGACAAGTAAAGCAAAATCTCAAAAACTCAAAAACTATAAGGATACCACCTAAGGAACACGCACTAAAAATAATGCGTACCACCTAAAAATATTGAAATTAATTTAAAAATATATAGGAATATAGGCCAGTCATTTAAAAAAAAACTAGTAAAGTTAAAAAGTTTTCCATGAACTAGATTTTTAATTCTGTTAAAACTTTTAATTAAAACCTATCCGCTTAAAGCGCTTACCTACCACAACTTCTCCCCCATCTCCCATTTCTACCATAATAAAATTAAACTATACAACTTCAGGTAAAAAAATTCAACGAAAATAAGTAGTGTGTTAAGTTCTAGCGTGGCGTTGGCGTAGCGTACAGATATGGCGTGACAAATGGGCCGTAGGGGTAACATTTAAGTTTGCACAAACGCGGGCAATTATTGCGGGCTAACAATAATTCACTTAAGTTAATAACATTACAAACTGTTAAAACTTCGCCCGTAATTTTCGCAATTTAATGCCGCCCGCATTATAAATAATAACGCGAGGGACCGCTACTGTACGAACCAACACCCGCTTGCATTATCGCTGCGCGCAAGCGGACGCCGACGCCACGCTTATGTTGCCGGTGCATAAATTCGCTAGGGTTAAACTATGTGTACTTATTCTAGTTAAAATTTTAACGGTTTAAAATAAGTGAATTGTGAGTGCTGAAGAGAGTAAGTGGACTACATGTTATTATTGTTGTAAGTTACAATCCTATCAACCAAAAACATTACTGATGTATATCGGTTTGCAAAAGTATAGATTCTTGTGTTTGAAGGCTAGTAACTCTGCAACGACTAAACAGAAAAGCATGAAATAAAGTGCGTTGTATTCCTGAATATTTTGTTCATAAAATATTGTAATTTCAAAATTTTCTGCCCCTAGGTTTGGACAGGAGCGCCAGAGAAGTGTAAAAATGTACCCGATTTTAACAGTTTTTAATACACGCTCATCTCTCCATTTTTTTTCCTCTTGAACCATTTGCCCAAAAAGAACTCAAATTTACATCGAGTATAATTCAAAATCGAGTCTACAGATTGGCTTTTGTGTTTCTTGTATATTTCTTTACAATAAAGAATTTTAAGGAAGCATATATCTCGGTAACGAGTGTTGAAATAGAAACATATTTGAGTTGTCCATTAATTTTATAAAGCGGCTCATGAACCGTACTTTGGATCAAAAGATCACAATAAACATCGTTTTGTTCATTTAAGCAGCGTTGGAGGTTTTTGTGTAATAAAAGCATTTATTATTATTATATTGCAAGAGCTGTAAACATGATTTTTGCACACTTAACACAAATATTTCCTTCTAAAGATACCTAGCTGAATTAACATTTTGAAAGAAAATTGATAATAGTTATGTAATTTATATTATATTTTATAAGTTTAACAATTGCCCCTAATTCCGACACAAAGCGTATATTTTGATCCGAAATCCGACACCTCAGTGAACTTAATTCAGACAGTGAACCTAAATCAGACACTTGTGCTACATTATTCCGACAAATATAAACATTCAAGCTGTTTTAAATATTGTTAAATAAGATGTATTATTAAGAAATGTTACATATTTATGTTTTACCATTTTTAATGAAACACAGTATAAAATAAGTCATGCATCTGGAATTTTTAGTGTTCTCTGTTTCTTGGCGCAGCTTTTTGTTGTTCCTCTTTCGCTTCCTTTCTTATTTCTCTAGGATGATTTTCTTTTATGCTTCCTTCTTTTTTATTAACAAATATTCTATCCAAGCATTAGAGATAGTGTTACAGAAGGATAGTTTCTTTTTACTTTAGTTGGGTGTTTCAGGCCAGAATAGTGATTTTCTTAATGGAGATCGCATGACTTCAACTGTTATCTCGGTGGTGTATTAATGTCAAAATCATTGTAATAATAATAATTAGGGATTATTGATGTCCATAATTACGTGCACACAATTAATTGTAATATAGCAAACGATGGAAAATATGTTATTTTCTTGTGTAAAGATAGCAATAGAGCCATTAGCTTTTTTTACTTCTAACCATGTACACAATTCCGACACTCATGTCTGATTTACGGACGTGCTATATTTACATGTACCTAATTCCGACAACCCTAAACTTGTTAATAATAGTGATTAAAAGAGTAGTACACTGTATTATTATGAAAATATAAAGCATTTTTAGTTCGGTTAAATAGATATTATTAGAATTTTCTTAATTTCTATTATCCTATAGCGATGTAAAAAGATGTCGAATTGCAGTTACCTTATAAGGAAAAAATCAACTTTTAGCAAAACACTCATTTATCAAGATCAGTGAAACTTCTAGGTTATGTTCTGACCGTTAGAACATTGGTAGAATAAGAAACGAATGTGGGTTGATAAGTGTAATGTCAAATCAGCAAACCGGATGTCCTAAAATAAAGTTCAATGTTGTAGATTTCTTATTTTATACAACTAAACAGAAATATGTCGGCATTTTGGACAGTGTCTGAATTTGGGACGTTGACCTTAATATAATTAACTAAATATTAGGTTTATTATTTATTTATTTTGTAGAGCTGCTTCGTTGCGTACGTGTTTTGCAAGTTTTCAGCATAGAATTTTTTGTTCTAATGAAGTAAAACAAATAATTATCGATATCAGTAACTTTATCCAAGAAAAACCCTTACTTTCAAGATTATTATAATTGATTAAACACCATACCATACAAAGTAGATCCTGTTTACAGAAATCCAAGCTATAGAGCTTGGAAAAAATCGGACATAATCGAGTGGTTGCTGAAAAAAACGTTCAACTTCAACACCTGAAGGTTTAATGCAATTGAATTAATCTGGGCATACGTAAAAAAAAGTTGCAAAAAACAACAATACATTTAAAATTAAAGATGTATTAAATTTGTGCAATGAAGCAATGCACATTGTTTTAAAGACATATGGCAAAATTCTGTTGCACATGGCAAAAAAATCGTAAAAATATACATTAAGAAAGATCATATTGTGGACACAATTGTAAAATCAATTATAATAATCAACGTGCATGAAGGTGATGATGACGAATTATTAAACTACAACGAGTGAAATGGTGAGCTTGTAATTATTTCTTACTTATTTGGTAATGATACAGAAATTGTTGATGTAGGTTACGTTCATTATTACCAACCACTGATTTTCGGTAGAAATAATATCGTGAAAGAATCATAAAGTACAAGACAGAATAATGTATGTATATAATTCCAAAAGCAAAAAAGATCATTTTGCTCCAAAAAATTGAGTTTTAACAAGGATTGTTTGCATGCTAATTGCGTTGCCCTGCTATCTTTCGTTACAGAGGTATCCGCATTCATAAAACCCTCGTTTACACCCTTTATTATATAAAAAACCAGAAAACACGACCTCCAATGTGTAGACGTTTATCGAAATATTAACTGAGCAAAATTTGTAATTTTTGTAGCAAATGGTTTATGTGAAAAAAAAAATAAAATCGGAAAGACGAGGTTTATTTTCAAAGTGCAAAAATCGAGTGCATATTTTCACTTTTCTCGCGCTCATGTTTAAACCGATGGGCAGAAAAAATTAATAGTCACTCATGTTATGTAGAAATGATTCAGGAGTGGAACTCACTTTGTTTAATTTTTTTTTGTTCATACGGAAGTATCTGTCAGATTTTAATAGTTTGCCATATGTACTGGAGTAACTATTAAGTTATATGAGATATTTTAACAGTGGCGAATTATAAATATCTATTTTTTCCACCAAGAATTTCCTATTTTCTGGACCTTACTTGCGAATAAAACTTTTGATTAAAATATTTGCGTTTCGGTTCAGAATTTGTTGCGGTTTTTGTCAAAGGTTGAGAACTAGCCTCAGGCTGAAGGAGTGGGGGATTCAAGCGGACGATCTATCTATACCGAAATTGTTGAAATTCCTTCTCATACATATCGGAAATATGTCTAGCTAGGGGGAGTGAAGAAACTTTGTTCCCCTCCTTGAACTATGGTTAGTAGAATATTAACCACCCCTGACGCAGTAAAAGCCCTACATTGGAATCCGAAACGCTTTCTTGAGGTTCCCGTTTCACATTATTGAATAGTCTTAGGGTTGCTTACTAAAGAAATTGTCATTCGCTATGGATAGAATATAAACCATTACTTCAAACGTTCTATATATTTCAATGAGGTAGAGGTAGAAATTTGAATAAAAACAAAATAAATGTGTGGACTTTAGTTGAATTTTTAGTGATATTATTTGTCCCCAGACGTACTCTATATTTATCCTTTATTTGAATTTTATTTTCTACGAAAAATTGGCATTTTTATAAACATCGCATTGCAGTGCATCAATAACTTGAAATAACTTCAGGTCTGCTGACTCTGCGCTATGCAAGTTGGTATAGAGCGTTGCTCGACTTCTGTCGGACAAAGGAACGCTGATGTACTACCCCCTCCACAAACTTTTACCTCCCTCTACAAACCATTTCTCTGCAGACAGAGGCGAGAGCGAGTTACAGGTTTTATTCTGCAAAGGAATATGACACTGTTTTCGAAATTTACAATCGCTATCGGAAATACGTGACGTACCTACTCAGTGCAGCATACGATTGTCAGACTACACGTTGTTTTGTCGTCTAGTTTTGTCGATTAAAATTACGATCCGTGTTTTCTTTATTTTTTTTATATTATTTCATGTAATTCATTATTGTGTTAATGATGTAAGGTAAATGTTCCAAATTCAGACACTGTCCTAAATTCCGACATATTTCTGTTTAGATGACTAAAATAAGAAATCTACAACATTGAACTTTATTTTAGGACATCCGGTTTGTTGACTTGACACTACACCTATCAACCCACAATCGTTTCTTATTCTACCAATGTTCTAACGGTCAGTATATAACCTAGGAGTTTGATATTGATATTTGAGTGTTATGCTGAAAGTTGATTTTTTTTCTTATAAGGTAACTGCAATTTGTCTTTGAGTGTTTAAGGATGTTAGAACATGTGTACCTTTAGCTAATAATATAATAATAATAATAATAATAATAATTAATTAATTAATTATTTCAGTGGAGAGTTTAAAGCGACAGATTAAGTTAAAAATGAATCAGAAAATGAGAGAGGATTATGTTAGTAAGCCAATGCATGGCCAATTTTTAAGAATTGTGGAGGGTGATGGTATTTCAAAGTCTGGATCGTTATCTTGGCTTTGTCATGGAAACATTAAGGCTGAAACGGAATCCTCTATCATAGCGGCGCAAGATCAGGCAATACGTACCAGATATCATGAACAGAAGATTATGAAAGTTGCTCATGATGGGAGTTGTAGACTGTGTCATCAGGCTCCGGAACATGTCTATCATTTGTTAGCGGCTTGTCCAGTCTTAGCTGAGTCGCATTACATTGCTAGGCATGATAGGGTTGGAACATATATACATTACAATTTGTGTTCCCGACTATTAGGTTTAGCAATGGATGTGTCTCGGTGGTATGACCACGTTCCATCTCCTGTTGTGAGTAATGATCATATTACCATATTAGGGAACATGCCTATTGTCACTGATAGAATGCTTGATGCTAATAAGCCAGATATCGTGGTAAAGGATTTCCAGAGGAAGGTATGCACGTTCATAGAAATCTCGGTACCTGCTGATGCGAATGTTGTAAGGAAGAAGCTTGAAAAACAACTTAAATATAAGGATCTCTCAATAGAAGTTGGACGTATGTGGGGAATGAAAGTAAACATTATTCCGGTGATTGTAGGTTCATTGGGAGCAGTTACTCTAAATTATAGTAAACATGTCAAGGAGTTGCCGTGCAAAATTTCGCCCTGGGAAATTCAAGAAATTGCGGTTTTGGGAAGCGCGAATATTTTGAGGAGAGTTTTATCATAAAGTATCCTAAATTTACTGCTATCGTACTGCTATATTAATATTTCATCTTTACCTTCCTTTGTATATTGTCTATTAATAAATGTCTGCATGTGTTTTTACTGACCTGTACGCAACGCTGTACGGGGTTTCTGCAGTTTTCCTTTGCTTTGCAACCTAATGTTGCAAAGCATAAAGGGCGTTGCTTTTCTAAATTGGGTTGAGCTGGAGTGATACCCGCAAAGGGTGTACCCTAGGCTTCAGCGAAACTCGGTACTACCAATTTGCCCTGATGATCTTCATACTTTTAAAAATTTATTAGTGTAATTTTTGTATTTATATGTTGTATCTAAATTATATTATCTAGGTTTAATGTATTTAATGAGATGTATCAGAGAATTCCAATAAATAATAATAATAATTACTTTTCAAAATTTCTTAGTGTAATTTTTGTATTTATATGTTGTATCTAAATTATATTATCTAGGTTTAATGTATTTAATGAGATGTATCAGAGAATTCCAATAAATAATAATAATAATAATAATAAACGTCTTTATTTCTCCAAAAACAAAAACAATAATGTAAGCTACAAAATACAATGGAGTAGGCGAAGTCCAGGTGAACACAAAAGTGTTGCCTGCTCAACTTAACCTAATTGTCTTAACCTAATTCTCTCTATTCCATCTACCACGTGCAAAACAAAACAACAACAAAGAAAAACAAAAGACGAACCGGGACTAAAGTAGTATTTCCACTGATGTCACATGCACAAAGTTCACTCGCTCACTGCTCAAGAAAAAGTTTCTTGAAAAAAAAGTTTTTTAATGTAGTTGGAATTGCTTGATGATGTACCGCCTATTGTCAAATTCCTCTAATTCACCATTTTTGTAAGTTTTATAGCTTTTTATTGAAATCTTTTGTTTTTTTTTTTGTTTTTCTGATTGTAATTGTGGATGTTGTTTTGCAGTATTGTCTTAAGAAGCTTTGAATAATAAAGCGAAGCGTTACAATTTAAACAAAGTAAATTATTGAATGGTCGAACCCTCCAAGTCTTTTTTTGGAATTATAATCATGAATAGTCCCTAATTCCATCATAAATATCGACAGGCATCATAGGAGATGATGAAATAAGACAGAATGATGCAACAGTAGCAGCAGAGAGTTGCGATTTTGGCATTGATACACCACATTTGGAGATAACAGTTGAACTGATGCCATCTCCATTAAAAAATCATTATTCTGGCCTGAAACACCCAAATAACGTAAAAAGAAACTGTTGTTCTATAACAGTTTCTCTAAAGCTTGGAGAGAATATTTGTGAATAAAAAAGAAGGAAGCACAAAAGAAAATCGTTCTAGACAAATAAGAAAGAAAGCGAAAGAGGAACAGAATAAAAAACTGCGCCAAGGAAAAGAGAACACAAAAAATTCCAGATACAAGAAACATAAGATACAAATGAGGTAAATGGTAAAACATAAATGTTTAACAGGAAAACTGGTTAATCGACGGTGAGATATATAAGGAGAAAGGTATTTGTCGGGCAATTCCGTCATACAAAGATCAAAGAAGCAACCGTAGACAAAGTGTTTCGGACTATTAGTCCTCATCAGTACGGTATAGCCAAGGAGCAAGATTGACACTCAATGGAAAAAACACTCAAATGGAAATTGGTCACCCCCTTTAGGTCTCCATTTGAGTGTTTTTTCCATTGAGTGTCCATCTTGCTCCTTGGCTATACCGTACTGATGAGGACTAATAGTACACTGTGTCTACGGTTGCTTCTTCGATCTTTGGATGACGGAATTTCCCGACAAACACCTTTCTCCTTATAAATGTTTAACGTTTTTTTAATAATAAATCTTATTTAACAACATTTAAAACACTTAGTATTTACTTGAATGTTTATATTTGTCGGAACAATGTACCACAAGTGTCTGATTTAGGATCACTGTCTGAATTAAGTTCACTGAGGTAAATGTATAATAAAAGAATTCAGTTCTGATGTGATGCTTTAATAGTTTTCTTGCGTACCGGTTTCAGGAATATTCCCGTCTTCAGCGCAATCTACGTAAATAAATGACAACAATTAACAAAGATACATATAAAAAATTCTAACCTACAAACCGTCTAGAGTACATAAGCTACATGAATAGCGAGTCTAATTTATTGTTAATTAATAAAACTTGATCAGAGAACATTTGTGACGTTTTAACCGCATGGAGTGAAAAGTCGGGTTGGTTAGTTCGGTGTCACTGATGTAGATGGCGCTGCTGAGGGTGGACATGTATATTTATAAAGGTTGAAAACATTCTATTGCTGTAAAATTCTGTTATGTCGTTAAGAATATTGTTCGGGTGTATTTCTTTATGTTTCCGTATTTCCATCTCCTCCCTAAGGTCCATCTTACGTGATTTGTTCATATGGTGCATTAGCGTCATATTGTCTATTGTTGTAGTGTGACCTGTGTCCGTAAGATGTCGCCCTAGTGCCGAATTGTTCTTTTTGTTGATGTGCTCATTAAATCTGATTTTTAACTTTCTACCAGTCTGACCTATATAGAAGCTATCACAGTCATTGCACTTTATTTTATATATTCCACTCTTTTCCGTCTTGTCCATTTTTTTGTTTGCAATTAACGAGAAAATTGCTTATTTTGAAATTAGTTCTTATAGCTGGTGTGATGTATTTCTCTAATGATTTTCGGATCGGTGCTGACAAAGATCTATTATAATCAAGTGTTATATATTTGGTTTTCATTTTTATGTTGGGATAAATCATGTTGTTTGTCCTATGTATCTTGTTGTAAATTGTCTGCAAATCCACATTATTATAACCATTGTCCCTAGCAATCTGCATTATGGTGCGAATTTCATTGAGGTATCGGATAGCGGATCAAAATATACGCTTAGTGTCGGAATTAGGGGCAATTGTTAAACTTATAAAATATAATATAAATTACAAAACTATTATCAATTTTCATTAAAAATATATAGCCAGATATCTTTAGAAGGAAATATTTGTTTTAAAAAAGTGACAGTCATTAACACCACATAAATATAAATTCTACAGTTACAAATGTAACAAAAATTCCTTAACCTCAGTGTAAAAATTATTTAGTTGTAATTTTATGGTAATTTTTCTCATAATAAAAAAATAGAATATGGATTTAACATAAAGTCTCGTGACAGGTATGAGTTGTCATATGAAAATCATATATAAAATTTGAACATTTTAAATTTGAATTCAATAATTTATCTCTAGTTTTTATCATTTTTCTTAGTTTATTGTTGGATCTTAAGTAAACTTTATTATTAATAAGAAATTATAGCAGTCCACTTAGATAAAGTGTTAAGGTTAAGGAAGGTTACAAAACCGTTCACATGCAAACAATTATAATTAGTTTGCAGTTTTTATTGATATTATGGTGTAGGAATAGCATCAGAAGTTACGCAATTCAAATTTTAGATTAAAAAAAAAATAAATGTGACCAAAACATTGATGGATTTGAGCAGTGACAGATTATTTCGATATATTTTCTTCGATAGACTACAAATCTCCATTCTAGTCTTAGTAAAGAGAAGTAACGCGTAGTGATTCTCAGTTCCGAAAAGTTGTGTACAATTTTAGCGAAAAACAAAAAAAAATATACAACGTTATATAAGAAATGGACCGGTCAGGTGCCTGAATCACCATGCAGGCGATATGACCTGGGAACTGGCCCCGCACAGTCTTATCAGTACGAGAGTACCATGCAGACGTGTTACTGGATATTGATTGTTATAGAGATTCTTATGACAATAGTTTACTTATTAAAGCTCTATTTATATTAAACAGTGGATTATAATTTATAATCAACGGCTATTCTAACAGTTATATGCCTAATAATATTCCACAACAAATACAATCCGCACCACACTGCAAAACAGCTCCCAGCATCAAATGTTAAAATAACATTTCCAATTCGAAAGTTCCATTGTTCGCCTTCACCGCAAAGTTGATAGAACAGCGCTGCCAACGTAATTCCAAAGAGGAAATTAAAGTTGATTTATCTTATTCCAATCACGATAGTTCATTATTGAAATCCGTTTTGGTGGAAACTCAAATAGAAAAGATAATCGTGCCGTTTGCCGAATAAATATGTACACTCACGCATCTCTCCCCCGCTTTCACGTAATCCCGGTGTATTAGCGGCTGCCCAAATACGAAACCCCTAAATCAATTTGTGTACGTATTAAATTTAGACATTAGGCAAGGCATCACTGTGTAAATTTCTGCGTTTGCCATTGCCGTTCTCCGCAATTTCATTCCCTCGGCTCGCTCCTGCGGGCTGGTATAGGCAGAGCGAGAGATGTGGGAGTTCTCCTTGCTCTAGGAGTGAACTGAAATCGATTCAACCTCAAATCTGAAACTACTTAATATCCCTAGAGGCGTTACGACTAAACCTGAGGCTAATTTAAACTTTTAGCTGAAACGGTGTTAATTCGTGATCATATAGGTAGGTGACATGCAAAACTTTTACGTATAAGTCTACTAAAGATTACCAATGAATTCAGTTGTCAATTTTCGTTGATTAGAAACGTCATTAGAAGTCAAAAGAGGCATCTTAGTGAAGTGCAAATTGCTCGTGCTGTCGCACAGTGAATCGCCTATAATAATCTAGGTGGACAAAAGTCATTTCTAAGAATCGGTTAATTAATGGTCACATGTTATAAACAACCCCCCCCCCGAGGTGACAATTTTAGGTAATAAGTGTGAAAAGCATTCCACATTGAGGAGTTATAGACGCAGGGAGACCACGTGATAAGGTAGCGCATTCATAACCGGTTTAGTTGTATTTTTGCAGTGTTTTCGATAGTACACCCTAACACTTGGTTGATAATTTAATTTGTACTGTGATGAATTTTACTTTAGAGGGTAAGTACTTTCTCATTTCACTACCAATTAGATTCTATTAACAGAGTATGTGGTGTAATAATTATGTTGAAAAGATGATCGAAAATACATGCTAATTTTATATTTGTAAACTTTCGTCGAATACAACTTTTTTTATCCACGTTTATTCAATATATATTTTTTATATAATATAGTTAAACATTTATCTTTTAAATGACATAAAGTTGAATACCACATTTTGACACACTTTTGCTGCATTGATTTTTTTCAGAACGTGTCTACTCGATTTTAAAATTGGAGTTTTTTGACGAATGGCGAAAACATAGGAAAGAAGAACGGAATGCTCGTCTAATGGATTATGTCAGTTACACAGTTATAAGTATTTTCATTGTGTTTGTTCCAAAGTTAATTTATAATTGCATTTTATTTTATTTTTTTTTTGTAGTACTGTTGAGTTGTTTTTTGAATAAGATATTTTTCATATATAAATTCTGTAATATTAAAGCTAATACAATTTACATACGAATACAGTTTTCTTTTCGAATAATGTTTTATTTAATTATTATTATTGATTATAAATTATGCATATTCCTCAGGTTTTTAATTTTTATATTTTATGTTTAATGTCAAGGACATTTTGTTGTTTTTGTCATAATTGGGCAAGTATTTACTATAATCAAGAAATAATCAAAGCGCAAAATAAAATATTTTTGTCCAGCTACCTTGCTCTAGGCGATTCGCTGTTGCTAATTGATTTACACAAATATTTCTCTTGTTTTTGGAGATAGGTATAATATTATCATATTTATAACAAAAAAAATCAACCCACTGCTAATTGTGTTTTAATATCATTTTTAGTACCGAGTTATCTGGAATAATATAGTACTTTAAATTGTCATAATTTTTGTTGGAGAACAAATGTTATAACCTTCATTGTTATCCAGTTATCTATATATAAAATACATGTTGATGTAGAAACATAACAATAATATCGGTGTCACTTTGTACATGTATATATAGAACGCTCATTATATGAAATTACTTCTTTACGACTTTCTTTACTATATTATCTCTGATCCACCGCAATATACAAGAAACATACTTTATTAATCAACCCCCTCCAAAACCACCCGATTGTCAAATGATTTTAAAACCATATTTTTAACGAGTTCCCAGGTGTAATAACACATTTGTAAAGTTTCAGAATTTTTAATTATACTTTATTTTTCAACCCCCTCAAACACTACCCTATTGACAATTTTATCTGCTATTTATATATCGTTGTGGGTATAATACTATCACATTTAGATGAATTCAAATTATTAAATGAACATTTAGCGTTTCAACCCCATAAAAGCAACCCCTTAAGGTTGAGATTTTTCTCACTATTTTTCTAGTTACCAAATTATTATTTTAAGTTCATCTAAAACAAAAAAATAATTTTGTCCACCTAAAAGTTGCAAATGAGTCACTTAAGTCCTGACCTGAATACTATTAAAAACGTGTGGGATCAGCTTGACCGACGTGTTCGCAAGCGCCCTAATCCACCACTAACCATACAGGAACTGACACAAGCCCAAATTGACAAATGGGAAAACATACCCCAAGAATGTCTTTGCAGACTAGTGCGAAGCATGCCACGCAGGTGTGAGGAAGTGATTCGTGCTCGTGGAGGGCAAACACTGTATTAAACCTCACCAATCCACAGAAAACCCGACTGTCATCGATACAATGCCAGTAATTACCATTTTGGTTTTGCGTTATTCATTTACATTTTTAAGTGTAACTTAGAAGTAACTAAGATTTGTAACTTTGTTTTTGTAATTTTCTTTAGTTTAATATATACCGTCGAAGTATACCAAATTTGATTTGAATAGAACTATTATTTAAAAAGTTTCGAAAAAGGTGCTCCCCAGTACAGTATTCAGTTAGCTCTGAAGAAGCGAGCAACATGGTTCGCGAAACGTCAGCATTAACAAATCTTGACACACGGCATAACCCGGAAGCAGTTTATTTTCTAAATTTTGAACATTTTTGTTCCAGTAAACTTTGGTTTAGAATTAGGAAAAACATGTTCTATGGCATTTCTTAATCTAAAAAATTTTGTTAAAACTCAAAAATGCAAATTGAACTGAATTTTAAGAGACAATTCCATTATTGGGCAATATGGGCCACATTTCCAGTCAGATCTAGACTTTTGTTGGGCAGTCTTCCATAAAAAAATACAATGAAATCCAACATTTAATAACCACAAATAATGGCCAATGGCGCTGCAAGTTCAACAGAATTAAGACTGTTCTTTGTAACTAAAGCTGTAGAAAAAACAAAATGACAAAAGAAAAGAAAGGATTTTGCAAGTTTTTGTTTCAGTTTTAGATCAATGGCAGTCCTTGCAGTTTTTTTTTAAAGTCACTCAGGAATACAAACAGCGACGTAATTATATCAAATGTTTGTCATTGGTTTGGGAAAATTTTGAAACAGATAAAAATGAAAAAGAGTATTCAAAGATTATGCTCATTTAAATTAAAAAATTATGATTTTATTATTGAAAATATTTATTTATCCGAGGGATATTCATTTATCCCTCGCCTTTGAGTATTAAAAAGTTGGTCACCCTAAGGTAGAGACCTAAAAGGTAGCTCAACTTTGGCACAATTTTTCAAACAAAAATGTAAGAGTAAACAATATTTTTTGCCGTATATTTATTATATTTAGTGTATAAAAGCAAATTGTGCAAAAAGTGGATAGTGTTGTAGGAAGTATCAGCGTTGTTGATGACATATCTTTCTATTAAACGAAGAAATCATGAAGATTAAACAATTGGTGCAAAAGATATCTGAATTTTAAAGTACATACATTTTAGGTACACCGATTTTTTGCACGCGAGTGTATAACAGTAATGATGATTTGCATTTTGATATATCTACACGAGTTGGTATATAAATAATATATGGACTATGTAGGCCTATCCACATAAATATACAGGGTTGTGATTTATGCATATCCGTCGAAAGAGCGTCTCTTATGTTTCGGAACATTTACTACTGGAAAAGGCTGCCAGGGAAAACTGATGAGCACGCAGATTTAACGCGCCCCGTTGAAAAATTCTTTTCCCAGTTTTGAATAATACGCGCGAGAGGGAAGCGGCATGATTTCTAAATGTAGACACGAACGCTCAGACCGAAAACATCGCCTTAAAGTACATTTATTCATCATTCAGACGTAAACATACATAATACAGTAATTAGGTAATATTTTATTCCTGACTTCGTGTTGGTTTGATACGCAAAATTGCAGTCATTTGTCAATGGAACAGATATCTTAGAAAATATATATGTATGTATTTCTTTTAGTTTTATTTTAGAATTTAAGGAAATTACCACGAATTTTCTTTTTATATAGTTTCATAAATGTTATACGTGTATCTTAAGTAGGTAGGGAGTTACCTGGGGCGCGTCGCGGGTTACCTATCTACACAACCGTACGATTGAGCTCAGCCGTTGTGCGGCCAAAGTAGCCCCCTACCTACTATCTTACTTACCTACTATCCTACTTAGAAGTCATGAAATCTATTTCGTTGCCTATCCTCCATTTTAGCACAACTTTACCTGGTCTACTAGATTCTACAGGCTTATTGTAAATGATTGTAGTCGAAGTAGGCGCTGAGATTCAAAGTAAAAATTTGTCTCTGCCGCTTCATTTGAGCTGAATACTACTACGATACATTGCATAACCTAATTTAAGTTTCATACTTGTTTGTGTAAAGCGGCAGAAATGTAGTAACATGGGCATGACCTATTTCGACTACAATCATTTATAATGCCCGTTTAGAACACTAAACTAGACGTATTAATCAACGCCTCGGAATATTTGCTCGGTTAAGTTCGACAAACAAGCTTAAGAGTAATAGCAAGCGTCAAAAAAATGCGAGCGACCACTTTATTATTGTTGAGTGTCGCCTCAACCGAATACCAATCTATCTCCTCTCCCCGAATAAGGAATGGCCGGATAACTTTTGTGTTGCAGTGTTCGGCCGTAACGGGACACCCCTTACTCCTACCGGAAGTTTCAAGTCGACTTTTGCAACTTTAAATGGATCCAGGATGGCAGTTTCTAGCCGGCAGCACCTCGGGAATTGAGAAATAACCCCGATATATCATACCAGTCTGTCTATCTAACCTTTTATCATGAGATGATGTAAGTAATATTTTCCAGTGTAAAAGTAAGTACTTAATTTTTTTTTCATGGATACGCCCTGTATATTATTAACTTCTTTGAAGTACCTAGTGGAGGACCTAATATTTATATAAATAATTGCACTGTCAATATTTTTTTAAAGCTCAAATTTGCAAATAACGTAGGTATCAGATCTAAGAGCTCACTTGAGAATTTTATTAAAATTTGACGACAACCTGTTGTCAGCCATGCGTAACATCAAAGCAAGTGATATATTAGAAAGAACTCATAAAATACAATTTACTTCTTTGCCGCTTGAAATTCATATAAGTTGCGTTGTCAAAGAAGGGTGTTGCGCCCTTAAGGTTCGTTCACCTATGAAGCACTTCGTTTTAATACAAAAAACTGTATATCTTTTAGAGTTAGACTACCTTTTAGATAGCTTTTCTTTGCGTGTGATTTATCGAAGATAATCGATAATCTTATGAACAACTTGTCTTTATATAGTAGCTTAGTAGTTTAGTATTGATATTCTCTAAATATTTTGAATTTTTTGTTTTCATTTTGCACAACAAATACCTAAGAGCGTTATAGTGATTTTTAAACATCGTACCGCAGAACATAAAACAAATTTTACCTACGACCGTATGTATAAATGTCCCTTACGTCACGGACTGCTTCACTCGTAAATCGTTTATAACAAACATGTGCTTTTGGTTGTGCTTTTATGTCTTTAACGCACGACATAATGTCATCACAACGCAAATATAGATCCATATTTTCCTATTTGGTTATAATTTCCCCCTTGTCACAACAGTTCAAATGCAATTCCCCACAGTTGAAAAGATGTCGCGCAAATAACTAGCAATAGATAAAATACATTTTTGTTGAACTGTCAAATATACTAACCTAACATAATACATCTACTTATGTCGCAATATTTCTCTTTTATTTCAAGTAAGTGATTGGATCTGTAATTGTCGGTAGTAGGTAAAATTATGTACAATACTCGAGCTGTAACGCATATTACGTGCTCGTTAATAATAACAAAACTCGCTCGTATGTTAACTTTCCACTCGTACGTAATATGCCAGTTACAGCTCTTGTAATGTAATATACTTACTATTTAAAATCCTTCTGTTATAAACTGTCAAATTGGGATGTCAGCATTCATCCATAGTTTAGTACGCTGACTTTGATCATTAACAGAATATATTTCCCTGTATTAAACCACATTTCCACGCTACGATTTTCAGCAAAATATCAAGTATTTCGTGTCATTGCAATCGGGAAAATGTTTCCTGTCGTCTAATCAGGGTGCATCACAAGGTACACGAGAGAAAAATGGCTTATTGGCGAAAATAGAATGAAATCACGCTAGAGGGCGCCCGTAATACAATATCGGCCAAAATCGAATTAGGCAGTGTTTATTTGATAATTTTCGACTATTTTTACCTATTCATAGCCACCTAGATTAATAAAATAAAAATTTACAATCGATATGTTTTTGTGTTCAGAATGTCAGATTAACAATATCACACAAATAATGTGTGCCATTTAAAATTTCAATGGTCACGTCATTTCCGCAAAAACCGGAAGTTATATAAACCCTAAGAGTATCAACAAGTTTAGCAGCGGTCAACAAAAAATATATTTTTCTACTTTGCATTCACAATGCACACATTGTAACACTGTTTTCGGTGTTACAATTAACACATTGTAATACCGAAAACAGTAACATTTTTGTCTAGGATTGGTACACATTGATATCAAATGCCATATGTCAAACGTACTATACATAACCCAACATAACCACACACTGCATCTTCTTAATCGCTTGCAATCACATAAACTGCGAAATATCAATATTCTATACATATTTAAACATGGGTGTAGCCTGCTATAGTATGACCAAAGGATTGGGGCTTTCTTAGTTTTGCTGTGTTCATCAAAATACGCCAGCATGACGTTTTCGGTGATGTTTTACGACTCTGGTAAGTGATCGTTATCATTCTTTTCAACTAAACATCAAATCTCCTTTTCAGATATAATTCAAGGACCACAGTTACTTTAATAAGGTATTATGCGAAGATCAAACATACATCGTAGATATGAACGATTTTAATTACTGCTGCGACATTGTATTTGCGCAATAAATGGTTTATCAGCATACACGTACGAAGGTATAGTATATTTAAAGTGTAGAGGATTTCTTAGTTTATGTAACGTATAAGTTTTCGGTAATATTTTGGACGCTTGGATGCTCGGTTCAATTCGTATTCGTTTTTGTCCATCGCTTTCGACTTCTTAGTTCTGGTTGTGTGCAACGTATTTGTATTACCTCCATCACATGTAATTTTACTAAGTATAATTCATTCTAATAAACTACTTTGCCGAAATTAGAATTGGGTTTCAATTATAAATGCTTGTAAATATATAAGCCGCAACGGCTACGTAGCGGAATTAGGTAGACACCGCTATTAAACGTTAAGCGTTATAACACATTTCTCTAGTAGAACAATTCTCTAGTAAGTTCTTGTTCTTCGAAGTTACTAATCAGTCACCGCCAAACACTTCTATTGTGATTATCATACTTATGAAACCACTATTTTAAAGTTTTTAACTTTTTAGGTTAAGTTTCATGTATTTATCACAGTAGGGTTAAAAGTGTTGCCCCAAGCTCCATTATGATCACCAAAACACTCATGCGCCAATTAGACGTCTTATAAAACTTGTATAATAATATACTATTTTAAAACGGTTTACTTATAAAATGTACTTTTTGACATTACATTTTTAACTGGTAGCAAACCAGTGCTAACATAAATAAAAAAAACTATTATCTGGCAACGCTATTGAAATAGTTATTTATGTACCAAGGGCATTAGACGGATGTTTATACCCCGAGGGTAACAGTTTAAAAAGCGCGAGGGCCGATATGCCCGAGAGCTTTTTAAGTCGCCCGATGGTATAAACATCAAGTAATGCCCGAGGTACATAAAAAATGTTATGTCCTACAATGGTTTTGTTCCTCCGTTTGAATAATATTAATAAAGATTTTGATGTTATCAAGTGACATGCGTATCTACGAACTTGAATAACAATACAAACAATTCGGAGGTGAGTGACAATACAGACAATTAATTGTCAAACTTATAACCTTAATCGCCAATAATTGACATTGATGAGTGACAATACAGACAATTAATTGTCAAATTTATAACCTTAATCGCCAATAATTGACATTGATGAGTGACAATACAGACAATTAATTGTCAAACTTATAACCTTAATCGCCAATAATTGACATTGATGAGTGACAATACAGACAATTAATTGTCAAATTTATAACCTTAATCGCCAATAATTGACATTGATGAGTGACAATACAGACAATTAATTGTCAAACTTATAACCTTAATCGCCAATAATTGACATTGATGAGTGACAATACAGACAATTAATTGTCAAATTTATAACCTTAATCGCCAATAATTGACATTGATGAGTGACAATACAGACAATTAATTGTCAAACTTATAACCTTAATCGCCAATAATTGACATTGATGAGTGACAATACAGACAATTAATTGTCAAATTTATAACCTTAATCGCCAATAATTGACATTGATGAGTGACAATACAGACAATTAATTGTCAAATTTATAACCTTAATCGCCAATAATTGACATTGATGAGTGACAATACAGACAATTAATTGTCAAACTTATAACCTTAATCGCCAATAATTGACATTGATGAGTGACAATACAGACAATTAATTGTCAAATTTATAACCTTAATCGCCAATAATTGACATTGATGAGTGACAATACAGACAATTAATTGTCAAACTTATAACCTTAATCGCCAATAATTGACATTGATGAGTGACAATACAGACAATTAATTGTCAAATTTATAACCTTAATCGCCAATAATTGACATTGATGAGTGACAATACAGACAATTAATTGTCAAACTTATAACCTTAATCGCCAATAATTGACATTGATGAGTGACAATACAGACAATTAATTGTCAAATTTATAACCTTAATCGCCAATAATTGACATTGATGAGTGACAATACAGACAATTAATTGTCAAACTTATAACCTTAATCGCCAATAATTGACATTGACGATTCAAAATTTACAATTTGAATGACAAATATTTGATGAATTTGACATATAACTATGCGCATAAAGAATCTTTATCGCCCTAGGGCGCAAAAAGTAGCTCTTTTCGTCCCGGTACTAAAATGACACTTTATGATCATGTAGGACATAAAATTAATTTATGGGTGTCTTTACGAACCTGAAGAAACAAAAGACCAAATACTTGCAATACTTGCCCAAAATACTAAATACTAAATAAATTAAATGCTTTAATAAGAGCATGATAAAACCAACTTGATCAGCCAGTTATAGTGTAAATTCAAATTTTAGATGATTTACAAATAAAGGGTAGTTGAGTAGCTTTTCTTTCGACATGGTAGAGTGTATTGTATTATCATCAGGTAAGGTTACACTAATAAAAAAAGGACGTGTGATTGACAGCACCACTCCTTCCAACTCTCTGTTAAGACTGTTAATCTCTCTGTTAAATTGCCAAAGGAATTAAGGTGAAATTACTACATTTTCTTTTATTCCAATATAAGCAACACCCTTTTTTCATACCTACTACATAAATTTAATTCAATTCAATTTCTATTAAAGAATCAAAATATTGGTTCCCAAATTTCCGATAAAAATATACCCAACTTGCAGCGTTACAAATCTGCCAATATTGTAATCTGAATTGAATATCCCAAACAGGAATTTCTCTTCAGAATAGGAAACGGAACCGTGATGATTTTCAAATCTATGTCTGTGTCTGTGATGTGACATTACCATCAAATATCCCCTGGTGTCCGAACGACACGTTTGTTGTCCTATCATGCCGAACAGCTCAATCGTACCGCATTAAGGTAAAGCTGGTCGGTCGCGTCGAAGAAAGCGTCGACAACGGGAGCTTTCAGCTTTGTCTCGCCGATCAATGCGATCGCGAACAAAGGACTGCCGTGAAACAATTGCTACCCGGTCGCGTCCATGGATATCGCGACAATGAACCATTATCGTTATTGTTATTATTAACGGCGATCTTTGGTTTAAATGGTCTCGAATTTAGTCGATATACGACTAAATTCGAGCTTTGCTATTGTCGTATGTGCCTGGTTCGTTCGATGAAAGGTCAGACTTGCTAAATATTTAACTGTTGGAATTGTAGAGAGTTTGTTAATTACTGTGTAATTTTAATTTGATAATGTTGAATACTTGAATGAAGAAACTAAGTGGATTAATTTTTTAATAGTATTGTCTAGAAAATACTTTATGGAAACTTTTTCAGAGAAGCATTAGAAAAATTTGTTTTTCGTGACCTCTGTCTGTTTTACTACAAACAATCCACTATGTGGTACTGATACAATATACTATTCTAGAATTTTAGACTTACACAGTACGAGGTGATTTATAATCAGTGCAAAAACTTTAATTTTTACGTAAAACATGTTATACAAGAAATCTAATTTTTATTACTGCAAAATTATTGACCTAGATAAAACTAGAAAGAGCAGCTGTTTGAGTTATGGCAAAGACGCAAGATCAAAAACAGAAACAGAATTTGAACATGGTATAGAAATTAGTATTTAGATCAAATTAAATATCCAGTATATTTTCAATAAAAATATACACATACAAGAATATGCTTTCTATCGATTTATACTATATTTGGAATCTAGGGTATTTTACGAGTACCGGTTGTAGTACAGTTGGCACTGTAGTAAACTGTGAACTGTTATAATTAACGGGGCGTAACTATGATCACAATAGAGACATATATGACAACCAGTGAATAAAGGATATAGATACAGAAACATAACCTAAAAAGTTAACTCAAAATGAGTGTCTAATAATTTTAATAGTCAGGATAGAAATGTTTGGTGGTGACTGATTAGTTACTTCGAAGAACAAGAACTTACTAAAGAATTGTTATAACGCTTTACGTTTAATAGCGGTGTCTCCCTAATTTTGCATCGTAGCCGTTGAGGCTTAATGGAACGAGTGCACCAATACGTCAAAACGAGTGTAATATACTATTTTTTCTACTTTGCGTCATTAATTTTATATAAGTTTAGAAATTGTGGTTACTATATCGCGCTAAATTAGAATCCAGGGTATTTTGCGGGTACCACGTGGCAGCACTGTAGTAACTGTCAACTTCGTTGAGGATGATATCGATGAGATAAAATCATGACAAAATCTAATTGTGAATAATTTTACTCTACTTTAGCCTACAAGTTTGAATAAATATTCAGCGAGGTCGCAACGATGATCATAATGGAGCTTGGGGCAACACTTTTAACCCTACTGTGTCAAATACATGAGACTTAACCTAAAAAGTTAACTTTAAAATAGTGGTTTCATAAGTATAATAATCAGAATAGAAGTGTTTGGCGGTGCCTGATTAGTTACTTCGAAGAACAAGAACTTACTAAAGAATTGTTATAACGCTTAACGTTTAATAGCGGTGTCTACCTAATTCCGCTACGTAGCCGTTGCGGCTTATATATTTACAAGCACTTATATTTGAAACCCAATTCTAATTTCGGCAAAGTAGTTTATTAGAATAAATTATACTTAGTAAAATTACATGTGATGGAGGTAATACAAATACGTTGCTCACAACCAGAACTAAGACGAAGTCGAAAGCGACGTACAAAAACGAATATGAATTGAACCGAGCATCGAAGCGTCCAAAATATTACCGAAAACTTATACGTTACATAAACTAAGAAATCCTCTACACTTTAAATGTACTATAGGTTCGTACGTGTATGCTGATAAACCATTTATTTCGCATATACAATCTCGCAGCAGTAATTAAAATCGTTCGTATCTACGATGTAGGTTTGATCTTCGCATAATACCTTATTAAAGTAAATGTGGTCCTTGAATTATATCTGAAAAGGGGATTTGATGTTTAGTTGAAAAGAATGATAACGATCACTTACTAGAGTCGTAAAACATCACCGTAAACGTCATGCTGGCGTATTTTGATGAACACAGCAAAACTAAGAAAGCCCCAATCCTTTGGCCATACTATAGCAGGCTACACCCATGTTTAAATATGTATAGAATATTGATATTTCGCAGTTTATGCGATTGCAAGCGATTAAGAAGATGCAGTGTGTGGTTATGTTGGGTTATGTATTGTACGTTTGACATATGGCATTTGATATCAATGTGTACCAACCAGACAAAAACGTTACTGTTTTCGGTATTACAATGTGTTAATTGTAACACCGAAAACAGTGTTACAATGTGTGCATTGTGAATGCAAACTAGAAAAAAGTATTATTCATAAACTCACAGTAATATTCATCATTTTGCACAAAAGATGATTTCAGAAAGCTGAACGCTGTAAAGTAATTAATGACAACTGAGGAAAGTATAAAAAAATGTAGAGAACTGATACCACACTGAGAATTGTGATTTAAAAAAAAATTATTAAAAATGTTTATGATAATTTATGTCGGAGTCCTGAGTTAGATAAAACGGTAAAAGCTGAATATATATCTGATGAAATTTGAAGCAAATATACCACCGAAGGCCAGAAACGCCCACACGTAACGCCCATCCCACCTAATGATATGACATAATGGGAAATCGGGCAGAAGAACGTCCCTGTTCCTCTGAGAGAGACAGACTTAGATAGAGGAATGGGAAATGGGAAAGTGGCAAATTTTAGGATGTGTCAGCGGCTGTCACACATGTAGATCGAATCTAGTTAGTGCGACGAGCCTTAGGGGACAGCACTGTCGGAACGAGCGGCGACGAGAATGTTTCCACCCGCACCGCCCGACGAGATAATCTGTGTTACTATTTCAGCAGTGCTTTAATGAGGGGTCGGCAACTCTAGTGGAAAAGTGATGATGAGGCTTTCACCACCCCCCCCCCACCCTCGAACACGTCCGCCTCAAATAACCTCACGCACACACTTATCGAGAGGATGATTCCGCCCCTAGGATGTGCGCGAAACAAAGTTTGGTGGTGAAGACAAGAGATGGAAACTGTAATCGTGTGGATTCGGTTAGGTGGTAATGCGTGTCGTGGATATTTTGTGTGTCGATTTAGATTAGTTGTTCGTGCTGTTAATGCGATTATACAGGGTGCGTCGCTTAAGCTACCCATTGAAATAACTTGAAAAAAGAGACGGTGACAGACGTCTTTTTTAAAATGAAAGCATAATATGAAAATTATTTGACTTTTTCTGCGTGTCTCCCTTACAGTGACATTGACCTATATTACATCTGCTCATATCATCGTAGTCAGTTGTTCGTTGGTTTATCCACAATAAGATCTTTTGGATTGTGGAATTTTAATGTGGATGTGTTTGTGTAATGATTTGTGTGGTACCAGAGATGAACGGGTAGCAATTCTATGCAACGATGACTACTATCGCTTGCAAAAGTATTCAGCCCTGTGTTTGGAGGTTTGTAACTCTGCAACGACTGAACAAAAAAAATAAATAAAGTGTGTTATAGTCCTGAATCATTTCTACATAACATGATTGACTATCAATATTTTCTGCCCCTAGAATTGGACAGAAGCGCGAGAGAAGTGTAAAAATGTACCCGATTTTAGGACAAAGAGTATAACCTAAAATCTTGTCCACAGAATGGCTTTTGTATCTTACTAATTTTCTTTGCAATAACGGCTATAAACAAGATTTTCATGGACGCGAATATCTCGGCAACGAGTGTAACGAGATAGGTACGAAAACAATCGCAAAATTTTGTTGAATGAGGCTATTGAAATACAAACACATTTCAGATGTTCATCAATTTTATAAAGCGACATAAATATCCGAAATAATTTTGGCACAGCGCGCAAGTACGTCACGTCGTCACGTCAACGCCGACTTACAGCATGTATCACAGGCCCGTACTTAGAATTAAAACAAACATCGTACATATTTATTGTTGTAACCAGCATTAAAGTTGAAGGTTAGAAATGGTGGACTCTTTGTTTAATGGAAGAATAGATTGCAAGTGTAGAACGAATAGCTGTAGGCATGTTTTTTGTTGTTTTTAACGCCTAAAATAACAAAACCAAATATTTTTCTCAGGCCCCAATAATATGATTTTGGGTAAAATCAAGATAACATAAATACATAAATATTCATTGAATAAAGTTTCTTGAGTAACTGCGTTGCGTGCGTACGTGTTTTGCAAGTATTGAGCAAGAATGCTGAAGTATTATTCCAAGGAAGTAAAACAATTAATTATCAATGTTAAAAATTCCTTTCTCAAATAACGAAAGCACAGCTGTTGTATGTCAAAAAATCACCATCAAGAAAAGGTACTTCAATTAGATTTTATCGGAATTATATAAATCGGAAGCAATGAAGTAAAATTATTGTGGTTACCTGCCCATTGCAATTGAATTCATCTGGGCATATGTACAAAATAAAATAAAAAGCAAAAAGCTACAATACATTTAAAATTAAAGATGTGTTAAATTTATGTAACAAAGCAGTGTCTTAAAAGAGATATGGCAAAAATGCAATATGGCAAAATTGTGTTGCAATCTTGCAACACAATTTTTGGATAAAGATCATATTGTTGACTCAATTGTAGAAACAATTATAATCAACTTGCATGAAGACGCTGATGATGATGATGATGACAACGACTTATTAGACTACAACGACAACAGTACAAATTATGATAAAGAAGTTGCCGTAATATTGTTCCAATGTTGGTGGTTCTTCTGAAACTGCACAATTCGTTCAAACTCTATGACAAATACTTGTCGCAATTGAAACATCAACTACTGATGTTTGGCAGAAATAATGTTGTGAAATAATAATAAATCACACAACAGAATATGTATATGTTACGGCTAAAATGGATCCGCTAGTTTCAAAACTAACTAGCTATTTTGCAAACTAACTAAATGCGCTGTTATTTTGAAGGAATTCGCTCATTCTCGCAAAATAGTGGGTAACCAGCCGCCAGTTTACAAACTAGCTAGTTAGTATGCAAACTGTCTACAAAATTTTGTTAAAATGGGGATTTTATATAAGTTTACTAAAAATAGCCGCTAGTTTGAATACTTACCAGATAGTTTACAAAATTTATTCCATTTCTTTATTAATTTAGAATCTGTGGGTAGGTAGGTTATGTTCATAGCAATATGATACATTTCAATTTCATTTACGTATAAACTTTCTTTAGAAAATTATGAAAAACTAACAAGATTTATTTATTAGCGCAGTCTTTGCTTCGGTGGCATTTACTGTTACATGTTAGTCCAGAACTTACACATTTATATTTCTTGTTAACACACCTTTTGGTACATTGACATCTAACGTAACCCTGAGTATATCCCGAGACTGAAGTACACCCAACTGCAGCTAGAAGGACAATTTCTGTATCCTTCACATCGTGCACAAACACAAACAACCTGCTACTTTCTACATAACCTCACACTTATAATGGAAGTAAATTATTGTTACAGGCATTCCATTCAGTTTATAAACTAGCCAGGAATCTTGCTATTTTGGGTGACTAAAACGATGAATGTTATCATATTAGCCAACATCATAAATGCTTATTATACAAACTTTCTAAAATACTTGGCTAATATTAAAACAATAGTATGAAATAACGACACTAACCAAAACGAATATATAGTTTGCATACTAACCAACTAGTTTGTAAACTAGCTGATGTTTACCCGCTATTTTGCAACAAAGGGCAAAATCCTTCAAAATAACGGCGCTCTTAGTTCGTTTGCAAAATAGCTAGTTAGTTTTGAAACTAGCCAAGTAGGTATCCATTTTAGCCGTAACATAATACAATTCCAGAAAGCAAAAAAAAATCACTTATGCTATTTTCAAAAATAAAACCGGACGAGAAAATCACAAAAGTATTTAATACGGTACTGAGAGTTGATTGTTTGAAATCGTCGCGCGAAGCTTCGCATCGCTTCGCGCGCTTTATCCCCTTTCCCCGAGGGGAACCATCCTGCGCACAGGATCGATCACATTATTCTCCCTATTTAAAATTCCCAAATAGCTTTTATGTTATTATACATCAATGGATGAGTATCACAATAAATAAGGATTGTTTACATGCTAACTGCGTTGTCCTGCTATCGTTCGTTTCTGAGATATCCGCATCCGTAAAAAGCTCGCTTACAGACTTTATTACATAAGAACTCGAAGAAGAAAATAAAAACACCAATCTATAGAAAAGTTTCTAACTGTAACCTGCACAAAATTTTTTTTGGTAAGTGGTTTCGGAGAAAAAAAATCGGAAAGTAGAGAATTATTTTAAAACCGCAAAAATCGGGTACCTTTTTTTACTTCTCTCGCGCTCGTACCTAAACCGACGGGCAGAACATTTTGATAGTCACTCCTGTTATGTAGAAATGATTCAGGACTAAAGGCACTTTATTTCATTTTTTTTTGTTCAGCCGTTTCAGAGTTACTAGCCTTCAAACACTGGACTCAATACTTTTGCAACCGATACAACTTTGACCGACCGAGGCGCGCAGTTGCGGCGTTAACTCGCTTTGTTTTGTCCGACGACCACCAGTTTGCAATCACAATTTAACACACCATATTTGAAAGTTAAAAATTCGTTCATTTCATTATTTACATACTTGATAAAAGCCATCAAACCCTCTGATATAATAATACATATAATGATAAATACGCATATTCGTCCAAACAGTAATGTATAGCTTAACATGATTTATCATGTCGTCGTATAAAAATCGTATGGGGGGACAGTAATAGAATTTACCGCTCTTCAGTGGGGTTGAGAGCCCTCGTTCGAAACTTCCGTGCCTCTATTCGCAATCGCGCGGGCGTAAAGCACAATAATAAATTTTCCAGTAAAACCATTGCGACGGACCATTGTCTATGGCGTTCCGAATGGTTCGCGACGTGTCGTTCACATCGGCATAAATAAAATCCAGCAACGCGGTCCGGCGGACAGCGAGTATGGAAAACTCAACTCTGAGTTTCGTATACGTTTTCGAGTGCAGCGCATAAACAACTTTAGAACTAAATCTACTATTACTATTATTTATAATATATGGTGTCTCTAAAATAACTGCTTATCTTGAAGGGAACATACTGGAAAGAAATGTTTCGAGGACCGACTGACAGTTGAGACAGAAACAAATAATCCATTAACTTATGAGTCTGAGAATTGCATTTCTTCTGAGAATTGTAAGACTGCATGTTTTCACTGGTTTGTTGTGAAACTACGTTATTGTAATGTTGCTTGTGCAATTGTTATATTTCTGTTATTTTTGTTTTTTTTTGCAGTTTTGCTTTTCTGATGGAAGATCAGTTGGTAAGTGGTGTTTTGAATCTGCACGTTTTGACTACAGATAAACTATAATTATAGTTTTGTTATGTATATGCATAGTATGCTTCTGTAGGTAATAAAGACGTTTATTATTTTAATTATTACTATGTCAAAGCTTTTCACATATTTCCAAGTACGTAATTTGTTAAAAATACAATAATCTAAGCAAAGTGACTATCCTGGCCAACTCAGAACAAAATCAGATAAGCGAAAACTGTTTCGGGATCATTTTTTCCACACAATCTGAATCTGAAAACAGAAATACCAAATTGTGTCTAGTTTTTGAGGAAAAAATATGCATTTTTTTTCAGTACTTAAGCACTGCTTTTTTCAAAATCTAGACTCAAGTCAAAATTTCTGCCTTCAGATTGCGATTCTCCAGAAAAAGCATACCAGAAACAGGTATGACTTTCTGTTGGTTTTGTTCATTGTTGGTCAGTATAGTAACGTAACTTAGATGATTGTATTTTTATCAAATAAAATACTTGAAAATATGCTCTGAAGAAAAACCAAATAAAAAAAAGGTTTTTTTTTATTATTTCTTTTATATTACTTGAAAGTACTTGACACTATCGCTCGAGAGCAGACCCTAGACCTTTTGTTTTTTCTATTTTATTGCTTTTCCTTATTTTTCATTGAAGTGATAAGAGTCTATCTGTAACTCAGATTAGAGTAACAGAAAGTTGGTATTTATTTATTATTTAGATATTTATGTTGTTTTTATTTAAGACCTGTTTTGTTGTGTTTTGTCTTTTCATTCAAATTTGTTGATTTTTGGTCATTCAAATTCGATGATTTTTTTCATTTAAGTATTAAGTCTATTATGTAGGGTGTTTCTTAATAAAATGCTAATATTTAAGTTAATATTTATTCTTGGGTCCATTTTGAGGAAAAAAATTCATATGAACGTATGTCCTAAACGTCTTAACTTTTGAACTACAAGGTGCTAAAGTTTTAAGATAAAATTCTTTGTTTTATGATAACTTTGGTACGACTCTAGATATTTTTGTGAAACCGTAGTACGCATCTTCTATGCATCAAAAGGCATTTTCTGCTGTACAACATATCTTTTTATTCTTGCCAGCGGCGTTCTAATCTTCTTACGAGAAAAAAACAATTTAAATAAAATACAACTTTAAACAAAAATTTATTTAAGAGAATAATTTTTAAATGTGAAACTATAAAATTAAAGTAATCTATACAGATTTTGGAATGAATGTCGTATCAAAGTTATCATAAAAAACAGACTTTTTTCTTAAAACTTTAGGACCCTGTAGTTCAAAAGTTCAGCCTTTTAGGACAAACATTAGCATGTTATTAAGAAACACATAATTGTTTCAGACCGAAAACGTCACAAAGGTTTCACTTTTCTAACAAAATATTTATTTAAACATTCTTGAGCTAAATAAATAGCATGTCTATTCAAACGCTAAACATGGACTAGAGATGTGATATTCTAATTTTTAGGTGCTTCCTATTTTGTCAAAATTTGCAGTTTTTATATCATGACCAGGAAAACAATTACAGGGTTTTGGCGTTATAATTAAAAAGGAATAAATTGCTACAGGCTACCAAAGCCATGAACTTTGTAATGAATAGTTTTATTTTTATCCTAGAATAAACTTGCACACATTTGAAAATAAAAACAAAAATAATAATCAAAAAACTTGTGAGTATAGAACAGTACTCACATTTCCAATTATTTAAATTCTCAAAATTACAATAACAGAAGACAATTATGTCAACCCTGGCCAACGAACAAATGGCAACCGCTTTTAGTACGCTTATTTTGTTTCTCTATATTTGATTCTGAAAAATCTGTTCAAAAAATTCGAAAAGTTCTGTTAAAACTAGACATCGTTTCTATTTTCAGGCTTCAGACCTTGTTTGCAAAATAACATTTAAGCACTTGTCTTCGATTCTCGGTTAGTAGGTAGTATATAACAATAACTGGAAATCTGCTATTGCTCTGACATCTATCTGAACTTAAATGTACACTTATTAGGGTTGACAATCAGATGTCAACTAAACATGTCAACCAACGAGTAAAAGAACAACATATTACAACAACAAAATAAGTCATGTTTTGGTTTATCTTTATGACAATAAACACAAAACACCTGCACTGCTACCAGAGTGACATCAGAAAACAAACGATCATTTCTCTTTCAGGAGAGAATCAATAATTTCAATTACAAAATATGGAAAGCATTTACAACGGCATAAAACGAACCTGACTCATCTATCTCACAAAAAGCACAACAATATTCACCGAACGATTTTAATTTCAGCTCTTCCTAATCCTTCAATATGTTTGAGATGGGCGGCGGCAGAGCAATAAGTTAAAAATTCAATTGACATCTCAATACAGCCGGAAATATTAAAAAGGGCGGTGGCGGCGGGCGTACCTATCTGCAAACCTGGCACAAATAAACCAGCAAATCGCGCAGCATCCTGTCTCTATACTGGCCTCTCCCTTCACCATCCAATACAATTTTTCGCGAAATGAATTTTCACCGAGAGCCGAGCATCCGCGATATTTTAATCTTTCAATATTTTTCCGGACCACCTCTGGCTGCTCCAGAGTACTTTTCGCTCATTTTATTTCCCATTTTCCAACCGCGAACATCAACAGACAGATATAGTACATTCTGGTGGAGGCGCTGGAGCAGCGAGTACCACAGGTGCCTGGAGTGGAGCCTGTCAAAATGTCCACCCTGCGTTCACCGTTAATGCATTTTGCCTGTTTTGCCTTTCCACGATAACTTGATTGAAAATTAATTTTAAAATTCGATGAATACAAAGCAGCTGCTCTTAGGAGGTAGATTAACTAGGTGCCTGGGGTTCAGCGCCTGAATCGTACTGAATGGTGCTGAATAGTGTTACCTAATTCATTCTGAAGTAAAGTTGCGCACCTGGTGCAAATAGTAAATCAATTAATGTACCTCTTTTATCAGACGTAGCTATACAGCAATATTGTTTGTATGTTAAGCATTTATCAGTAAGTAAAGAGTTTAAAAAATGTATATAAAACAATGTTTTTATATGTTATAAGGGCGTTCGAATAAATGTAAAATAGTTGGGAAACATATAAATAAGACTGAAATAAGGCGAAAATATGATAAACGGTTTTTATGCAGGATTTCCATTTTTCGCTGGAATTAAACTGACAACAGACAGTTATTTATGGAAAGCGAATAGGCGTTTTCGATTGATTTATTTGCGCTGAATACGAATCCGAGCCTGAAAGTTGCATATTAAGTTAGGATATTTCGCTTTTTGTTTTTATGAAGGCGTCCACGTACCACTTAAAGAATTGCTGTAAATACTTCAAAAACAATTCTCAACAAACCTTTAGGATTTCCGGTAAACGTGCAAAGAATAAGGTTTACTATGAGACCATTTTCAGGTTTTTAGGACAGTGGGTTCAGCTATAATTTTGTAAAAATTATCAAAATCGGGTTTTTTATCAATATTTTACAATTTTTAATTGCTTTTTCTCACAAATTTTTTAAAATGTCGAATCTATTAATGGAATATCGACTACGCGACTAATGAGTCACTATTTATTCAGTTGCCGCAATTTTGAAAGAAAATAACTGAGAATTCTCTATTATAACATCTTTTCTGTAATTTTCCAGTATTAGTCATTATTATTGTTTATCTTTCTTGCAATTTTGCTGTAGTTTATTACCTAAAAATTACTATAATTTTATTTTTTTTTCTCTTTTTTATTCATAAATATGGATTTTAAAGAAACTAATAAAAAAAGCCAGTTTGAACAGGTTATTCTCTTCATTGGTTATATGTAAAAAAAAATCTGATGTGGCCAGGCACATGACTTTATCATACTATATATAAAATTAATAGTTTAGCTGCATGAGATTCTATTTGATCGAGATCGGCTGTCTGCATTAAAATAAAACTAGTAGAACTAGACAGATATCTCGACTAAAGCTGCTTTCGGATATCGTACTCCGTTGACACCGGCT
Organism: Aphodius sticticus; assembly: GCA_963966075.1. Lineage (NCBI taxonomy): Eukaryota > Metazoa > Arthropoda > Insecta > Coleoptera > Scarabaeidae > Aphodius > Aphodius sticticus. The sequence goes on from OZ014509.1 coordinate 73,688,036, forward strand.
ACACCGTCCAAATGACACTTACGTGTTATTGGG